>CM036754.1:11303366-11910866 GCA_020796225.1 Arion vulgaris
ATATTCATTTACATGATTGCGTACATGATTGCGTACATGATTGCGTACATGATTGCGTACATGATTGCGTACATGATTGCGTACATGATTGCGTACATGATTGCGTACTGTGAAATTAAAATGAAAAAGACATTGGTACTCTACCAATATCTATTTATTATATACGTCTAAAATATCACGAAGAATATACAAGAAAAACCTTTAAAAATAATAATTTGAACCTTTCGTAATCGGAGGAAAAGAAATACATAAACTTAGATATGCTGACTACGAGTTGTTTTTAAAAAAAATCTCACATGAGTATTAAGAAATTTGAAATGGCCGTCAAAAACAAAACAAAAGAGCACAAAAAATGTATATCTCACTATGAGAAAAATGTATATCTCACTATGAGAAAAACATAAATACGAGCAAATGGTTAAATAAACGTTTGAGAAGATGTATAAATAGAAAAAAATTACAGAGTGTGTACAATTTTCAATATTTTAGTTGATATCCTGTTTCGGGTATGCAGATAGATATTCGTGACAATGAAAGAGCTGAGAAACTGGGATGACAAGTTTATCTTAATTTGTATATTGACAACGAATACTATTTTAATTGAGAAACAAACGCTAGACATAAATATCTTCATCAATAAACAGACAATAAAGTTCAGAAATAAATGTCTTCTACAAATTCTCAGACTAAGATGGTAAGACAGAGTGACAAACACAAACATGGGAATGAAATCAAAACAAGATCCCATGCTGAACCAGGTCTAAAGAATTAAACTGCTTACAAGGGTAGAAATAGTTAATAAAGAATATCTTATTCAAGGTCTTTTCTTTTCCTTCTGTTTGTATATGTAATTTTAGGCTCTCTGTCATTCCTTTAGAAACCCTAGTCATCAGATTAAGTTATTTAATATTCATGATGTCTGTAATTAATGTTTATTTAAACAAATTATAAATTTACTTCACGCAAAAGATAGCTCAGAGTTTACAGAGGCGACGAAAGACACTGTTTAGGAAGTGCACACAAAATCCCGTATTATAAATCTCTTTTTATACTGAAGTTTTGAGGCAAGTCAGGACTATAGAAAAGAAAGAAAGAGAAGTCGCATAGATAGGCTCTATCCAAGTGTCTCCTTTTTCGACCTGAAGCTACTTCTTCTTCGTCTTCTTCCAACGCTCCATGTCGATCATTTGTTAAACCACTCTTTGTGATATGTATGCGATCCAAGCCTAAGAGCGATTGTACGTTGTGCAAATTATGCGCATACAAGTAAGTCAGCACATCTGGTTTCTGCGACGCTTTTTATTTACTAGGTTAGCTTCCCTACCCACAGTCGCCTCTTACGATATGACTTGTACTTGTAGGTCGTAGTGTTACTATTCTTTGCTCCAATTGAAAGCCATGGCAACAAACGGGCGGACCTGAAGCTGAAAGGCAAAACAGGATTAGAGAATAGATATATAGATACATTTCTTTATTGTTTCTCTCATTATCTTCTATATTCATCATTAATATGCTCAAATAACAATAAACGGTAACGTCTAACAACTAATGCTAACTTAAAAGGACTCACCTGTTAGTGTGCAAATCCTGTACCTTAAATATGGAATCTCGCGCTAACAAACGATATAAAATATCACTGTCGTTTTTGTTTCGAAAGTTGAAAGGACACATGTTGCAGAACGTAAGTGACGGAAAAGTCTGGTTCAAATCTACATAAACTTCCGTCCTGATCACTGTTCTGTGTTCCAAGGTCGCATTCATCATTTCGAACACTGTTGTTATAAGGCTGCAAATCAGCAACGCTACAAGTAAACCATACAGGACCCTGTCGAGAGAAATCAGTAAAGATCAAGGGCACTTTCGTTAAGAAAATGTACTGCATCATAAATTGACTCAAATTCAATGAAGTAGATGGCTATTTTCGGTTTAACCTCTTCACTCTTCTAAGCTAATATGCTGGCTCGTAGTATTTATTTAAGATGGCACAACGCCACTATACTGGCTAATTCAGTATATATTACAATACAAATGTGTCCAGGAATAAAAAAAATTAAAGGAGTTAAAGGATTAATCTCTGCTTTCAGCAAAAGTCGAATTTTGAGTAAATAAAGGTTCGATTCTGTATTTTCTGATGTATATACAATTGTCTTGTTTATCATATGTTTCTTGGCAGTATAAGAAAGTAGTTTGTCAAACTTTCCGTGCATGGCGTTAGGATAAGAAGAGATTTATAGAATGGACTTTTGTGTGCGCTTTGTAAATAGTATATTTTTTTCACCGCCTCTGTTATCTCTAAGGTCCATCTTTTGCGTGGACGGCCTTTGGTTTTGTATCGACTGTATTGAAATAGCATTGCTGTTTGAGGCGCACTGTCTGTTGGTATTCTGCTTATATGACCGAAAAATTACATTCTGTGAGCAATATAATATGTTATAACTTGATTTGTTTTTTGCAAGACTGATATATCCCGACTTCCACTAAAGGAAAAGTCATCAAAGAGGCAAGTGGCGCATTTACGACAACTACCAGCAGCATGACTATGGAGGTCCTGGCGGTGACAAAATCTCTGGACTCTGGAGTGGCTACAGACGCAAACATTCATTCATGCATGCATGCTCATCGACTCTATGGGCATGATACAGAAGATCAATACCGGTTATGTTCGAAGGCAGTGCATGCAATTAATACAAAATGCAACATTCCAGAAATTTGCCTTCATCTTTGTCCCAGTTCATGCTGGGGTGAAGGGCGATGAGAGAACGGATGTACTAGCGAGCAATGCTACGATCGAGAATGGATCTTCTATGGACAAAAGCGACATCATCAACGCTTTAAGAAAAATTAAACGCTCAGAAGATTTCAACAAAGAAGATAATGGGTATTCTCCACGGCCAACTGTAATCAGGCCGACGTACTGATAGTTGTAGTTTTCAATTCTGGGCCGAGAATAAACAACAGAAGTCGGTTTAAGCAACGAGTTTGAAGTTAGGACGTGTTGTATTTCTGCGCTGCAACTGCCCAAATTTCGCTATTCTTGTAGCTTTATGTGTGTTCTTATTCGTATGTGAAGGATTATTAATTATGCCTGAGAAGTGTTGTGTGTCTGAGTGTAGATCGAACTACAAGGGTAAAATGTATACGACAGTGTTTCAATTTCCCTCGCAAACACGCAGCCCTGAGCTTCGAGAACAATGGATTCGAGGTGTTCATCGTAAAGATTCGGTTCCAACAAAATACAGTGTTGTTTGTATGAAATATTTTCAGAATGAAGAAGTAATTACTGTCGAGACGTTTAGAGATTCTGCTGGTACAGAACACACTGTTCAACGTCGTCCAGTTTTAAAACAGGATGCATATCCTACTAGTGAGCGTCTGTAGCTCAAGCGGTAGTGAGCTTGTTCACGAATCCAAGCGTTCCTGGTTCAAACCCCACGGTGATCAAATTTCGAAGCAAATTCGTTTCCGTGGGATTTTTACAAAAATTAAAAATGGACCTCACCGTTCAGAAACCAACGGCAAACTACCGAACGTATAAGTGGTGCCTAGAAAATCAATGACTCGTTTACTGTGGTTGATGGCTACGTCCTTTAGGATATGTCACGATTTTCATTTTTTCATATTCTACTATTTTTCCAGGCTTGACTTCATATTTGTCAACAGAATCCCAGTCTCTAATGAAGCGAAAGGACACAAATCAACGAGCTGTTGAAGTTAAAAAAGACATGATAACGCTGTTTTAGAATGGCTGGAGACAGATTTGGTAATCGATTTTAAGACCTCACAGAACAGCTACGAAAATAAATGACAGCAACTGCTTAAAGGACCGTGGCATCACACATGCTTGAACAATGAATATGTTCTGTTCTACACAATAAATGTAAAGCCCTACAGAGCACCTGCCATAGAGCTCAGTATCAAAATTGCTCAAGACATGTCTTTCATTGTTTATATTAAGGAGGATTCAGTTGATACAAAATCATTCAATTGGCTTTTCAATAATGGAAAAATAGAGAGATGGTCCCAATTAGAAAATTTGTTTAGTCATTATTTAGGTACAGATATAGAAAAAAATGTAACTGTTGATGACTACCTCACAAAAGCTCATGAGAATTTGCTAAAGGTGGTGAGTTTACTGTCTAATATAAACTCAGAGAGTATTGTTAAAAAAGAAAATCTGCAGTTTCTGGATGAACACAGCTGTTGTTGATGAGAACTCATTATAGAAAAAAGGTTATAGCAGCAGAACTCAATGTTTGGCATTTATGGCTTACATCAAGTCTCCTATCTGCTATCGGTTTTTGCGGAAATCTAAATTATTATACCTTCCGCATCCATCTACACTTAAAAACTTGATTCAATCCATGTCAAGATCATCTGGCTTTGATATGAGCAAATACTTACAGGTAAAAAGTAACATTTTATCTACAAGAGAAAGAATAGTTGCTGTTCAAATGGATGAGATATATGTTAAATCTGCTCTGAACTACACAGGAGGACAATTAATAGGGACGGCCTCTAATGCACAGAAAGTGCTACAACTGTACAAGCATTCATGATATCAACTATATTTGGCAGCTACACTGAGGTAGTAGGACTAATCCCCATGAAGAAGATGACAGCAGGTGATCTGCGGACCAATTTGCCTCAGACTATACAGTGTGTGCAGTCATCTGGATTCACAGTACTAGCTGTCATTGCGGATAACAGTGCAGTTAACAGAAGGGTTTACAAGAAACTGTGTGCACCTAACAAATACAGCTTTGACAATCCTCAGCAAGATGGGAAACCCATATTCCTAATTCATGACTCTGTTCATTTGTTGAAATGTATTTGGCACAACTGGCTACAGTATGTAGAACAGACATTTGCCTGCCCTCCATACTCTGTAAACTCTGATAATCCTGTTTTGAAAGCTACACTGTCTAGTCTGAAAACTGTATTTTCAGGATATACACAAAATTGTTAAATTGACACCAAGTCTAACGTACAAAGCACTCTTCCCATCCAATCTTGATAGGTAGAAGGTACCACTGGCCTTAGGTGTGTTTAATAATTATAATATAGCAGCGCTGAGGCTAGCCGGTGAGAATGACAGTGCCAGTTTTATCAGTATAATCATTCAGTGGTGGAACATTGTCAATGTGAAGAGTAAGTTTGGCGACGTGAGAACTCGCAACCCTTTCTCACAGCATGTCACTAATGAAGATCAGGCTAATTTGATGCACCTAATGCAGTTTTCTAAGTGGCTGGAGGCATGGCAACATCTTGATGGTCAGAGCGGTAAACTTACTACTGAGATCTTCAATGCACTGGCTTGTATCACGAATGCAGTGATTCAGTTGTCTGAGTATGCCCTCAGCACTTTAGGCATTGAATATATTCTACTGGGAAAATTGCAGACAGATAACATGGAAGCAAGATTTGGTGAATACAGGCAACTGTCAGGAGCGAACTATCTTGTTTCAGTACAACAGATACTGGAATCAATGAAGAAGTTGAAAATTTATTCTGTACTAAGCATATGTTCATCAAGCTGTGGTGATGTTGCTATTTCTGACCTGTCAACAGTATTCAACATGGCTGATATTGACACGGAGGAAACAACCTCGAGTACACCAAATGTGTTCAGCCATTCATGGTTCCTGATTAATGTGGAAACAAGTGAAATTCTTGTTCCAGGTGGAACTATGAATGTGCTGGTGTACATAAGCGGATTTATTGCCTTCAGTGTATCAAAAAAAGGAAAGTGCTCTACCTGCTATAAGTTTCTGCAGCAGGACAAGTATTTAACTGTAGACATTGAGCCAGACCTCTCCATTGTTTCATGGATAAATTACACTCGGCTACTCGACCGAGATGCAACACAGATGCAACAAAGCAAATCAAATGATAGGTCAAATGGCGCCAATTTTAAGATGCAAACACGTCACCATGAACACAAAAAGAGCAATGTTCAACACAATATTTCTCCCCACATTATGTTACCAGTACCAAACCTGGACGCTGACAACAAACGATAGAAGAAAACTAGTCACAACAGAGATGAAGTGTCTACGCAGAATGCTGGATGTAACAAGAAGAGACCGGTTGAGAAATGAAGACATCAGGAAAAAGTGGGTACAACATCAGTACTAGAATTCATCAAGAAACAACAAATTAAATGGTTCGGCCACGTAAGCAGATTACCACCAGACAGTGCACCCCAAAGAGCAATGCTGCTCCGATACAATGGGTACAAAGCAAAAGGCCGGCCACGCAAAAGATGGACCTCAGAGATAACAGAGGCGACGAAAGAGACTATCTACGAAGCGCATACTAGGGCCCGTTTTAGAAATCTCTTCCTGACCTGACGCTGTGAGGCATACAGGATTCGAGAAAGAAAGAAGAAAGAAAGACTCGACCGAGGTGGCTTAAAATATCCAACACATTCTTTAACAGTTTTAAGTCTTATGGCTTACCTTGTTGTTCAATCACTAATCTCTTCAGTTTATGAACAACAGTTTTAAAATTCCCCCAACCACAAGGAAATTGTGATGGACACTGTGACAGCTAATTTTATTCATTACTTCAAGGAAGACAAAGCTGTTTGTGTAGCTTGTGGTTGTTCAATAACAGATGTTTAGGTGGGGGTAATTCCAACACTGGCAAATATTTTCTTAAATAACTACAGGAAAACAAAAAATGACATAGAGAAATCCGAACAAGCTAGCATGTCAAATAAAAGAAAGTTTGAGAAATTTAAATAGCTAAAAATTAATCCAGAAGAATAAAAATGATTTACAGTGTACATAATAATACCCAATGTGTATATAACAATTATTTGTGATGTAACAACTTAGACATCTATATTATGCCTTTTGAGAGTGTACGCTGAGTTAGTGTGTAAACAGTGCTGTATATCAGGGGTGGGCAAACTACGGCCCGCGGGCCGCATGCAGCCCGCCATTGGATATTTTGCGGCCCTCAAACACATTTTTAAATAAACGAACGATCGTCACAAATGATTTTTCCCATTAATATTACGCTGAAATTCATTGGAATTTTTATTCGATTTTCTTATGTATTAAATATACAATATTTTTTTTCCAATTTGGCGTCATTTAAACATTAATATTGATATATATTAGATATATTGAGATATATCTGCCCAATACAGCATCAGAACCAAGACTAGTATCTATAACAGCTGTGTGCTGTCAACTTTGCTGTACGGATCGGAATGCTGGAGAATGACAGAACAGGATATGTCCAGACTCTCCGCCTTTCATACAACTTGTCTGCGAAAAATCTTACGCGTGTACTGGCCGACTACTATCTCGAATCAAGAATTGCTTGCACGATGCCAACAAGAGAATATGGGCACTATCATCCGAAGACGACGCTGGAGATGGATTGGACATGTGATGCGCATGGAGACTGGCTCCGACACGAAAACTGCACTGAGATGGACTCCAGAGGGTAGGCGAAAGCGTGGAAGACCCAAGACAACCTGGAGGAGAACGATAGAGCAAGAGCTGAAGGAAATGAATCATAGCTGGAACACAATACAGAGGAAGGCCATGAACAGGAAGAATGGTGTACGTTTGTTGCTGCCCTAAACGCCAGGGCGTAACAGGCTAAAGAGAGAGAGATTGATATATATATCGTCAATGAAATTTTACTACGTTTAATATGAGCGTTTAATATTGAGTAATTTACTATACTAGAATTGACGTGATTTGATTGGCTGAATGTTTCTCAATGATTATAAGTACTCGGGCGATATAATTTTATAAAGGTTGGAAATTGCCTTTCAAATTATAATTAATTGTTTTTAACTTTTAAGCATTATGTCGGGATGTATGTTTAGTTTATATTAAAAAGATGTTTCATACAAAATAGAATATCGCTAAAAGCTGTTATAATTAATAATACCTCCTTACAACAATAATGTATCGTCAGAAATAAACCTCCCCTCATATCCTACGAATGGAATGCGCAAATACTTGATTTGCAATCATTTAAGCTGTGCAGTGCCTGGGAATTCCGTGTGTTTTAATAACTATCACGTTTGTAGTTTCCATTCATAAATTTCCATATGTATATTGCAACCAAGTTTTCTAAATCTAAATAATTATATTCGCGCTGCCGGAAGCACATTTTTTAGTTAATTTTGCAACATTTTAAGACATTTTTATTATAATGAGTGCATCCAAAAAAACGTAAGATTGAAGACGAGTGTCGGGTTTTCAAAGACGAATGGATTACCGAATATTGTCTTATGCAAGTTGGCAATAAATCTGTTTCTTTGCTGTGTCACGAATCAGTGGCTGTTTTTAAAGATTATAACTTAAAAAGACATTACCAGACAAAACATCACAATTTCGGACACAATCTAACATCTGAAGAAAGGAAAAGAAAATGCATGGAGTTGGTAAAAAAGTGTAAAGAAACAACAAACTGTGTTTACAAAACAGTCTTCAATTCAAGATGCTGCAACAGAGGCCAGTTTGGTGTTGTCACACAAAATTGTGAAATACAACAAGCCATTTTCTGATGGTGAATTTATTAAGGAATGTTTACTAGATGCAACAAACATTCTATGTCCAGAACAAAACAGCAAATTTGACAGTATTACATTATCCAGAAGAACTGTGGTCAGACGTGTTGAAAAGATAAGTGAAGATTTGACCCTTCAACTTCAAGATGCAAGTAAGCATTTTTTGTGGTACTCTCTTGCATTGGACGAGATTACTGATGTACAGGATACTGCACAATTATTAGTTTTTATACGTGGAATAAACAATTCTTTGAAACTCTTTGAAGAGTTACTGAGTGTTGAGTCGATCAAAGACACTACCACTGTTCTCGATATATTCAATGCTGTTAGTGGCTGTATTGAAAGAGCTGGGTTAATGTGGAAAAAGATGGCCAGTATTACAACTGATGGTGCTCGTGCTTTAACTGGAAAAAACATAGGACTGATAAAGCTGATCAATGATAAGATTAAGTCAGAATATCCTGAACACGTAATATTACCACTTCACTGTGTGATTCATCAGGAAAGTTTGTGTAAATCTGTTTTAAAAATTAAGCATGTTATTGACCCAGTTGTCAGTGTCATAAACCTCATCAGATCAAGAGGACTCAATCACAGGCAGTTCAGAGCATTACTAGACGATCTAGAAACTGAATATTCTGATGTCCTGTACCATAGTACAGTTCGATGGTTGAGTCTTGGAAAGGTTTTAAGGAGAGTATGGGATCTTAAAGAAGAAATAGTAATGTTTCTAGAGATGAAGGGCATAGAATGTGACTTTAATACTAACATTGTTAATGCAGAGTGGAAGCTTGACTTTATATTTGCCATTGAAATAATGGAAAAGTTAAATGAACTGAATGTTAAACTTCAGGGCAATGGTTTGTTTGCACATGAAATGTATGTTCATGTAAAATCATTTCAAGCTAAACTCTCACTGTTTTCCAGACAAGCAAGTGAAAACATGTTTTGTCACTTCCCTTTGCTGAAACGAGAAACTATTTCTGATGAGATGAATAAAAAATTCAAAGCTCAGTTAGATGTATTGGTTGAAGAATTTGGAAGAAGATTCCACGATTTCAAGAACTTGGAGCAGCACTTCAATGTTATCAATTCTCCTCTCAGTGCAGAAGCTGACAAAGCCCCAGTGCACATACAGTTGGAGTTGCTTGAATTACAAGCCAATCATTATCTGAAGGAAAAATTTAAGTCTGAATGTTTGTTGGATTTCTATGGTTCTTTGCCTGAACAATCATTCCCAAACTTAAAAAACTTTGCAGCTAAATTTTTGTCATTATTTGGAACTACATATATTTGTGAACAGGCATTTTCTTGCAACAGATTTAGATCAACAAATCTAAGAATATGTCTTTATTATCTGATTGCAACTTAAATGCAGTCATGCAAATATCTACAAGTAAACTTGTTCCAGATTTCGAAGGAATTATAAAATCTTACAAGCAATTACATACATCTCATTAGAAATCAGCAATAAATAAAATTGTGACTGTATGTGTATGGCGTTTTTAAAAATCTTCATTAAAACTATTGATATGAACCCATATTCTAACTGTATGCAACATAATATTTTGCAAATATTGTTAAAACATTTGCAAAACTTTTTATCCATATTAGAAAATATACTGTTATAGTGTAAGTCTGTTAGAAATATAATTTATTTCAGAAGTTATCTACATTATGTAAAACTACCTTTGTTTACAATAAAATATTTAATTGATTACTTACCGAAATTAAACAAAATATACATAATATTATATGTGACCCTCCAATAGCTTTACAATTTTCAATGTGGCCCTCTGCACAAAAAGTTTGCCCACCCCTGCTGTATATAAAGAAATAGACAAGTGTTTGGTTCATTTACCACAGACAGAGAACTACACTCAGATCATATAAATTAAGATTCTTCTGGTGAAATGTGTCGAGGATTCATTCGTTTACAAAAGGTAGATGTGTTTTAATTTTTTTCAAATGCCTTAGTTTTAAAAATTTCATAAATAAGTTGCAATCTTTTTATATACCTTCTATATCAATCGATTGTAAGTACAAGGAGTAAAATATAAACAATGTAAAATACGCTCATTTTTAGCCTTCCTATCTGAATTTAGTCCAATATCCATAATCGTGAACGGCCTCTATGGACGGCCGATACTTGTGACGTCATGAGGCAATATTTTGGCCAGTGCGAAGGCCTCTAGTTCTGTTGGCCTCTGTATTCTTTAACTCGGTTGCGTAAGCTATGCATACCGGTACGTGCACCAGACGGGAAAACCACGAGAGAGACCCCAGCAGATACATCAATCAACACAGAATGGGAGTTGTTAGTCTAAACACACTTAAATACATGCTTGGAAGGAGATCGAAGCAATTATAAACATGTCCGATATACGATAAAGATGATCCTCAAATGAACAATTAAAGAGTTTCCTACTATGTTTAACATGAAATATTCAGTTCTAATGTACACTTACCGAGCTGTTGTTGACATATTAGAGTTTCCTACTATGTTTAACATGAAACATTCAGTTCTAATGTACACTTACCGAGCTGTTGTTGACACATTAGAGTTTCCTACTATGTTTAACATGAAACATTCAGTTCTAATGTACACTTACCGAGCTGTTGTTGACACATTAGAGTTTCCTACTATGTTTTTTTTTTTTTTTTTTTTTCGATCCAGAAGCACTTGAGCTTTTCAGCTCTTCGGCTCAGTGCCATGGACATCGTAACCTTTCGGTTCGGTGCCACGAACACCGTAAATCTGGGGAATCTGTGGCTTTTTCTGCCATCCCGCGGAATTGAACCCGCAGACACAGAGGGATAGTCACCCGTAGTCCAACGCTCTACGAACACGCTGGGCAGACGGGCATCCTACTATGTTTAACATGAAACATTCAGTTCTAATGTACACTTACCGAGCTGTTGTTGACATATTAGAGTTTCCTACTATTTTTAAGCCATGGCAAGAAGTTTCCATCGTAAATGTTGTCCATATCTCCTTAATTTTATTTCCTTTTCTGTTTTCTCTCGTTTTTTGCCACTTTATTCGCCTCGATATTTTCGGAATTTCCAGCATTATGCTTTGTTGACAGCTGATCGTCGGAGTCAAAGTCGAAAAGTGGTCCTTTCGTATTTGCCACACAGTATGCTGCATCGTGTCCACCTTCATCTTCTTTTGCAGTGTAACTTGAACTGTCAGTTCCTTCTCTGACAAAAAAAATAGAACAAAGAATTGTTTTATGAAAGCAATAACAATAACATGCAAACCGTTAATATGATGGAGTGATTTTGTTTCGAACAACACAGTGAGAGATAGAACACAACAACAACCCGAATCAAATATTATAAGGAAACGAAGGTGGAAATATTTAGGTCATGTTCTTAGATCAGACGAAAAGAGACTAAATCGGCAAGTCCTTATGTGGTCACCAGTTGGGAAAAGAAAATGTGGAAGACCTAAGACCACTCTTCGAAGAACAATGCTACAAGAAAGTAAACTATTGGGATGTAAAACCATACAAGATCTCCAACTGCTAGAAACGAACCGCATCACATGGAGATCTAAAACCTTTGCCCTATGTGCCGCCTTTGGCACGAAAGGAACAAACTAACTAACTAACGTGATTATAAAACAGACACATAAATTAGATTGGTCATGTCCTCGGAAGTAGCCACAAATGCTTCCACCAGAGCTACTATGATATTGACATAGATAGGAAATGAAAGAGAGGTTGACCAAAGACATGATATGATAATGTTGATAGTGAAAATGATGATGATAGTGAAGACGATTGTGGTGCTAATAGTAACGATTATTATGATGATGTTGAGGTTGATGATATTGATGAGATGTTGCTGGTGACGATTTGATGATGTTGATGGCGAATATTATTATGATGATGTAAAGGGTGAAGATAATGATTATAGTGGTAATACTAACGATGTCGATGGTGTAAGCAATGATTTTAGTGTTGGTGCTCGATATGATGTTGACAATAATGCGATCATTGTGGTGATGGTAAAGATAATGCTGATGATAACGATTATGTTTAGTATTACAATAGCGATTATAATGATGATGACGGTAATTTTGTTGATGGTGATAATAATAACGATGATGATGTTGAAGATGACGGTAATTTTGAGGTTGATGATGATGATTGTGGTGGCAATTGTAGAGATGATGTCAATGGTGAAGACAATCAAAATAATAATTATTATGTAAATGGTGACAGTAATAGAGATGATGATGTCATGGTGAAGATGGTGTTCATGGCGAATATGATGTTCATGGCGAAGATGATGTTCATGACGCAGATGATGTTCATGGCGAATATGATGTTCATGGCGAAGATGATGTTCATGACGCAGATGATGTTCATGGCGAAGATGATGTTCATGACGTAGATGATGTTCATGGCGAAGATGGTGTTCATGACGCAGATGATGTTCATGGCGAAGATGATATTCATGACCTAGATGATGTTCATGGCGAAGATGATTTTCGTGATGATGATGTTATGACAAAGATGATGTTCATGGCAAAGATAATGTCCATTGTGAAGATAATATTCATGGCGAAGGTGATGTTCATGATGACGTTGATGATGATGATTATGATGTTCATGGCGAAGATGATGTTCATGACGAAGATGATATTCATGGCGAAAATGATGTTGAAGATAATAATGGCTACTTTGATGATGATGATGATGAGGAGGAGGAGGAAGAGGAGGAAGAGTATGATGATTGCGATGGTGACTGATAACTAATGACTTACTTCCACGTATCGAATGACATGTCGAATCTGTTCACTCACGTCTCCGCCGCCGACTATATACAAGTAGAAACATTTATCAACTTGGATTTAGAAATAAGTTAAGTTAGGCAAGCATTAAACAACATTCCTGACAGTACCGACAAGATTAATTCAAACACAGGGAATATATGGTTGCAGGTTATTTTATCTCTGTCTGTAGCAATGGAAGGGGGCACAATTCGTCTGCGGATAGCTCGTCTCAGCCCCTACTCTGATTGGTGCGTTTTATACCGCTGTAACTATGTCAAAAAATCGATTACTAAAATGTAGAATTCTCGACACTGTAGAGTTCTCGATACTGTCGACAGTCATGAATGATATTTCTCTCTTTCTCTTCTCTCTCTTTCTTTCTTTCTTTTGACTGATACCAATCTCTCTTTTTGGCTCTCTTTTGCTATTTCTCATTCTCTTTCTCCCACTATCTCATGCTCACACTCTCTCTTGCTCCCACTTTTCTTGCTCCACTCTCTCTGCTCCCACTCTCTTGCTCCACTCTCTCTTGCTCCCACTCTCTTTTGCTCCCAATCTCTCTTGCTCACAATCTCTCTTTATCGCTCTCCTCTTTCTCCACTCAATCTTTCTCCCACTCTCTCTTTCTCTTACTCTCTCTGTCTCTTACTCTATCTCCCACCCTCTCTTTCTTCCACTCTCTCTTTCTCCCACTCTTCATTTTGCCAATTCTCTCTTTCGCCCACTCTCTCTTGCCACACTCTCAAGAGGTGATGATCTGATTAATGTAACCATGAAGAAAAAGAACATGAAATATGAATTAATATTCTCCAGAATTGGAACAGCATAATGTCAAGAATTATAACAGTATAATGTCAAGAATTATAACAGCATAATGTCAAGAATTGTAACAGCATAATGTCAAGAATTGTGACAGCATAATGTCAAGAATTAAAACAGCATAATGTCAAGAATTGTAACAACATGTCAAGAATTGGGACAGCATAATGTCAAGAATTGTGACAGTATAATGTCAAGAATTGTGACAGCATAATGTCAAGAATTATAAAAGCATAATGTCAAGAATTGTGACAGCATAATGTCAAGAATTGTGACAGCATAATGTCAAGAATTGTGACAGGATAATGTCAAGAATTGTGACAGCATAATGTCAAGAATTATAAAAGCATAATGTCAAGAATTGTGACAGCATAATGTCAAGAATTGTGACAGCATAATGTCAAGAATTATAAAAGCATAATGTCAAGAATTGTGACAGCATAATGTCAAGAATTGTGACAGGATAATGTCAAGAATTGTGACAGCATAATGTCAAGAATTATAAAAGCATAATGTCAAGAATTGTGACAGCATAATGTCAAGAATTGTAACAACATGTCAAGAATTGGGACAGGATAATGTCAAGAATTGTGACAGCATAATGTCAAGAATTATAAAAGCATAATGTCAAGAATTGTAACAGCATGTCAAGAATTTTGACAGCATAATGTCAAGAATTGTAACAACATGTCAAGAATTGTGACAGCATAATGTCAAGAATTGTGACAGCATAATGTCAAGAATTGTAACAGCATGTCAAGAATTTTGACAGCATAATGTCAAGAATTGTAACAACATGTCAAGAATTGTGACAGCATAATGTCAAGAATTGTGACAGCATAATGTCAAGAATTGTGACAGCATAATGTCAAGAATTGTGACAGCATAATGTCAAGAATTGTGACAGCATAATGTCAAGAATTGTAACAACATGTCAAGAATTGTGACAGCATAATGTCAAGAATTGTGACAGCATAATGTCAAGAATTGTGACAGCATAATGTCAAGAATTGTGACAGCATAATGTCAAGAATTGTGACAGCATAATGTCAAGAATTGTGACAGCATAATGTCAAGTTAACAGAGTGATCAGATGTCTTCGTTTTATTCTAACAGTCTCAGGTTTACTAGAATAGTCCTGATTTTACTAGAACAATCCCAGTTTTGCTAGAATAGTCCTGATTTTACTAGAACAATCCCAGTTTTGCTAGAACAATCCCAGTTTTACTAGAACAATCCCAGTTTTGCTAGAACAGTCCCACCCGAATGGTTACAGGGGTCAAGATTTGGGGTGTAAAGAATAAAACCACTGTTACCTGCCACGCATGTCGTAAGAGGCGACAATTGAGGTTTGACTGAAATCGGATGCACATATCCTAAACGTGTAGAAGTCTATGTGTTTAGGGGCCTACCAAACCAATGTGCAACGTATACACGTTCTTGGCAAAGATCAAACATATCACAAAGAGTGATTAAAATTGGTCGTAAAGAGCGAACACAAAGAAGAAGAAGATTAGAACAGTCTCAGTTTTACTAGAACAGTCCCGGTTTTTGTTGCTTTATCCCGGTATCCTGAAAAACTTTCTTAGAGTCCAGAAATGTCTCTTTTTTGTTACATCTTCCTCAATTGTTTCAAATAAGAGTAGTTTCATTGGTTTGTGTCGCAATGATAATAATAAGTCCTCTCTTACCGTTATACGTTACATAGGGCATGCAAGCAATTTCTTCATACTACTTTATCCTGGGCAACTCACTCAATCCCCATGGAACTGAGACCGATATTTCTTGCCTCTCTCAGCAAAGTTCGTTTCAGTGTCTCTTTAGGTCGAAATTATACTTATATTAAATAATTTCTCTAAAAAGTCAGTAACTTCTTGATTATCAAGAACAAAATGGAGGTGAAATGACTACACCAAAGTGTACAACTTCACACGTCCATGTAAGTATATGTTAGAAGTTCTGTTTCCACACCAAAGTGTACAACTTCACACGTCCATGTATGTATATGTTAGAAGTTCTGTTTCCACACCAAAGTGTACAACTTCACATTTCCATGTAAGTATATGTTAGAAGTTCTGTTTCCACACCAAAATGTACAACTTCACACTTCCATGTAAGTAAATGTTAGAAGTTCTGTTTCCACAACAAAGTGTACAACTTCACACGTCCATGTAAGTATATGTTAGAAGTTCTGTTTCCACACCAAAGTGTACATCTTCACACTTCCATCTAAGTATGCGTTAGAAGTTCTGTTTCCACAACAAAGTGTACAACTTCACACGTCCATGTAAGTATATGTTAGAAGTTCTGTTTCCACAACAAAGTGTACAACTTCACACGTCCATGTAAGTATATGTTAGAAGTTCTGTTTCCACAACAAAGTGTACAACTTCACACTTCCATCTAAGTATGTGTTAGAAGTTCTGTTTCCACACCAAAGTGTACAACTTCACACGTCCATGTAAGTATGTGTTAGAAGTTCTGTTTTCACACCAAAGTGTACAACTTCACACTTCCATGTAAGTATGTGTTAGAAGTTCTGTTTCCACACCAAAGTGTACAACTTCACACGTCCATGTAAGTATATGTTAGAAGTTCTGTTTTCACACCAAAGTGTACAACTTCACACGTCCATGTAAGTATATGTTAGAAGTTCTGTTTCCACACCAAAGTGTACAACTTCACACGTCCATGTAAGTATATGTTAGAAGTTCTGTTTTCACACCAAAGTGTACAACTTCACACGTCCATGTAAGTATATGTTAGAAGTTCTGTTTCCACACCAAAGTGTACAACTTCACACGTCCATGTAAGTATATGTTAGAAGTTCTGTTTTCACACCAAAATGTACAACTTCACACTTCCATGTAAATATATGTTAGAAGTTCTGTTTCCGATATTAATAAGGATGTGCTCGAAGAGATTGTCTCGGTCCATTATATTGATATCACACTCTTGCTGTATCTGTGGATATAATAGACTATGAGTTGTCATTAATGTGCACAAAACAAAGAAGTGTTATTTCAATGATAAACTTCAATAAGATTTCACAAAGACATATCCTTCTTAGCCGACACTATAAATATAATCTTTGATAATTATGAAAGAAACGAATCAAACAATTATTTTAACAAATTGAGGCAGAAAACTATTTTAAAAAACACCATCTGGAATTTGTTTGTTTTTTTGTTGATGTGCTTCACAAGATTATTCCAACAGCAGCAGATTGAGTTTCAGTGGATTTGGAAACTATTTGTCTAAACCACAAAGCAAAAGAAATAGGAAAGCCATACTTGAAACTACTAAATCATAACTCCATACCAGAAGAATTATTTTTTGATCACTGGGAACCAGACTCAGTGGCACTAAACTGCTCAACCTCCATCCCTAAATTGTTAGGCAAAGATGCTGAGCCTAATCTAGTGAAGAACGCAACTACAATGGAACATCTCCATTACATGTTTCCAGAAGATAGCTGGATAAGAATTTACACAAATGGATCGGCAATGGAGGCAATCATGAATGATGGAGCAGGAGTGTACATTAGGCACCCAGATGCTACTACTGTTTCTCTAGCGGCCCCTCTGGAAAAATATGTTCCAACTACAAAGCAGAACTCTTAGCCCTTCTGATGGCAGCACAGCACATGAATGAGCTGCAATCTCCTGCAGGCAAGATGGTATTTCTTACAGACTCACTGTCAGCTATACAAGCCCTGGAGGCTACATCCGCTGACAGCACAGTACAAAACCTAAAAGAGAACTTGCTCAGCTTTCAGAAAAGGCAGAAATTCACTTGCAGTGGATTCCATCTCCCTGTGGCATTGCAGGCAATGAGAGTGCCGATGTCTTAGCTAAGGAGGACGGTGCCAAAGAGCAAATTTACCAACCCTTGTCTTTTCAAGAGGTCAAAACCCTCACACAGAGAAAATCTGCAGTAGACTGGAAGACAAACACTGGATATGATTATGGAAAAGACTCCCTCAAAGACCTAAGCAGAACAGACTAGGTCATTATATTTCGACTAAGCACCGGACACTGCAGACTCAACAAACACTTAAATAGACAAAGAATAAGTCAAACAGCTCTCTGCCAATGTCAGCAGGCGGAACAGACACCAGAGCATATCCTGCAAGACTGTCCTCTCCTGGGTGAGCTGAGAAGCAGCATGTGGCCATACTCAGTCGACCTGAAAACTAAGCTTTGGAGAAACCTGACAGACCTGAAGCTGACTGTCCAGTTTGTGGTCCACAGTAAATTAAGTGCATGACCAGAGAACGCTGAAGAAGAAGAAGAAGGAAACTATTCTATACAAGATATTTTACTAAATAAATGTGTTCACTATCGGGACAAAGTGTTACTGAAAGATTTCTGATCATTTGTGGAAGAAGATATTGGGGGTTTAAATATCTTGTGGGTCATCATAAAAAGGTAGATCACATTATTGTCGACTTTCAAACGCTTTGGGACCTTTTGACTAAAATCGAAGCTCCGACTTGATCGTGGCCAATGTGTGGAAACCTTCATTAAACGCCAAATGACACAATCAAATACACTTAAACAAACTCTGAGCATCTCTCATTCGAAAGAAGTCAATTTATCAGCTTGTACAATACCACTAACTCCTGCGTGTCCAGGAACAAATATGAAGGTAATTTCTCTGGTAGTATGTCCAATATTATGATATTATGAACATTTATTAGAAACGATGAAAAGAAATTTTGGTTTCACTTAGTTTAGTAATGGCACTATTGGTTGCGAGAACATATTTTGATTTTTCTTGTTGTGGACTTGTATACCTGGATTATAAAGTAGACATAAATGTTTCCAGAGATATCATGATTCTGAGAAATACAAAAATATAACAACATGTTGAATAAAGAAGTCTTATCTTTAAGTAATCAGTTTCAGTTTGGAATATCTTCAATGCGCCCCAGAGATGTCTATATGTGCTCCGATCTCATTCACAATATCACCAACTTTAAGTAATCAGTTTCAGTTTGGAATATCTTCAATGCGCCCCAGAGATGTCTTTATATGTGCTCCTATCTCATTCACAATATCACCAACTTTAAGTAAATAAAACACAATGTTTTCATAGTTCATAATTTTTTTTAGCTATCTCACCACATGCCAATACCATACCATTTCTTTTCACGATTTCTGAGTTAATTTAACTCTTAGTGAACCAGAGTAAAAGCCATGCTATCACAAGCCATTTATTTTTAGAATACAATACGCCCGTTAGTGTGGCTCTTGGTAAAGGTGTCAACCCAAAGCCACATAGTGTGGCATTTGGTCCACAAAGAGTTAATAAACAAATAAATAAACATAATATTCTTATTCTTTCTTATTCTCTGACAATTTTTGAATCACTAATGTTGGTAGAAGAACAGTCGGAACAACATCTGTTGTTAGATTCATTGACAAGAAGAGACTCAAATGGTTGGCCACTTGGTGAGAATGAAGCCGAATACACTAGTTGCAAGAGCGTACAACCTGGAAATTGAATCATCAAGAGTCTAGAGGAAGGAGCAGACCAAGAAAAAGATGGAGTTACAGACATCTTAAAACTCAACAATACCACATCATATCAAGCGACCGAGCGTGCACTATCTCAGAAACCGATCATTAGTTAACTCTTTCACTCGGTGTTTGTTTTTTACCTCTGGACTTTTTACAATGTATACTGTGCTATACTAGACTTTTTACAATGTACACTAGACTTTTTGCAATGTATGCTGTGCTATATTGGACTTTTTGTAATGTATATACTGTTCTATACTAGACTTTTTGTAATGTATACTGTGATATACTGAACTTTTTCAATGTGTATAGTGTGCTATACTATACTTTTTGCAATGTATACTGTGCTATACTGGACTTGTTGCAATGTATATAGTGTGATATACTATACTTTTTGCAATGTATACTGTGCTATACTGGACTTGTTGCAATGTATATAGTGTGATATACTATACTTTTTGCAATGTATACTGTGCTATACTGGACTTGTTGCAATGTATATAGTGTGATATACTATACTTTTTGCAATGTATACTGTGCTATACTGGACTTGTTGCAATGTATATAGTGTGATATACTATACTTTTTGCAATGTATACTGTGCTATACTGGACTTGTTGCAATGTATATAGTGTGATATACTATACTTTTTGCAATGTATACTGTGCTATACTGGACTTGTTGCAATGTATATAGTGTGACTGATATACTATACTTTTTGCAATGTATACTGTGCTATACTGGACTTGTTGCAATGTATATAGTGTGATATACTATACTTTTTGCAATGTATACTGTGCTATACTGGACTTGTTGCAATGTATATAGTGTGATATACTATACTTTTTGCAATGTATACTGTGCTATACTGGACTTGTTGCAATGTATATAGTGTGATATACTATACTTTTTGCAATGTATACTGTGCTATACTGGACTTGTTGCAATGTATATAGTGTGATATACTATACTTTTTGCAATGTATACTGTGCTATACTGGACTTGTTGCAATGTATATAGTGTGATATACTATACTTTTTGCAATGTATACTGTGCTATACTGGACTTGTTGCAATGTATATAGTGTGATATACTATACTTTTTGCAATGTATACTGTGCTATACTGGACTTGTTGCAATGTATATAGTGTGATATACTATACTTTTTGCAATGTATACTGTGCTATACTGGACTTGTTGCAATGTATATAGTGTGATATACTATACTTTTTGCAATGTATACTGTGCTATACTGGACTTGTTGCAATGTATATAGTGTGATATACACCAGGTTTTCCCCTAGCTCCTATCATTTAAACAAAGGGGTAACAATATACCTGGTCTGTGGAACATATCATTACAGACCAGAGATATATTAGCAAGGTAGGTTGTTCTTTAACGGGAGGTTTGAACCTTTGCCCTGTTTTCTTTCTCATGCAGCTAAGTTGAGGTTAATTGTATTCTTTTTTGAACGTCTTGGTGAGTGTCCGGTCACAAATATAAATTCGGTGGGTTTTTCCTTAACTAGGTTTGAACTTATGCCCTGCCTTTCTTTCTCCTGCAGTCAACTTGAGGTTAATTGTATTCTTGTTTTTCTAGAAATTCCATAGGTCACAAATATCAAATTAGCTGGGATTTTCCCAACCAGCAACTAGATTTGACCGCGAGAATTATATTCTAGGACAATGACTGATTTGGATACAAAGAAAATTGCCAGTGGTTAAATAGAAGGCTTTTTGTAGATTATAGGAGACTTCGCACACACACTTCAC
Source organism: Arion vulgaris (assembly GCA_020796225.1). Classification (NCBI taxonomy): domain Eukaryota; kingdom Metazoa; phylum Mollusca; class Gastropoda; order Stylommatophora; family Arionidae; genus Arion; species Arion vulgaris. The sequence goes on from CM036754.1 coordinate 11,324,808, forward strand.
AGAGACAGTTGACAGAACACAACATCTTCACACACACTTGGCAGAGACTTGGCAGAGGGACGGTTGGACACACACACTTCACAGAGACGGAGGGACAGAGAGGTACCCAGGAACAGGCAGTGTAGGTAGTCCCGAGACAGTAACAGACAGTTAATTGATCGGAGGAAAGATTAACCAGTGCTTGGTAGTCTACAGATAGTGACATCATGCAAGCTAACCAGTGCTTGGTAGTCTACAGATAGGGACATCATTCAAGTTAACCAGTGCTTGGTAGTCTACAGTTGGTGACATCATTCAAGCTAACCAGTGCTTGGTAGTCTACAGTTGGTGACCACGCCAGAACTTAGTATTATCAACAAGACAGCCCTGAGGGGGTTGACTTTGACCTAAATAGAGAGACAGTTGCAACTAAATAGAAAAAAAGACACAAACAAGAAATATTCAAGGCGGTTCGATCGAAAAGGAGACATTTCAAATAAAAGGGACATACTCAAGGACTTCTGAACAGAAACATTCATGTTCATATTTTTTTGGCAGAAGAGATAAGTAGACCATAATATTTAATACGATTATATTTACGGTTGTATTTTTTGGATATAGAGGTGTCTTAATATGATGAGGTAATATACTTTATATATTTTTTTTTTCAGGAAGATTGGTTGTTTTAAATTTAGATATGGAGAAATTGACAAATGCTAAACAGAACCATAAATAATCAACTGATTTGCATGTTTATATATATGAATGTATATTTTTGTATTGAAATAAGCAAATGAATAAATAAAAGTTGAGAATCACATTGATTCTCACATAGAGGTATAATATCTTTGACGGTCGTTTTAAATTGGATTATATTCTATGTTAGAGTGTGATAGTTGTCGAGTTAGTAGTGTTTATGTTGCAATGACGAAAGATAAAAGATAATAGGTCAGACCAGAAGCAGTAACTCAGATCATACTATTACATAAATGGTACCGTGACATAGGATAGTCCAGCAGCTCATACTATTACATTATGGCGCCTGTGAACCAGAATTCGAACAGTAGCCAAGCTTAGACTATTACATAAATGTTGCCGTTGACCCAAGGATAGAACACAGGATTACAGTAGCCAAGCCTTGACGGCTACAGAGCCAGTAAATCGGCTCAACAGGACGAAAGGGTTAAACCTGTGACGTCAAAAGGACGAAAAGTAGAGAGACACAAAAGAACGAGAATGTTTGTCCATAAATTCACTACCAATAGAACTGGTACGGTCAGTCGCTGGACGCTGTTGGAGATATTGCGAAGGAGATCGGAGCACCTATGGACATGTCCGGAGTGCAATGAAGATATTCCAAGCTGAAACTGAAACTCACTACCAATGACACTGCGGAAACGAGTACTCCAGTGCTATATTGAACCGATACTTATGTATGGCAGCGAATCATGGACAATGAACAAGCAATTAATAAGATCATTGGAAGTCACAAAGATGTGGTTTTACAGAAGAATGCTGAAAATTCAATGGACAGCGAAGAAAAGAAATGAGGTTTTAAGTAGGCCTACACACAAAGAAACCTTATCAAAAGAATAAGTATCAGACAATCAAGGTTCTTCGGGAATATAACGCGAAGGGGAGGTTTAGAACATTTGATGACAACGCGTAAAATTCAGGGAAGGAGAGATCGTGGAAGACAGAGAGGGAGATGGCGAATGGTCTGACATCGTGGTTCGACAAAAGATCGACGTCAGAATTGATTACCTCCACCAAGGAGAGAGAGTTGGGGAAAGATATGATCGCCTACGTCGACAGGCATGGCACTTGATTGACTGAATGTGTGTTCCGTTGTTTTCTTCTAAAACCTAGTCACCCTAGGGTCCTGCATGTTAACGGCAGATGAAACAACAACATTATGTAGTACATGTATCTTATAAACAACACTAACAAGTCAGAACTAAACTATTATGACAATATGTATATAATACGAGTATTGGACATAAGCTGAGACATAGTTGATATGCCCGGTTAGTCTCCAGCTACACTGTAATTAGTTGAGACATAGTTGATATGCCCGGTTAGTCTCCAGCTACACTGTAATTAGTTGAGACATAGTTGATGTGTCCCGCAAGTCTCCAGGGGGAATGAATTATGAAATAACGATATGAGAGGATTTTATAGGAACTGTTGTTAAGATAATTATGTGGTAGGTACATGTGCAGATCGGAACAAACAGAATTAACTATGAATGTATTATATGGAACAATGACATTCAACATAAAATGGGGAAATATGTGCCAACTTTTGTTACTTCATGGCCGAGTAAATGAGTGCTCGGCGGCTCCCATGCGGGAGACCCGGGTTGTAATCCACGGTAAGGTCAATGAGTTTGTTTTCTCTCAGGGGCATAAAATAAAAACTCTAACCGGAACAGTTTCGTAGCGTATGCACTAGCCATGCGACCGTTAAATTCTAGATGGGCATGTCCCTTATGTCCTACACTGCCCAAAAAGGGGTATTAACGAAGAAACAAAAGTTTACCTATGATCATTTGGGAAAGTCATCGCCCCAAACCAAATTATATGTAATGGTGCATATTGTGTTAATCGAATAGTCTTGCATAAAACTAAGTCAATCATATGTCAACAACGAGGCAATACATACGATGCATATTAATGTGAGATTAACGTTATGATGGTATGAAGGACGGCAGACGTGAGGGCGTAGGGGTTAGCGCGCTTGCTTTCGTAATCGTTTTGTCCCAAGATCAAATTTCCACGCGGAGTGAGATTTGTATGACTACTCCGGCTATCAGATCGACCTAGCCTCAGTTAGTTTACAACAAAACAATGGTAAGAAAAGATGACTGACGTCATGCAGGCCACATTCCATATCGTGTGTCATTTGTTAAGGAAAGACACGGATCTAGCTTGCACAGTATACTAGTAATCCCAATTTGCTTCAAGGTATGAAGAACAAATACTTTACCTTTTTTTATCAACCCATCTTGCATTAAATTCAGTAACTTCGACGACTTTCATTGGAAAAAAAGCAGAACAGCTTTACAAGTAAATAATGAAGATCTGTGTGGTGTAAAGATAAGGTGTAGAACAGCTTTACAAGTAAATAATGATCTATGTGATGTAAAGATAAGGTGTAGAACAGTTTTACAAGTAAATAATGATCTCTGTGATGTAAAGATAAGGTGTAGAACAGCTTTACAAGTAAATAATGATCTCTGTGATGTAAAGATAAGGTGTAGAACAGCTTTACAAGTAAATAATGATCTATGTGATGTAAAGATAAGGTGTAGAACAGTTTTACAAGTAAAGAATGATCTCTGTGATGTAAAGATAAGGTGTAGAACAGTTTTACAAGTAAATAATGATCTCTGTGGTGTAAAGATAAGGTGTAGAACAGGTTTACAAGTAAAGAATGATCCCTGTGGTGAGAAGATAAGGTGTAGAACAGTTTTACAAGTAAATAATGATCTCTGTGGTGTAAAGATAAGGTGTAGAACAGTTTTACAAGTAAAGAATGATCTCTGTGGTGTAAAGATAAGGTGTAGAACAGTTTTACAAGTAAATAATGATCTCTGTGATGTAAAGATAAGGTGTAGAACAGCTTTACAAGTAAATATATGTGTGGTGTAAAGATAAGGTGTAGAACAGTTTTACAAGTAAAGAATGATCTCTGTGGTGTAAAGATAAGGTGTAGAACAGTTTTACAAGTAAATAATGATCTGTGTGATGTAAAGATAAGGTGTAGAACAGTTTTACAAGTAAAGAATGATCTCTGTGGTGTAAAGATAAGGTGTAGAACAGTTTTACAAGTAAAGAATGATCTCTGTGGTGTGGAGGTCAGGTTTTCCCTCTCGCTTCAAAGTTATTTGTTTCGATCTAGTGATCGGGATATTTGTCAAGTGATCTCTGATCTCAAGGTAGGTGAGATTGAGCGCCTTGTTCTATCGAAGACGGACGATAAGTCCTGTGTTCAAGTTACTCATGTTAAAAAAACACTTGTCATTTCAAAATCGGCTGCAAAGTCGCTATTTAGTCAAAATTTGGTATACACATATTTTTTTTAAAAGTTCGCCATTAGTGATCTCAAATAGGTGTCATCTTGGGTGAACTATCTTACTGTGTAGAATATAAAAACTGTATTTGAAATCACTAAGGGCGAACTTTGTGATGTGGGCCAGTAGGATCACTTAGACCGGTATGAAAAACTGTATGCAATAGAAGTCTTTTAATATTGATAACCAACTCTGCCGGACTGCAGCGTGCAAACTTGTCTTCCATCATGGGCGTGATCAGCAGTAGAAGAATAGGATGGCTAGGGCATGTGAGCAGAATGGACAATTGCCGCATACCACAAGTGTTGTTCTGTGGATTTTCGGAATGGAAGAGGCACCAAGGCAGACCACTGCTGACGTATATCTAAAGACGTCTGCAAGTCCTCAATGAAGAACGGTCCCAGCACATGGGAAAAAAACTATGTGATGACAATGCTGTGTGGAAAACAACATTGCGCGCTTTTTTTTTTAAAATAGACTTATCGATAAGCTGATAGGTAAGAGACACAAGCGAAAACTCAGAAGTTGTCACAGTAAAACATTTGTCAATTGATCGTCTGTAAAGGTAAGAGAGACAAGCGAAAACTCAGAAATCGTCACAGTAAAACATTTGTCAATTGACCGTGTGTAAAGACGAAAAATGCAGTATAATATTATACATTTAGCAGTTGAGATAATGTATGAATAATTAATGTCATTATTTTCACATTATCTCTAAACAAGAATGAAATTTAAGAAATATTAACAACAAATCGTAATTTTGCTGACAAAGATGGACATTTTTGATAATTTTTTAGTGGAAGAACTATACTGTCATCGTGTTGGCAGTCATTTTTACTATGATAATATTTTTTATAAATCCATTTTCAACTATCTTCAGGATAAGTGGTATATTGTTTCTTTTGTTATTATTCATTTGTAAATTAGATGCAACAAGATGAGATTATCAGGGAGGAAAACTCCATAGGGACACGCTGCTGATTAAATGAAACATAACTAAGTGCATCAGAATCGTATTTATTATGAAGATTATTTGTCCCACATCGATTGTCAGATTATTGTTTTTGATACTATGAATGTGGAATGATGATCTAAATTTGATTCAGATGTTACAGTTAGTTTGATAATAATAAAATGGTTCGATGCTTGTTATTGTAAAGTTACGCCAAGTTACCATTATGACTTTCTGTTTGATGTTTGTTCATCACGAGGGACGAAGAACAACACTTTGCTCGTTCAACAGATAAAAATAATTACTTCTGTCGAATCAATCTATATGTGAGTATATGACTAATATGCACAATACGGCTCTGGAAGAATCATCATCATTAAATATCTTGTCTTGAGCAGAACTTTGCCACCTTAACCATCCTTCGGAATGTCTCTCTCTCTCTCTCTCATAGACCAGATGTCTTGTCTTTGCAGCGGTCTTGCTCAAACCATCAGTTACATCCTGATCCATCTTCTCCGTGGTCTTCCTTGTCGGGATGCCTCCTTCCATGATGTTCTTCTCCAGCCCTTCGTGTCTCTTTATATGACCAAAATACTTTTAATTTTCTCTTTCTTATTTGTAGTATCAGCCAGTTTTCTTTGATTTTGAGTTCTTTCTGGATATATCTATTTGTTCTTTTCTCTATCCATGTTATACGGAGGACTCCATATTACTGTTAAGTTTATCTATGCATTTTCTTGGATGGTAGTCTGCCATTGTTTTACTTCCTAACAGTGACCATACTGGTCCATGACCGTAGCCATTGTCTCTATTACAGAGATCCTCTGTCTACGTCGTGAGTTTTGAGACCATAATCATTGACTGTCGGCTGCTCCCACACCTATCCGCCACCTTCTCCCATGGCTTCACGTTACTCTGCCGGTGGGTGGGGAGGGAGCTAAACGGGTACCCACCTTGCCCAATGGTGTCCGTAGACTATCGGAGAGTTGGAGGCGACTTATATCTCCTTTGATAGGGGTTAACCTCTACCCCTCTACCCAAGACTAGTCGAGTCCATCCATCAGTGAGTAAATGATTGTGAAAAAAAATACCTTAAAGAAAACAATCCATGATTTTGTCGAAAGTCGTTTTTCACATATACACATAAACCAACAAACAAAACTCATGTGAGAGATTGGTTGTGTTATACAGAAACTATAGGACAACTTTTCTGTTTTGTTTGCAAAGTTACTAATTCAAGCTGTTCGTCACGGTTTACGAAAGAAGGATTTGACGACTGGAAAAACGCAAATAATTTGTTGGAAAGACATGAAGAAAGCACCTCCCATAGACAAACGATAGTCCCTCGCTGTTAGTTTGCAAAAAGAAGTATGCGCGTGTCGATTCTTAAATTGTAAGTCAAATTTATTGAGCCCCAAAAAAATATTGGCGATGGCGAACACATATTGGGAATTACTTCAGTTATCCAATTTTTAGCAGACCAAGGTCTTGCATTTCGGGGTCGTGATGAAACTATTGGTTCACCTCATAATGGAAATTATTTAGGTTTGTTGGAATCAATAGCCAAATTTGACATTGTTTTGGCTCAGCATATAAATACTTATGCAAATAAAGGAAAGGGACATATATCATACTTATCAAAAACAACATGTGAGGAATGTATCCATCTCTCTCTCTCTCTCGATTGTTCTTTTTCGGTCATTTGTATCATTCTTATTGTGATATATAAACAACCTTTGTCAAGAACGTTTGCTTTATTACATCACATCGTTCAGCGTTTTTTGGAGCTCTGGTGATTATGCTTTGGTGACGTGTCCGGTTTCATCCAGCGTTTACTGGGTTCGCTCTCCGTTACACTTTGACTGTCCCCCAGCCGACCTGCAAGGCAGCAGACTACTTTATCCATCTAATAGCATCAAGCTTGGATCATTGGATCATATTATTTGTGAAATTAAGAAATGCAAGTACTATTCAGTATCACTGGACTCTACTCCAGACATTTCGCATGTGGACCAACTCACTCTAATAGTGCACTATGTCTTACCATCTGGACCAGTGGAAAGGTTTGTGAAGTTCTTGGATATGGAAGGTCAGACTGCTGAACAACTCGCCCAAAGTTTACTTGATTTTTAAAAAGAAAAATGGCATTGATATCAAAGACTGTTGTGGTCAAAGCTATGACAATGCCAGCAACATGAGTGGGAAATACCACGGCTTACAAGCACGCATTAAGGAGATAAATAAGTACACAGAATACATTCCCTGCTTTGTTCATTCAATTTGGTTGCTAAGTGTGCTGCAGAATGTTGTATAGAAGCATCTATTTTTACGATTTTGTTGAAAGCCTTTATACATTCTTTTCCGCTTCTACCTATCGATGGGGCATTCTTACAAAAACACTGGAAGATACAGATTCAAAACTTTCGACTTTGAAGAGACTGTCGGACACCAGTTGGTCTGCACGAGCTGATGCGACAAAGGCACTTTTATGTGGTTTTGCCACTATCAAACAAGTTTTTGATGACATCTCAAATAACATGAATCAAAAGGTAGAGTGGTGTAATCAAGCGTATGGGCTAGTTTTGGAGATGAGTAAGTTGAAAACGGGAGTAATGACCATTTTATGGAACAGAATTCTAGAACGCATGCAAGCGTTTAGCGTTTAATTACAGTCACCTGATCTTCTTCTTCTTCTTCTTCAGCGATCTCTGGTCATGCGCTTAATTTACTGTGGACCACAAACTGGGCAGACAGCTTCAGGTCTGTCAGGTTTCCCCAAAGCTTAGTTTTCAGGTCGACTGGGTGTGGCCACATGTTGCTTCTCAGCTCACACAGAAGAGGACAGTCTTGCAGGATATGCTCTGGTGTCTGTTCTGCCTGCTGATACTGGCAGAGAGCTGTTTGACTTATTCCTAGTCTGTATAAGTGTTTGTTGAGTCTGCAGTGTCCGGTGCGTAGTCGAAATATAATGACCTGGTCTGTTCTGCTTAGGTCTTTGAGGAGTCTTTTCCATAATCATATCCAGTGTTTGTCTTCCAGTCTACTGCAGATTTTCTCTGTATGAGGGTTTTGACCTCTTGAAAAGACAAGGGTTGGTAAATTTGCTCTTTGGCACTGTCCTCCTTAGCTAAGACATCAGCACTCTCATTGCCTGCAATGCCACAGTGAGATGGAATCCACTGCAAGTGAATTTCTGCCTTTTCTGAAAGCTGAGCAAGTTCTCTTTGTAGTTTTTGTACTGTGCTGTCAGTGGATTTAGCCTCCAGGGCTTGTATAGCTGACAATGAGTCTGTAAGAAATACCATCTTGCTTGCAGCTGCTTGCAGCTTATTCATGTGCTGTGCTGCCATCAGAAGGGCTATGAGTTCTGCTTTGTAGTTGGAACATATTCTTCCAGTAGGAGCCGCTAGAGACACAGTGGTAGCATCTGGGTGCCTAATGTACACTCCTGCTCCACCATTCATGGTTGCCTCCATTGCCGATCCATCTGTGTAAATTCTTATCCAGCTGTCTTCTGGAAACATGTAATGGAGATGTTCCATTGTAATTGCTTTTTCACTAGATTAGGCTCGGCATCTTTGCTTAATAATTTAGGGATGGAGGTTGAGAAGTTTAGTGGTACTGAGTCTGGTTCCCAGTGATCAAAAAGCAATTCTTCAGGTATGGAATTATGATTTAGTAGTTCCAAGTATGACTTTCCTATTTCTTTTGCTTTGTGGTTTAGACTTGTGCGCTTTAGTCTGTTCTTTGTTCTAGCCGCCATTTTTCATGCAGTGGATGGTGAGGCATTCTTTTGATCCTTTCAGTCTGTAGTCACCTGATCAAGACCTTCAGTTATCAGTTATATGAGGACTATCATCATAGCACTCCGGACATGTCCATAGGTGCTCCGATCTCCGCCTCAGCAAATTCAACAGCGTCCAGCGACCCAACACGCCAGTTCGATGTTGATTAATCAATCTCTTTGCATATTTATTATGTCGTTCTTTTCGGGCTGCACCAATATTGACATCCATCTCTTTCAATCTGGTCCGCGAGTGGGATTCACAGCCCTGAAACTCCTCTGTTCGGAAAGACTCTCTCAATGCGTGAAGAATGTCACTTCGATCCATTGCAGCTCCTCTGATATTGTAGCCAAGCCAGCTAATCTATCTGCTCGTTCATTACCCTTAACTCCTGCGTGCCCAGGAACAAAAATGAAGGTGATTTCTCTGATCATTGACTGTACTAGTACCTCCAGCCAGTATCGTCTCACCATTCCTGATTCGACTTTATGAATCATGCTCATGGAGTCACTGAGTATGAAAACACGAGAGTAGTTGTGAGATGCCAACCAGTTCACCGCCTCCGTAACCGGCCAAACCTCCATTGTCAAGCTACTTGTGGTTGTTGTTTAGGCCCCACTGGCCTCTCTTATTATTTTTCCTCCTGAGCGTGCTGAAAAGTCCACGCACAGCGTTGTTGGCGAATGACTGAACCACCGGTGTAAATAACCACATCTGTATCATTGATGATGTCATTCAAGATGGCCTCCACCTCCACGTTAATCAGTCATAGATTGTTTTTGTTCGCAGTTTTTCTTAATAGATGTAATAACGGTGAAAGCAGTCGGAAATTGAGGTGGCACAGCAATCCATTCCTCTCCTGTTTCAATTCCGAAAGGATCACATATTTTCCTAAGCGTATCTTCCGCCTGACTCAGCCATGATCTGCCTGTCTTGAGTCTACACCCTTTCTCCTTAATGAGTTCTTCATGGAGAGGATGTTCCTTGTTTGCATTGATTCTTAGATATGATCGATCCCTCCAAGTTTCAATTCTGTTAGCAATAGTTGGGAGGTCAAGAAGGAATCGCATTGACACTCCTGGTGTATCTTTGGTGCATCACAGAATGATGCGCATAGCCTCATTCTGAATTCTTTCCAATTTCACTGTTTGCGTAGGACTAATTGTTAGGAGAGCGCATGCATATTCTATACATGACAGAACAATACCTTGGTACAAGAGCACAAGTGATCAAGACCTTAACACGGGATATGCCCTTTTTTTTTTACCGATCCAGAAGCACTTGAGCTTTCAGCTCTTCGGCTCTGTGCCATGGACATCGTAACCCTTCGGTTCAGTGCCACGAACACCGTAAATCTGGAGAATCTGTGGCTTTTATGCTAGCCCGCGGAATTGAACCCACACTCACATGGAGCTTGTCACCCGTCGTCCAACGCGCTACGAACACGCTGGGCAGGCGGGCGGATATGCCCTTTATGAATCGTTAAACGGTCATAATATCAGCAACAAACTTCAAGACGACGCAAGTGAAATACTAAGTGCGACGATTTCAGTGACTACGTTCGATGAAGTTGTAGAAAATCAAACACCCCAAACAAAAATTTGAAAGTCAGGTGTTTATTGTCATAATTGATAATGTACTCTCTGCCTTAGCTAAACGCATGGAAGCGTACCATAGAGTGACTGGTGTATTTGGAATATTTCGGCAGTTAAAATCTCTTACAGCAGAAGAGATCTTGAAAAGAACTCCAAATATTGTCAGCTCTTACCAAAAGAATTTGAAAGAAAGTCTAGGCGATGAACTGCAATTTTATAAACGTATAATGGAAAATCATTAGATTCGTGTTTCCCAAATAATGTAGGAATAGTCTTACGAATTTACTCGTCTTTAATGATTACTAACTGCAGCGGAGAACGTTCTTTTCAACATTAAAGTCTATAAAAATGTCAGTTAAGGAACATGATGGGACAAGATCTCCTAAATAATATCACCTTAATGAACATTGAATGTAATTTACTTAGAGAAATTGATTTGTCTAGTGTTATCTCTAAATTTACCTACGTTAAATCGAGACAAGTTTGTTTGTAAAAGTTGTGTTTTATTTTATTATCATACAAAACCTAGGACCCCTTGGTAAAATTTGCTACAGGCTCCGCGCTGGCTTAATCCGGCACTGACTACGACCTACAAGACGTAAGATTCGACTGAAGTAGGGGCCTAGGAAGCTACCTAGTAAAAATAAAGCGTTGCTGAAATCATATGTGCTGGCCTACTCGTAGGGGCATAACTGGCACAACGTACAATCGCTCTTTGGCTCGGATCAGATACAGATCACAAAGAGTGGTTGACATGGAGCATTGAAGAAGAAGATCCATTATTACTATGACCTAATAATAAAACCGAGCGGTAATGATCATGACATATATTGTTCTGCATCAGAGACTTCTTGCATTGCTGCTTGTGTGAGTGGGTATATATATATATATATATATATATATATATATATATATATATCTACTATATATATAAAGATGAATGTTTGTCTGTTTGTTTGTGACCTATAGACTCGGAAACTACTGAACAGATTTGGCTGAAATTTACAGGATATGTTTGTTTTGATGTCGGGATGCTAGCTGTCATAGTTTGAAATAGGTAACGCTGAAAATTTTCGAAAAAATCTAAAAAATCGAAAACACGCTAATTTCATTGAGAGTTTCTAAGTTTGTTTACAATTTGCTATCAACGTTTCCGGAAGTCTACGGTATACACATTAATATATACACAAGATTCGATGACGTATGTTTTAAAACTATGGAAACCTCGACCTCTTTCATAGCATAAAATAATCGTTTCAAGGCAATTTTACAAACAAGCTGAAGTTGAAATACGCAATCCAGGTTTGTTTCTTCATAGGATTTCTACGCATTTCGAATCATGATAAGAGAAATATCAACTGGGACGAGACATTAGTAGCAATGAAGCAGTATGTCAACTGGGACGCGACATTAGTAGCAATGAAGCAGTATATCAATTGAGATGCGACATTAGTAGCAATGAAGCAGTATATCAACTGGGACACGACATTAGTAGCAATGAAGCAATATGTCAACTGGGACGCGACATTAGTAGCAATAAAGCAGTATGTCAACTGGGACGCGACATTAGTAGCAATGAAGCAGTATATCAACTGGGGCGCGACATTAGTAGCAATGAAGCAGTATGTCAACTGGGACGCGACATTAGTAGCAATGAAGCAGTATATCGTCTGGGACGTAATTCAATTTTTGTTGGAGGCGTAGCAACGCGCGCAGGGTACAGCTAGTATATATATATAGTCTTCTCGAACCGTTATACGTTACATAAGACCTGCATGTAATTTCTCCATACCGCTCTGTCCTTGGCACCTCGATCAATCTGTGAGTGGTATGACCTCAGAATAATGAAGATGTGATACTAGCTTCATTTCTCATAGATAAACTAACTTATATTGTTCAGGTTACATCTACAAGAACGCGCTGATAGGCCTGCGTGTATGAAGTCACTAAGGAAGAGAGGACGTGTAATTTTGACTTTTATTGTCGGAGGCTTATGAAACGACCCCACTGGGAATTGGAAATATTTAGTTGAAAGGTGAAAGCCTATCCTTGACCCCACTCCCAGTTGTGAAAAAATTTCACAAAAGATCACATTATATCGCAAAGTAGTTGTTTCGTACATAATTTATACAGTATTACTTTTTAACGAGCCCTAGACATCTAACTAGCGATATAAAACGTACAATATTAACATATTTTGACAGTTTAGATAAGCACATGTTATTATCTTCGGGCGTAGATAACTCGCGACATTTAACACAAAAATATCAACAGAGTACTTTGCTAATTGTTTTCTTGTTCTATTCATACATTCACACACACACTATCACCGACTCTCTTGCAAACAGTGCCCCGACTCAAGTGGGCAGAAGCATGGACAGAGCCGATATCATCAATGCGGTACGCTCTCAATTGTGTGACATGGGCGGGTCTCAGACACTGGAACGAGTTCGAGAATTAGGCGTTAAGTTTGGACATGCCAGACAGTGTCGTCTTCGTGTAGAGAGAGAAGATATAGTAATCAACTTCTCATGGGTACTGTGAGCAAATGGACTTTGGGATGGCTGCTGCAACGGAGGACAGAGCACGAATGGGAATGCCCAATGTGCCATGACGTCGATCGCATAACATAACATAACATAACATAACACTATCACCGAACTCGTTGTTCTATTCATACATTCACACACACACTATCACCGAACTCGTTGTTCTATTCATACATTCACACACACACTATCACCGAACTCGTTGTTCTATTCATACATTCACACACACACTATTACCGAACTCGTTGCACAAAGTTATGGCGGAGGTGAATATTGAATAACACCTGCTGCTTTTTCTCTATCGGGGGCTAATGCTGAGCGTGGTGGACTATTGTCTTGGTCTTCTGACAGTGAGCAGAACATCGCTGGATAAGTTAGACAGGATCCAAAATGAAACGATGATGTTTATACTAGGTTGCACACGTGACACTTCACGTACGGCAATGCTCTATGTCCTTGGCTTGTCAACGATGGCCATGAGTCATAACGTCGCACAGGTAAAAGCTAATCTGAGAGTTTCTGAAGATACAAATCATCCTCTGCACACATCCATAAATTAAAACAAGGACAGACGTTTGAAGAGATGCCGATCCTGGATGGCCGAGGATGTTATTAGACAGGTCTGTACTCTGTACGAGCTGAGGCATGGGGAAGAATGAATGCCTATATCAGAGGATATGATTGATTAAAAACCAGGTCAGTACACTTGGACGCTGCTGTAGATAATGGATACCAGGCGTCGTCAATGCAGAGATTCTCGCACTCTTGGATCAGCACTCCCATCCATGTGATATCATTATCTACACCGATGGCTCTGTCAGACGTGGAAACCGATCATCGTGGGCTTATTCAGCACAACGAAACGGTTGCAAGCTTCATGAGAACTGCGGCGTTTTCGGGACAACGATATCGAGCATGACTATGGAGATAGATCACCGCTGCCTTCAGGGTTCTGTCATTGGTGGTTGAGCAACAAGTAACCCGTACGATTATCATATCAGACTCGATGAATATGCTTCAAAGGATTGAATCTGGAAGTCTGCGCGTGGAATGGGTAGGCATCATTCGGAGATCACATCTCAAGAAAATGACTTGGCTGTAGACATCTGTACGTGCTGGAGCTCAGGGTAACGAGTGTGTTGAATTTCTTGCAAATATTGCCCCAGCTCAAGCGTCAAGAAGCATGGACAGAGCCGATGTTGTAAATGCGGTACGCTCTCATTTTTGTGACATGAACCCTCTTCTATCAATGTGGCTCACTGTCTAGAAGCTCTCTTCTATCAATGTGGCTCACTGCTTGGAACCTCTCTTCTAGCAATGTGGCTCACTGCTTGGAAGCTCTCTTCTATCAATGTGGCTCACTGCTTGGAAGCTCTCTTCTATCAATGTGACTCACTGCTTGGAAGCTCTGTTCTATCAATGTGGCTCACTGTCTAGAAGCTCTCTTCTATCAATGTGGATAACTTCTTGGAGACAGAATATAACGAGATTTGGTTTCCTACTTTGAAAGAATTTCTCTCCCTTTCTTCTGCAAATTGACACTGTTTTTTTTCCCTGTTACTATGTGACTGTTTTTGTTTGTTATTTAAATTTTGCAGACATTTTAAAAATAGTAAGTTGTCTTCTACAGAATACATTTTTTTATGCTGCAACTTTTATTTCTGTAACTTCCTTATCGAAATGTTAACTCTTCTGACCAGAACCGAATCTAATTTGTTTTTGCACCTCTGGGACGAACGCTTTAGTTGATCTGAGAATTGCTGTTGTGAATTACTTAGATGAGATGATAAGATAATTAATCTTACAGCTGATTGATGCTAGATATGTACTATAGTCCGTTCAACAACTCATGCCCACAGTCCAATGCGAATTTTAGCAAAACCATCAATTCCACAGTAGCGAAACTTTGCACCCAATCTTAGAATTATATCGACGCAAATGTCTGATGGAGGAAATTGCTATAGGAAACCTGGATCTTGTAATATAACGGTTTCCTTTGATGTTGGCGGCATATTTGGCGAGTCTGATACAGAATTTTAGTCTTTACAGTAAACGCACCAATATGACATTTGATGTCAAGTCTCATTCAAAGGCGTATCATCCCAGCTCATACATGGAAGTCAATGTTGATACTTGCAATAGTGTCATGAAATAAACAAGAAATGTAGTTGTATTATTGTTTTTTTTTTTATAATTTATATTACATTTAAAGTTAGCTGCCATGTCATAATGCCATCCCCCTTTTCTGTCCAGGCTTGGGATTGGCAATGGCGGAGCTACTTGGAGACTTTCTTTTCAAATCGCTACTTCTTCGGTACATTGTGCGTGTGTTAACATATGTGGTGGGGTTGGGGGGTATCACTACAATAAAATAGCTCTTTACTATGGTTCTTGCTTGTATACTGTGGTAAATCTATACACTAAATTCAAAATAGGCACCAACGACCTGTGCCCCTGTGGCTTGGCGAGTATGACAAAAGAACATATCCTACAGAACTGCCCCAGTATGCAGACCTGAGAAGAAAGAGGTGGCCCACTTACACCAGCATCTAAGACAAACTGTATGACGATGCTAATAATCTGAGGCAGACGGCAGCCTTTTCAGAGAATCCGAAATCCCAATCTAGTGAGAACGCAGAGGAAGAAGTATACTGTGGTACAGATGACCGATATGTGCCTGGGGTCAAATGCGCATAGGGTCAAAACCGCACCAAGATTAGTGAACTGGCACTAATCAAGATCATACCCCACCTCCACGTGGTGACTCTGGTAACAGACATTAGTTTCTGTCTGGCTAAGCGGATACGGATCGAGGGAGAGCTATTCTGGTGTGGGTAGGGATGCAGACGTAGTCACGTTGGATGTGATCCGCCCGCAACATAGACGAGCGGAATTGCAGAGTGACTATTAATGCACGTCTCTTCCGGCCGATGGGAAAAGCTGAACGAATAACCATAAAGGAATGAAGGGTGCATACAGAGAAGGGACGTGAGCCCGCGTGGAGCAAATCTTGGGCCCGAGATGAGTTGCCTGTGCTCCCACATAGAGCGAAACTGGGAGCGATGAAGTGGGGGCCCGAGTTGAGCCCAATGTCCGGACTATATGTGAGCACGGTGAGAACTGATAGAAATAGTGCGGGCAAGCAAGAGGACAGAGATGTGCACAGCACTGATGGTGAGGGATCGTGGCAGGTGTAGGGGTGAGTGGACCACCCAAAGGTGCAGAAAAACTGGAAAGCCCAGCAGAAACTTGAATGCAGGAACTTGAGCGTTTTCGCTCGTAGCGAACTACTACTGCCTTATGGTTAGATTTGGGACAATCAAAAGCTAGCGGAGCAAACCGTACACAAAACTGGACGGAAAGAAAACCAAGTAGTCCACAAAAAGACCGGCAAGCTGGCCAGATGACGCTCGACAGCCCGGGAGGGTAGGTCGTCTAAGGGTTGCTACCCTAAAAGAAAATAGCAATCTGCTGCCTTGCAAGTTGACTGGGGATAGTCAAAGGCTGACGGAGAGCGAACCCAGTAAACACTGATTGAAATCGGACACGTCGCCGAAGGACAAGCACTAGAGATCCAAATGGTACTGAAGATTGTAACGTAAAACAAACGTTCTTGGCAAAGGCTGCTTATATATCAAAATAAGAATGATAAAAATGGCCGAAATAGTACGACCGAGATAAAAAGAGAGAGAGAGATGTGTCTCTTTGCGGAACTGCGTTTAGTATGAATGACACTTTTTGCATTGTAACTTCAAACTCATTAGAAATGTTATATCAATGTCTGTTTTGAGAAGTCAACAATATGACCCAATAGCCTCACACTAATTTCGATATACGCCTTTAACTAAAAGTTTTTGTCGCACTTATGACGTCATTTAATTACCATGCTCTTTCTTCTTTCTTTCTGTTGTCCTTCTTTGCTTTTTTTGCCGCTAGGTGTAGCAGGTTTAACTGATGATCGGTTTCCGAGATAATGCACACTCGGTCGATTGATATGATGTGGTATTGTGGAGTTTTAAGATGTCTGTAACTCCATCAACCCATCTTTTTCTTGGTCTGCCCTTTCCTCTTGATGATTCCATTTTCAGGTTGTACGCTCTTGCAACTGGTGTATTCGGGTTCATTCTGACCAAGTGGCCAAACCATTTGAGTCTCTGTTTTTCAATGAATCTAATAGCAGGTGTTGTTCCGACTGTTCTTCTAATTTCCTCATTTCTTATATGGCCTCTTCTTGTTTTATTTACTGCTTTCCTCAAGCATCTCATTTCGCATGTGGTAATTTTCCTTTCTTGTTCTTTTGTCAGTGCCCATGTTTGGCTCTGGTAGCACAGTGTTGGTATAAAGATTGCATTTATAATCTGTCTTTTAGTCACTGCTGGAATAGCTGGGTGTTTCAAAATTGGGGTAAGCTGGTATGTAACCATGTTCGAGCCCGTCTATTTGGTGCTTGAAAAATGCTAGAATTGTTTAAAATAGGACGGATTTCGTCCTGAATGTTGCCATTTTTGTCATCAATGTATTAAATAGCTGTAAACATGAGTTTTCTTCAACCATGCCAACAAAGGCGTTAAATATATAGCACAAAGAAGGCAACTTCTAGATGGTATGATAGTTTGAATGACAAAAAATATTTTGTAGCGTCGGGAACATGTGTAGTTCACTTGCAAGTTTTCAAGTTATTTCATCAAATGGTTTCAAAGATACACATTTTTATCTGTGGGCATGACAAGTTGAACGGACTATAATAAATAAGGTGAATTATTAACCAGTTTGTTGGCATGTATGTTGACCGTAGAGCAGCGCTGCAGAGTTTTTGTTTATTTATTGCCTATGCTTAATAACATAGGGCAGGTTTTGTTGCCAGTATGCTGGTCTTGTTCTATTCATTTAGTTTTGGCAGCAATGCAATTTGTGATAAATGCCAAGTCTGGGATTGACATTGATTGTCTGTATCAGAATTTGGGAGTATCTTATCGGTCATTTATTAGCCTCAGGTTAGATAATGCTTGCTATTCTTTTACCACACCTCTGAAGTATAGTGGTAGGTATCTCAACCTATCATGCGGGAGACCAGGGTTCGATGCCCCATTGGGGAACCAGGGGCTCTATGGAGAAGTGATTAAGACATTTGCCTGTTATTCTGAAGATTGTTGGTTCGAATCTGCACTGAGTCACACATGCAATTTTTTCATGAAATCCCTAGGATTCTTGTCGGAGCTACAGAGTTCATTCTTTATGCAACACTCTTGGCACATGGCGTGTAAATAAGAGAACAGACAGACAGCAGAACAAATAAGAACATTGATAAACCATATGGAAGAGGGAAAAAAGTTAAATCTTGTAACAAATTGTGATCTCTTTTATTTACATACAAAAACATGATGATGGAAGATTACAATGATACAATAAATGAGCATAGAGGATGCATCTATAAATTTGTACAATCAATAATTCAAACCGGTTTTTAAAACAACAAGTCAAATATGTTTTGTTTGCAAACACTGCAATGTTTGACATCAAATGTAACAGTCCATAACAGAATAAGTAACATTAAAATTATAGACAAGATAGACAAAGTTTTCACAATCGTAGAGGAATACTGCACTTCTAGACAAAGTTTCACAATCGCAGCGGCATACTGCACTTCTAGACAAAGTTTTGACAATCGCAGCAGAATACTGCACTTCTAGACAAAGTTTTCACTATCACAGCAGAATACTGCACTTCTAGAACTTGAAAACTGTCTTCTGATCATTGGAAATCAATAGGTTGTCATGTCGTGTGCAGTCACAGGGAAAAATTAATACATCGTCAAGAATTATACATCATTAACTCTTAGTAGACCAGGACAAAAGCCATTATAGAGTAACAACGCCACTTAGTGTGGCTCCTGGTCCAGAAGGAGTTAAGCACTTTACAAAGTCTGTGCAACTGTTTCTGAGTTACATCAACAACTGAAGGAACTGGTGGGCCAGACTGGAAGTCATCTAGTTTTGTTACATTTTAGATGGTGTGATAATATCATGCAGAGAGTTGGATAGTTGTACATGCCTGCAGTATATCATTCTGGTAGTCTCTGTGGTTAGGTTGTTACGTCATTTTCACATGTGTAACGTCTGTACGATACTAGCTAGCGTATCTCTATCTAGATTGTGACTCTCTTGGTGCTTAGGGTAGTAACAAATGCACAGAATTATTCTCTTTTCTTGACCGTCCTCTGTACTGTGTTCCAGCTGTCATTTATTTATTTCAGTTCCTGTTCTACTGTTCTCCATGTTGCTTTGGATTTTGTGTTTTTGTTTACCCTCTGATGTCCATCTCAGTGCAGCATTTGTGACAGTCTCCATGCATATCACTGTCTGATCAACTTCCATCATTTATTTTGGATGATGGTGTTCATATTCTCTTGTTGACACTGTTCTTGGTTAGAGATAGTATTTTGCTCATAAGATCTTTCATGGATAAGTTGTATGGATGTTTGGACATATCAAATTCTATCATTCTCTGGCCTTCTGCTCCATATGGTAAAGTTGATAGCATACAGCTGCAGTATATATATATTAATCTGGGTTCTGATACTGTATTGCGTTGATTTCCAGACCGTCTGAAGGGTCATGAATGCACTCCGTATTTTACAAAGTCTGCTTTTAATGTCAGATCCAACTACTCTTCTACATGATTGATAACACTTCCAAGATATAGCTGGCATCTAATAATGGTATAATAACATGTAACCAAAGATAGGTGAATGATAACAAATAGCATTATTTAATGATCAGAAATGCCATCACAAATACAACATGAATTACTGTGTATCAACAGAACATTTTCATATCTTGTAGAATGTTCAATTTAAATACATCTCGCTGGTGAATGTACTTGGAAAAGCATGTCCTTCTGAAGGTTGCTGGTTCCAATCCGGACAGAGTCCAATTTTATCATGAGTTCCCTAGGATTGTTGCTGGAGCCACGGAGTTTGTGCTTTGTGCAACGCTCTGCATTTCTGCAGAGAGGGAAGGAATCATATGGGAAACCTGGTGTAATGAAGTAAATCCTTCGTCTTTTGACCCCTTTTTAGTGCAAATCTGATTGAATGCAAATCTGATTGAATGCAAATCTGATTGAATGCAAATCTGATTTAACGCAAATCTGATTTAATGCAAATCTGATTTAATGCAAATCTGATTTAATGCAAATCTGTTTGAATGTAAATCTGATTGAATGTAAATCTGATTGAATGTAAATCTGATTGAATGCAAATCTGTTTGAATGACTATGAACATCATCAGTTAAGTACATATTTCATGTTATTAATTCTTATTTCATTTATTCCAAACAAATTAATTCCATTTATATGAGCTACTTTCTGCTTTCATGATGAATGACCATTCTTCTAGGCAAATGTTGTTGTTTACTTTCAATTCATTTACTATTATTTCATTCTTTCTTTTGTCCTTCTCTGTTTTATGCACATAGGAGTCGCATATTTAGATGATGATCGGTCAGGGTTGCCAAATGTAAATCTGCGTTAGATGCTTGATTTAAGAAGAGATAATGCTAGAAAATATTTTGTGTACGATAAAAAAATGCCAAAAGTATTTTACTTATCAATGGTGTTTTACAGCTCGAATAGTATTTCATAATAATTTGAGAAGTCCAACTGCACATCTGTGGCTTTTGAGCAATCAGACTGCACATCTTCTGTGGCTTTTGAGCAATCAGACTGCACATCTTCTGTGGCTTTTGAGCAATCAGACTGCACATCTTCTGTGGCTTTTGAGCAATCAGACTGCACATCTTCTGTGGCTTTTGAGCAATCAGACTGCACATCTGTGGCTTTTAGGCAATCAGACTGCACATCTTCTGTGGCTTTTGGGCAATCACAGACTGCACATCTTCTGTGGCTTTTGGGCAATCACAGACTGCACATCTTCTGTGGCTTTTGGGCAATCAGACTGCACATCTTCTGTGGCTTTTGGGCAATCAGACTGCACATCTTCTGTGGCTTTTGGGCAATCAGACTGCACATCTTCTGAAGTTTTTTTTGGGTCATGAGTCCATTGTTCCAATTTTGACGTTGACATCTTTAGGTAAGCAAAGTTTTTGCAGCATTTGTTATGCCTCTTTAAGCTACATTTTACTGCACGAATTGCTGAAGCATGGGCAGCCGCATTTTATTTCTCACAATATTCATGCTGCTGAATAACCGTTCCACTTCATCATTAGAATTTGGCAAAATTAATAAACTTAGGGCAAAAGTTGCAACTTGTTTGAAGAGATCCCGAAGAATCTCTATAATTAAATACTTCAGACCAAAATCTCTCAATAGTTGTAATATCAGTCGTTAACCAAATGTATGCTGTTGTATTGAATCTCAATTGATGACTTCATTTCTTCATCGAAATGAAGTAATTCTAGAAGGGAAATAATAGATTTCTTAATATGTGTCAATGTATTTTGTACTGAGAACAAGCTTATATTCTTCAAAATATCTATGTTTTCTGGCAGGCGATTATGCAGTGCTTTGTACAGGCTAATCAAAAAGTTGTGTGCCCTTTTTCGGATATGAGTTACTTGAGAAGCGTGACTTTGTTGGCTAATTATCAATTCCCCAAGCCTTTTCTCAAATCTAAAACCCAGCTGTGGATTCGGATCAAGGCATTCTTTAATGTTAGTGTTAGGACCAAGAGGAACAATGTTGCTTGTTGGCAGTACTAACATGTTAGTGTTAGGATCAAGAGATATCAATGTTGCTTGTTGGCAGTACTAACATGTTAGCAATAGATGTAATAAGATAGATCAATCCTATTTGGTGGCAGTACTAACATGTTAGTGTTAGGATTAAGAGATATCAATCCTACTTGGTGGCAGTACTAACATGTTAGCAATAGATGGAATAAGATAGAACAATGTTACTTGTTGGCAGTACTAACATGTTAGCAATAGATATAATAAGATAGATCAATGCTGCCTTGTGTTGGCAGTACTAACATGTTTAGCAATAGATGTAATAAGAAGAGATAGATCAGAAAGCAATTTTGTTTTATCAGCAATATTTGATTCAAAAAGTTTGTTCACCTCTTAAACATGTTTTACAATTGGGTGCAAAATAGTATAATGAACTCAATCTGAGGATTGCATTGCATTTCATACAACAAAGTGGCGATGTAACATTTTTCATTAGTTAATTGAAAATGAGTCTGCATAAAATTCTGTTGATTGCTGGTTCAATTGCCAACCACATGGTTGCACAAGAATTTAAGATCTTCAATGGTTTTTTATCATTAATGCTCTGGTAAAGTTGACAGTAAGAAGTTTGTCTCAGTGAACTCTGAGAAAACTATTTATAAGTTTCACTTATTCAAAAACTCTTAAGTTTATTGGTAATGAAATAAATATATAAAAATGCTAACTAATTTTATTTTAATGCTGACTTTCCTGCTAATTGCTAGATCCAAATCTTTAATGCTAAATCGCAAAAAATAATGCTAAATCTAGCATTAAAAATGCTAAAATGGCAACCCTGTGATTGGTTTCCGAGATGATGCATGCTCAGTCGCTTTATATACTGTCGAGTTTTAAGATGTCTTTAACTCCATCAATCCATCTTTTTCTGTTCCTTCCTCTTGATGATTACATTTTCAGGTTTTACACTTTTGTAACTAACTGGTGTAGTCAGGTCCATTTTCACCAGGTGGCCAAAACATTTGAGTTTCTGTTTTTCAATGAATCTAACAACAAGTGTTGTTCTGATTTCTAATTTCTTCATTTCTGATATGGTCTCTTCTTGTTTTGATTAACGCTGGAAATATGAAGTGTTGCTGTGTGTATGTGTAGCCTTTGAACAAGGAAACATTCATGTATAGATATGATGAGCATATATGAGAAACTATTCGATATACAGAAATTAAAGAACCAATTTTCATTCAATGTGGTATAGCATGGAATATGGTGTTAGTTCTGTATTTTACTTTGACCAACGACACATGATGGGTGATGCTAGTTGTCCTTACTTCCCAGTGTTTCTCTGCTACACAATTAAGACTGACCTTTAAATGAGATGGACAACTTGGAGAGTCATTAAATATAAATAACATTTCCTGTAGCCTTTTCAGACCCTAGGCTATGAAGTCACCTCACATCATATTTCTAGGAGGTAGAAGGTCCAATTCATTTCCTCACATTTTTTTTTCTTCCCAATCCAGAAGCACTTGAGCTCTTCGGCTCGGTGCCATGGACATTGTAACCCTTCGGTTCGGTGCCACAAACACCGTAAATCTGGGGAATCTGTGGCTTTTTCTGCCATCCCGCGGAATTGAACCCGCACACACAGAGGGATAGTCACCTGTAGTCCAACACGATATGAACACGATATGAACACGCTGGGCAGACGGGCACATTTCCTCACATGGGGGAACGTCAAGTGTGGGATTGAACCCACATCCCTCTTGTGTCCGAGTCGATAGGCAAACACTTATGCATTATGCTAATCCATCCCACTTGAGAGCCATTGCAGTTAGAAAATATCACATTTCAACCAGGGAATTGAAACCTGGGACCACCCATCTAGGGAGGAAGTGCACAAGTGCACTAACAACTGTGCTTTCATGGTTCTCATTGTTTATATAGAACAAGAAAGAAAAATGTCTGAACATTTGACCAGTCGTATAAAATATAATAGATTGAGAACATCAAATAGTGGACAGGCCTCAGAGTAACTGACAAGAAAATCCACAACAGACATATCAGAAACTGATCATCCTGATAACAAGAAAGTTAGTTGTAGCAGTAGTAGTGGTGGTGTAATAGCAGCAAGAATAGTAGTGGTGTAGCAGCAGCAGGAGTTGTGTAGTAGCAGCAGCAAGATTTGATGAGTGACAATTGTGGTCTTATATTCTATTGAGAACAAGAAGGTTTGATTAGCAGTAGTAGTACCCCGGCGAATATCAGAAGCATCGTTGGTACTATACCATGCATACAGTACATCGAGAAGCAAATAACCAAGTGGTTCGGCCATCTAATGAGAATGGAACTACATTTACTACCATCACGTGCCTACAATAATCGACACTCAGGGCGCAGAGCACGAGGCAGGCCAAGAACAAGATGGATAGATAACATCTCAGAGTCCCTGCGAAAGCATGGGCTGGCAACGTCAAGCTCAACACACCTGGCACAAGATAGAAAACTAGATCTCCCCATGACGCTTCATGGCAAATGTGGTTAAGATAAGTACCCCAGCTACATTTCTGTTAAAGTATGAAGAAAGTTCATTGTTATGGTGGTGGTGGGGGGAGGATGTAATGAGAAGGGCTGGAGTGTAACAAAAACCAGAATCAATGGAAAAATGTATGAGAGTTGACAAGGTAGGAAGATAATTGACAGTTTAACCTCATGGTATGCAAGAATATCAATATCACAAGAGATTAATGGGCAGTATGAAGAGAAAGTTGTGATGGTTCATCATCATATATTGCAGCAAGCATGGCACATGTGATTACTGTACTTCTATAGATAAAAGTGAGAGCTATGATAAAACGGTGGCTAGAGCATTTGCCGTGTAGTCCCAGGTTCAAAATCCCCAGCTGAATTGAGATTTTTACCAATAGTGTTTTTTTGTTTTTTTCTCGCTTTCAACTCAGAAGAAGTTTCATCTCTGAAACTGATTTTGCGTGAAAATCTGTTTTTCCAATTTCTTACAATGGCAGCAGTGTGCACGTTGTAAATTACTTTACACTGGCAGCCGTGTGCTCAATGTACTCGTAATTAGTATTCCTCGCCATACAGGCAGATTTTCTCCGACTTCAGAGGTACTCACGTTATCGTCCTGAGTAAGACCAGGGGGCTCGAACAAATGCCGAACAGTAGGTTCGAACCCGAGCTATGAGGCATCTCACAACTAGCAGGCCGAGCTACTATCAACTACTCTAGGCAGTCCCCTTACCAATAGTAATGACTCACAAATCAACCCAGTCTCATTTGGCTATAGGGAAGCACTGGGAAATAAAGATGACCAGCATGATATTGACCACATCGCCTATCATACGCTACTGGTCAAATGAAAAAAACAAGCATATCATATACCCCAACATGCCACATGGTATGAAAATTGTTTTTTTACTTGTAGAAATGACAAACCATTTATAAATATCCTGTATTCTAACTACATATGGACCAAATGCCACACTATGTGTCTTTCGGTTGGACATCTTTTTTACCAGGAGACAAACTAAAACGATTTTTTGTATTCTAAAATGAAATGGCTTGTAAAATACATAGCTTTTACCCTGGTCCCCTGAGAGTTAAAGTGTTGTTTCTGGACTACTGCTATCATCGTCATGTTGAAAGTACTGGCTGTCTAAACTTTTCAAGACATTAAGAGTTTCATCAAGCTCATCTTGGTTGTCTGATGCACAATCTGAACGTCTGTCTAACTGTGAGTTCAAATCTGGGAAATATGCTTCTAGTTGGGCTTCTGCCCTGTTGTGCTGTACGATGGAAGATGACTGTGCAGCCATATTAGATGGAAGGCTGGATAATGCAAATGGTGCCTTTGTCAGATCAACATTTGGAGCAGTTCCGGAATAATATGCTGTGGGAAGGTCAGAGACGCGATGGAATATTTCTGACTTCATATCTTCCGTAATCAAGTTTTTGCTTCCCCCGGTTTGTTGTGACTGAGAAGAATAAGTTAGTGCCCGAAGCATTGCTGACAGACTTGATGTCCTGTTTGTTCCCATATTACATACATCTTGAAATTGTTCATGGAATTGATTGGAAGTGCCAATAATGGATTTACTATCTTCTAAATGAGAATGATGTTCTTTCGAGACAGGACTTGCTTGATCCCTGAGCTTAGCAAGCTGTAGCGAGCAGGAATAATCAGAATTACTTGAAGGTGGACAGTTCGTTTTACCAGAAAAAAAATGTTCACTTTCTCTTTTCATAGATGACTGGACACTTTTATGTGTTTGAGACATTGTATCAAGATGTCTGTTCACTGAAAGAAGTTTAAGGTATTTATCACAATCACTTACATTGAGAACACCGGCAGCACTAGAGTGACCCAAGTTATTTTCATCGTAGCTGGTTCCCTCGGTAGCACTTTCCTGACTGGTACGGACAGATAAAGCCAGGCTGTCTGTGATGTTTCTATGAAAGGACACAGTATCCTGATTGTCTAATAGTGAGATAATTGGTGAGAGATTTCTGTGTGATTCGGTAACTGGTTCTTGGGTTAAGTCAGGACCTGTTCTACCAAGTCTAGTCTTCCAGTATTGGGAATGCTGATGTTGTGATATGTTATGACCTTTCTTAGTGTTGGATGAAGTGGAGGCTGGACAAACAATGTCTTTGCTCCAGCCTGTGTGCATACCCTGTCCAGACACTGAGCCTATACTGCCAGTCAGTGACAAGACAAGTGCCGGGTGACCAGATCTTTCTGATTTATGATCCTCAAGAACCTTCTGTTGGGTTTTGACTCTTCTTTGACGATAAAATGTCTCATCTTCCCTGCATTTCATAGTAAACTTGAGTTTGTCTGTGCTTGGAGTAGTATCTGACTGATCTGATGTGGCTAATGTGTTGAAACTTTGGTTACGGCTGACAGGGAACACGGTATCCGATGAAGATTCTGTGTGATTCGTGTGATTGAAAGACATTCGTGCAAGATTGGGATCAGTTTGTGTCAGGTCCAAATTGATGTGGCTGTTTTGATTAGCCACACTTGCTAGTGTAACAACAGGTCGTATTGGCTGAATATAAGTCTGTGTGGCAGTCAGTGAGGTTGTCAGAATACCTGACGTCTGGATTGGCATGAATCGGTTGGGGGCAGAGTTTGAATCCCCACAAGGTGTGGCACAGCAAGGGGATGTGAGTGATCGGTGAGAACATGGGGTTGGGCAACGAGGTGAGGCTAAACAGCGCTGCAAACTAGGCGTAAAGGGAGGAGATGGATGAGGGTTGTACTGATGAGGGGAAGGACAAGCATGAGGAATTCCATACGAAGAAGGGGACATGTTTGGAAGAACGTTTGGACTGTGTTGTCCAGCATAGTTAAGAAAACCATGACTAGCAGACACATTATGTATAGTATTTGAAGGAAGACAAGTAACATGACTGGAAATTGTTGCAACAGAAGAAAACTGTGTGCTGTGTTGTGAAGATGTGGAACTTGTTGGAGGTCCCCAACTCTGTCGTGAATGTGGGGGTTGATAAGAGTGTGAAAATGGAATAGTAAAAGATAGAGGTGATTGACTTGTGTCACCAAGGTGTGGTGACATTGAGGGACTGCATGGGGGAGTGGGTATCCCATTCAGTTGGACTGACATGAACTTTTCAAAATCAAGGAATGATAATGTGTCTTTGATGCTGTAATTTTCTGATGTCCGTTGAATGCCACACTCCATGTCATCTTTTTAATCCCCTGTCCATCAAAGTGCCATCAATAACATCTTGCAGCAGACACAGTTTTTGACCAACAAAATCGTGGCTAAACAAAGATTGTTTAAAGTCTGCTTTTTGAGAATCTTCATCTTCTTCACCAGTTCTGTGCATGTGCTGATCAATGTCTGAAACATATCTTAAAGATCTGCCTGCTTGTGACACTGTTTGTGATGGGAGTCCAACTATACAGTCGACACCATCGTTGCTTCGGCAATTGTTAACCACACTTATAACAGAATCTGATCTCAGAGGCATGAAGATGGTGGCCGGTGATGTTAGATCCTGCCGGCCACACTCTCCAAATAATCCTGGAACAGACATCATGACTGGACTAGGGGTGACGCTTTTGTAACCAACTTCGGAAATGGGTGTCTGACTGACACTGCTGTATCCTGCATCTGACATGGGTGTATGGTTGCGAGACCTGTCTCCACTTGCACCACCATCTACAGGGATCTGGTGGGTCTGGCTGTCTAGAGACTTGTGATTAAACAAACCTTCACATCCAAGATTACTAAAGACCTTTTCTGTTGGTGATTTAGCTAGGAGTCTACCACCAGATTGCTTGTGATAATCTTTATCTTTTGTTGATTGTTGTAAGACGACTGCTGAGGTGTGATCTTTGCATATGTTTTCTATTTTATTTGGAGATTTATCTCTGTTAATCTTTCTAGAAGTTCTATCAACAGGTGTCATGCTCAAAGAGAGTCTATCAACTGGAGTCTTTGTGAGTGATCTATCCACAGGAATTTTGTTTATGCTTCTCTCTGTGGGAGTTCTTATTCTCAGCAGGGACCTTTCAGTGCTACATTTGTTAGCTAAACTCTCTGCTGGAGTCTTGACTACATTACGATCACCTGATGTAGATCTCTCTACAGATGATCTCCGAGTCAGTTTGGCAGGCCCGATTGGACTGAGGAAAGTCCCTGAAGGCAACGACAAACTACCATCTGAAGACACATCTTTTTCTTTCACATTTTCTGAATTACCATGATGGTTAATAGTTGAAGGAGAATCTGTCTGGCTTTCCCAAGACAATCGTAGAGGTAATGAAGCTTGTGGGCTAGAAGAGACTTGCTTTCTTTGTCTACTCACCAAGTGTGGACCACTTCCACTTTCAGATGTTGACTGACTTTTCATACCTGACACTGGATAATTCTTAGAAGATATCTCATGACCCCCAAGTGGATTTTCAAATGAGTAGTCATAATAGGTATCAGGAATAGTATTTGGAACAGATATACTTCTCCAGACTGTGGAATTTTGCCTATGAGAAACAGACTTTTGCTCTCTTTCATTTTGTCCATTTCTAACAAGATCAGCAAGCAGAGATGTTAAGGAGTTGCCTCTGAAAGCATCGCGACTATAAGCATTTCCACAAGACATTGATTCTGTTATGAAGTCAGCAATATCACCAGGTAGTTCATTTTCTGGTAAATTAGATTTCATGTTGGCAGCATCTGCATCACCTTGCTCTGGGAAAGAAACAACTTTCTTATGGAAGAGAACACTGTCTGTTGTAATCTGGTTTTTAACTGCTTGCAGGTGCCCCTCCAACACATTTCTAGATGGAACAGAAAGACAATGTGCCAACAGTGGATGCTCTGATGCCCTACTTCCACTTACAGATGATTGGTTTAGATTTGACATGGACAGTGCTTTCAAGTTTTGGCAACTTAATTCTCCTGCTGATTTGTCACCAGATATGCACTTTATGTAATCACGTTTAGCACCGTGTTGAAGGATATCCCGTACACATGACATGCTTCTTTTTTGTTCGTGTACAAACTCTGGTTTTCTTTCACCTTCATTTCCTAAAGTATTTACTTGTGATCCGTTTTCTTGTTTCTTACAATTCTGAACAGTTGTACTAATCTGATGTTTAGTTAGATCCTTACCAGAATAGATGACTTCTTGTTTCTGTGATCCACAACTGAAAGCTATGTGCGGATCTGACTTGTCAGTAGGCAATGCCATTCTAGAAACTTTTGTATCTCGTTTATGTTGCCGTGATTTGTTCTTGCAGTCTGTACATCTGTCTGATTTCACTGCAATGCCCACAGATGTCTTCTGGTCTGACTTTGATGACGTAGAATCCTTGATGTCTCCAACAAGTCTATGGTCAAGTGTAGGCTCTGTGTCTAAGAGAGCATCACTTTCCAAACTTTCAAGATTAAGGCTAATATGTCTGCGACCAGTTCTCTCAACTTTTGATATATTTGTATGAGGGCTATTAGTTGTCGCCTGATGTTTCAGACGTAACTGTCCATCATTTAATGGATACGGTGAAACAGAGCTACTTCGTGCTGACTGTGAACGGCTTATTGCCAAACTTTTAACATCTGTTTTACTCCCAAATAACTGATCTTTAGAGATACATCTAGCAGAAAAAGTCAAGTCCTGACAACTTGATGCCTCCTTTAAAGATGATCTTTCTCTTTGTATAGGGCCATCTGTGCTAGATGTACTGACAGATTTGCTGACATTTTCAGTTTGTTTGGCTCGAAGTTCATTAAGAGCTTTGATTGTTTCTTTTACAGTCATCGACTTGGAGTCTTCAATCATTCCAAGCAAGGTTTCAGTATCTGTTAACATTTTCTTTGTAGAGTCCTCTTTTCTTTCTTCAATGACAGTTCTATTCAAATTATTTTCAGGCTGGTCACATTTCCATGTGGATGTGGATAAATGTAGATAGTTTGTTTCTTCAACTATAGTCCTATTCAAATTACTTTCAGGATGGTCACCTTTCCATGTGGATGTGGATATATGTGGATAGTTTGTTTCTTCAACTATAGCTCTATTCAAATTACTTTCATGCTGGTCACCTTGCAGTGTGGATAAATGTGGATAGTTCATTTCTTCAATGATAGTTCTATTCAAATTACTTTCAGGATGGTCACCTTGCAGTGTGGATAAATGTGGATAGCTCATCTCTTCAATGATAGTTCTATTCAAATTACTTTCAGGATGGTCACCTTGCAGCGTGGATACATGTGGATAGTTCGTCTCTTCGATTATAGTTCTATTCAAAATACTTTCATGCTGGTCCCCTTTCCATGCAGATAAATGTGGATAATTTGTTTCTTCAATGATAACTTTATTCGGGTTACTGTCAGGCTGATCCCATTTCTGCGTGGATATGGATAAATATGGATAGTTTGAAGACAATGATTTGGTGGAGACATGAGATTCAGATACATCAGACTCTTCGTTAACTGGTTGAGAGAGAAAGTTATCTTCAATTTTTACAATAAACACATCATCGTCATCATCTTCCTTCTGATCAACAGATGAGTTTAGTCGTTTTCTGTCGTCGTGTTCATCATAATGACTATTGCTGGCTTTTCTCTTCCTAATTTCCTGATATTTTGGAGCACTAGAGATGTCCTCACACAAGAGTCTATCATTGCTAACTTGAATGGCTTCTTGTAAGTTCTTAACACTTCCAGAAGCTTCTATAGGACAAAGACTTTTGGGAAAGGTATTCTCAAATGACTGAGAATCAATAGACTGTCCAAGTGAAGCATCCTTGCCTTCTCCACCAATGCCTTCTGGTTTAACACCCTCACTGATGTTGCTAGCTTTCTTGTAGATATTTGATGAGGAGCACTTGTGAAAAGCTGAAGAACTAGAATTGTGTTTTATCAATGTCTGTCCACTCATGTTCTGTCCAGAGTTCTGTTGTACCAATGTCTGTCCACTTGTGTTCTGTCCAGAACTCTGTTGTACCAATGTCTGTCCACTCATGGTCTGCCCAGAATTCTGTTGTACCAATGTCTGTCCACTCATGTTCTGCCCAGAATTATGTTGTATCAATGTCTGTCCACTCATGTTCTGCCCAGAATTGTGTTGTACCAATGTCTGTCCACTCATGTTCTGCCCAGAATTGTGTTGTACCAATGTCTGTCCACTCATGTTCTGCCCAGAATTGTGTTGTACTAATGTCTGTCCACTCATGTTCTGCCCAGAATTATATTGTAACAATGTCTGTCCACTCATGTTCTGCCCACAATTCTGTTGCACCAATGTCTGTCCATTCGTGATCTGTCCAGAATTCTGTAGTACCAATGTCTGTCCACTTGTGCTCTGCCCAGAATTATGTTGTACCAACTGTCCACTCATGTTCTGCCCAGAATTATGTTGTATCAATGTCTGTCCACTCATGTTCTGCCCAGAATTGTGTTGTATCAATGTCTGTCCACTCATGTTCTGACCAAAATTGTTTGCCAACTGACCAAGTTCTGATAGAAATGCTGTGGCATGGTGCTGAGTAACTCCTGCAACGGAAGCACTTGTGTTCACTTGGCTTATTGTTGAAGTAGATGTCAAAGTTTTGGCCAACACAGGTGAGGTTTGTTGACCCAATAATCCGGAAGTGGTGCTAGTTGAAACGATTGGTTCCACATTTGGAACAAGTAGGTAAGTCTGCCCATTAGAGTCAGGTCCAATCACATGACCTTTTATTTCGGAAACATTGAGAAGCCCTGAAGTACAGTCAAAAAATGAAGCATTAGTGTTTGATGGTGTTCTGGAATCAACAGAATGATTACTTTTGAAATATTGCTGCAAGTTCTCAGGAAGTACTGACAACCCAGACTTTTGATCTAATGAGTATATGTTTCCTTTGTTATCCTCTACAATAATTGGTTTGGACAGGCTGCTTTCAACAGCCTGAGCTGAAGGAAGGCAGGAACTAACAGGAGGCAGAATGATCACCTGTGTGCCTGGTCCTGTAGTAGATACCGTAGGTGGGGTTTGCTGTAACTGACCATGAAGTGTTGTATTTGGGGAAATTATGGACTTTGGAATAAGTGTGCTGTTGCTAAGATTATGGGTAACTACCTGGAGACCAGCAGGTGATGGAAGACTCTGAAATAGTTGGGTAGGAGTAGTTGAAATGAGACATGATGATAATGCAGGGCTGGTTATAGAGTGTCTAGCTGGTTGAGATACTGGTTCCACTATCACTGTGATCTCTTTGTGAAGAGGTGTGGGAGAACTATGGGGCCATGACTGTTGACCAAGATCTGAGCTCCCTGGTCTGTATTGAAGAATATTCATGGTGCTGCTTGGCGACTTAATAGTAACGCGAACATCTGAAGACTTACTTTTTCCTGCTGGTGACAGTCCAAGGAATTCTGCAGGCATCTGCAGCTTGACTTCCCCCTGATAATTGTTGGCAAGGTTCACCAGCAGGTCTTGGGCACATTTGACCCTTTGTTCTTTTAGGATAGTTGAAACAAGTCTCATATCTGGTTTTATATCTGGTCTCATTTCCTTCTTCTGTGGAGATGGTGTAGTCATTCCTCCAAGTTTCTGGGGGGAAGGAGTATTAGTGCCTCCTCCTAGTTTTGGTCGAATGGGTGTGAACCTGTTCCTGCTGGTTCTTTTTGGAGGAGTGATGGAAGATGTGGAAGGGGTCTGAGAGATGTGACTGTCTAGACAAATGTGAGGTGACATCACTGGTGTGCTGCATCCTACAGAAGGTGAAGACTTGCATTGTGCCAAAGTGCTGTATGTTGCAATGTTAGAAGTTGTTGGAATTACAATGCTTTTCATAGAAACTACAGAAGTAGATACATGAAGAGCATCATCTAATTTCTCTGTTACAGGTGCTGGAACTGGTGTCGTAAGTAGGCTCTCACAACCAGAACTTGTACTTTCTCCTGACCGGCACAATGTTGAAGATGATGATGAAGATGAGGAAGATGAGGATGTTACAGTAACGCTATAGTCCTTAAAGTTCATACGAAGCGTGTCACTACCCTCTTTTATGAAATTATATTCATGACTGGCTGGAGTAACTGAGTTGTCGCTAACAAGAGCATGTGAAACAACAGGTTTTACCAATATATGAATTGAATCAGTGATGCCTACAGACTGTGAATTTGGTGTTGTGGATGGTACAGCTAAATCCTGGTCTTTCTTTCTAATCAATGCTGGTGACTGCTTCTGTGAGGGTGGAACATCCATTACAACAGCAGTCTCTTTCAGTGTTAAATTAGTAGATTGTAGTTTGTGACTGGTAACTGGTACAAATGCGCTACGACTAGACAGAGATGACAGAATGCTTGGATTCTCAACAACATGGGATGTGTTTGTCATGACTCTTAACTGACTTCCTTGTAGAATGGGGTTTGAAACCTCACTTACAGTTTGAGTGCTGACATATGATGAAGATAATGGTGATGAAAATGGAGGTGCTGGTAGAGTTTTGATGGATGCTATTGAGTCTGATAGTATATCATACTTTGATGACAATAAAGAGTTCAAGATGTTGTAAGACTGTTTCTCTGAGCTAGATTCTTGATGTTGGTAATAAATGTCTCCAGATTTAATCACTTGCTTGAAGTCTGGACAAGATGTTATGGAGTGCAGGATATGTTTTGGGCGGTTAATCACTGTTGGTTTCTGTACAAAATGACAGAGACTGTCATCTTTCTTTTCTTGTTGTTCTGCTCTAGCTTTTCTCCTCTCATCATATGTTCTTCTATCAGACAACATAGTGGGACTGTTTGTAACTGTTGTTTGAGATACTGTTTTACTTGTGAGATTTGTCTTTGATTCACTTGTACACAAGACATCAACAAAGAGATTGTTTGATAGTGATTTGTCTTCGTTGAAAACTCCATCAAATTGAGATGTGTTCACTGAGACAGGACAAGAGTACGGTCGAAATCGAAGAAGTTCAGAATCTGGGATATCACTTTTAGTGTTTGATGTTTCTAAACTTTTTTGTTTTCTGACTCCTAAGGAAGTTGTGCATTTGCGTTTAGTGTGTGAACTTCGGTCAGGGCTGATGCTATCTCCATGACGTTTTGGATGTTGTGGCATCAATAACCCATCAGAGTAAGTTTGTGGCATTGGAGATTCTAACATTTGTGTAATATTGCGGTGAACAACTGATAGAGCAAGTGATACCACAGGTGATAGTCTTTTTGACAAACCATCAGTTGATGAAGTGATACGAATATCTATCGGAGTAGAAGAATGACCCAGTGGTGATGAAAAACTTGAAGCTTTTCCTTCATCCATATCACAGCCTGAGTTTGTATCAGTTGAGCCATGACAACTTTTCAACACTTGGTCAGTGAGCTCTAACATGCCAAAGTGAATAGAGGACGATTGTTTCTCTACAACGCTAGTACTGTGGCAACGTTTTGGTGGAAAAGATGTTGCGAGAGATGCTCTTATACCTACTGATGATGTTGGCTGAGTAGAGCATGCAACATTTGTTGTAGATACTTGATCAACAGATAATTCCTGTGCTACATTTCCCCCAAGGATGGTTGCACTTAGTTTAGAAACAGCTTCTCTGTCAAAATTATGAGGAAATGAACCAAATTGTTTTGTGCTCAAATGTTGGGAATTTAGACACCATAAATATGGCTGAACAGATGAAGGACGAAGCTGTATTTTCTTACCAAGAACAGGTAAAGTAGTGATATGTTCATTGTGTGTCAGTGGGTGAGCAGCAGAACTGAATGGTGACATTGCAGGGCCAGCAATGGCAGAATATTGTTCTTGCAATTGTTTTTGTTGTTGTTTCAGTTTTTCTTTGTGCTCAAGAATCAACTTGTTATGACGAAGCTTGCGCTGTAACAACATCTGCCTGTCATGATGCTTTGAGTTGGGAGACTTCCTGCCTTTTTTCAGCAGCTTTGGTAAACCTGTGGCAAGAACAATTAAAAAAATGGTAAACATTCAAACAATAAAATTGTGTCTTAATAAATAAAAAAATCTCTTAAAAACAAATTGCAGAAACAAAATTTACATTTATTGTAACTTATTGGTGCTATAGGCGATTTTATGGTATAAGTTGACAAGAAAGTCTCAGGGTCAGTGAGCTGGTACTGACCAAAACTTTACTCTACCTCACTGTTGTGATCTTGGAAACATATTGCCGAGATGTAGTCTTGATGATATAAGTTGAAGAGACAGTACAAGGGTCAGTGAGCTGGCACTGACCAAGACTTTACTTTACCTCACCCTTGTGCTCATGGAAACATATCGCAGAGATGTATTCTAGCAAAACAGGTAGGAATTGAAGAAACTACTGACCAGTGAAAGTAGTAGTGTTAGCACATGATATGAGATTGAATTGCCTCAAGCGACTTCTCATAGTGGCTGTGCTTTCATAATTTCCCTGGCTGATACTGTGCAAGACACTGATTTTAGCCAGGTCGAAAAAACATGCAGAGTAAAGTTTCAGGACCAAGAGAGTCTAACTTCCTGGTGTGCCATAATTGTCTGGTATTGGCAAATTCGGTCAATGGCTGTTTCGCTCCAACCAGAAATAATCCAGAGCAATAGCACAAAATTCCTGCAGAGCTGGTAAAAATATGCCCATCAGTCTTGTCTCAAACTAAGATATGTGATGTACAGTTGATTGACTGGTCATGTCAGTACTGCTGATACAAAATATATCTATCCTGTGCCCACTGTTTCTATACCATCCACAGGCAAATAATACAGAGTGAAAACTCCTAATTCCTTGGGGCAATGAAAATTATATGTGTCCCCCAAATGGTTGAGCATGTTCCTTATCCAGAGCAGTCTTATTAGACCATAACAAGGGGATAACGAGAGACAGAGAGAAACCATAACAAAGGCACAGCACGATCGTGCTTCTTGGGTCATATCATACACAAGTTTCAAATAACAATTTAAAATTAGTTATCTAAAGCAAACACAACTCAGTACCCACACGTACTGGTGGCGCCCAGTAGCCGGTAAGGATACTGGCACAGGCTAGGAAAGCAAACCCAAATATCCCATTTGCAGAAACAGGATCTGCTGGCCTGTCAGCTGTAGACGCCTTACTGGCACAATGTAAATATTTTCTATGGCACAGAACACACAAAGAACAAAGGGGATATATGGCATAGAGATTAGGTGCTTGTCTATCATTTCAAAGGTATTCAGTTTGCTCCCTCGTGGAGCCATCAAGATATTTTTACAGAAATCCCTGATCTCAGTGTAGGTGAGACCGAGTTCCTAGTCATATAGGAGACAGATGATAAAACATAGGTACTGTGTTTAAGTTGAGCAAGTAAAAGAACCCTTGGCAGTTCAAAATCGAGAAGAGCAGACTGGAAAGCCGCTGCCCTGGCAAAACTCATTAAAAAGATTAATAATAAAATTCCTATAAAATACTTTCACTATTTCTAAATTACATCGGGGACCCTCGCCAATGCTACAAGTTTGTGCTCTGCCACTGAGATCCTCCTCTGTAAGAACAAGATAGGAGCCACACATGGCTACTCACCAAAGTGCAATAATGATGGTTCTATCGATCAATTAATCAAACCTTACAAAATCTGACAGCAATTTATTGTTTTCATAATCAAGAATTAATACAAATACAACAGAGACAGAAAATTGTGTGGCGATATGATTATTTATATCTGTTGCCATAGAACTTACAACTGTCTTTACCGCTTGTGTTACCGCTTTTTAGGGCAATGTAAAAAAAGGGGGGGATATGAGCCTGAGATATTTAATGGTCGCATCGCTAGTCCAGTCACTGCGAAACTGTTCAGATTCTTCTTCTTCAAACGCTCCATATAAACCACTAGTTAACCACTCTGTGTGATTTGTATGTGATCTGAGACTAGGAGAGATTGTGCGTTGTGCCAATTATGTGCCTACAAGTAGGTCAGCACATCCGATTTCTGCAATGCTTTTTTAGTTTCTAGGGTAGCTAAATCCTAGGTGCTACATCAGTTGCCTCTTACGACATGCCTTGTAGGTCGTAGTGGTACTATTCTTTGCTTCTCTTGTGGGCCCTGGCACCACATGTGCATATTCAGATTCAAATTTTTCTTTATTCCTTAGACACAAAAAAACTCCTTGGCCTTACTAGTGATTGCTCGGGTCTCCCGATTAGAAGCCCACACTCTAATCCAATTGGTTAGGCGTTCCTTCATGGCACTTATAAACAATGTAAAATGAGAAGTAATTACTTACTTTTGCTTCCAGATAGTAAAGTAAACTTTGCAGCTGTTTTCCCACAAGACAGCCCCTTGGAAACTAAGTACTCTGACAGACTACTGATGTCTGCAAATGGTCTTCCTAGTAGCTGTGTGGCCCATTCACAAACTAGCTGACAAGACAGATCATATAAGTCTAGGTCTTCTTTTGTTTGAACAGAAGACAGGACCTAGAAAAGAGCAAATGACAATGCAACAAACAGATGTAAGCACTTGACCAAAAATACAGTATATTTCAACAATATATAATAAGCAGTGGTGGCTCGTCATTAGGGGCCAGGCCCGTTCAAAAATAATGTGTAACATGTATATATTATTTTATATATTGAAATATAACCTAACCCAAAACCATGATTTTTTCAAAAATATGTGTCTGGCCCCACCAACAAAAATGATCACGAGCCACCACTGATAATAAGTAAAATTTGAGAAAAACATGGAAAAGAGATTTGGAGACAGAGATTAACAATATATAGAAGAGCTGCAAGAGATAGTTAAAGACTTGGCATGAGCTGGTTGAGGACCTATGGCCAAATCGAGGATAAAAAAGCACAATAGAGAGAGTGAAAGAAGACAGAATAAGTAATGTTAACTAAACAACAATAATCAAACTGGTTGGCACCTCTCTGCCTTGGCAGATGATAGGGGGATGCTGGAGGAGATAACCTGAGATGCCCTTGTCTAAGCCAAATGACAGAGACTTACACGCCATAGACTGCTGCTTCTCAATTTTATTCTGACATCAATTTAAGTCAGGGATGGATTGAACCTCTCCACAGTGCAACACCTGGTCAAAAATATATATACCGTGTGCTGTCTATGCAATATGATCCCCCTCTTGACTGGCCTTGTTGCTGCCAAAGGAAAAGATATTCAAATACATTCGGAACCAGGCAAGATGAAGAAGCTGCCGGATCAGCAAAGCATTGTTTAATCTGTTTGTTTGCCAGAACTTGAACCTCAGGCTAGCTGCAACCAAGGCTGATGTTCTGGTCTGCCCTGCCACAACTATATAGTCTTTAGTAAGCATATTTTTGTTCTTTGATCAAGCTTCTAATGTCCTAAATGCACTGCTTCACCCAGAGTCATTGTCCCAATAGAGAATGTAGTATTGTCTACTGTAATAATTTAGTTCAGTCATATCATACCTGCCAGAAATTTGAACATATGATACATATTTCTCTGATACACTACTGTTTTTCTCTTTCATATTATCATTCTCATCCAACCATTGCTTAGTTCTCTCACTAAAGTACCCATTTGTACTTGATTTAGCTATACTATATAGCTATCAAAGTGATCAAATGGCAGCTGCAAGAACAAGTGATGATACATCAGATTTGTATGAGATCAGGCAGGGAGTCAGACAAGGCTGCATTTTGTCATCTTGTCTGTTTAACATATATGCAGAAAACATCATGAGGAATGTTACAGAAGATAGCGGAAAAGAACAATACGATCCTTTATATTCGGAGGAAGAGAAATATCTGAACTAACATATGTTGATGATGCAGTGTTACTGTCAACATCATAAAAAGGGATTGAGAAATTATTATGGGAAGTGAAAGATAAAAGTGAAAAGCAAAATCTATATCTCAATGTGGCAAAACAGAAATAATGACAACAGATATTTTTATCCACAGAGAGAAAGTTGAAAATGTGAACAGTTCTGAATATCTTGGTTCACTGCAGATGGAAATGAGATTAAGGAAATTAAGAGAAGAACAAACATGGCTTTACAAAAATTAAATTACTAAAAACAATATGGAACGGGACTGATAAGAAAGCAAAGAGAATACTAAGAGCATGCATATTTCCAGTGGCATCATATGGGTGGGAAGCATGGACATTTAATAAAGCAGTGGAAAAACATATAAGTGCTTTTGAATATAAGTGTTAGGGATCGCGAGAGAGAGAATATAAGTGTTACAGAAACGTCCTCTGTATACCATGGACAGAGAAGAGAACAAATAGATCTATAGAGAAAGAACTCAAAATCAAAGAAAACTAGCTGATGCTACAAATAAGAAAGAGTAAATTGAGATATTTTGGACATATAAAAAGACATGAGGGGCTGGAGAAGACCATCATGGAAGGAAGCATACCGGCAAAGAGAAGAAGAGGAAGACCACGGAGAAGATGGAGTCAGGATGTAACTGACGGTTTGAACATGACGGCTGCAGAGACAGGAATTGAGAGAAATTCCGGAGGAATGTTGGGGTGGCAAAGTTCTGTTCAGGACACGCTATTTGATGATGGTGGTGATATAGCTATACTATATAGCTACATATGGGAACTAAAGTACCCATTTGTATTTTATTTAGCTATAGTTTCTATTACAATTTGTTCTTAATAAGGCAACTAAATCCATGCATGTACTACAAAGTGTCTTTTTATAGCATGTTTGGTCCTGTAGTTCTATTCTTGGTTCTCCAACATTGAATCCTGAAGAATCTCAAATCTAAATTACAGAACTGTTATAATGACTGCACAGGACTTACCTCGACAGGGCTGGATGAATCAATGTTCTCCTTCATTCTCAATCCACCGTAACAGTATGTGAGAAAATGGTAAAGGAAAACATTTAAAATTAGCAATTAGTGGGCAGTAGACACAACATCTTCAGGACTGCTGTCATGGGAGCCAAGTTCCGAAGGGACAAGCTACTTGATGATGATGATGATACACAACATGCTGTCTACTAAAGATGATATCAAATAATACTTCCATGACAATATCTGATGGTGTATTATATTCCTCTAGTACCTTAGGGGCCCTATGCCTGGAAATAATTTCTCCACACCGCTCCATCCTGGGTAACTTGTTTAATCTATTCTATGCAATTCAGTCAAAAATTTCTCACCTCTTTCAGTAACATTCTTTTCAGGGTTTCCTTAGAGCGACCTTTGTTTCTTGAACACTTTGCCTACCATTTCAATGCTTGTTTTGTGATTCTTTGATCATTTCTTCTCAGAGTATGCCAAACATATTTCCATCTACTCTTTCTTTTAACAGTTGCAACTAGTGGTTGATCAGACTTTTTTCTGATTTCAAATATCTATTGTTACTATAGTCGAACGCATTTGTTATGCAATGTTCCACAGAAAGTGCTCTAAAGCCTACTCATTACTCTAGCAACCATATATCATGTGAAGGTTTGCAAAAAAAAGGCAAACATATCTTTAAGATGTGGAGCAACTTGCTCAAAGGACTGTGATCAAACAAAAAAATGGACCCATGTACAACAAGAGTAGTATAATAAATTACCAAAAACAATGTATTTGTGTCCTATAACAGAAATAAGCAAGATTAAAGTCAAACAAGTGCATGAGAAATGTCAATTTATGAAAGTATAGTAAAGGATATTTGGACTGTCCTCTTTGACCCAGCCTTCTGTCATGGATGTTAGGAAAGACCAGTTTCATCATTTTACCAAAGATAAAGCTGTTTAGTGCAGTGTCACCAGATGTCTCACAGTGTTGCCTGTTTGGACAGAAATAATAAAACTTTAATTGTTTGAAATATGATATCCCTTTTGGTGTTAGACTAATCAATTCTAAGAAAGTTCAATGATACATGAATGAAAAGTATTTTGTCAGCTTTAAAAGTAAGTTTATATACAAGTCCCTCAATCTAACTTGAAAATCAGAACTCTTTATACTCTCTCTAGTTTAGTCATTGGATCATCATCACTGCACATCGAACACACTAGTATATAAGTGCTCCGATCTCTTTAGTATGTCTCTCAGTTGAGGTGGAAGAAAGGAGAGCAGAAAAAATCCTGGTTTGACAACATCAAGAGCTGGTCGGGGCAGAGTTTCTCCCCACTCGCCCAAGGAGTTGAAGACAGAGATTCGTGGCATGCTTTTTGTGCTGATGTCTCTCCACAGTGACACCCCTATGACCCTAACAGGTTATGGGCTTTATTTATTATATATGTCTCTCAGTGTGTGGCAAATATCGACACTGGTTCTTTGTTGGTTTACTATTCTTCTTTGGCTACCAGTATAGTGTTCTTGTCTAGCTACACCACATTTGACTTAGTATTCTTGCAGTCTGGTTACAGTTGTAGATTCACACAACTATTACTTGAATCATTTACACGGCCACTCTCCCTTAGGGAATTCAGAATATCAGCCTGGTCCATTGTTTTTCTTTTACAGCAGCCATACCTGCAAGCCTATCTGTGCGTTTCTTTTCCCTTACACCTGCATGCCCTAGCAAAAAAACACCTGTCCAACCTGTTTCAATCTTCCTGAGCAGACTCACTGAGAAAAATTGCATGGATAAAAGTCTGTGACTCCTGGCAGACCATTGCTTTAGTTACTGCCAATATTTCCATAGAAATCCTCTTAACATACTCTATATCTATAGGTAGTATTTTTCTATTACAGATCTCATACTGCATTCTTACATCATATATTCAGTAGATCTTGTAACACAAGTTGAGATTTTCTGTATTATACTGATAGGAATAATGGAAAACAGATATGAAAAATATATAATAGAAAGTATGTTACGAGGATTCGAAGGATGACTTCTTAGAAGAATACTTTGGTAAACCTGGGAGAATAAATAATCAGACTTCAGGTACTAACTGGTCTGTAAGAAATAAAAACACATAAAAAAAGACAAGGTGATGGATTGGACATGTTCTCAGAATGAGAAAAGAAAGGCAGCCAAGACATGCAATGCAGTGGTGACTGCAGTGACAGCTGAAAAAAAAAGAGACCTAGAGACACATGGAGGATAATTTTGAAGCAGAGCTCAAAGCCATGCATAAGACTAGGTTTGAGGTAGAAAGAAAGGCATAAGATTGAATTCGGTGGAAATTGTTTGTCTCCTAAAATGTTTGTCTCCTAAATTATGTGTCCCTGTGTGTGACGAGAACTGATGACTGATAGAAATGATATTGACTTAGATGAGACATGGAGTGACAAATCAAACAACAGGTTTCATATAAGTGTTAATAATACCTGTACTGTTTATAGACATCCTGCTTAGGTACACATATGTCCTTGTCCTTCACGTAATGTTTCTTAATCCAACGCAATGCCAAATTACTTTGTCTATAGATAAATGCAGGAAAAAACAAATAATATAATGACAAGTTAATAATCACATTTAGATAGACACTGTAAAAGACAAATATAAGCATAACAGAAGAATAAATAAACCAAATTTGTTCATCCCCACCTCCCCTAGGTGAGTGTTGGACCTCGTGGTTAAAGTTTCCCGGTCTACACCACTGAGAGGTGTGGTCATCAACAGGCTACTAATTTTCCTTTTATGCCCTTCCTAAGTGAGACTAGCCAACCCAAACTTTATTTAATTGAGAGCCAGATACAGAACACACATTGTAGACCAAATAAAAGATAATAACATTGGTAAGAGAGAAATAGCATTATGAACCATGTGCATTCAGTAACTCAATATTTAAATGCCAAAACCAGACTCACACAAGCGATCATCAGAGAAACTTAATGAAGGAGTTACGTTACTTTTTTCAGCATTGGACAGAACTTATTTGTATACCACCACACTTCAGCTTCCTGCTCTTCTTCTTCTTGTGTCCATCCGCTATGAATTCAGGCATAGTCCGAGCGCCTGGTGTGGCGCTTCTGACTGATTTTTGAGTAAAGGCATGCTTTCCTTATTATTAGTGTCACTCGCCATACAGGCAAGCTTTCTTGGACTCTAGAGGATTTCCTATTCTTCTCACATGTTGCTGTCCCACAAAAATAATATTCCAAAATATGCCTGGTTCGGAAGGAAATTTCCTATTCTGACTTGAACATCAGTTAGAGAATGGGAGTCAATATTATTTTTAATTCAACTAAGTTCTCTTGATAACCATCGTCAAACATTGGACAAGTCCATATGTACTCCACCCTACAGTGCAGCAATCATCTCAAGAAATATATGTACTCAATTAAACAAAACTAGAACATCTAACCATACGGGCAGTGGTGTCAACAGAACTTGGCATAAATTATGCATACAAATATGAATTCAGCAATCAAAAATGTTTCAGAACCATTGAAGTTGCACTAAAACAGTTCATTACATAAATCTACTACTAAAATTGA
Source organism: Arion vulgaris (assembly GCA_020796225.1). Lineage (NCBI taxonomy): Eukaryota > Metazoa > Mollusca > Gastropoda > Stylommatophora > Arionidae > Arion > Arion vulgaris. The sequence continues at coordinate 11,368,269 of CM036754.1, forward strand.
AGCACCAAGTAGAAATGATAAAAAAACAGAGCAGTTCATCTATTTGGGTAGCAATTTTGACTACATGGGAGATACCAAAAAAAGAATTGCCGCAGCAACATCAACTTTTAAAAGTCTAAATAAAATATGGAACTCAAGTTGTATAGTTTTAAAACTAAAATATGAATTTTCAATTTCAATGTTGCCTCAATCCTAAAATATGCAGCAAGAGTTGGAAAATGATTAAAGATATAGAAAGTATGATTACAGATATTGAAAATAAGTTGAATACATTTGAAAAAAGATTGCTAACAAATAATTCACATAAAATGGGATGAATTCAAGAGAGGTGTTGAAATCAGAGAAATATCTGGTCAATCACTAGTAACAACTGTTATAAGAAAGAGCAGATGGAAAGATGTTTCCAGTAAATGGTTCCAGAAAGAAAGGATGTTCAAGGGAAACACTGAAACAAACTTTACTAAGAAAGAGGCGAGAAATATCTTGACTCAATTCCATAGAAGAGATTGAATGAGTTGCCCAGGACAACGTGACATGAAAGAAGAGAATTTTGTTTTCAAGTACAAGAGAGATGGCACTCACTCTTTGCATGATGATGACTCCTCAGTTTCATCAGGCAGCTTTAAGTACAGTACATGTTTCTCAGACTCTGACAGCTCAGACACTTGATTCTAAACAAAACAAATAATTCAATATGTTATGAGTACAACTTCTTGTTATAATCAGTACAAAAAAATTGTGGCTAAAATCTTACGTACACCACTAAAACGTAAGTCTGCTTTCATTGATTCAACTGCTGTATGTACACACAAGTATTTTTTACAACCAGTTCAACCCCTATATGTACAAGCAAATGTCTTTTTTATTAACCAGTTTGACTACTATAGGTACAGTCATGCGTTATTTATATTAGCTCAACCTGTAAATAAATGTACAAAATGTCTCTTGTACAATCAACTTCAGCACTACATGTACATTCAAACCCTTTCGATAACCAGTCCATGTATTGCATGTATATCATCATCCAATAGTTCATCACGAACAGAACACTTTAAACACAAAACTAATCAACTCACCAAAATGGTTGTTACTTTGTCAATCTGTTCGGCACTGAAAAAGAGACAAGGAAGATTAATATAAATGTCTACAATCATTACTGTCCTTTAGTTTTAATTTGTTTAGAAGTGCCAACAGCACAGTTGGCCTCCTTGCAGGAAACGTGCACTAAATCACTGGTAGTATAGAAAGCATTTTTTTTACATTCCTAGGTTGCTAGTGCAGGTCTCCTTTTATAACATGCCTGCTAGGAGAAAGCAGGCTTAATATTTACTCCCAATGAGTGTCGGTATCAACAAAAGAAAAATATGCTTTTGTCCTGGCATATATCACTTTCAAACCCCAAAGTCTCACCAACTTAATACTCCTGGATTTCTTTCCTTAACAAACGTAGTAGATTATTTGTTTACAAACTGCAGCGTTAGGGTACAATATGATAATTATGATTACAACATGTTACTTAACTGTCTGACCTAGAAAGAACAGGAGGTGAGTAGATAAAGTGTTGCTGGGCTCAGATATTCACTCTCACTACTTCACCTCTTTCAGTAAAAAAAAAGACACAATAAGGGACTAACATATATAGGTTACATAATAATTCCTCTCGTACGTTACATAGGGCCTGCAAGTAATTTCTCCATACCGCTCTATCCTGGGCAACTCGCCCAATCTCCTCCATGGAACTGAGACCGATATTTCCTGCCTCTCTCAGCAAAGTTCGCTCAGGGTCTCCTTAGGTCGACCCTCTCTTTCTTGAACCCTTTGCATCCCACTTCAATGCCTGCTTTGATATTCGTTGATCATTTCTCCTCAAGGTGTGCCCAACATATCTCCATCTTCTCTTTCTTATAACAGTTGTCACTAGTGGTTGACCAGACATATCTCTGATTTCATCACTTCTGAATTCATTCCATTTTATATTCATTATTTTTCGCAGACATCTATTTTCAAATGCATTCAACTTGCTTTCTATATCTTTAGTCATTTTCCAACTCTCGCTAGCATATGTTAGGATTGATACAACATTTGAATTGAAAATTGTAATTTAGTTTTAATACTATATAACTTGCAGTTCCATATTTTATTTAGACTTTTAAAAGCTGATGTTGCTTTGCCAATTCGTATCATAATTTCGTTTTTAACATTTCCTGTGCAATCAAAATTGCTACCTAAATAGGTGAACTGCTCTGTTATTTTTATCATTTTAGATTCCAGTGTGATATCTGCATTACTTGCCATAGGTGTCTTCATTATATTTGTTTTTTCATAGCTTATCTGCAGTCCAACTTTTGATGCTATAGATGACAAGTTGTCTGTTTTTCTTTGCATATCTTGGTTGTTTCTACTTAACAAGGCAATATCATCTGCAAAATCCAAATCTTCTAGTTGACTATTTTCTACCCAATCGATGCCAGTTTCGCCCTGCAACATTTTCGCATCACCCAGTCAATGGCCACTCCAAACAATAGCGGAGATATAATACAGCCTTGCTTTACTCCGGTTTCAACCATAAACCAGTCGCTGTGTCCACCATCAGTGCGAACTGCACACTGTGAACCATCATAGAGGCTCTTAATAATGTTTATTATTTTGTCTGGTATTCCATAGCATCTCAGAATATTCCACAGAGAGATTCTGTGTAGACTATCAAAGGCTTTTTAAAATTGATGATACATAATACATATAAAACATTATTTCATCTGCATTCAATCTAGAATAATCACTCTGTAATTTGAACCAATGAGTTTAACAATTTAGTTTCAATTATCTTCATTTAACAACACTGTGCTCTGGTTTGTAGCGATTAAGTCACAATATTTTATACCTTTCTACCCAGCCCATCCAATACTGGCAAACATTTTTGTTAGACTTTGCTCTCCCTAACCTATGCAGCATGCTATGATAGTAACAGACTGTTGAGAGTATGCTTAAGAAGATTGATGAAGGTAAACTGCACAATGAATGGGTACTCAGAATTCAGCAGTCCTGCTCAAGAAAATGTATCGGCTTTACACATCTAGACATGCAGATGTGAAGAGAAAAAAGACAGATAAACTAGATGGAACGGCATAATAGCCGTCCATCGCAAGCGATAATGACAACAATGGAACGGCATACAATGCAAGTGGAAGATGTATGAACATAATAAATGTTCTCGGCTCCACATTTGTGAAAACAGAAGAGACACTGAACCGTCTGATTTAATTAGGGACCAAGCATGCTGTCAGCAGGGTAGAGAGAGAGAAGATATGTCAACAAACAACACTTGGGTACAGTAAGTGCTGGAACATTGAGATGTCTGCTGCACTAGAGGATAGAGCTATTATGCACATGTCGATCAGGTAAACTGTCTATCTCGTTAGTGTGTAACAGCTTCTACACAGTCTTCAGGGCAGCACTTGCGGTTTTTCTAACTGAAACTGAAGAAGTGCCAATCTTAGCAAGGATCAGCACAAGTCATTTAGAACATCAATCACTAGTACCTGGTGTGTCCTTTCAAGCCTCACCAGACTAAGGAGCAGCCTCTAAGAGTTGACTAGAGTCTGCTGGGAGACTGTTCATCATAAGGAACACGTTCTTCAGGTATTTTGAGACAGAAATCATTTGCATCTTCACCAGGAAATAGAAATTGTCACTGTTTTACTGCCAGGAACACAGAAACAAATGGCAACAAGACTTGCTGAAATCTGTCACACTGACAGGGCCAGCCAAAGAATGACATGGTATTTCGGCAGACCTACTCTGATGATGATGTGAGATGATGTTTGAATGATATGTGAGCAGATCTCAGTTACAATACCTGTATTGAAGCTTCATCGCTAAGCATGAGTCAGACAAATTGTATACCACATGTTTGCTAGGGTACAGAATGCACCATGCAGAAGTGCTATAGGGTCACAGTTAGCTCTCTAACACTTGGATTCACACAAGATCAATGTGAAGAGCTTAACATCACAAAACATAATTTGTAAGCTGTCATAAAGAAAATATAAAAATATGAATTATACGATGCGAGATATGTTATGTTCCTTGTGTTTCACCTTCATATAGTGGAGCGGCTTGCATACCTTTATGATCCCTAGAGCTATGTCTGCCCAAGCATACCTTATGTCCTCGGTGCGTTCTACCAAAGCCAATAAGGCCATGGGGGAAAAGGTCAAAGAAATTTAGCACACCTTCCTCCAGGTTTAAGAGTTTGGACTAACAACCCAGAAAACAAAGTTATTATAAAACTGCAACAAAGCAGTCTGGTTTCAGTGTGAAAATAAAAGTTTTGAATACCAGTAGAAGATATTTTCATGTCAAAATAAAAGACTATACAAACTGAAAACCCAAATGAAAGAGACAAATTTCATTTTCAGAACCAGAAGAATTGCAGTGAACTCAGCTAAAAAGTGATTACTTTTCACTTCTACACCCAGACAAAGTTCAATCGACTCGCTAAAAATAAAAACAGCTAACCTGGCTCACAGTTTGGTTGGAAAAAGTTAGCCAAGAAAAGGCCAACACTTCATGCCTCCATATACTAAGGTTTAGAAGTGTGAGGAATCAAATGCCTTACAATTCTTATTCAGCATTATATGCTACATGATTACCTTTACACTTTTTTTTATATTACATTCAATGAAAGAAGCTATTTTAAGAATTTGAAGGTAAAAGACAGAGCACACCTGTACTAAGCATTGTAATAGCATAGTACGGGTACGCATTCTGTCTTTTACCTTCAAATTACATTCATGTTTACTTTTCAACATGCTCACCTTAACAATGAATCCATGGTCTCATTCATCATTGTTAACTGGTAGCAAATTCTTGTAATAATTTCAGAAAAGAAGTTTTGACACACAGCTGATGATTTCTGGAATTGTGTTGAATACAATACCACTTTAAAAAACACTTAGACCATGAAATGATGTTAGTTGTATATAGAAAATATCAACTAAAAATAAATGGCACCATTCAAAAGACATATCACATTTAAGTTACTTGCAATACAACAAAATGTAATGTAGTTATATTAAAAGATATCCAATAAGTTTGCAGTTATATTAAAGAGTAGAGTATTGCAGCTTGCATTAGTAAAGAGGCAGCCAGGAGGTTTGTAGTTATATCCAGGTTCTACTCAGATAATATAGATTATAGTCTAAGTCATATGTGACATATGATGATGAAGTTAATGATTAAATTTAAGACATATAAACAGAAAAACTAGCTTCTTGTGTTGTTTATAATTTAAACTCATCTGGTCATTCAGTGACTCATGTTGGTATATAATATAAAACTAAGGCTACTTTCAAAACATACTTTTTTTTTTACTTATAATACAATTTAATACACATATTTATTATTATAATAATCACGATAAAATGTCAAGTAATAATTCTTAGCTACTACTGAAACTTGTGTTTTGCATCCTTCATCATCATATAATCGTAATATGACAGAAGAAATGCACAAATTACAATTCAAATTATCGTTAGTCTCCGTTAGATGACAAGTCATAATCAAAATAATCACTTCATGATTCAGTTCATGATTCACATCTTTTAGTTGTGACAAATTGAAATAAACTACGTTTTCTATAAACACTGAGTACTGTATTCGCACGCTATTGCAGATTTAAAATAGCTGCTGCATAATATATATCAGTGCATGTAACAGGTCTTAGACTTAAATGCATTCAATATTCAAAATCAGAACCATAATAAATGTACGTACCACTCTCTCATCACTAATCATAATAATTAACAATAACGTTAGATGCAGTGTCTCTAAAGGAATGAGACTATACTGCAACCTGGACTATCTTCTATCAAAAATTGGCTTTATTAAACACGTATACTTACGTTCTGCAAGATTTACATAATGAGATGAATTAAATATCACAATGGAGAGTACATAGGTTAATAATTCAGAACATTTCCTAGTCAGGGAGTGCGAACGCTGACATTTTTATAAACAATGCATCAATGCGCATGCGCTCCATGTGCGTTTCCGTTGTCCCTACATTGTTGAGAAATTGTAAAACACGAAATAGAAGATGATGAAATTTGGGAAACCGACATCATTCTTATAATAAAGTTATCAAACAAATGAATACTACACAGTTGAGGTTCCCGGGATTACATATATGCGAAATACTTACACTGCTCCAAGACCTTTACTTATCTCGGCTCTAATTCCTAGAAAATTAGACGATAGTGTTAGTTCGAACGACCGGTTAAGCTCTCAAAAAAGTACCTTCGCTAGCCGTGCCTTAACGTCGACCGCACAACATGGTAAATCATATCAGACTCTTACACTGTTAACACAATCCCAGACTAAAAAAAAACCACGAAATTCGTTATATATATGATGATGCTCGTCCATCCCGGGTGATGATTGACCACACAAATTTTCATCCAAGGGAATGTAATTGCGCTATGTTTGTATGTGTGTACGTACGTAGATGACTAGTGAGCCCGATACGGGCTTGAAATGTTCTTGTACAGTGTGGGCAAGGTATACTTGCACTTGTGGGGAGTTTTACTGCCTTTCTGTTTTGACGTTTTTGCTCAATCCGTGCTGTTCTACCTGCCTCGCAGGCCGAGGAACCGTGTCGAAGAAGTGTGCACCAGGCTGATCAGTCTTGAGCAGCATGCATTCTCCCAGTTGTTGATATCTATCCCAAAAGATTTCATCGAGTTCTTGAGTGCATCTTTGAATCGCTTTTTCTGGCCCCACTGTGAGCGTTTACCGCTATACAGCTCAGCATAAAAGAGTCGTTTGGGTATTCTGCAATCTGGCATTCGAGCCACATGTCCTGCCCATCTTGTCTGGGACTGCATCAAGATTGTGTAGATGCTTTATATATATATGCGACGAAACGCACACAAATACAAACACACCAAATTCAAATATTGAAACAGGTAAATAAATAAGAGAGTGGAAAAGGTAATATTTCAGAAAATGAACTGCATGGTTTTTTTTTAAATCACACAGAAACCGGATGCGCTGGCCTACGTGTCTTCATGTGTTTGGCCAGAGCCAACTATAAACTTATCTAGAGTTGGCTGTGGTTTGACACAACGAAATCACGTTCTAAGATGCAAATCACATACAAACCATAAAGAGGGGTTTAACAATTGGTTGTTGTAGAGCGAGGGAAGAATAACATATAATAATTACCCACAAGAAGCATAATAAAGCTAGACATAGCTCAACAAACAATTATCTTTATGACTCGCCAAGAACACTGAAGACTACACATCCATCTCCACAAAATGAAAACTTCTAAAACTGATCAATGCACATATCAAAATGATCCCCAGACTTCCAAACACGTTCTGCATTTCTGATCTTAATAACTTGAGGTCTCAAACCTGACCACGTGAGACTAAATTAAAGATTGTGGAACACCACCAAGAACATTCTACTAAAGATTGGATTCAAGAGGTAACTGATGTAGTCGTTCCGAATGTAAAGACTTATCGCAAAAAAATGGTCTGTATTCTCTAATGCATCCAGAGATGTTGCCGCCTGCTTGATGTTGTTGTATACGTTCGTTCTGTCAACAACTATAGTAGTTAACCTCTCTTTGTACTATGTGTGTGATTCGCACTAATTAAAGTATGTTATGTTATGCGATCGACGTCACGGCACATTGGGCATTCCTATACATGCTCTGTCCTCCGATGCAGCAGCCATCCTAAAGTCCATTTGCTCACCGTTATTGGTTATTGGTTACTAAACTGACGTCATTGCACTCCGGACAGACCCATAGGTGCTCAGTCTCCCCAAACAAATATCGAAGAGTATGCATACTGATGGTTCCTGTGGCTCGCTGATTAAACACATCTCTCACTCTGCCCCTCAGGCATCCAGTTCGACTTGAACAACATTTGCTCACCGTACCCATGAGAAGTTGATTACTATATCTTCTCTCTCTACCACGAAGACGACACTGTCTGGCATGTCCAAACTTAACGCCTAATTCTCGAACTCATTCCAGTGTCTGAGATAATTAAAGTAAGTATGTTGTGTCCCGCTAATCGCCTATAGACCAGACACATCGGAATTTCGATAGTGCATGATATTCGTGTCTGCCTTCCTAGCCCGTAAAAGTCTCCACTGGACACCTTCCATTCGTACTGGCACTGATTTGCTTTCGTTCTAAGGTGAGTCTAAAGTAATCACTTTTCAACTACTCTTTGTAACTTCACTGTATGTTTAGTTATTGTCGTGACTGGCTTCCGTGTGTCAGTTCGGGCTCTGTGTAGGGTTAAAAATGTATCTTTCTGACTTGTATAGATAACAACTTGTTGTATATGATACCCTTCATTATCACGAATGCTGTTTTTGCCAGACCCATTTGTGTTCTTTCTTTATAACTACCCTATGATGTTATCGATAGACCCAAGGTTTATTTAATTGACGTTATTGCCCTCAGAGCAGACCCATATTTCTTTCCTAACAGATGTCGAATGGTATGTATTATGATGGTTATGGGGCTCGTTGGTTAAACACATTTCTCTCTCTACCCTTCAACCATCCAACTCTACTTGTATAACGTGTAATTCCAAACTTCTTAAATCGATGGATTGATTCAAAGTCAATTTTATTGTCATCATCCAACAGTAGGTCGTCAAGAGATAGAAGAACATCCACCTTAACCAATCCTCAACAATCGATGCAAGCCTGTCTGCTCTATCGTTGATACTGGATGTTTTAAACCTCTAACGACAACATCCACTCATACCGCAACCTTTCATTCTGGATCTTACGAAGCATCGACTGAGAGTCAGAAACAATAACGTCCCTAGTAAACGGAGTCTCAGAGAGACAATGGAGGGCAGTAGTAACAGCCTCAACCTCCATCCTCATACTGGAAGTAGTTGTCTTGTATGCTCATACTGGAAGTAGTTGTCTTGTATGCTCATACTGGAAGTAGTTGTCTTTTATGCTCATACTGGAAGTAGTTGTCTTGTATCCTCATACTGGAAGTAGTTGTCTTGTATGCTTTATTTCACCCGTATGGTGTCGGGGTCCGCAAGGGATGCAAAGAATAGTACCACTGCGACCTACAAGGCATGTCGTAAGAGGCGACTGATGTAGGACCTAGGAAGCTACTCTAGTAAATAAAAAGCAGTACAGAATCGGATGTGCTGGCCTAATGGTATCCGCATAACTAGCACAACGTACAATCGCTCTTAGGCTTAGATCACATACAAATCACACAGAGAGGTTGACAGGTGGTCGATGTGGAACATTCGAAGAATTATGCTCTATTTCGTTCTGCAAAGCCCTACCATGTGCCCTAGTCAAGAAACCCCAGCCTGATTTCTCACCACGATGCACAGACCAATCGGTATAAACATGATCTTCACTTGCATTATCCAGGGCCGTGCTATGATGCACAGAGGTGGCCGCATCAGGCGGCGCCGTAAAAGGGGCGGCATGAGCAGCACAATCAATATTACAATTGAAGGTTATTTTAAGGAAAAAACATTTAAGGGGCAGCATTTCGAAGACTTGCATCATATTGAGAAAATATACCGCACGGCCCTGTTTCTATCTGTTGCTGAATTGCGAGTTCAGCCTTCATGTTGCCTCATTCTCTCTACATTAGAATAGTTGGACTTTATATATTCTCTCAAACACCGATTTGCACATGTACTTTGTACCAAAACTTGCATACATTGACACGCAAATGTTTCAGAGTTGGAAACCGCCAGGTATAAATAAGGAGCAAAGATTTAAAGAAACGAAGGGAAATAATTAATATTATTGTTTATATATATTTTCATGGTCACAGACCTAATACAAATTTGCTGTGGGCCATAGTTTGAGACTCCTGTCTGTAAACGTGCACTGCACACACACACACGTATATATTTCAAAATTATTTTGTGACAGAGACGCTGGTATCTCATATAATAATTAGGTTCTAGTCTTTTATACAACCCCAAGCAAATGGGAGACGGGCTTCCGGGGTTTTCCGGGGGTGTGTCTGCTGTTTATCGTGTGTCGCGGTTTATTCCATTAGCGCTTATAGGGGTTTCAGTGTGATAATACAGGAGGTATACTGAAAATGACAAAGTTTCCGCTTTCTTTCAATTTCGTCTTTTTCCTTTCGTTATGACATTCGTTCTTCTTTTACGATATCTTCTGTTCTTCTTCTTTGATATCTTCTTCTTCGACTCTGATATCTAATATTTCATATGATATCTTCTATTCTTTTTTCTATGTTGTTTTCATTCTTTAATACATTCATTATGACGTTCCTTCGTCTTCTACGACATCTTCTTCTTCGACTCTGATATCTAATAATTCATTTTTAATACATTCTAGCGTTGTTGCAGAGCGAAGTGGAGCGTACAGGGCAACTACTTTTGGTATGAGGATGGAGATTGAGGCCTCATTTACTTGGGCCGTTGTTGTATTTACGTGGATATACTGTCCTGGGCATGCGTGTTTGTTTCGGTAATGAGAGAGCGGACAGGCTTGCACCAACAGCAACGATTGTTGGGGGATGTTCTTCGGTCACTTCGCGACTGTCTGTTGGATGAGGACACTGAAATATATGTTGAATCGATCCAGCGATTTAGGCAGTTTGGAGTTACCCGGTGTACAAGTAGAACTGGATGCCTGAGAGGCAGAGTTAGGTGTGTGTTTAATCAACTAGCTACGGGAACCCTCAGCATGCATACTCTTCGATATATGTTGGGGGAGATTGAGCACCTAGGGGTCTGCCCGGAGTACAATGACGTCAGTTTAGTAACCAATACCAATGTTATGTTATGCGATCGACATCACGGCACATTGGGCATTCCCATTCCTGCTCTGTCCTCCGTTGCAGCAGCTATCCCAAAGTCCATTTGCTCACAGTACCCATGAGAAGTTGATTACTATATCTTCTCTCTACCACGAAGACGACACTGTCTGGCATGTTCAAACTTAACGCCTAATTCTCGCACTCGTTCCAGTGTCTGAGACCCGCCCATGTCACACAATTGAGAGCGTACCGCATCGATGATATCGGCTCTATCCATACTTCTGCATGCTCGACTCGGGGCATTGTTTGCAAGAGAGTCAGTACGCTCCTTACCCGGCACTCCAGCATGTACAGGTATGTACCACCAAGTCATTTTTATGAGATGTGATCTCCGAATGATGTCAACCCATTCCACACGCGTACTTCCAGATTCAATCAGTTGAAGCAAATTCATCGAGTCTGATATGATGATCGTATGGGTAACCTGTTGCTCAGCCACCCATGACAGAGCCCTGGAGGCAGCGGTGATCTCCATAGTCATGCTCAATGTCATTTTCTCGAAAGCCCCGCAGTCCACATGAAGTGTGCGACGGTTTTGTTGTGATGAGTAAGTCCGGGACCCATTCTCTACAGCGGCGTCCAAGTGTACTGACAACTGTTTAATAACATCCTATGCCTCGGCCATACAGGATCGGCCTCTCTTCAATCGCCTGCCCTTGTTTTCATTTATGGATTTGTGCAGAGGATGATTTGTGTCCGCAGAAACTCTTAGATAAGCTTTTTCCTGTGCGACTTTGTGTCTCATGGTCATCGTTGGCAATCCAAGGACATAGCGCATTGCCTCACAAGAAGTGTCACGTGTGCAAAAAATTATAAGCCTCATCGCTTCATTTTGGATCCTGTCTAACTTATAACGTGATGTTCTGCTTACTTCCAAAAGACCAAGGCCATAGTCCACTACGTTCAGCAGTAGTCCCTGATAAAGAAAAAATAGCAGGCAGTGTTCATTATCCGCCTCCGCCATAACTTTGAGAGCGGTTAGCCCTTTACTTGCCTTTAGGATTACGTTCTCTACATGACTCTTAAATGACAGATTTCTGTCAACTGGTATTCCAAGATATTTTAATGTTTCGCTTCTGTCAATGTCTTTGCTACACATGTTGACAACTGGGGTAGGTCTCTTTACTATGTGAGTGTTAAGAGAGAACCATGTCAGAGAGGCCTTTGCTGGGTTCACATTCGTTTCGAATTCGTTGCACCAGTCACCAATCCTATTCAGTTCACACTGTATGGCAGATGCGATCTCATTTCTGTCCTTGCCCATGCGATACACCAGAATATCATCGGCGTACGACATTGTTCTGCCAACTCCGACCCTTTGTGTGCTGGTTACCCCGACGGTGTATACATTGAACAGGACTGGCGAGAGTGGTGATCCCTGAGGAAGACTCATTAGGACTTGTGGTTGTGATGATCATGAACCACAACACATTGATAACGTGCGCTCAAAAAGGGCAGCAGCAAGCCACTTGCCAAGCTTGATTCCACCTGCATATTCATCAATAACTGCATAAGTAAGGTGTAAGAGACATTGTTATATGCGTCCTGCAAGTCAATGGCGGCTGCAGCCGTTTCTGTCGCCATATTCTTCTTCTTTCGTTCATTCTTCACGACCAATTTGATCATTCTTATTTTGATGTATAATTGGTCCAATGGCAAGAACGGGGTGATCTACGTCGGGACGATTGTGTGCCCATGGTGACTAGGCCCGCCCGTCCGGTTTCAGCCAGATTTTGATTTACTAGGGTGAGCTTTCCCTAGGGTATCGCCATCTGAAACCCCTCATACGCAAAAACCGCTGCATTGCACCATGTGTCCTTTCCTTTACGATAGCCGCCGAAAGTGGAGGGGAAAAGACCATTTGTTTCCATCATATTTGAAACTCTACGGGCTATGAATTTACAAGCAGTTTGCCGACAGTGTTTTGCAAGGTAATAATTCTATATCCATTTATGCCTGTGAGATGTTTTCCAGGTTTAGGCGAGGATCTCAGATAGCTGTGAAGCCAATCATTAGGAATAGCAAGAACAGAAATGACATCCCCGTTCTTATCTCAACGGATTCCGTCAAGTGTCCCTCAAATTCCTCTGCCCTGCCCCCTGCCAGTAAAAACGCAGGCTCTTCTCTCTCTCTTTGCCTTTTTACCCCGGGTTGGCCCTCAACCGGGCATAGGCCCTCAACCAACTCTTCCTATCTCTAGCTATCTCCTGCAGCTCCCTCCAGCTCTTCTTTATATTGTTGATCTCCGTCTCCAAGTATTTCTCGGCCTCCCTTCTTTCGCTGTCCCTGCGGGTTCCAGGCAAGGACCCTTCTTGTTTTATTTCCCTCCGGTTTTTGCAAAGTGTGTCCTATCCAGCGCCTTTTTTAACCTGTTTGTTCACTGGAATCTGTCTTGTTCTCTCCATAAGTTCCTCATTTGTGACCCTATCATACCATCTTATTCCCTCTATTCTGCGCAGACACCAGTTGTTGAATGTTTGCAATTTATGCGCTATTGTTTTAGTTGTTCTCCATGTTTCTGACCCATACAGTAGAACTGCATTAACATTGGAGTTAAATATCCGAATTTTTTTTCTAGATTTGATTTCTTTGGACTTCCAAATGTTTCCCAGTGCAATGAAAGCTCCTCTTGCCTTCTGTATTCTTATTTTAACATCTCTATCTGTTCCACCCTCTTTGTCTACGTTGCTGCCCAAATATGTGTATGATTCTACCTCTTGAAGTGGGATTTCCCACAGGGAGATCGAGTTGTCGTTGCTTGGTTAATTCTCAATATCTTTGTCTTTCCTTATGAATGTTCAGCCCTAGTTGCTGGGACCTTTGATTCAATGTGTTTAGCTTATCCTACATCTGATTTCGTGTATGTGACAGAAGGGCTATATCATCAGCGAAGTCCAGATCATCTAGTTGCTCTGTCAGAGTCCATTGGATTCCATTTCTGGTGTTAGTTACTGTGGTCTTCATAATCCAGTCTATTGTCAGTAAGAACAACAAAGGTGATAGAAGACATCACTGACGCACTCATGTTTCTATTCCAAAAGTATCTGTTAGTTTACCTTCATGAAGAACTCTACATTTCATATCTGTATATGTTGCTTTTATTAGGTTAATAATTTTCTGTGGGATTCCATAATGCCTCATTAATTTCCAAAGGGTTTCCTATCAATACTGTTAAAAGCCTTCTCATAATCCACAAATCCGATATAAAGTGGGGATTTCCATTCAATACTTTGCTCTATTATTATGCGTAATGTGGCTATCTGGTCAGCACAGGATCTATTTGGTCGGAAGCCTGCCTGTTCATCTCTCAGTTTCTCCAGGATGACTCTGCTTAGTATTTTCCCAGGTACTGACAACAGCATTATTCCCCTATAGTTTTCACACTTCTGAAGGTCCCCTTTCTTTGGTAACTTCACCAGGTATCCTTCTCTCCAGTTTGCTGGTATTTCTTCGGTCTCCCAGATTCTGCTAAATAATTTATACAGTATTTCTGTGGATGTGTTTATGTTGGCTTTAGCTGCCTCCACTGGAATACCACCTGGACCGGCCGCTTTCCCATCTTTTAAAAGTTTAATGGCTTTACTAATCTCCTCCTTGGATGGTTTCTCACAGTTGATGTCCAAGTCAATTTCTGCCGTTGGATATCTGAGGGGGTCGTAGGTGCTGGTCTGTTCAGGAGTTCCTTGAAGTATTCCATCCATCTTTCCATTGCTATGATAGGACAGCTTTTCATTGCTCCCAGAGTTATTCTTAGGCCCATGTTTTACACTTTGTCTAGTTTCTGTGTATGTTTTGGCTGTTGTTGTCCAAAAGCAGGAGCCATATTCCATGATGGACCTGACTGATCCAATTTAGACTTGTTTTAATATTTTGAGCTTGGCCCAGGACGTTCCAGCTAGTTTCTTCAATACAGAAAGTCTTTGTATGGCTTTTCTTTGAATCTTATCTATGTTTGGCCTTCAGGTAAGTCTGCTGTCAAGGGTAATTCCAAGGAAGGTGGGTGTATCTGTTTGGGGCATTGTTTGGTTTAACATACATCCATAGAATCGAACTCATTGTGTAGATATTGAACATCAGCGAACGAGAAGGCGATTTCTTATGTTTCTTCTTCTGTGGTATTAGTTTGCTGGCTGCTGACATGAAGATGTTTTTGGTATTGGTAGCGTCATAGAACATCTGTGTCACCAGACATGTTGTAGATTTCAATTGAGATATTTCTTAAAAAAATATCAGATTAACGCAGATAAGTTATACAAATGTATTCAATCAAACTCTTAAATACAAGCAACCGCACATTACAATGACATAACACAATATATAGCTCAGGAATACATTTTTAATGGAGAATTGCAGTCAATGTTTAGTCAAGAACAAAGTGAGAAAACAAAATCTCAGGATAAGCTATTTGATGTTTAGTCCTCTGAATCTTCATCATGGCCCTTCTTGGCATTCTTCCTCTTGACACAACCTGATGAGAAAAAAATATTGCAATTCTGTCTAATCAATGTTATTGACTATCAATTTCTGACCATAAATTGTAATAACCAGTGATGCCTATAAAAGTCAAGGAAGTCTTTCCTCTACAGTACACAAGGCTGCCGGCAGAAAAGGCGGAAGATTGACAATGTCAAGAACGGCTTTGAAGGCGGGAGCTGGAACAGCCTGGTATCGGGCTCAGGGCCCACCAGAGATCATCATGGTTAAGTGGCCAGAACTAATCAGAGAGCAACGTCCTATAAAGAATACGCACCTTGATGATGCCTATAAAAGTATACATCAAATTAAGTAGACTGACGGAACTAGTATTTGTTACTCAAAATTCAAAGAACAAACAATCCCCAAGTATGGTGAGCTCAGGGAACAACCTGTGGTATTCCTGGAATATGAGACATGGCCTGTCAGTACCAAGTATATTAATTTGACAGTACCACACAAACTGCTAAGAGAACAACACCCCACATATCTTGGAATAACACTTGACCGCCAACTCAACCTGAAGAAGCAAACCTGAAGAAGCATGTTGTGAATGTAAAGAACAAAGCATTAAGAAGATTACAGCAATGAGGTCAACACCAACCGCCGCATGTGAAATACACACAAATGTGGAACCTCTTGGGTTGCGTAGGGACAAAGCTGCTGTTGAAGCTTATGAAAGGAGCAAAAGAATGAATCAAGATCACCCCAATAAACTACTTGTTGAGAAGTGGAAACAGAGAAACAGAATTAAACAAAAGTCAATCCTCCACCACATCAGAGAAATCAAAGACAGATACCACCTTCCAGAAACAAGACAGCAGCTGCAGAGAGTAATAGCAAACTTACCACCACATACACTCTTGAATACACCTGAAATTAGAACAAAATTGATAGATGAAGCAACAAAACGCTCCGACCCATTCAGCCTTATGATAGCATCTCAAAGAACCATTGATGCCTATCCCCAAGAATGGGTACATGTCTATATTGATGGATCTGTATTTAAAGCCACAATCAAAGCAGGTTACGGAGTATATATATACAATACCCAGACCGATCATCTGAAGAGCTGTTTGGTGCATGTGGGGAGATATGCTCCAATTATGAGGCTGAAAAATTCTTGTGATAGAAGCTGCTTTCTACCACATGAAGACTGTTTTCAATGCCTTTCCATCCAAGGCACAAAACAATTATTTTCACAGATTCAATGTCTGCCTTTCAAGCTCTAGAAGAAGGTGGACATTGTAAATCTGAACTATATCCCAGATAGCCCTAGATATTGACAGACATTACATCAAAATAACTATGCAGTGGATCCCTGGACATTCAAACACACCTGGAAATGATAAAGCAGATAGGCTAGCCAAGAAAGGATCAACACAGGAACAACCAATCACAGCAACAACTCTCCATACAGCAAAGCAAATTCTAATGGCAACAAATAAAGAAATTTGGCTGAAAAGATGGGCAATGGGAGACACGGGAAGAGAGGTGTACAGCCATATGGCCAGCCCTAACCTTAATGATAACATCAACCACCTTACAAGAATAGATCGGAGCACCATTTTTAGACTCAACCCTCCAGATTAGCCTACCTTACCGTGGTTGGAGGGTTTGCGTGCCTTGGTGATCCTTTAGGCTATGTCGGAGGGAGTATAACTCCTGGCAGGTCTAACCAAGCCGAAGAGACTAAAGGTCAAAGGCCAGACCAAAAGGTTGGGAGCAGGATGGGGCCTCATAAGGTGACATCGCAGAACCCACCGCCGAGTGGTAAATGCTCTGGCTGCAACCAACCCAACCCCCAACTATGGGTTAAATGGCAGCCCTTTTTTCTTGTCTTATCTCCTACTTCTTTTACAACTTTTCTATTCCTCGAGTTAGACTACAGTCTTCTCTAGCAATAAGAGTGCTGAAGTCGGAGGCAACCAGCCAAGAGGCGCACTATAGCAATCAGGTTGCCACGCACTAACGCATAATGAATATGTATTTGAAAAGATATGGTGCTCGCCCTGTGCACCTTACTGGAGCAGTGAATTGGAACTACTGCACAATAATGTAGAAATTTCACGAAAGCAGGCAGAGACCACTCCATGCCAAGAACACCACAACAAATATCAGCATGCCAAGGCTATATTTCAAAGGGACAAGCTGCAGGCCAGGCAGGGGAGCTGGAAGGAAAAAACTTTAAAGAGTCCTTAAACTTTGAAAGAGATACCAGGAAACTGTGGAAGCTGGTAAAACAACTTAGTGATGAAGGTACAGGGAGAAATCCAAAGATTGCATTGAACAAAGATGGAAACATCCTCACAGGAAAACAGGCAGCTGATCATTTTGCAGACTCCTTTGCTAAAGACAGTAATATTGAAATTAGCTCAATGAAACAGTGAGATTCGTGAGAAAAAGCAAAATGTAGAGCAAGATGAAACCATACCTGAAGTTATGAAGACCCCAATCACATTTAAAGAACTGGAACTGGCGATATCCAAATAAAAATGGAGAAAATCACCAGGAGTTGATGGTGTATCAAATGAGATGATCAAGAACTTGGGAACTGCAGCAAAAATAAAGCTACTGCAGATTTACAATAATTATTGGATCTTGGGTAGCTGGATCATTGAAGAAGTACATGTGACCCTGGAAACAGACAGAGGATCCTGAATGGTTAAGTACATGTAGTAGTGCAAGAGTAGTTATATTATACAAGATCTAACCGTAAAACAGACTAGCAGAATCCCAGAGTAAATACCTTCACAAGCCTCTCCTGGATGCTGGGAAAAGCTACATAAATACAAACAAATCGTAAGAAATTTGACGGTAGTGGACTTATAATGCACCTATAGTTAACGGAATTGCCACTATCAGAGCAGGAAATGATTTTGGAAAGCAGACGCTGGTGCTCAATGCTGTTCGTCTGGAGTGCATTCCTTTCTCATTCCAGGGATATAGATCTTGCAGAAACGAGGCAACAAGCTGCAACTTATATCACGAGCAAAACAGGGTTAGCTAGTACTTTCACAAATCACAACATCCTAGAGAGACTCAAGAAAGCTACAAATGAAGTACTAAGAGATGAACAGGCAGAATTTATGCACAGTTGAAGAAAACTTGGCATGAGTTGGTTGTCCTATGCCCCAATCCAGGTTAAAAGACAAGAGAGAGAAAAGAATCCAAACCTGGATTCTCAAAATTTCTCTTTAGAGGTGCGGGCTGTAATAAAAACACGCAAACCTGATGGGTCTATGTTTGATCAGAACACTAGCCTGATGAATGCTCTTAGCAAGGCCCAGGTTGAACACTTCTGTTTGCAAATGACGCTCTAGGAAATCTTAACGCCACAAGTTTGCTATCATCAAGTAAGCAAATGTGCACCAATCTACGAAGAAGGAGATCGTAACCTGCAGGAAAGTGTAGTTAATGAAATTGGAGTAAACAGAATGGTTAGTAAATTAATAAGTGCAACTAATTAACTCTTGTGCACGTAGGATGTTAATTGAGATATTTGACGATGGCCCTGAAAAGGACCTGGGTGGTGTGACGATGGCCCTGAAAAGGACCTGGGTGGTGTGAGTCGAGAAGGCGTGTGTTCATTATGGATATGAGTTAACTGGAGCTTGCATATGTGGCATGTGTTCATTCTGGAGGCCAAAAAGCAACAATGTCGCCAAGAATGGCGTCAATACCTGCGGATAAATACCGCCGTCGCCACATAAATTCACACAAGTAGGACTCTAGCAGATGCCTGCGAGTCCCATTGCGCCTCTTGTTTTCCTCCTTTGCTGATCTCCACAGACGTTCAATGTGCTGTGTATGTGCACTGATTGGATCAACAAAGTTCCTGGAGTGGTTAACTGTCAGATGATTATATCCAACAATATTTGCCACTCCGTTATAGGCACGCCATTGGTCGGATACAATAGTAGTACCGGGACTAATGTGTGCCTGAATGATTGGTAGCAGAGTTGCTGCTGTTCTATCGGCAACACAGAACATGAAGCATTCTCTGGTCTCACTACATATACCACCAAATACCCACTGAGGGGAAAAGTTCTCCCTACGTGATTTTTTCGCCTAGTGAATAGGCTCTCATCAATGGTATTTGGCCCTCCTATTACAGCAGGGTTTAGAAGGAGTTTATTGGCGCATACCTCCCGGAGGTAATTAGACCAATCAATAGTAGAACTTTTCGACATGTCTACTAACTCCTGACAATATTTTATATTTGCCAATTTGTTACACCAACAGTATATAAATAGAATTATCTGCCTATATGTTAGACGGGAACTTTGTAACCAAGTTCCAGTCCTGAGAGGTATATCTTGCCGACAAGTGGTTCTCCGGCACCGCCAGCGATCAACACACAGCCATTCTTCTTGCCTAAAGATAACGTCATATCATGGTTATTTGAACACACACCCTACCAGTATGCAACACCCCATGTGTCTGAAGAAAAGCAACGCACCTTGCCTTGTCTTCAGTCAGGGCTGATAGTGCAATGAAATTCATGATATACAATAATATGTTAAATTGTTAATAAATTGTTAAATTCTAATAGTGCAAATAATTGACAGTGCTTGCAATATATGGATTGACAGTTCTTGCCTTCAACAACTGAAACTGGCGCAAATACTAGAATGGATAATGCCTGACCGGAAAACGCTTATAACGGCGAATAGTAATGTCGAATACAATACTAACGAATACTAGCTACTAACGAATACAATCTAAATTGATCGACATATCTAAAAATAGCCGCAATTGCTACCAAATTTGTAACTGGTTTACCTGCCCTAAAATGGACCATCCAACGACCTCCACCGACGCGTCACGACAGATCTAAAAATAGCCACATCCGCTTGTTTGGGGTTGTATAAAAGACTAGTACCAATAATTATATATATATAACACAATATCATATGTATGCTTTATTACTTTTAATATTAAATCGCGAGTGAAATTAAAAGTACAGATGGATGGGGCCGTTTTGTTTGCTTACTAATTGTGATCTAGTTTTAACCAGTAGGAGTTTGCCGGAAGTGAAGGAGCAAAACAAAGATTTATTAGGGAAATCTGAAATCTGTGTTTACAATTGAAAATAGGGTAAACAGAGTAACATAAGCATAAATATATAATATATACATATTTACACACAGATATATCGATATCATCTTTCCAGTTGTGACGTTCAATAACGTCATGGATAAAGATAGCTATTTTTAAATGATGAGACAAAGTATTACCAAAAAGTGCAGAGTGCGACCGACTGTGAGTGTGAGAACTAACTTGTTTGTTTACTACTAAGTTCAACTACTAACTAGTAACCCACTACTACTATTAAGCACTAAGCGGACTTAATCTCTAAAGTTAAGATCGTATATAATAGATAAGGAAGAACAAATTCACATTCATTTGTCAGTCATTTGAATTTGATTCATCAAAAGAAATTTTGAGGAGAAATTTATGTTGCATTTTTATTTTAATCCACTCAGAGGCAAACTGCAGTGCATGTAACGTATCAAAACAGTTAAATACTAAATAGTAAATCTGTAGTTTCGGAAACAAACATTAGTTAGTTATATATATCACTGCATCAGGTTAGGAAATCTAGTTTGTTTTGTGGAGAGAAAAACTCTAGATGGTTGGTGTCAACACTTGCACTTCCAGTATTATATAGAGTTTGGCGTCAACTCTCACATAAACACTGATGACAGTTACTTGAGTTACATAGATAGTTTGGTGTCAACTCTAGCACTGTTCAGTTACAACTTTGCTGAACCCGTCTACTCAGAGACGAAACACCAGCATATGCAATACATGTTTCAATAGTTCATCATTTGAAAGAAAAACACAACAACAGCAAGTAGTCATTCATTGAGTTGTTATTGTACCTATTTGTGTACCTATCAAGAATCCACAGTTAGTATGATAAAACCACAGGCACCATTTTCATTAGCAGATGAAAATGATTCTGTAACATTTTGTACATTTCCACAAGAGATGAAATCAGTTAATAACCAAATGGAATTTATTGCTAGTGACAGTAGTTTCCATTCAGAGCACAGCAGCTCTAGCATACCTGATTTATGTCAGGGTGCAGATTTATCCTCTGTTCAAAGAAAGTTTCAAAAGGAAACTTCAACAGGCAGCGACACTCACAAGATACCTAAAAGTTTTCTTTTAGTGAACGACCAAGAAATTTTGCAGGTACGTAGAACAAGCTGATGACCTAGCACTTATGATTCTTCAGAAACTTCTGCTTAACCAGAGGTTTGTCTTTTGCTAATAATTAGTTTTCACTTTCTTTTATACCTGCATGTAAAGGGCTATTTGGGTAAAGAGCCCACTAGATTTTTAGAGAAAATTAAAAGCGAGTAAATAAAGTCCTTATGAGAATATATTGTTCTCAAGTGTTTACAATATAGAAAGAGCTGAACAGCTGCCTTGAGTGCAGTGAATTTGTTTCTGTTTAAAGAGACTTATGAGTCTGCCTTGAGTGAATCCAGTTCTGTTGACTTAGGAGAGTGTTGAAATTAAAGGTGTTCTTTAAACAGTAAACCTTCTCACTATTAAAAACAAAATAGTGTACCAAACTACACAATCCTATCACCACAGGGAAATCATGCAGAATCTACTGGCATAAATGGCAATTAATGTATCTATCATATTATATTTTATTATGGGCCGACAAATGAAGAGGAAGATCAAGGAGAAGAGTGGTACGAGGTGTCAAAGACGAGTTGAGTATGACTGCGACAGATGACGTACATCTCATGCACAACAGGAAGGCATTTAGAGGTGCTGTGATGGGAGTCAATTTCTGACAGGGATAAACTAGATGATGATTATTTTTTATATTTAGTAACACATTTTTCTTTACCCCAGTTTATTGACTTGTGGACTGTGCCCAGAGACTATATAGAAAGAGATTACGGCCAATTGAGATGAAGCTACTTCCAAACTTGAGGGGTTCTATGGATGATCTGAAATGAATCATACAGCCATTGAATCATTAATTTATAAATAATTATATATATATATAAATATATGGACGTTTGTGACTTAGCAGTAGTGAGTTTGCTCACATCTCAAGAGTAACTGTTCAAACTCCGTGACGGCCAGTTTGGAAGCAAATGTACTCCCGTGGATTTATACCAACGGTAACAATAGACCTCACTGTTTAGAAAGTAATGACAAACTACTGAACGTAAACGTAGTGCCTAGAAAATCGACAACTTGTTTACTGTTGGTTGATGAGGACATCCTGTAAAGTATATGCCATGATTTTCATTTTACCATTATACATTACATTGGGCTTGTAAGCAATTTCTACAAACCGCTCTATCCTGGGTAACTCGTGAAGTCTCCTATTTAATCTATCAATAATTACTGTAATTAATCACAGTATTTCAATGATGGAATAACTATCACCCAAGCCACTAGAGCAGCTCAAGACAAAAACAGAAATACAACACTAGATAATAATGTGATGACGAAAGAAGAAAGATTGCAATGATCCTAATTATTTTGTCGATATTGTAACATTTATTTTTTGTAAAATGGATTGTAACAATTTTTTTTTTGGTCTGATTTTTGAAACAGGTATCAGATGAAAGTGATTTTATAGACCAGCTAGGTTGTGACAGAAATGACACTTTTAAAGTTGTATCCATATTTGGCAATACTGGGGATGGAAAGTCATATACCTTGAATCACACATTCTTTGGGGGTTATGAAGTCTTCAAGACATCTCCCAACCAGTCATCATGTACACTTGGAGTCTGGTGTTCATTAAACCTACAACATAAAGCAGTTATTATTGACACTGAGGGGCTGCTGGGCTCGTCATCGAATGAAAATCAACGCTGTCGTCTTTTGTTGAAAGTTCTAGCAGTTTCCGACTTAGTCATTTATCGTACCCGAGCTGAACGTCTGCACACAGACATGTTTGTGTTTCTCAGCAATGCTTCTCAAGCTTATCTCAAACACTTCAAACAGGAACTGCAGTTTGCTTCACAAAAATATGGAATTTCAGAGCTAGATCTAGGACCGACTCTTATTGTGTTTCATGAAACAACTCATACTGAAGTTCTCGGAGATAAGAAAGGTTGGTTGATTTTGGTTATCTTGTATTCTCTGTTTGTTTATATGGTATTCTTTAATGTACATTTCATGCATGCTACAAGAGACCATGGTCCACAATAACACAAGGCTGATGAGCTCAGGTAAAAGTTCTCAGAAATCTTGCCACAACCATCACAGGACCTTCACATTACAGTATTGTTAGATAAAAAGAAACTCTGAATTCGGAGAAGTCATGCCTGTATGGCGGGGGACTCTGATAATAAGGAAAGCTTGCCTTCATGCAAAAATCAGTCAGCAGCACCATACCAGACTACGTATGAATTCATAGTGGGTGAATGCAGAAAAAGAAGAACAAAAAAAACATGCTTTAATCAACAAGATTAGAGATCTTAAACAAATATAATGTTTTTAAAATAAAAAAAAAAATGTTTCATGTTTTGCATTAGTTAACATATATTATACGCATTTAAGTGCATAACTAATTTATAAAATGATAACTGCATAACTAAAACACAAAAATGGCCAGTTCATGAGTCATGTAATTTCTTATTTATAAATGAGATATTCTTAATAGTAGGATGTTTAAATGTTAATTGTGTCGAGTCTTCTATTTCCTTTTCTTTCCACTGACTAAAAAACTACCAGAGTTTTTAAACATCTAAGATCCGGTGAATAACATGACAAAGTGATGTTTGCAAATCAGAGCTAGCTAAGAGCATACTTCGAGTGATAGCACTGGTGACAGGCTGTATAACTGCAGTCTGTCAAAGCGAGTAGAGATTGAGGAGGGAGACAAAATAAGTTTTGAAAATACTGTTAAAAAAGCGATTGCTATTATTGTTGCACAGCTATTGCATCCACGCTGTGAACTTCAACACAATGTATCATATGCTGTTTTTATGTCGAACGAAGCAGAAGACTTGTTTGCCTTCTTCTAGTACACATTAACACATAATATAACTTTGTGAAATTTCTTTTTGTTAGACATATCAGCTGATGGGATATTACGGCAAATGTTCAAGTCAAAAGATAACCCAGTGGAAGCATTCCCAAAGATATGTTATGTTGGAATCAAAACAGTCAAACCACCTACAGACTTTGGTCAGCTCAATCGCTGTGTCGCTGCTCAAATTAAAGATACATCTGTACGGGCTGCTCGTAGACCAGAAATCATTTTTCGGTCGTTAAAGGTATATTATGTGATGCGGTTTGCAAGTTTCGCTTTAAATTTATTTAAGTAAAATCTATGTATTCTAGATTTCATAGCTCTTACAATACGCATACTAAAACCACATTTTTACGCACTGTTTTTGAGGAACAAATTTTAAGGCGAAGATGTCCTTACAAAATTTGTTATAACTTTATTACATTCAATAGCAGAGACAAACTGCATAGACCAAAATATGTGGAATTGAAAGATCTATTACAAACACCCACTTGCTGTATTTGAATTTTAAAAATACACTTAAAGCATTAAATGTGTTTAAAAAATGAAAAATTTGTAATTAAAGATTTTGAGGAAAGATGTGAACTTGCCAACATGTGTAAGCTTTCCAATGGTCCAAAGCTAACAAAAACTACATCAATTTCTTAGAATATCCATTTCTACACAACATAGTCAAGTTTCATCCTTTTCTGTTCAAAGAATTTGATTATATGAGGGTTTGACATATCTGGCTCCTGCTTTGAAGACACGCCCTTTCTTCATTAGCAATACTGCTAAGTTTATTTAAATTGCAAGAATATCTAATATAAAATCCGATTCCAAATCATCACTAACTACTGTCTGTTACTGTCCTCAATAGATTCACCATTATAATCATTGTTAACCCATGAATAAATAAGTTGTGAGGCTTTAACTGCAGACAGTCGCTGTTTATGATCATTACTAGCCATTATTGCAGTTTTCTTGTTTACACTTACAAAATGATTTTAAAAATATCACTTCTAACACGAGGTAAACAATTTTTGGAGGGACGGAAATAGAATGGAACAGGACACGACTTTTACACGGTGTATATGCAAAAACAGTCCTATATGATATATTAACAACTGGTTAGAACCATAAGGTCCGAGAAGTGGCTTTTCGTAAATTGGGAACTAACTTTATGGTCTGTCAGGTGGCATTTTGTATTGTAAGAGTTAAGACACTAATCTTTTACAAACAAATTAAACAACTAAAAACAGTATGAAATGGAACTGATAGGAAAACAAAGATCAAAATACTAAGTGCATGCATATTCGCATGGGCACGTCTCAGACACTGAAACGAGTTCGAGAATTAGGCGTTAAGTGTGGACATGCCAGACAGTGTCATCTTCGTGGTAGAGAGAGAAGATATAGTAATCATCTTCTCATGGGTACGGTGAGCAAATGGACTTTAGGATGGCTGCTGCAGCGGAGGACAGAGCATGCATGGGAATGCCCAATGTGCCGTGACGTCGATTGCATAACATAACATGCATATTCTCAGTGGTAATGTATGGGTGTGATGAATGGACATTTACAAGATCGTGGAGAAGCATAAATGTGGTTTTGAATATAAGTGTTACAGAAGAATCCTCCTTATATCATGGGCAGAGAAGAGAACAAATAGATCTATCCAGAAAGAACTCAAGAGTCAAAGAAAACTGGCCGATGCTAGAAATAAGAATTAGAAGAGTGAAGTATTTTGGACATATAAAAGATACAAAGACTTATAGAAGACCACTATGAAAGGAGGCATCCTGGTAAAGAGGAAAAGACATAGTCCACAGAAAAGATGAATTCAGGATGTAACAGAGCATATAAAAAGAGATCGGGTCCTAGAGGTAAGGGAAGACTAAGAAAAAGATGGATAGACAATATGAAGACCACACTACATAAACACGGATATAACACAACAAGGGCGACTCATCTGGCCCTAAAACGCAAATTAAAGCTCCCATCCCTACGCTTAACGGCACAGTGGACAGCCAACTACACTTTCCACCTGGGAATAGACAATAGAGACCGAGCATAATGGCTGCAGAGGTGGAACATCTGGCCTATGAGAAACAGAAATTCAGAAAAGACTGTTAGGATGGCAAAGTTCTACTCAGGGCAATCTATTTTATGATGATGATGAATCTTTAGTCTCTTATAGTCTACTTACTTTTTTCATAATGTGTACAACTAGATGGTAAATATAAAACTTGGAACCAAGCTCTGGAAATATAAAAAAGAAGTTTCATGAAACATCTAAAATGTATAATACTGCAGTTGTTCTTGTTGTTCCTACCCTAAGGAATTTAGCATTTGTACTATTTCTTCTTTGAAGTGTTGGGAAGCTATTCCAGAGATGTTTTCCATACCCATGAGGTTCCACTTCTCTCAGAGAAGTGTGCAATGTCATGAGGTGTGAAGACTCCTACTTGAAGTAGTCTGTAATACTGCAGTAAAGCTAAAGACCAAAGGCTATAAAAAAAACAAAGTCAGTTTGTTTGACAATGTATAACAACAAACTAAGTTGATGTAGTTGTTTATTAAGGTGCTGTAGACTATCTGACTTTGCTTTCTAAACATTTTTGACACCCATCTGGCACACAGTTTGTTTGCAGCCAAGGTTTTTTTTTGTCACAGTGTTGTAAATCACTAAGCTTAAAAATTTGACAGACTGTGCAAAAATTATGAAATAACTATTCTCCTTAACCCATGTGTTCACTTCTCCTGCCAATTTGTTTGTCCCTACATTCGGGTGATGTGAATTTTTGTCCACTGGAATTGTGCTTTTGCACAATATTTCTCGACCACACTCTGCAGATTGAACTGATCCATTATTGCAAGAACTTCACTGATACTTTTTTGACCATGAGCTCTACAGCCATGATCTTATGTCAAGTGGGAACCAACTTTTTATACATCTAAAGAAGTGGCTTGCTTCCCAACAGCTTGAAACTAAATGATGAACTGCAGACAGGTGTTAAATGAACAGCTCAAGGCACTGGCGGTAGAGTACTACGACACTGGAATTAGGAACCTAGTGCTAAGATATCAAAAGTATGCTGAAGTCAATGGTGACTATATTGAAAAATAATGTAAATGTGTGGCTCACCTTTGCCTGCAGTAATTCTTTTTATCTCAAGCTTTTCGCCTGTGTGTTGCCGGGGCCTTCAAGAGAAGCAGAGAATAGTAACACTGAGATCTACAGGTCATGTCATAAGAGGTGACTGAGGTAGGGGCCTAGGGAGCTACCCTAGTAAATAAAAACGTAACAGAAATCGGATGTACTGGCCTACTTGTAGGCGCATAACTGGCAAACGTACAATTGCTCTTAAGCTCGGATCACATACAAATCACAAGGAGTGGTTAACAAGTGGTTGATATGGAGCGTTCGAAGAAGAAGATCACAAGCTTAGTTGAGAATTCATTTCGTATAAAAATAATGAACCAGTTTTCATATATATATATCTCTCTAGCCTGTTACAACCTTGGCTCTTAAGGCAGCATCACATGCACATCATTCTTCTCTGTATTTGGCTGTCCTCTGTATTGTGTTCCAGCTGTGATTCATTTCATTCAGTACCTGTTCTATTGTTTTCCAGGTGGTTTTTATGTCTTCCAAGTTTTCTTTTACCCTCAGGTGTTCATCTCAATTTTAGCTTTCATGACATGAGTTTCATTTGTTATCTATTTTCTTACCGTGAGGTATATTGGGGAATCTAGTGTTCTCCCTATATATGTTTTCTCTCAACGACATGCAATGGATGATAGGGTCAACATCTCACTAGCCACCTTTTTTTCCTAGTGCTGCTCTGGTATCCAGTAGGACTAGGTCAACCTAACAGCCGTTACGGTAGAGAAAAATTCCACTTCCACTCTGGAATTTGATCCTGGAACCACACGTTTGCAAAGTTAGTGCACTAACCACTACGCTGTCTTGGTTGTCTAGGGATCAAAGAGGGAATCCATGTCCATTCCGCAGATGTAGTTCTGAAAATGGATGTGCTGTGCTGAACGTTGCAGATATTGCAGCCTTGCTACAGCAATGCGTTGATGCATTATAAGAAATATTGTTTCCAGATAACATGATGAATAATAATAAGAATAGTTATATTAATATATTTTATTTATTTTATTTTGTGTATTGTTTGATTGAAACAGGCTTTGAATGACAAGTTCAGTCAGAATATTGAAACACCACAGCTCAACACATTCCCTGACCAATACTTTACTTGTACCAGCAAGTGTCTAATTTGCAAGTAAGTGTTCTTGAAATCTGATTGAAACATTTGTCTGTTAGTTCTGTTAGATGTAGTATCTTCTTTTGTCATCACATTGTTAGTTAATGGGTTGTTACCCAGTGTCATGGTTTTTCTGTTTTTGTCTTGCCCTATGTAGTAAAAAAAAAAAAAAAAAAAAATGTAAAGGAACCCTTTCATACTCGGCAATACAGTGTTAGGCCTGTATTTTTCATTGACCGTTGGTACGCGATGGGTGGTGTGGTCAGCATCACACCGGCCGCCTTTACTTCCCAGAGCATGTCTGGTACCCAGTTGAGGCTGGGTCGACCTGAGAGCCGTTGCGTCCGGAAAAATTCCACGCCCACTATGGGAGCTGAACCGGACCACCAGCCTTAGAGCGAGTTCACTAACAACTACGCTACCGCGGCTCTCTCTAAGTAAAGTAAAGGAATCCTTTCTTCTTCTTTGCGTTCGTTCTTTACGACCAATTTTAATCACTCTTTGTGATATGTTTGATCTTTGCCAAGAACGTGTATACGTTGCACATTGGTTTGGTGGGCCCCTAAACGCATAGACTTCTACATGTTTAGGACACATGCATCCGATTTCAGCCAAACCTCCTTAGTCGCCTCTTACAACATGCATGGCAGGTAACAGTGGTTCTATTCTTTACACCCCAAATTTGGGCCCGGTAACCACTCGGCGAAGGAATCCTTTCATACCTTGTGGTATATAGGGCAATACAGTGTTAGGCCTGTATTATTTGTTGACCGTCGGCACATGTTGGGTGATGTGGTCAGCATCACGCTGGGCCCTATGTAGTAGCAGATAAAAAAATGGCTGAATGTCGTCGGTCAAGGTTTCTAATCTCCAGAGGTTTATATGGGTCTACTATCCTGTACATGCAGGTATTTGTGGCAATGAGAGAGCAGACGGCTTGCATCAGCAGCATTGGTCGTCAGGAAGTTGAAGATGGATGGGGGACATCTTTTGGTTTTTCTGCGACTGGATGTTCAATGAAGACACTAAAATTTATACTGAATCTCTCCAGCAGTTTAAGAGATTTTGAATTACACATTCTACAAGCACAACTGAATACTTGAGGGACAAAACAAGGAATGTGTTTAACTAGCGACCTACAGGAACGATCAGTAACCATATCCTTCAACATCAGCTGGGGGAGACTGAGCACCTCTGGTCTGCTCGAAGTACTCTAATGTAATTCAGTAATAACGAATAATCCAATAAGAAAAATAGAAATGTGTTACACAGATATTATAAACACCTGTACAACTAGTAAACTTAAATATTTCGGACACATCAAATGATATGAGTGCCTAGAGAAGAAAATTTTTTGAGGGAATGGTGCCTGGAAGAAGAATGAGAGGAAGACCTAGAAAACGATGGGTACAAGATGTCATTGACGATCTGGGAATGACTGCTCCTGATGCTGGTCAACTTGCACAGAACAGAGTTTTTCAGGAATGCTGTCATGGGAGCTAAGTTCCGGAAGGGACAAGCTACTTGATGATGATGATACTTAAGGACTAGTTCTGCATACAAAACACTTTGCATTGCATGTCATACTTTGTTTCTCTATTTTTTAGCAGTCCATGTGATTCGAAATACTCTTCCATAAAACTACATTTGTTCTGCTTGCTAATTGATTAGTCATGACTCACTTCCATATTTCTGTACTAGCTAAGTAGCACTGAAGAACTCTCTGTATGACTTCCATAGATAATGAATTATTGCAGCGAATTTCTTCCATTTTCTGGAATGCCATATCTATGTGTCATATTCTATTCTTGATGTCTTATCTGATGTTGCCAGAGGTTGGACGTCTTAGAAATGTTCAATTTACTTTAGTCATGCATTATGATGTAATCTACTTTGTTTTTTTAGATTGTTCATTAGAGGACCATCTACATCGGACATGTCCATAATCTACGATCTTCTCCTGAGCATGTATTTCAATGCGTTTAGACTAACAACTCCCATTCTGTGTTGGTTGATATATCTACTGGGGTTTCTCTCATGGGTTTCCCGTCTTGCCGCACTTATCAGTATGCATAACTTGTGTATTCAAGATAGATAATACCCTTTATTTTCTTCATTTAAATCTTTATAGCATACATTTTCTCTTAGACTAAAAAATGCCTACATAAAATAGCAAGAACATGGTAGCTATTTCTTTAGATGATCATAGCTACCATGTGCTTGCTATTTTATGTAGGCATTTTTTGTTTTCTGTCGCTCTCATATTAACTAGTTCCTGGATGTCTATCTAATTTTTCGCTATTTAGACAGTATTGTTAGCATATCTCACGGTATTTATTTATGTCCACTGTCTGCTACTCCGGCTGTCATATCCGCTAGTGAAGATACTGAGAGAGATATTTTCAGAACTCGTTATGCGTTGAGTATGAATCATGAAACTGAAAGAGAGTCACATGATGCAGGCCAGGACAAACTGTGTGAATATCAAAGTAGCTATGGGAACAAGGTGTTCATGTGTAAGGTGAGTCAAAGGTATCACACCATCAACACATACACTATCACCCAAATAACAAATTCACATTTGTACTTCTAAGCAATTAACAACTTCCAGTTTTTTGCAATTGTTTGGAACTTCTTTTTCTTTTCTCTAATCCTGTTTTGCCTCACAGTGTCAGGATAAGAGATTTATAGAACAGGCTTGTGTGTGCACTTCATAAACAGTGTTTATCATTACCTCTGTTATCTCTGAGGTCCACCTTTTGCGTGGACAGCCTTTTGCTTTGTATCCACTGTATCGGAGTAAAATTCCTCTTTGAGGCGCAATGTTATCTGCTTATGTGGCCGAAACATTTAATTTGTTGTTTCTTGATGAAGTTCAGTGCTGATGTTGTACCCACTTTTTCCCTGATGTCTTCATTTCTAAACCGCTCTTCTTGATACTCCCAGCATTCTGTGTAGACACTTCATCTCTATTTTGACTAGTTTTCTTCTATCATTTTATGTCAGAGTCCAGGTTTTTAGAGATCAATAATAATTATTTTAGAAATGATTAAATTACCAACATCACTGTATTAAAACAATAAACACATCAAAGCTTAGTCCCTTTCAACATACTTTTTTCTGGAAGATTAACACCAGCATGTTTTCCATAGATCATATTTCCATTTTCTGTCCCATATTTTCTGTCGGGGGAAGGGAATGGATTAGCATAATGCGTAAGCATTTACTTATTTACTTAGGCACAAGAGGGTTGTGGGTTGAGTCCCACACTCGCGGAAGAAATTGCCCTCATGCCTCCTGCTTGCGAAGGCCTAGAAATGTGAAGGGACAGGCACATCATACCCTAAGGTCTGAAAAGGCTACAGGAAATTTATTTAATTTGCTGTCAAGTAGTTGGAATGACTGGAGCATTGGTAGTACACACACAATGAGAGGACTTTTGGATTTAGAAAATCAGCCGCTTTGATGCCCTGATTGATTCACTAAATATACTTCTTCTTATAAAGTATGCTTGTCATGAATAGTGAGAACTAATGAGCTTTGTTGTTTTGTGTTTCAGGCTTGTCTACGTAACAAAAAGCAAGTTGTGGTCGTGCCAAAAACATCATCTTCATCCGACAATTCATGGATGGGTTTAACAAAGTACATCTGGTCAGGGTAAGGCATTCTTCAAATTGTCTCCCAGAGCTTGCAAGTGAATCAGATCTCTTAGTCTGCCTTTTATGTTTTCTGATATGTTCACTTGTTGATGTTTTTCTGTACTGTGATATTATCTAAACTAGATACTGTGGAATACCAGGAAATGAAACAGCTGACCTACTGGCCATGGAAAGTGATGCAGGAAATTAGCCGGATGTGCCAGTTACCTATCATCAACAGAAAAGGATAATTAAATCAATCAGAAAGCCACCAATGTTAACACAAGACAACTACTATAACATGAGCAGATTAGAACAAGTTGTCATTCTGCGCCTCACAAAAGGACACAACAGACTCCACAATCACATGTATACAAAATTCAAGATTCCCAATCTTTCCATGTGTACATGTGGACAGGCACATCAGACTGCAGAGCACATACTTGAATACTTCCCCTGAATATGATATACTGAGGCAAACTCACTGGTCTAGTGAAACAACACTGGACAGAAAACTATACAGACCTCTGTGTGAGCTACAAAAGACAGTGAAGTTTATACAAGAGGCAACGTTTAATATATAGACAGTATTTCAAGCGAATGAAAGGAAAGAAAGATCTAAACTACAGAGTGTTCAACTTAAAAGTAGCCTATGAATGGAGCTAATCTGGCATATATGTATGGAAATGAGAAGGTTCAGTTATGACATAGTATAGGTCAAGGTTGTGTGATGGTGTGTAATTGTAGTGCGGGAAGGGAGATGAACAAAGGTGACATAGGACGAGCTAGTCAGAACCGGTTTAAATAGTAAATAAAGACAAAGCTATATAGGTTATCTGGCAACTTTCGATTTCTCAATGGGGCTGCAATTATCTTGAACACCCTGTAGTTTCCTTGCTCTGTTATTAGTTACTGAAAAAATATACCATTACTAGCAGAGTAATGCCTGGAGGAGAACTGTAGAACAAGAACTGAAAGTAATAAAACACAGCTGGAACACAATACAGAGGACGGAAAAGAATAAAGAAAAATGGTGTGCATTTGTTGCTGACCTAAACACCAGAGGCGTCACAGGCTAGAGAGAGAAGAGAGAGAGATATAATCATGCAGTATTATGTTAGGTTAAAGTTTACATTTCATGTATTGATCCTCAGATTTTCATGTATTGTTCCTCAGGTATGTCTATGTACATTTGTTGCTGACCTTAACACCAGAGGCGTCACAGGCTAGAGAGAGAGAGACGAGCTATTGTCATGCAGTATTATGTGAAGTTAAAGTTTACATTTCATGTATTGATCCTCAGGTATTCATGTATTGATCCTCAGGTTTTCATGTATTGTTCCTCAGGTATGTCTATGAGTGCACAAACTGCGGTGTGATATACAGAAGCAGAGAACATTGGTACGGTAATGAAGATGAAGAGAAAGTTCTACATGTAGAGTTCCGCCATGTTTGGCCACAGGTATTTAAAAAAATGTATTTTTGCCTGTATTTTTCTGCTTTATTTTGCATTGCCACTTGTGTGATGAGCTGTTCTGCATTCTTTGTTCCGCCCATGTGTTGTTGGGGCTCAAGGAGCAAAGAATAGCACCACTGTGACTTACAAGGCATGTCATAAGAGGCGACTGAGGTAGAAGCCTAGGAAGTTACCTAGTAAATAAAAAATGCAGCAGAAATTGGATGTGCTGGCCTACTTGTAGGCACATAACTGGCACAACATACAATCGCTCTTAGGCTCAGATCACATACAGATCACAAAGAGTGATTTAACAAGTGATCAATATGAAGCATTCGAAGGAAAAGAAGATATTCTTTGTTCTAGTGGATTTATTCATTCTGTGCCCTTTATTTATGTATCCTATGTTTTTATTTGTGACTTCCTCTCGTCATCATATGTTTTGTTTCTCCTGAAAATATTCTGATTATGATCGTCAATTTGATCTTCTACTTGACTTTACTGAACTAGGGAAAAATTTTGAATTATTACTGTAGCTACTGTGTACATTGGGAGCTGCAGTAGCGTAGTTGTTAGTGAACTCACTTCTTAGGATAGTGGTCCGAGTTCAATTTACCAGTGGGCACTGAATTTTTTTAGACCATAACAGCTTTTAAATCGACCCAGCCTCAATTGGGTACCAGGAAAAGCACTGGGAAGTAAAGGCGGCCGGCATGATGTTGACCACATCAGCCGTCGTGTGCCGACAGTCAATGGAAAATACAGGCCTAAAACCGCATTACCCAATATACGATATGGTATAAAAAGGTTTTGTTTACCTTTACTGTATAAGTTGTCCGCTGTGGATGCTTTCCGCAAACTTTGTGAGACTAACCACCTGTGACTTAAGTGCAGTTATATTGATTCTAATTAGTTTTCCATTTTTTTGTTGTTGTCTTTTTGTCTAAATCTTAATTCTTCATTTTGTAACTTATTGTGCAATATTTGTCATGCTTTCATTGTCTCAACTGTCAGGGCCCTTCATCTTTAGATGGGACACACAATGCAGCACGGAAACTTCTAGACAGTTTCCACTATGTAGCAGATACAATCAGCAGCGTAGGGGCTCGTCCTACCAAATATTTAGCTGAATGGACGGCTGATAAAATCAATCCATCTTACTGGATGCCAAACTCAGAAATCACAGTAGGTGTTATCACTTACTTTTTTTCTTCCAAACTGATGTTGCATATTATAAATGCCCTGTGTTTGTATGAAATTAACAGCATACTTTTTTGTAATGCTGTTTGTATGAAATTAACAGCATACTTTTTTGTAATGCTGTTTGTATGAAATTAACAGCATACTTTTTTGTAATGCTGTTTGTATGAAATTAACAGCATACTTTTTTGTAATGCTGTTTGTATGAAATTAACAGCATACTTTTTTGTAATGCTGTTTGTATGGAAAAGGTGTTTGTTTTTAAGGGTGACTCTTTTGGCCCCGGACGCTATTGAAGCTCCCACACCTACGCTAACAGCAAGAGTGGACAACCAATTCCATCGTCCACCTGGGGAAGACAATAATTTGTATGGAGGTAAAAGTAATACTTCAAGATATGGTACAGACAATGATCAGAGAAATCACCTTTATTTTTGTCCCTGGGCACGCAGGAGTTAGGGGTAATGAGCGAGCTGATAGATTGGCTGGCTTAGCTACAATATCAGAGGAGCTGCAATGGATCGAAGTGACATTCTTCACGCATTTAGAGAGTCTTTCCGAACAGAGGAGTTTCAGGGCTGTGAATCCACTCGCTGACCAGATTGAAAGAGATGGGTGTCAATATTGGTGCAGCCCGAAAAGAACGACATACTAAATATGCAAAGAGATTGATTAATCAACATCGAACTGCGTGTTGGGTCGCTGGACGCTGCTGGATTTGCTGAGGCGGAGATCGGAGCACCTATGGACATGTCCAGTGTGCTATGATGATAGTCCTCATATAACTGATAACTGATAACTTCAAGACGTTTGTTTTTTCTTAGAGTCTCAGGTGTACTTATATATTCCACAAGATGACTGTGTAAGTGATGTTGTACCAGTATGTGTTACTGTAAGTAATGTTGAGTTGGTATGTTTAGTTTAGCTTAAGTTTAGTTGACAGATGATTATCACTACGCATCGAAACAATTGGTCTATAAGTGCTCCTATCTCTTCTTCCGTATGTCCCTCAGCAAGTAACAAGACCAGTTCTATATTGGTTTACTATTCTTCTTTGGCTTCCAGAATAGCACTCTTGCCTAACTGCACCATGTTTTGTTATTTTTGCAGTCTAGTTAGGGTTGTAGATTCACCCCCATTCCTTGAATCATATCATCCTGGTCCATTGCTTGTTTGCTTCCTACAGTGGCCATAATGGCACATTTATTCCCCCTTATGCCTTCTTGTCTTGGCACAAAAATAAAACTTATTTTTCTCACCTTATACCTCTTCAGAGACTTCAACCACTGTCTTTGAGTCCATCCCTTCTCAATCTTCCTGAGCATACTCATTGAGCTATTGAGAAAACATGCATGGCTAAAAGTCTGTGACTCCAGCCAGAGCATCACTTTAGTTACTGGGATGATCTTTATGGTCAGACTACTTGTAGTCATGGTAAAACCACCACAGTCTTCCTTCGCAATATCCACTCTAACTTGAGTAGCGGAAGTACATGAACCTCTCACTGATCCATCTGTGTAAATGATCACATTACCCTCAGACGAGTTGTCAGAAATCAATGCCTAAACTTCTTCCTCCCCAACTACTGGCTTTTCTTATCTGCAATTTGTTATCAACTTCTAGGAACTCAGAGAAAGAACTAAGTAGATATCAGTGGAGAAAGAGCTAAGGAAGAGATGCTGGCGATGGATAGGACACACATTGAGAAGACCAACCGGAAGCATTGCAAGACAGGCATTGTTTTGGAACCCGCAGAGAAAGAGGAGTAGAAGACCTAGACATACCCAGAGAAGAGAGCTGGAGGTTGATATAAAAATAGGTATAGGTAAAACATGGAAAGAATTGGAAGGGATGGCAGGAGAGAGGAAGAGATCGAAGAAGTTTGTTGAAGACCTGTGTTTCATTGGGAGTTGAAATGTGAAGAAGAATTTCTATCAAGTCTGATATATACTGAAAATGTATTGCTTCTTGTGCTGGTACATGTGAATGGGTAGGTAGTGGTTAGTATGGATTACTATAACAGCACTCCAGACATGTCCATAGGTGCTCAGATCTCCTTATTAATCTCTTTACTAACGTATAACAACTAACCACACACCTGTTCCGTGTTGACTAATCAAATATGTCATGTCTCTAACAAAGTGTTCATGTCTGGCAGTCCCTGGTTTCACTCCCATCTCTTTCACTTTGGATTTTTTTTTTTTTCCCGGTCCAGAAGCACTTGGGCTTTTCAGCTCTTTGGCTCGGTGCCATGGACATCGTAACCCTTCGGTTCGGTGCCACAAACACCGTAAATCTGGGGAATCTGTGGCTTTTCTGCCATCCCGAGAATTGAACCCTCACACACAGAGGATAGTCACCCGTAGTCCAACGGGCTACGAACACGCTGGGCAGGCGGGCTTCACTTTGGATAGGGATGCAGACTTATACATTTTTAAACAATGTATCTATATGTCCTGCTAGTCTTATAGGATTGATGATAACTGTGCTTTCATTGACTGTCCTCCCTTGAGTATAGAGACTTCTATAAGCGATATTATGCTAGGATATATGCTTCTAAATGATATATTGTGCTAGGATGGGGGGTCTCTATATGATACATTGGGCTAGAATAAAGGCTTATTCCAAAGTGTGTTTTTAAAGTCTCACTACACTTTATATGTAGAACAACTTGAAAAACGAAGTACATGATGCCATCAAAAAATGTGCTAAAACAAAGTAGTGAAATTAGTTATAGTAGTCACTGCTATGTTCTACAAACATTTACACGTTGCATTTGTAGATCAGGAAAAAGCGTTCGACAGCGTAGATAGGCACAAGTTGTGGAAAATACTAACAACCTATGGGGTTAATGAACACCTAATCAACCTTTGCAAGAACATTTATACTGACAGCCAATGTACGATTAGAACAAATACAGGATTATCAGAAAAGTTTCACGTAGGGTCAGGAGTAAGACAAGGTTGCGTACTATCGCCGCTGCTATTCATCACGTACATTGACCACATTTGTAAAATAGCTAACACCAGCGAAGGAAACAACCTCGGAGAACTCTTAAATGAATTTCTTTTTGCAGACGATCAGGCAATCATATCAACAACAGAAGAACAACTACAACAACACATCAACAGACTCCAGTTAGCATGTAACGAATACAACATGAGAATTAACATCGACAAAACAGAAGTAATGACATTCGCCAGAGGGAAAACACTACCAACATCTCCATCGATAATCATCTACTAAATCAAGTAAAAGATTTCACATACCTGGGAGCATTTTTTCAGCAAATGGAAGAATAACTAATGAAATTCAACACAGATGCAACAAAGCAAATCAAATGATAGGGCAAATGGCGTCAATTTTAAGATGCAAACACGTCACCATGAACAAAAAAAGAGCAATGTTCAACACAATCTTTCTCCCCACATTATGTTACCAGTGCCAAACCTGGGCGCTGACAACAAACGATAGAAGAAAACTAGTCACAACAGAGATGAAGTGTCTACGCAGAATGCTGGGTGTAACAAGAAGAGACCGGTTGAGAAATGAAGACATCAGGAAAAAGTGGGTACAACATCAGTACTAGACTTCATCAAGAAACAACAAATTAAATGGTTCGGTCACCTAAGCAGATTACCATCAGACAGTGCACCCCAAAGAGCAATGCTGCTCGGATACAATGGGTACAAAGCAAAAGGCCGCCACGCAAAAGATGGACCTCAGAGATAACAGAGGCGACGAAAGAGACTATCTACGAAGCGCATACTAGGGCCCGTTTAGAAATCTCTTCCTGACCTGACGCTGTGAGGCATACAGGATTCGAGAAAGAAAGAAAGAAAGAAAGTCACTGCTATGTTCTACTGTTGTTTTTGGTAAATTGGAAAGAACCAATGAAATATTCATTATAACAGATGTCGGAAATATTCACCACTTGCTTCAAGACATGTTTGTACATGCTTCATACTGTCAAATACCTTCTGCAGCATTGTCTGTTGATATTTCTTGAATGTTAATTCGGATTGCTTCTTTCAGGTCCTCAATTGTGTGTACATTTTTTTGTAAACATTTCCCATATCAACAAACTTATTCACCAAATTTAAAACTGTTATACGATGAGGAGGTGGTTTATCTGGAAATTTTGCTATCAATTTTTGAACAACCATCCATGTGTATCGACCGCCATTCTGAAACACTTGTTCGACCAAAAATATTCTTTCTTCTGTTGAAAACACCATTATGTTTTGAGCGAAAAGAATTACTCCAGCAGACAACAGTCATTCACTTCATATTGCATCACAATTGACTATGGAGCACATTTTTTTAATAACGTCATGTACTTTGTTTTTCACAATTGTTCTACATATAAAGTGTAGAGAAACTTTTCAAACACCGTATGTATTTTACTTTACTTTTTATGCATTAAAAGATGATGTTTCTCTATATGTGTTATATTTTGCTATAATTATATAGTGCTTCTACTATTATTTCTTTTACTAACTTTCTTCAGCGCTTTCTCA
This sequence comes from Arion vulgaris, assembly GCA_020796225.1. NCBI lineage: Eukaryota > Metazoa > Mollusca > Gastropoda > Stylommatophora > Arionidae > Arion > Arion vulgaris. Next base: position 11,407,709 of record CM036754.1, read on the forward strand.
TTCCTATTTTTATCTGTATTTATAACATTACTCTGCAAACTCACATCTTTGTGATCTCTATTTATCTTGTTTGCTATTCCTAGTCTACTTGTTATTTGGATACATAATTTTTTAAAAAGACTACAGTTCAGACAGCATTATATTGAAACATGTATCTTCAGAAATGCTCAAATTGCCATCAGCCATTTGACAGTTGTGAACAAAAACATCATTGTCGAGCGTGTGGCAAAGGTTTCTGTTCTGGGTGTTCATCCAAGAAGCGTCCGGTACCAGAAAGAGGTTGGGGCACTGAGTCCGTGCGTGTTTGCGATGCATGCTTTGATAAATCAGACACAGGTACATTTAATAGATAAGTGACTTGTGTGCTCATTGACCTACTTGAAAATTATGCATGTTGTCATACCCAAGCAATGAATATTCTGATATTCTTATTAAATTAGTCATAAAAATGCAGAACTAAATTCCCTAAGAGATTGATAGGACTATCATCATTGCACTTTGTGGAATAGCCACGTATGCTTCAATGTCTTTCTTACATAGGAAAATGTTAGCAGCAGTGCACAAACTCTGTTGCGTCATTGAGGGTTCCTGATGTAATTTTCAAGATGGTGGATATTTGTCGAAATACTTACAAAATTTGTATTAATGATTTTCGCACCGGCAGCAACTTTTTGACCTAATCTTATCAATTTTGAACTCTCAAGGGTTCTTTTACATTCTCAACTTGAACATGAAACTTGATCTCCACCTAAATTGAGGTCAGGGATGACTGGAAAATATCCAGATCGCTCCACATGGGTCATGAACTGATAACCTCTGGGGGTTTAAAGCAACTTTGGCTTGTTGAAAGTTGCTATCTCAATCTATTGTGGCCTGTGTGGTCTGAAAATGACAAGCTGCTCATTTCTGTTGAACTTGTAATATGCATTGTTTGTCTAGTGTGCTGGACATTATATTTCCCACTTCATGGGGTGTATTGTCTTGTAACAAATCTTTTTGCCTCTTCATGAAATGAAAATCGTGGCATATCCTTTACAGGACTTAGCCATCAACCACAGTAAGCGAGTCGTAGATTTTCTAGGCACCACTTATACGTTCAGTAGTTTGCCACTGCTTTCTGATCGGGAGGTCTATTTTTACCATTTGTAAAAGTCCAAGGTAATGAATTTGCTTCCAAATGTGCCTACCATGGAGTGAACCAGGTACGCTTGGGTTGTAATCTAGTTCACTACCGCTTAAGCTAGCGTCTGCCTCTTCATAGTCTATGTTTATATCAGGTTAAGATTGTTTTGCAGCCACCTTTGTTCATCTGTCAGCTTCATCATTGTCAGGTATGCTGCAGTGAGATGGGATTCATTGTATTAAAACTCATTTAGACAGCTGGCATAGATTGAGTTTGTCTTATGTCATATTTAGTTCTACATTTCTATGACTCCTTAGTGCTGCAGCTTGACATTGGGCATGGATCGGACATTGGATACACATGGAGACTAACTCTGTCACGAAAACTGTACTGAGGTGGACACCAGCAAGTAAACAAAAATGACCTGAAGGAAAACAACAGAGAATTGCAAGAAATATATTACAGTTGGAACAGAATATAGATGACGGTCAAGAACAGAGAAGAATGACATGGATGTGTTGTTTCCCTAAGTGACAATGACATCACAGGCTAGAGAGAGAAAGATAGAGAGAGTGCTATACCTACAAATTGTACTACTCTATAGATTAGTCATTCAAAGTGTATGCTACAGAAATGCTTTTTATAGGTATAGAGCTTTCCTATAGTCTGAATGTTGAAGATAAATAATGGGGACATTCAGTAGCTACTTGATCATTACCTGTTGGATGAGAACACAACAACTGATGATGTATCTATACTGCAGTTGAATAAATTTAGTATCAGATGTAGAATGATTAGCATTGGGCATCTAAAGGAAAGAATTGAAAGTGTGTTTAATCAACGAACCACAGGAACCATCAGCATGCATGCTCTTTAACATCTATTGTTTTGGGGGACTAAACACCTATGGGTCTTCTGAAGTGTTGTGATGTCTGTTCAATAATTAATAGCAATAATTAGAACTGTTTTTAGTGCAGATACTAACTCACTGTTTGTGTTGAATCATTCTTTGCAAATCACTGTTTATATGTGAACACAATATAACACAATATTTGTGGTGTGTATGCTAATACAATATAACATACTGTTTGTGGTGTGTATGCTAATACAATATAACATACTGTTTGTGGTGTGTATGCTAACACAATATAACATACTGTTTGTGGTGTGTATGCTAATACAATATAACATACTGTTTGTGGTGTGTATGCTAACACAATATAACACATTGTTTGTGGTGTGTATGCTAATACAACATAACACATTCTTTGTGATGTGTATTCTAATACATTATAACACACTGTTTGTGGTGTGTGTGTGTGCTAACTCACAGTTTTTACTTGTTTAGAAATGAGCTCTGAAATCCCAGCTGAACAAGCAGCACTTACAGCAAGGAAAGTCGGTGAAGCAGTCACAACTACATTTAGTGCTGTGGCATGTGCCCTAGATTATCCTATAGGTACTTAATGTTATTTCTCCCTCAAATATAATACTACACATTTGAATTGTTCAGATTATAGATCAAGTGATATCTTTACATTAAGGTTCTACTATAATGCATCACCAACATTTTCTATCTAGTGTCATTAATTAATTAAATGCCTACACATTATCACTACATTAATTTCATCAGTGTTCCTTTTCAGTGCTGCTGATATCTTCTTTTGTAAGAAAGATATTAGAGCGCACATGGATATTCATCAAAGTGCAATGATGATGGTCCTATTAATCAGTATCATGTCATAATGATACAATATAAAAGATCTTTTTTTCTTAGACCTGATACCATGCTACAGGATAACTCCAGATGTGGTACTTCAAAGTGAGGTTTTCTGTTTGTAAACCTTACGAACATTTTTATATTTTGGACATATAAAAAGACATGAAGGGCTGGAGAAGACCATCATGGAAGGAGGCATACCGGCAAAGAGAAGAAGAGGAAGACCACGGAGAAGATGGATTCAGGATGTAACTGATGGTTTGAACATGACGGCTGCAGAGGCAGGACATCTGGTCTATGAGAGAGAGACATTCCGGAGGACTGTTGGGGTGGCAAAGTTCTGCTCAGGACAAGCTATTTGATGATGAAAACCTTACGGTTACCCATTTACACACATTTTTGCTGAAACGCAGATGATTTTGTCCTACATGGCGTAGAGGCCTAATGGGGGCGCAACATATGTTCTGGCAGAAACCACACAGAAGTATTATTAAGATATACACCTACTATTAAGTTAATCTCATCATCATCATATCTCACCTGTAGTTATGATTTAATATTAGAAAACCTTATATTATTTTTCCAGTGAGAATAATTATTTTGAACGTATGCCAACTAACATTTTCCTTTTTTAAAATAGGTATGCTAAAGAAATCTGCCAAACCTGCTTACTGGGTGCCTGACGATGAGATTACAGAGTGCTGTGTCTGTAAGAAATTGTTTGGTCCTCGTCTACCAATTCACCATTGTCGCGCATGTGGTCATGGTGTGTGCGAGGAGTGCTCAGCAAACAAATGTGCTGTTCCACTGAGAGGTTGGGATTACCCAGTTAGGGTATGTAGCAAATGTGAGCAGAAAACTGAAAAAATTTGATTCAAAGATGCAGATGAGAAACAATTTGGTTCAGGGTCTGGAGATGAGAAACTGGTTCAGTGGCTGGAGATGAGAAACAGGTTCAGTGGCTGGAGATTAGAAACAGGTTCAGATGGCTGGAGATGAGAAACTGGTTCAGTGGCTGGAGATGAGAAACTGGTTCAGTGGCTGGAGATGAGAAACTGGTTCAGTGGCTGGAGATGAGAAACTGGTTCAGTGGCTGGAGATGAGAAACTGGTTCAGTGGCTGGAGATTAGAAACAGGTTCAGTGGCTGGAGATGAGAAACTGGTTCAGTGGTTGGAGATGAGAAACTGGTTCAGTGGTTGGAGATTAGAAACTGGTTCAGTGGCTGGAGATGAGAAACTGGTTCAGTGGCTGGAGATGAGAAACTGGTTCAGTGGCTGGAGATGAGAAACTGGTTCAGTGGCTGGAGATGAGAAACTGGTTCAGTGGCTGGAGATGAGAAACTGGTTCAGTGGCTGGAGATTAGAAACAGGTTCAGTGGCTGGAGATGAGAAACTGGTTCAGTGGCTGGAGATGAGAAACTAGTTCAGTGGCTGGAGATGAGAAACTGGTTCAGTGGCTGGAGATGAGAAACTGGTTCAGTGGCTGGAGATTAGAAACAGGTTCAGTGGCTGGAGATGAGAAACTGGTTCAGTGGCTGGAGATGAGAAACTGGTTCAGATGGCTGGAGATGAGAAACTGGTTCAGTGGCTGGAGATGAGAAACTGGTTCAGTGGCTGGAGATGAGAAACTGGTTCAGTGGCTGGAGATGAGAAACTGGTTCAGTGGCTGGAGATGAGAAACTGGTTCAGATGGCTGGAGATGAGAAACTGGTTCAGTGGCTGGAGATGAGAAACTGGTTCAGTGGCTGGAGATGAGAAACTGGTTCAGTGGCTGGAGATGAGAAACTGGTTCAGTGGCTGGAGATGAGAAACTGGTTCAGTGGCTGGAGATGAGAAACTGGTTCAGTGGCTGGAGATTAGAAACAGGTTCAGTGGCTGGAGATGAGAAACTGGTTCAGTGGCTGGGGATGAGAAACTGGTTCAAGGGTTGGAGATGAGAAACTTGTTCAAAGTTTGGAGATGATAAACAATTTGGTTCAGTGACTGCAGATCAGAAATATAAAAACACTTTTCAATAGCTTGTATGAAATATAAAATCACCCTTCAAAGAAATGAAATAAAACTTAACAACTTTTCAGTTTGCGTGAAACAAACCTTAAAAACAGTGACTTTAATCAATTATTTTCAAAAATGTTTCAGTATCTTCAAAATGAAATATAAATAAACACTTTTCAATGATTGTAAAGGAACGATATAAAAACACTTAAATAGTTTTAAATTAAATATACAAGAACACTTTTCAATGATTGTAAAGGAACGATATAAAAACACTTAAATAGTTTTAAATTAAATATACAAGAACACTTTTCAATGATTGTAAAGGAATGATATAGAAACACTTCTATAGTTTGAAATTAAACATATAAGAATGTTTTTCAATCTCTTTCAAACACTCATTTGTGACAAAAATATAAAATTGATAAAATATTATTTGACCTAAGATGAAATTAAAATAGATTTATATGATTTGATCTGGAGATGTTCCAGTCACATTTTTTATGTAATTGAATTGTAACTGTAACTTGATTGACTATTTTGTTGAAGAAGACATTGCATGATTTTCTCATCTGCTGTTTTAATGTAGCACAACTCTTGTACACTTTCTTAAAGGGGAAAGAAGAAAACACAAAATAGGGCAGTTTTACAAAATAAATTGTTTGAAAATACTGGGAAGAAAAGTCAGTTAACCAGGTGTTGCCAGGGCCCACAAGGGAAGAAAAGTCAGTTAACCATGTGTTGCCAGGACCCACAAGGGAAGAAAAGTCAGTTAGCCATGTGTTGCCAGGACCCACAAGGGAAGAAAAGTCAGTTAACCATGTGTTGCCAGGACCCACAAGGGAAGAAAAGTCAGTTAGCCATGTGTTGCCAGGACCCACAAGGGAAGAAAAGTCGGTTAGCCATGTGTTGCCAGGACCCACAAGGGAAGAAAAGTCAGTTAGCCATGTGTTGCCAGGGCCCACAAGGGAAGAAAAGTCGGTTAGCCATGTGTTGCCAGGACCCACAAGGGAAGAAAAGTCAGTTAGCCATGTGTTGCCAGGGCCCACAAGGGAAGAAAAATCAGTTAGCCATGTGTTGCCAGGGCCCACAAGGGAAGAAAAGTCAGTTAACTATGTGTTGCCAGGACCCACAAGGGAAGAAAAGTCAGTTAGCCATGTGTTGCCAGGACCCACAAGGGAAGAAAAGTCAGTTTATTATGTGTTGCAATGGCCCACAAGGGAAGAAAAGTCAGTTAACCATGTGTTGCCAGAGCCCATAAGGGAAGAAGTCAGTTAACCATGTGTTGCCAGGACCCACAAAGGAAGAAAAGAATAGTAATACAAGACATTTGACAAGAAACGAATAAGGTAGGGTTAGACTTGTGATAGGCTCCGCCATTAGGTAGAAAGCTTTAGCTGCGAAATTCAAAACCATGAACTAGCATGAGTTGGCTGAGGACATATGCCCCTAATGGGGGTTAAAAGGATCAAAGCAGAGATAGAAGCCGGTTGGTGTTATGTTGACCATATCTCATTGTGTGTTAGTTACACACAAAAATATGAACCTAACACTGTGATCCCCAATATGCCACATGGTATGAAAATGGATTGCTCACTTACTATTTTTAAACACTTGAAAAATGCACAAGCCATGAACCCAATACCCATTAAGTGTTTTAAAGTGAATGTCTACAAGGGGTCAGAGTGGGATGAAAGATATGCAGATCTCATCAGAAATGATCACTAAGCTTTTTGCCAGTATATGCCCTTTCTAATTTAATTTAAGGGAGTGTTGAGCTTCTACTGTAATAGTTTCTTGGTAATGTAGTCACACAAATTATTTTGTTCAAGTTTTTTATAAGTAATATTGTCACACAACTGATTTTGCTAAATCATTATCTCATATGGGATATCAGATGTGAAATGAGTGCTGTTGTATGGCTCGGAGACATGGAGGACAACAACAGAAACCACCAGTAAACTACAGACCTTTGTTAAATGTTTACGTAGAATATAGGGACTGACATGGTATGATAAGATTACTGACGATGAACTCAGAGGATGAACTCAGAGGAAGAATTAAGCAAATACCAGGGGAAAAGAGATATGAAAGCGATGCTTGCGATGGATAGGACACACATTGAGAAGACTGACCGGAAGCATTGCAATACAGGCATTGTTTTGGAACCTTTAGACAATGAGGATTAGGGGAAGGCCTAATAATACCTGAAGAAGAGAACTGGAGACTGATATTAAAAGGATAGACAAGGTGTGGAAATAATTGGAAGGTATGGCAAGAGAGACGAAGGGCTGGAAGAAATTTGTTGAAGACCTGTGCTCCATTGGGAGTTAAAAGGTGAAGAAGATACAAATATTATGTCATAGCTCCATGATATACCAAAAATATCATGGCATATCTTCTTGGCATGTCAGGAAATGACCATGTAACGGACAATCAAGTACTTGAGAGAGCAGAAATTTCCACCATCTACACTCTTCTCAAGCAGAGATGTCTCGGATGGCTGTTCCCAAATACCTCCTTTATGCAGAGCTAATCTATGGGAAGGAACTGATTGGAATACCTCAAATGTGATATAAGGATGTCTGTAAGAAAGATTTGAAGGCTCTTGACATAAACACATACACATGGGAAAGAGTTGACAAAGACAGATGGACCAGGAGAAAGGAGGTGCAAAGTGGACTGTTGTATTTTGAGCACACTCTGATCAAACAAGCAGAGGAAAAGAGCCATCACTCCAGGATGCAATCCCATCTCTAGAAACCTGCCCATCATTTTGGTGTGAGAATTATGACAAAATTTGTCACTGCCATATCTAACATTGCGGTCACCGACGGAGGTGTGAAGTACCTATCCAGTGGTGGCACATCTCTGTAGTCTCTCTGGACTGAAAGAGGCCTACTACTACTTCTACTATGTCACAACTGTTTGTTAGTAATATTTGTGTCACTCAACTGATTTTGTTCAAGTATTATATTACAGCTGTTTGTAAGTTATATCACAGCTGTTTATAAGTTATATCTTCACAGAGATTTTGTTGATGCATTATGTGACAGCTGTTTGTAAGTTATATTACAGCTCTTTGTAAGTTATATCACAGCTGTTTATAAGTTATATTTTCACAGAGATTTTGTTGATGCATTATGTGACAGCCGTTTGTAAGTTATATTACAGCTGTTTTTAAGTTATATTACAGCTGCTTGTAAGTTATATCTTCACAGAGATTTTGTTGATGCATTATGTGACAGCTGTTTGTAAGTAATATTGTCACACAATTGATTTTGTTAAAACATGTCACAGATGTTTATAAGTATTTGATTATTGGTTATTGAACTGACTTTGTAGCATTCCATCAGACCCATAGGTGCTCAGTCTTCCCAGCAGATGTCAAGAGCACTATATATATATATATATATATATATATATATATATATATATATATATATATATATATATATATATATATATATACTGATGGTTCCTTTGGCTTCTAATGAAACACACTCCTTATTCTGTACAGTAGGCGCCCCTTCCTACTCATGTAAAACTTTTCCCAATTCTCTCAATCGTAGTTTAGATGCATCATAATTTTGCTGTGTCCTCATTCTTCTTCGAACGCTCCATATTGACCACTTGTTAAACCACTCTTTGTGATTTGTATGTGATCTCGGACTAAGAGCGATTGTACGTTGTCACAGTTATGCGCCTACAAGTAGGCCAGCACATTGAATTTCTGTGACACTTTATATTTACTAGGGTAGCTTCCCTAGGTCCCTACTTCAGTCGCCTCTTACAACATGCCTTGTAGGTTGAAGTGTTACTATTCTTTGCTCCCTTGTGAGCCCCAGCAACACACAGCTGATATGTCCTCATTCAACAATTGTTCACTAAGCAGCTGCAATATGTCCCCATTATCCATTACCACACATCGACGATAGGTGCTATTGATGCAAGTGTGTCTGCTCTTTCAGTTTAAGTTTAGAATATCTTCACTGCACTCCGGACATGTCCATATGTATTCCGATCTCCTTTGCAATATCTCCAACAGCATTAAGCGACTATCCGTACCAGTTCAATGTTTATTGATGAACTTATTTATCTGTCTGTTGTGCTGCTCTTTTCTGGCCACTGCAATCTTCAATCCAAGCTCCTGCAATCTAGCTGTTGATGTGGATTAGTTTAGATGAAATTCCCCTTTGTCTTAAAGTCCACACCTAGTGTGAGCGTTCAGAATGTCAGATCTATCTATTGGCTGACCCTCAGATGTGATGGCTAAGACAAATATGCATCTATCTATATCCTTTTCATGTCCCGATTGACATATAAGGCTTCCACAAGAGACTTCCACTGTTGCCGTTCTGCTGCCTTTCTACCAACCGTCTCCCACGTCCGGCCACACTCCTTCAACTCTCTCTCCACCGTTCTTCTCCATGTTTCCTTTGGACATCCAGGCCTTCTCTTCCCATCCGCTGTCCATCTGAGAGCTGTCCCAGTCAATGCCCCCACCGGCATAAACCACCTCCATCTTCGTCTCTTCATGAATATGATCATTAACAAATATGCATAGTATACCCGTAATGTAAATTATATGCTAGATTTTACAGTATTTCTTTGTAAGTAGTATTTCAACATACTACTATTTGTTGTTATAAACATGTTACATAATTGTTTCTAGAACTTGTTACTATTATATGACTGTTTCTAAGTTACTGTAAACACACAAATGTAACAAATAAAATGTAACTAGGTAAACACTAGCATTTGTTCTCTTTAAGATTGTCAAACATTCAGTAAATATAGCATCCAGTTTGTTTTCATTGTCTTTGTTGTTGATCCAATATTACTTGTTTCACCCATTCCAATACCCTATTGGGTTAGTTGTAGTGTTTGTTTAATCTTGAATATATACTGTGATACTATGTTTAGCGAGGTGATGACTTTTTTAATGCCAAATATCATGTGCCATTCAGATTAAGGATTTTGATAGTTTATGTGAGTGTAAGTAGTGTTTGTTGCAGGTAAGAAAGTAGGAGGTAGTTGTAGGTGAGTGTAAGTAGTGTTTGTTGCATGTAAGAAAATAGGAGGTAGTTGTAGGTGAGTGTAAGTAGTGTTTGTTGCAGGTAAGAAAGTAGGAGGTAGTTGTAGGTGAGTGTAAGTAGTGTTTGTTGCAGGTAAGAAAGTAGGAGGTAGTTGTAGGTGAGTGTAAGTAGTGTTTGTTGCAGGTAAGAAAGTAGGAGGTAGTTGTAGGTGAGTGTAAGTAGTGTTTGTTGCAGGTAAGAAAATAGGAGGTAGTTGTAGGTGAGTGTAAGTAGTGTTTGTTGCAGGTAAGAAAGTAGGCGGTAGTTGTAGGTGAGTGTAAGTAGTGTTTGTTGCAGGTAAGAAAGTAGGAGGTAGTTGTAGGTGAGTGTAAGTAGTGTTTGTTGCATGTAAGAAAATAGGAGGTAGTTGTAGGTAAGTGTAAGTAGTGTTTGTTGCAGGTAAGAAAGTAGGAGGTAGTTGTAGGTGAGTGTAAGTAGTGTTTGTTGCAGGTAAGAAAGTAGGAGGTAGTTGTAGGTGAGTGTAAGTAGTGTTTGTTGCAGGTAAGAAAGTAGGAGGTAGTTGTAGGTGAGTGTAAGTAGTGTTTGTTGCAGGTAAGAAAGTAGGAGGTAGTTGTAGGTGAGTGTAAGTAGTGTTTGTTGCAGGTAAGAAAGTAGGAGGTAGTTGTAGGTGAGTGTAAGTAGTGTTTGTTGCAGGTAAGAAAGTAGGAGGTAGTTGTAGGTGAGTGTAAGTAGTGTTTGTTGCAGGTAAGAAAGTAGGCGGTAGTTGTAGGTGAGTGTAAGTAGTGTTTGTTGCAGGTAAGAAAGTAGGCGGTAGTTGTAGGTGAGTGTAAGTAGTGTTTGTTGCAGGTAAGAAAGTAGGAGGTAGTTGTAGGTGAGTGTAAGTAGTGTTTGTTGCAGGTAAGAAAGTAGGCGGTAGTTGTAGGTGAGTGTAAGTAGTGTTTGTTGCAGGTAAGAAAGTAGGCGGTAGTTGTAGGTGAGTGTAAGTAGTGTTTGTTGCAGGTAAGAAAGTAGGAGGTAGTTGTAGGTGAGTGTAAGTAGTGTTTGTTGCAGGTAAGAAAGTAGGAGGTAGTTGTAGGTGAGTGTAAGTAGTGTTTGTTGCAGGTAAGAAAATAGGAGGTAGTTGTAGGTGAGTGTAAGTAGTGTTTGTTGCAGGTAAGAAAGTAGGCGGTAGTTGTAGGTGAGTGTAAGTAGTGTTTGTTGCAGGTAAGAAAGTAGGAGGTAGTTGTAGGTGAGTGTAAGTAGTGTTTGTTGCAGGTAAGAAAATAGGAGGTAGTTGTAGGTGAGTGTAAGTAGTGTTTGTTGCAGGTAAGAAAGTAGGAGGTAGTTGTAGGTGAGTGTAAGTAGTGTTTGTTGCAGGTAAGAAAATAGGAGGTAGTTGTAGTGAGTGTAAGTAGTGTTTGTTGCAGGTAAGAAAGTAGGCGGTAGTTGTAGGTGAGTGTAAGTAGTGTTTGTTGCAGGTAAGAAAGTAGGAGGTAGTTGTAGGTGAGTGTAAGTAGTGTTTGTTGCAGGTAAGAAAATAGGCGGTAGTTGTAGGTGAGTGTAAGTAGTGTTTGTTGCAGGTAAGAAAATAGGAGGTAGTTGTAGGTGAGTGTAAGTAGTGTTTGTTGCAGGTAAGAAAATAGGAGGTAGTTGTAGGTGAGTGTAAGTAGTGTTTGTTGCAGGTAAGAAAATAGGAGGTAGTTGTAGGTGAGTGTAAATAGATTTTGTTGTTGTAGATGAGAGTGGATAGGGGTAACAGATTTTAATGAATTTATTGATTTTTTTGCCACCATCTTATTAGTTTAAACTACTTGTACAATTATCATTCACTGTCTTACAACTGCATCTCGGGGGTCTTTGTGGCTAAGTGGTTACGCCCTTTAGCTTGTGAGTCAAAGGTTGTGGTTTCGAATCCGGACCGCGCCGTTCTGTTCACAAGTGCAGCTTTTTCCAGAGATCCCTGGGATTGTTGCTGGAGCTACGAAGTTTGTGCTTAGTGCAATACTCTCGGCAGGTGGTGTGTCATTTCAGAGGGACCGAGTCATATGGGGTAACACTTGGTGAAATGAAGTCAATCTTTCAGCTTTAAAACCTTTTAAACAACTGCATCTACATGTTTTGATTAGCAGTTGTGATTGTTGTTTCCTCATCATATATTATTTATCCCCCTCATTTTATTTACATTGATTTGTATTTGTCTCATCCGTGTGGTGCCGGGGCCAGTAAGGGGAGCAAAGAATAGTAACCCTGCGATCTACAAGGCATGTTGTAAGAGGCCACTGAGGTAGGAACATAGTAAAGCTACCCTAGTAAACAAAAAGCGTCATTGCTCTTAGGCTCGAATTACATACATATTAAAAAATAGTGGTTTAACAAGTGGTTGATATGGAGCATTCCAAGAAGCATTTGTGTACAACAATCATTTTATATTTATTTGATAAGAAAAATATCAGTATTATTTTCAAAAATACTGTAATTTTTATGATTAAATTATCTTTGTTCAAAATTTTAAGTTTTGAAGAAACTTCTACTTTTTCATTTGTTCTGAAATCGAATGTAGGGTTGATGTAAATCATACTGATGTGGAAGTGATATAATTGGGAGGGAAAGAGATGAACAAAAACCAGTTTGAAGATATAAACCATAATGACAGTTCAGTTTGACTTTGGAATTTCACCTTTGCACTCCAGACTTTGATAAATTCTGCTGAAATATTATCACATCCTGGTGATTTTCCCATCTTCAAGCTTTTTATTGCCCATTCAACTTCCTCTAGCGTTGGTTCTGCTTCTTTTTCTGTTATTATTTCAGTGTTCACTCTATGGTCTATCAACAGATAAAACATACATGACAAATTTTATTTTTATCAATGGAGAGAAAGTAGAAAATGTGAACAGTTTTGAATATCTTGGTTCACTTCTAAAAACAGATGGAAATGGGATGAAGGAAATTAAAAGAACAAACAAACATGGCTTTACAAAAAATTAAACAACTCAAAACAATATGGAACAGAACTGATAAGAAAACAAAGATCAGAATACTAAGAGCATGCATATTCCCAGTGGCAACGTATGGGTGTGAAGCATGGACATTTAATAAAGCAGTGGAAAAACATATATTTGCTTTTGAATATAAGTGTTACAGAAGAGTCCTTCGTATATCTTGGACAGAGAAGAGAACAAATAGATCTATCCAGAAAGAAATAAAAAAAAACTGGCTGATGCTACAAATAAGAAAAAGAAAATTGAGATATTTTGGACATATAAAACAACATGAAGGGCTGGAGAAGACCATCATGGAAGGAGGCATACCAGCAAAGAGAAGAAGAGGAAGACCACGGAGAAGATGGATTCAGGATGTAACTGATGGTTTGAATATGACGGCTGCAGAGGTAGAACATCTGTCCTATGAGAGAGAGAAATTCCAGAGGACTGTTGGGGTGGCAAAGTTCTGCTCAGGACAAGCTACTTGATGATGATGACTCTAGACTTTCCATAGGTGCTCCAATCTCCATTGCAATATCTCTAAGTGTCCAAACAAACCGAGGTGTTCTGAATTTCAGCTCTATCCATTGACTGATGATACCCTCTTCCCCCGTCCACCAGTATGTTGGCAGAGTCAACCCATATGCTCCCTCATTGCCATAGACATCCATGTGCCCTGAAACGAAGATGAATGTATTTCTGCGAATTGCTGATATTTGTAATGATTCAGTACAGAGTCCATTGTCTGCACACGAAACAAGCCTCCACATTCCAGATCATACTCAATGAACCACTCAGAATGCACACATGAATGTAGTTTTGTGACTCCAGCCAGGGTAGTGCCTTAGTCAACACCATAACTTCCATTGTCATATTAAAGGCAACACTGGCTTCCTTGAAGTTTCTACCGTATGACCTTGCAAAGAAGACCCTAAGACAAAGGTCACCATGACAACGGTTAGTAAGTATTGGAGATCTATTGCAGCCGATCTTTGATGTGGTGATGGCATCTAATCAGTCAAGTTTGGATTTGATCTGTGTACAATGAATTAAAATAATGGAAGGGGGATATCATGTGTTCTTGCGTGTTGATAAAGATGAGATGTGTTATTACTTTGTTATTATTTAATGTTGTTATGGTATTTGTAGTTGTACAAGTAGAATCTAATTTCAAATGGAAACAAATAAAATGCACTTAATATTTCATCTACATTTTCTTTTATTGTGTAATGTCCTGTGTTGTTCTGTCATTTTAGTGTTCTGTTCTCAGTTCTGAGAGTACACTGAGGGATTGTATAGGGAAGAGGAATTAAGGTTGCTGGCTCACAGCTGTCGCTACTAGTGGTACAGGTCATTGGTTTTGTTTTCTTCCCCACCAAAAAACTCTATTGATCCCTTTCATCAACCAGCTTAAAGTGTCAGTGTTGAAGCACTTACACATTAGCTCTAGCAAAGATCTACAAAAATAGACTATCTGAGCACCGTGGTGATACATGCATGTCACTGTTCTGTCTCGACTCAAACCAAATAATAAAAAGGTCTAAAGCCAAAGTATTGACTTCATTGCACTGGGTTTTACCCCATATTGCTCGGCCCCTCTCAGTAGAAATGGCACGCCACCTGCCAAGAGTATTGTACATAGCAGGAACTCCGTAGCTCCTGTAACAATCCGTGGGGGGGCACTTATTTTTTAAACAAGCAAGAAGTGAACAATCTTCACTAGTGTCTTATAAATGCTCATCAGTGGTGTATAGGGTGTAGAAAGTGGAAGCTGAACAAACAGATGAAAACACAATTGAGGCTTTTGAAAAAAGGATATACAGATGAGTGTCAAAAATCATGGAAGAAAAAAAAAGTCAATAAAGAGTAATGTAACATATAGGAGTGAGACAAGAACTAATCAAAGATATAAAAGACAAATATGGTATTTTGGACATGACACTTTGTTGAAGACCATATTGGAGAGGACAGTTGAGAACAAAAGATATATAACTGGGAGGGAATTAGCAAGACAGGCAGCAGATGCTGCATAATAATCAGGGATCAAACAGAAGATGATTCAAGATAAATTCTTGTATTCAGCAGGGGTGTATTATATTATCACTGCTATTTCTGGTTGTTATTGACTGGGTAATTAAGAAGATGGTGGCGTCTGTAGCTTAGGGGATAGTGACTCGGTCTATTAACCCTGACGTTCTGAGTTCGAATCACGCTGCATACAATTTGGTTGCAAATTGTTGCGCATGGATTTTTACAAAATGGACGATGGCACCATGCGTTCAGAAAGCAATGGCAAACTACTGAACGTAATAATGCCTAGATAAATCACAGCAGCGTTAAAAGCTGGGGTTGATTCGCAAAGTCCTGTGAAGGATATGCAATTAAAAAAAAAAAGATTTTCTGGGGACTAATGAAGAGACTTGAAGACATTGACTTCGCGGACAATATTACACTTTTAGCACACACCAAGAACTAGGATAAGAATTTGGAGAAATAAATTGCAGCCAACTGTCGATATGATTTTAAGACGGCACATGTTGATATTAGCTTTGAATGCACTTATTGCAAGGATGCTTGATATGGATAGATGTGGCATATGATAATGTCACTCTCGCAGGGGGTCTCTAGTCTGTGGTTAGGTGTTAGCTCCAAAAGTACTCAGTTCGTTCCCCGCGTGGAGGTGCCGAATATTTTTCCAGAGACCACTGATCTCAATGTAGATGACATATGGTTTCTGGTTCTATCAGAAACAAGGATAAAATGTAGGTCATGTGTTCAAGTTGAGCACGTAAAGTAATGTATTTTGTAAAACTACAGTACTTTGTTATTACGTGTTTCGCCATTAACATTTTTTTACCAGATTAAAAATTATATCAGGGCCCCTCGCTGGTGCTACGAAGTTTGTGCACTGCCACTGAGATCTTCCTGTGTAAGAAGGAGATCGGAGCTCACATTCACTCAATTCACTGATGTGTAATATCAAAATATGACATATGATAATGATATGACGACGATGGTCCTTTCAATCAATCACTGTCACTTTTTCCAAGGTCATATTAATCGGTCGTAACCCCAGTGATGATGACAAGAGATTGTATATTATCATGAAGCTATGGGAACCATCAGCATGCATCATTCTCAACACTTGCTGAATGAATATACATTTATGATTCTGTTTTCGAAGGATTGACTTCATTGCACCGGGTTTTACCCCATATGGCTCGGCCCCTCTCAGCGGAAATGGCACGCCACCTGCCGAAAGTATTGCACAAAGCACGAACTCCGTAGCTCCAGCAACAATCCTAGGAGTCTCTGGAAAAACTGCACTCGTGAACAGAACGGCGCGGCCCGGACTCGAACCCACGACCTTCGACTCACAAGGCAAAGGGCTTTACCACTCTTAGCCACAGAGATTTGCAGTAAAGGCAGTGTTGACGTTGGCTTTGTTTACAATATGACATATAACTGACTGCTTCCGGGGCAATAGTGTCGTTGCTTGATATCAACATTTGAACTTGTAAACAAAAATAAGGTCATAGCGCATGCGTAGAGAGAACTGTGGTCTTTAATGATCCTTAGAAAATACATACACACATTTCTGACTGTAATTATAAAATATACAGGATCATTTATTAAATAGCGTAATGTTGGCACGAAACGCATAATGTCCACTGTTTTTATGACGTTGTAGTTATTAAATATAGACGTACGACTTAGAAATATTGATGTGACCCTCATCTCTGTTGTAACTTAATTATTAATATTAAAATAATATATATTAATTAAGCGAGCCAAGGTTCCTTTAATTTTAATTATAATATTAATAATGATAAACACGACCGACTGATAATGATAACACGTTAAACAGTACCAGCTATTTGAGAAACACCTCATAAATCGTGTTCATCTCTGATACTGTGAATCGTATATGATCGTTCCATTATATTCTGACGATATGTTCTCTTCATTTTCTATTGGAGATAATTCATACTACCTCTTGCTGGAAAACTCGAAATGGAAAGGGATTTTTACAAGTGCTTTGAAACTAGTAAGTAAATAAAATAATTAATAATATTGATACTGTTTCATAACATAAATTTCATTATACTAATACAGTATCATGAAATAATGATCGAAATTACATTAGTGTGATAGTAATCAATCTGTTATAATGGCGCTATACAATACATATGCATAGATAACAACGTATATCTGAGAAGTTAGATTGAAAAAGATGGCATGTTGTTATTGTAGTGTTTTTCGTTGCTTCCTAGATTTGAACCCATGCGACGCACGTGTACTATATATGCAATACATAACATAGGTATTCATCTCCAATATTGTGGGCCTGACTTGTCATAAATGTTTCTATGTTAGATTCAGATTCTATTGTCCTTTCAAACACACTTTAGAAGAGTTGTTACAACATAAAAGTGACATTGTTGTCGTCATCATCACTTGCTATGGAATATTCAGCATCATCAGGTGCAAAGTCCGCTCTCACTGACGATCAGGGATCACCACAGCTCTCTGTTTTCAGATCAACTCAACTATTGGCAATTTTAAAGGCCATGTTATAATGTTCTGTTTATTTTCTCTATGTTATCCTCATTCTCTCTTCCCAGTCATTTTTCCTAAGTGTTGACAATCTTTTCTAACCACTGGCCACAAATTACCTGTCCAAAATACGATTGCTGCTTCTTTCAGATGTTGTTTGTCAGAAGGTTCCTTTTCTCATTGAACTCTTTCAATGAAAATTTTTTTAACAAATATATATATACATACATATAAGGATGTCTGCAAGTCCTCAATGAAGAACTTTTCTATCGGCCCCAATAAACAGGAAAAACTAGCTGATGACCGAGTTATGTGGAGAACAACATTACACAAAGGTGCAGAATCTTTTGAAAAGAGACAGAGATGAGCTGAAAGACAAGAGAGAAAAGCAAAAACTCATAGGTTGTCACAGTAATTGAGTAAAACACTTGCCAGTTGATCGTCTGGAAAGATGAAAAAGCCATAAAAACATACATATATATTTGCTGATGTTACTATAGCTATTTAAAAACGATGTCATAAATTGGAAATGATCCTAAACTGCTCAGCAGTTGTCATATCCTCAGATTGTACAACTGGATACATGATTTCCTCCTCCAATACAATACAGCAGGCATGAAACTGGATGAAAAATTAAGTCATTACATCACTCTCTTCAGCAATGTGTACCACAGGGAGGAGTTATCTCCCCTAATCTTTTCAATGCAGTCCTAAGAAAGAAGCTCTGAGACAGCCACCCCTACCTGGAAAACACAATGGACTTGACACTGGTGACAGCATTGAAGTTCTAGCATGACCACAGAAGAAGCTAGTCTCCCTGGATGTTATAAATCTTGTGATCTAGAATGTCCCTCATCTCATTAAGTTTGGTCTTATTGTTATATGTATATGAACAGAGGAAATAGATCTTTGAAGGAAATTTATATGTCGGTAATTTCTTCATAACACCCCTACTACCCTAATGAATTATAATATTGATTATATATACATATATATCTGCATGTGTTTTGTGCATATTCTTAGGTTCAGAAACAAGTACATAGCTGCCTTTCTTCCAAAGAAGATGCCTTGGATTATATAGAAACTCTGATGATCAGACTCCTGATCACACTCTGTTCAACACAGCCTCATACCAAAGAAGATGTTGACGAGAGAATAAGTAAAACTTTCCCTGACCCTATTGATAAGTGGGCCATACGTGACGCCCAGAATGCTGTCAAAGATTGCAAAAAGAACTGCAATATCCTGCTTCCTGTGGACAAATTTTTACCCCTTCTTAAGGTGAGACTTTAGTTGGGAATCAACTGAGCTCCATTGCAGTGAGCTGGGTTTGTGCTCAAGTGAATAGTGTTAAAATTATGGTAAGTCGAGTCTCCAGT
This sequence comes from Arion vulgaris, assembly GCA_020796225.1. Classification (NCBI taxonomy): domain Eukaryota; kingdom Metazoa; phylum Mollusca; class Gastropoda; order Stylommatophora; family Arionidae; genus Arion; species Arion vulgaris. The sequence goes on from CM036754.1 coordinate 11,426,485, forward strand.
CATTCAGTTGAATTTGGTTGCACAGACTTCCTGAATTTGAGAAATGATTCAACATCATTGCTGGATCTACTGTGGACTCTGCCTCTCACACTTATACATACCTGCTTAAAAGAACTAAGCATCTATTAAAATGCATATAAATTAAAAATTTCTTGTAGCCTTTTTAGATTTTAGGGTATGAATTCACATCACATTTCTAGGTCCTAGTGTGCAGGAGGTAGGAGGACCAATTCCTTTCCTCACATGTAAAACGTTGAGTGTGAGATTGAATCCACAACCCTCTTGTGTTAGAGTCGATAGGTGAACACTTATGCATTGCACTAATCCGTTCCACCTGAAGTGCATAGACATCAGATATATCAAATTTGTTTTAGTTTTTTTTTCTTTCATTTTCTTAGAGTAGGAGTAATGTCATCTATAGCTGACAAAAATTCAATCTTAATAGAGTTATCAACTGTCTTAGTGCTTTATGATAATATTGACGTGTTCATGTTCGTTTACATGATACAATTCCAGAAGGATCTGCTGTCTAAAACATGTGGCTATTCACTGCAATGATAGAGCAGACAGACTTGTATCAACAGCTTAGATCGTTAGGAATTTGAAGATGGATTTGGGAACATCCTAATCTGCTGTCTGTTCCAGAGTTTCATTTTCCATCATGCAGTTTCTCTTCGGTGGTAGTTGGCAAGGGTTCTTTTTTTCCCTTAGGTCTGTCTACAGTGGACGGTTTGTAGGACATCTTATACCATTTATCTGCTAATTCATAATGGCAGCTGCTAGAGATATATATCTTGCATTTAGTGTCGAAGAGATATCTCATTTTGTTGTCTGTTCTGAGGTGAAGTATTGCCGCCTATTTACCTATGAACATTTGGAAATACACACCCTCTGCTTTGTGTTTAGGGTGGGTTTTTCACCATGCTTTGTATAGTTCTTTGTTAGTAGTTTTAATTTCCTTATAGCTAACCAGTCATTTGTGGCAAATTTCTTCCTTCTTTGACCATCTGCTATTGTCCTTAGTGTTGCAATGTGATGGTATCCACTGAATTGTTACTCTCTCTGGATATTATTAGTCATGATCCCTAGAATTTCCCTCAGTCATTAAATTTGGTGTTCTTGTGATATTTCAGTGCTGTTATAACTGACAAAACATCAGTCAACATCTCTAGTTTCTTATACATCTGGTGTTTTTGTTGAATGATCATTTCTTCTGTCATCTTGAGAACTTCCATTTTTGCCCTGAAATTGCTTGACAATTTTCCTGTGACATATTTAGCCTCTTCCCCACGTTTTGAGTCAGAGGACTACTTCCCCTTCTTCATCACTAATGAATGTCTTCTGGGTAATTGAAATTTATGTACATTTCTGTAGTAAGTCTTATCTGTCAAAGTTCCTTTTATTCTCTACTCATTCTATCTCTTCTTTTAGATAGTGCTCAGGTAGCCCATGGACATGTATTATTGATTGGTTATAAAGGTCTTGGTTTTCCTTGTGCCAGTGCTGTGTCTTTCTGTGCTAGTTTCTTTGATTTTGTTGAAAAGTTGTCTCTCATCCTGTTCAGCATTGATTCATACATTCTTAGAGCATATGTCACCATGTTCAGGTGTTGGTTGGCATTGCTAATTCCAATTACTTCTGCTGTTCAGTTGTACACTTTAATTCTGTTGCCATTGCTTTGTTTATATTCTTTTTGTTTTTATTGAAATGTAGGAGGAGCTTGGCTACAGGGTAGACTACTCCCTGGCTGTATACATAGTTGCAGTATTGGAATACATTGCAGCTGATATTTTGAAGGTGAGTACAGAGTTTGAAAGAGATCGTCCATGTGTTGCCAGGACTTGCAAGAGAAGCAAATAATACAGGGTGTTCAAGATTAAAGCAGCCCCATTGACAAATCAAAAGTTGCCAGATAATCTATTGCGTTATGTTTATGTACTATTTAACTCTTTCCACGCCCATTTATTTCCTCAATTTTTAAGCAGTTAATTCAAGGAAGTAAAAAAAAAAAAAAAAAAATTACGATCCCAACTACTTATCAATAAATAAACATATATATATTATTATATACTAAATTGAAGTAAACTGGACAACCTAACAGAATAACAAGGTTAAAAAGTACTATAAGTAAAACAGAAGAAGTAAAACTAGAAATACTTCTTATAAGGGAAGCAACTCTATGGCGCAGTGTGCGGCTTAAAGCGTCAACGGACTTCCGCCATGGCGCAGTGTGCGGCTTAAAGCGTGGAAAGAGTTAAACCGGTTCTGACTAGCTCATTTTATGTCACATTTGTTCATCGCCCCTTCCCGCTCTACAATTACATACCGTCACATAACCTTGACCTATACTACGTCATAACTGAACCTTCTCATTTTCATACATATATGCCAGATTGACTCCATTCACAGGCTGCTATTATCTTGAACACCCTGTAGTAACCTATGACCTACAAGAGGCACTGAGGTAGGGTGCCTAGGGAAGCTATCCTAGTAAATAAAAACATCACAGAAATAGGATGTGCTGGCCTACTTATAGGCGTGTAACTGGCACAATGTACAATCGCTCTTAGGCTCAGGTCACATACAAATCACAAAGAGTGGTTTAACAAGTGGTCGATATGGAGCATTCGAAGAAGAAGAAGAAAGATATCAGTCCTTAGCAGATAAATATTAAGGTCAATTATGATTGTAAAATATAATTTCAATAAAGTCTTAATTCAAACCCAGATTGAGGAGTAGGGTTTGCTATAGGGTTCACATATAAACATTATTTGGGGGCCTCTGTGGTATAGAGGTAAGGTGCTCACCTCTTGCTTCAAAGGTACTCAGTTCATCCCCCACATGGAGCGAACTTGATATTCTGTCAACAATCCCTGATCTCAATGTAGGTGAGATTGATTTCCTAGTCCTAGCAGAGAGATGGACAATAAAACATATGCCCATTGTTCATGTTGAGGTTCACGTAAATGAACCCTTGGCATTTGAGTTAGAGACATTTTGTAAATGAAATTTGTGTGGAAAAGATGTCAGGTATTTCCATGCTATCATATTGTTGACACGCCATATCAATATGTGATGTAAGTCCATGTATCTACTAATCTACTGTGTAAATATAATAGTCTGTGTCTATATGTGCTAATTTTTGTCACTAGATCTCTGGTATTTATGTGAAGAACATTAGACATCAAGAGATAACATCTCAAGACATCAAGGTTGCAATATGTGCTGACCAGGCAAGTATAACATCATATATTATTATTTATTCAGTTGTAGTTGGTGTTTTGTAAGGATCATTATCATATCATTTTGGTGATTGTATTATTTAGTATTTCATTGTGTTGGCTTTCTGGTATTTTGGTTCCACTTCTCAGTTTAACATAATTAACTACCAAATTAGTGGTCAAAAAGTTTTTGCTAATTTTTTTGGCCTGCAAGTGTCTGTACCAGCTAAGATGTAGTTTGTGTAAACTGTAACAGATTTTGATGATGGATATGTCATTCAGTTTGCACCCGTGTGTAGCCGGGGCTCTCAAGGGAGCAAAGAATAGTAACACTGCGACCTACATGGCATTTTGTAAGAGGCAACTGAGGTAGGGGCCTAGGGAAACTACCCTAGTAAATAAAAAGTGTCGCAAAAATAGGATGTGCTGGCCTACTTGCAGGCGCATAACTGTCACAATGTACAATCGTTTGCAGGCTGAAATCACATACAAATTACAAAGAGTGGTTAACAAGTGGTTGATATGGATCATTTAAAGAAGAAGTTCAGTTCGAAGATAAATGAATGGACGTTTGACAGAATACTACAACAATTATACTTTTTTATGTCTATATACACATTATAATTACTATAAAATGATTGATAGAAAAGCAAAAACATTAAACTATTATAAATTCTCAACTTATCTTTAATTCTGTAACTTATCTTTAATTCTTTCTGTATAGATCTATACAGAAAGAACACAAAATCAAAGAAAACTGGCTGATGCTACAAATAAGAAAAGAAAATTGAGATATTTTGGACATATAAAAAGAAATGAAGGGCTGGAGAAGACCATCATGGAAAGAGGCATACCGGCAAAGAGAAGAAGAGGAAGACCACGGAGAAGATGGATTCAGGATGTAACTGATGGTTTGAACATGACGGTTGCAGAGGCAGAACATCTGTCCTTTGAGAGAGAAATTCCGGAGGACTGTTGGGGTGGTAACGTTCTCAGGACAAGCTATTTTATGATGATGATCTTCAATTCATGTTTTCTTGTTTGATCGGATGGAGGACCAGACAACAGTACATAAATTCCTTAGTTCCCGACTGTAGCTCAATGGAGATATTACAAAACAAACAAAAAAAACCAAGGAGACATAAAATTTTTAACATTATATTTGGTTAAAGGTATAAATTACAAATTGGGAAAACTGAGCTCATGAAACAGCACATGCTTCAATGGTTAGAAACTAATTGTGCTTTGTAACTTATGCAACCACCTTTGTAGGAGGAGTAGATAGTGGTAGAAAGTTGACTGCACTAGAGATACTCCCGTTGTAAAGATGAGATATATGCTTGATATTCTGCGCTACGCTACCTTCATGCAATTGCCTACACCACAGCATATATGCAGGTTACTGCTGATCATAGACATCCACTTCACAAGATTACTAATGATGTTAAAGGTACGAGAATCAAACGTGGCAGGTCATGGGTGACCCAAGCTGAGAGAATAATTAGCCAGGTGTCCAGAGTTGCGGCTCTATTGAAAGGAGAAGAATATAAACCAATAAATGGTAACTTTTTTTTTTTTTTTTTCCGATCCAGAAGCACTTGAGTTTTTCAGCTCTTCGGCTCGGTGCCATGGACATCGTAACCTTCGGTTCGGTGCCACGAACACCGTAAATCTGGGGAATCTGTGGCTTTTTCTGCCATCCCGGAATTGAACCCGCACACACAGAGGGATAGTCACCCATAGTCCAACGCACTACGAACAAGCTGGGCAGACGGGCAATAAATGGTAACATGGCCAACTACTGCAACATTATCATTACTCTTGGAAGGAAATATAGAGATTGGGGCAACATGATGGCTAAACTTGAAATTAAGCAGCAGATAGAAGATAATGCAAGTGATGATGATGTTATTTATACTGATGGGTCTGTGCATCGTGGTGAGAAGTCAGGCTGGGATTTCCTTACTAGCGCGCATTATAGGGTAATTGCAGAGAAAAACGAAACATACAGGACAACTATTTCCAGCTGGAGGTTGTGGTGTTACTGCTGCCCTCCATTGGATCTCTGGGACTCCATTTACTAGGGCCGTAGTTGTTTCTGACTCTCAGATGATGCTTTGAAAGATCCAGAATGGCAGGTTGTGGTATAAGTAGATGTCGGTTATAGAGGTTTCCAATCTCCAGAGGATTACTTGGATCTACTATCCTGGGCATGCAGGTGTTTGTGGCAAGGTGAGTGCGGACTGGTTTGCATCGATTGTTGGGATGGAGTTTAGGATGGATAAGGGGGATCTTCTTTGGTCTCTTAGTGACCTACTGTTGGATGAGGACGCTAAAATTGATGTTGAATCAATCCAGCAATTTAAGGAGTTTGGAATTATTTGTTGTACAAGTAGATCTGGATGCTTGAGAGGCAGAGAGAGGAGTGTGTTTAACCAGCAAGCCACAGGAATCATCAGTATGCATACTCTTTAACATCTGTTGGTGGAGACTGAGCACCTATGGGTCTGTCCGGAGCGCTATGACGTCGGGTCAGTAACCAATAACTACTGTTTTCTTTATCATTATTTAGAATCTCATTCTTATTAAGATTGAACAATTTTGATGATATTTGACATTTCAGGTTTTGTACAATATGTTCTTCCAAGAAGAAGATTTGTCTGTGATGTTAGAGGACGAACCAGTAAGGAGAGAAAAGATGACCTACGAAGAGATTGTGAAAGATTTGATTATGGAAGAAGTCCAGTACCTTCGAGATCTCAATATGATAATTCGTGTATTCAGGGCACCTTTTGCCAAACTCTTTCCCAGATCCAAGGTGAGATAACTTCATATTAAATTTGTGGCTTTTTGTTGCAGTAGTTACCCTTGATATAGATGATTAGTGTTGATGTTTGAGTTGTAACAATGATAAAAATGCTTAAGTACTCATAACTGTTTTTTAATTAAGTTTTCTATCAGGGAATGACTTACCACATTTCTTTTCTCATCTTTAGGACCTTGATGTGATATTTAGCAATATCCTGGATATTTATGACTTTACAGCAAAGCTTCTTAGTTCAGTAGAGGACCAGGTTGAGATGGCACAGGATGGGGATGTTCCTCTAGTAGGGGCATGCCTGACAGACTTAACTGAGGTATTGACACGTTTCCTTTATTTTCTGTTATGTGGGTTTAAAAGAATGACTTCTAACAGTGATGAAAGCAAAAAATTCAATGACATACTTACCGAAGCAAGCCACACTAGTGCAGCTGTTAGTGAACTCACTTCTTAGTATAATGGACCAGGCTCAATTCCACAGTGGGCTTGGAATTTTTTCAAACAGTAATGGCTCTGAGGTCAACCCAGGCTCAATTGGGTACCAGAAAAAGCACTGAAAGTAAAAGGTGGCCAGTGTGATGTTGACCACATGACCTATCGTATGCCGATGGTCAATGAAAAATACAGTCCTAACACTGTATTACTTTACATACCCCATGGTATAACAAGGGTTTCTTTACTTTACTTACTGAAGCTTGTTTTGTTGCCACTTTCTTTACTTTACTTACTGAAGCTTGTTTTGCTGCCACTTGGACATAATGTTAATCTACAATTTTTGATTCTGTTAAATTTTAGTTCATTGTTTAGAATTTACTGTAATCTTTTTGTTCTTTGCATTCGTTCTTTACGACCAATTTAATCACTCTTTGTGATATGTTTGATCTTTACCAAGAACGTATATACATTGGTTTGGTAGGCCCCTAAACACATTGACTTGCACACGTTTAGGACATGTGCATCTGATTTCAGCCAAAACTCCTTAGTCGCCTCTTACGACATGCATGGCAGGTAACAGTGGTTCTATTCTTTACATCCCAAATTTAGGCCCGGTAACCACTTGGGCGACTGTAGCCATGAGTGCCCTTCTTCATCATCATTTTTTAATTGGTTCAAGTCTGATACTAGTCTAGCTATCTGGGTCTATTCTAACAATAGGATGTATCACATCCATCTTCACATGTGTTTTCTAAATGAAACTGTTTATTCCTTATCATAATTCTTTGTTTTTAGCTTCTTGCCTTCCATGAGTTATGAGTAGTTGATTACTTGATTGTCTACATGCACTAGTTTTTATGGTTTATCTAAATAGATGTTAGCATGGCCAACTATCGCAACGTTATCACTACTCTTGGAAGAGAATGAGAGATTGGGGCAACTTGAAGGCTGAACTTGCAATTGCATGCAGGTGTTTGCAGCAATGAGAGAGAGGGGAGGCTTGTGCTGAAAGCATTGATTGTTGGGAGTTTAGGGTGGATAAGGGGGAATTTCTTTAGTCTCTTGGCGACCTACTGTTGTGTGAGGACACTAAAATTAACATTGAATCAATCTAGCGATTTAAGAAGTTTGGAATTACATGTTGTATAACTAAAGCTAGATGCTTGAGGGAGCAGAGGGAGGTGTGTATTTAACCAGCATGTCACAGGAACCATCAGTATGCACACCCTTGGACATCTGTTGGGGGAGACTGAGTACCTTTAGGTCTGCCCAGAATGCTGCGATGTCAGTTCAGTAACCAATAACCATTGAAGGTTTAAAGTTTGTATTAAATGGTTTTAGTATTTCCCTTTAATTCTTTATTAGTTTTTACTTTCCATCTGCTATAATTACCTGCATATTTAAAAAATGCATTCCTCTCGTTCCGTCATACTTTACATAGATTGTGCAAACAATTTCTCCATACCGCTCTATCCTGGGAAACTCATTTAATCTGTTCTATAGAATTTAGTTCAATATTTCTCACCTCTCATTAATGTTTGTTGCAGGGTTTTTCTAGGGTGTCCTTTTTTCCCCGAACCCTTTGCCTCCCACTTCAATGCCTTTTTTGTGATTCCTTGTTGTTAGAGAAAATGTCCATTAACTTGTCATTATCCAGGGAGAAGAATTCAGTGTGTACGAGCGATATGTAACCGATATGATGGCTCCACAAGGAAAAAGCAGACTGACTTCTCTTCTAATGAGGAATGATGTGATACAGCTTCTGAAGGTAAATCAATGGTGAAACACGTAAGAACAAAGTACTGTATGTAGTGTGCAGTGTAAGAAGTGAATTTCTTCACTTTTGTTGTATCCTTTGCTTGATAAAGGCCTTTGGGTTGAAACGTTTTGCTGTGGATTGTTTTTGTATTTTGTAAAACTACAGTAATTTGTTTTTACGTGTTACACCATTACTATATAGATTTACTCAGTCTTCCCTTATATCAAAGGTAAATCAATTGATTTAAACTATGCATTAGCCAAAATCAAATGTGCTGGAACAAATGGTGCAGATATTGCATCCTCACTGTAAACATCATCACATCGTACTTACTCCCAATTGGTTTATTAGAACACATGAAGAAGAATAACTATATGTACGTTGTTTAGACATTTGAGATCCGCAAAAGTGTAGTGGTCAGTGCACTTTTGGGTGGTTTGGGTTCACTTCCACGGGAGAGGGAGGATAACATTTATTTTCCAACTGTGATAGCTTTCAGATCATCACAGTCTCATTTGGGTACCACAAAAGCTGAGAATTAAAGGCGGCTGGTGTTTTGTTGACCACATCAGACATCATGTGCCGATGATCAAAGACAAGTACGGACCCAACACTATATTCTCCAATACACCTCATGGTGTGAAAACAGGAGGCTCCTTTACTTTGGTTGCTTGTTTAGGCATGTTGGTTAGTTGGCACTTCATCTTTGCAGATGTAGGATACTGTATAGGCTGTGCTCTAAACAGTTTTTTTTTCCGATCCAGAAGCACTTGAGCTTTCAGCTCAATGCCACGTACACTGTAAATCTGGAGAACCTGTGGCGTTTCTGCCAGCCCGTGGAATTGAACCCGCACTCACAGAGGGCTTGTCACACCGCCGTCCAACTTGCTGTGAACACGCTGGGCAGGCGGGCATTTCTGTTTTTAAGAACACCACCTTCTTTGGAGAGTCAGCTTAGCACAGTGACAATAAGCTGGATTTGTATACCAACATGTTATGTTCAATTCCATATACAGCTGATTCTTTAGTCAAACGAGCTGAAAATGAATACCTGGACTTCATCTAAGTTGGGGGAAAATTCTGAATCATTGCCAGGTCTACTGTTTAAGTGCTCTGCTGTTGGTACTTTCAGCTAACTGAAAGCCATTGAGCACTTATAGTAATGCTCTGAATGCAAAAGAGATTTCAATTCTAACCAGTTTTCCAATTCTCAACCTTCTTTAGCAAATCTGACTGTCTGTCCATTCCTCTGAACGTTGCAATAGGCTTGTACGTGATCAATAATTAGACTACAAGTATTAGGGATTTTTTTAAAAATCGACAAATTACTAAACACAGAATTAGAAGCACACACCATTATTTATTATGCCACCCACTGCCTAGCCCTACAATACCAGCTCTTTTTTTTTTTTTTCGATTCAGAAGCACTTGAGCTTTTCAGCTCTTCGGCTCAGTGCCATGGACATTGTAACCCTTCAGTTCGGTGCCACGAACACCGTAAATCTGGGGTATCTGTGGCTTTTCTGCCATCCCGCGGAATTGAACCCGCACACACAGAGGGATAGTCACCCGTAGTCCAACGCTACGAACACGCTGGGCAGACGGGCACCAGCTCTTTTAAGAACACAGCTAGCTAGCTATTTTAAAAAATAGCTTTACTGAGGAGTGTATTTTCTCTCTCTCTCTCTCTCTCTCTCTCTCTCTCTCTCTCTCTCTCTCTCTGCGATCACCAGACAATGTACCATAGATCTCCCCATAAATTCTATTCATGTGGAAATCTTATTCATGCAGCCCTAGCATTGGTGTGTTTACGTCACATCTTCAGCACCATTTGGAGATCTAGTGCTTATCCTTCAGTGATGTGTCCGGTTTCAGCCAGCGTTTACTTAGTTCGCTCTCCGTTCCCGTAGCCATAAAGTGTTTTTTATGGTGTGGGGTAGCTAGCCCCACACCCAACCTCCTTAGTCGCTTCTTATGACATGCGTGGCAGATAACAGTGGTTCTATTCTTTACACGCAATTTGGTAACCACTCGGGCAGGAGTGTCTTTTAATAGGCTTATACTCACTCTATCGCATGGGAAAATTAACTATCATCGAATCGAGGGATTTACAATGAAAAGTTGGACCAGAGTCTCATGTTGGAAAATTAACTATCATTGGAATAATCTGTGATGAAACTACATTTCTGACTTATTTCTATTATTTATCTTTTCCGTTCGTTTATTTCATAATTTTTGTTTTCATTAACAGCAATCAGGAACAGGTTTTTATGAAGCTTTTAAATATGCCCTGCCAAAGTTGCTGATGGGTCCTGTCTACCATTGCTCACAGTACTTTGAGATAGTTAAGGTAATAGTGAAGTTACAGTCTACAATTGCTTACAGTACTTTGAGATAGTTAAGGTAATAGTGAAGTTACAGTCTACAATTGCTTACAGTACTTTGAGATAGTTAAGGTAATAGTGAAGTTACAGTCTAACAATGCTTACAGTACTTTGAGATAGTTAAGGTAATAGTGAAGTTACAGTCTAACAATGCTTACAGTACTTTGAGATAGTTAAGGTAATAGTGAAGTTACTGTCTAACATTGCTTAGAGTACTTTGAGATGGTTAAGGTAATAGTGAAGTTACTTTCTAACATTGCTTACAGTACTTTGAGATGGTTAAGGTAATAGTGAAGTTACTGTCTAACATTGCTTAGAGTACTTTGAGGTGGTTACGGTAATAGTGAAGTTACTGTCTAACATTGCTTAGAGTACTTTGAGATAAAAAGAAATGGAAATTGGACAAAGGAAAGTAAAAGAAGAACAAACATGGCCTTACAAAAAAATTAAACAACTAAACACAGTATGGAATGGAATCGATAAGAAAACAAAGATAAGAATACTAAGAGCATGCATATTTCCATTGGCAACATATTGATGTGAAGCATGGACATTTAACAAGATGGTGGAAAAACATATATGTGCTTTTGAATATGAATGTTACATAAGAGTTCTCTGTATATCATAGACAGAGAAGAGAACAAAAGATTTATCAAGAAAAAACTCAAAATCAAAGAAAACTGGCTGTTGCTACAAATAAGGATGAGAAAATTGAAGTATTTTGGATGTATAAAGAGACACGAAGGGTTAGAGAAGACCATTATGGAAGGAGGCATCCCAGCAAAGAGAAGAAGAGGAAGACCAGGGAGAAGGTGGACTCAGGAATTAACTGATAGTTTGAGCATGACAGCTGCAGAGACGGGACATCTGGCCTATGACAGAGAGAAATTCTGTAGAACTGTTGGGGTGGCAAAGTTCTGGTCAGGACTAGCTATTTGATGATGATATAGTTAAAGTATATTGAAGTTACGGTCTAACATTGCCCACAGTTCTCTGAGATGTCCATTTTCTCTGATTATAAATAGCATACATAGTCAGCAGGCTTCTGTCATGGTAATGAGATATTAAAATATGGCAAGAAATATTGCCATTCTGGCATAGTAACATAAACATGATGTTTTGTAATTGCCAGGCTTTGATAAGCACAAGTCCAAATGATGAAGACAAACAGTGTTTAACTCAGGCTGATGGTCTGCTTCAAGCCCTTAAGGTTCGGCTAGAAAGACAGCTGGGAAATGTTCCAAAAGAAAAATTGGTAAAATGTGCATTTTGTGTATTGATTTCTATTTCGTATTATTTAAAGAGTTATATATATTATGTTGACAGATATGATTTATAAAGCATGTTTTTAATTGGTCAAATGAGAAATTTATTTTATTGCGGATTATTGATTTTTATCCGAGGTCTCTGTGGGGTGGAGGCGTGGTGCTTGCCTCTCACTCAAAAAGTGCTCAGTTCATTTCCCTTGTGAAGCAATCAGTTTACTTTCCAGTGATCCCTGATCTTCACTAGGTGACATCGAGTACCTAGTCCTATCGGATACAGATGATAAATTTTTAGCCCAATGTTAAATTTGAGCATGTAAAAGAAAACTTGGCAGTTTAAAATCGATAATAGTAGGCTGGAAAGCTGCTGACAAGACAAAATTCTTTAAAAATTAAATTCCTTCAAATTTTCACCATCCTCAAAATTACATGGGGTCCCTCTTTTGTGCTACAGAATTTGTGCATCTCTGCTGAGATCTTCCAGTGTAAGAAAGAGATCGGAACACATATGGTTATTTATCGAAGTGCAATGATGATGGTCCTATCAAACAATATCTGCCGTTCCTTTTGTTCTCTTGAAATATTGTCAATATATTCAATATTGTCTGTTGTATAAACTTCACTGTCTTTTGTAGCTCACACAGGAAGTCCATCTATGCTGTCAATGGCAAACCTGGATGCTGACATCAAACTATAAAAGAAAATTAGTAGTAATGACAGAGATGAAGTATCTATGCAGAATGCTGGGAGTATAAAGCAGAGACCGGTTTAGAAATGAAGACATCAGGAAAAAGTGGGTACAACATCAGTACTGAACTTTATCAAGAAACAACAAATTAAATGATTTCTCCACATAAGTAGATTACCAACAGACAGTGCACCTCAAAGAGAAATGCTGCTCCAATACAGTGGATACAAAGCTAATGGCCATCCATGCAAAAAGGGGGATCTCTCTCTCTCTTGATCACCGCCCAGACCGATGTACCAAACCTCCCCATAAATTCTATTCATGTGGAAATCTGATTCATGCAGCCTTAGCATTGGTGTGTTTTACGTCACATCTTCAGCACCATTTGGAGCTCTGATGCTATATCCTTGACGATGTGTCGGTTTCAGCCAGCATTTACTCGGTTCGCTATCTGTTCTGCAGATAGTGTTTTTTTACAGTGTGGGATAGCTAGCCCGACGCCCAACCTCTTTAGTTGCCTCTTACGACATGTATGGCAGGTAACAGTGGCTCTATTTTTCACCCTAATTTGGGCCTCGGTAACCACTTGGGCGAAAAGGTGGATCTAAGAGGTAACAAACAGTGATGGGCATTGTTTATGAAGCACACACAAAAGGCTGTTCTATATGTTTTTTCTTATCCTGACACTGTAAAGCAATACAGGATTAGAAAAAAGAGAAGGTTGTTAATGTCATTATAAAATCTTTACCACAGGGAGATGTCCTTGAGAATGCATCCTCACTCACGAACAGCTACAGAAAAGATGACAGAAATTCAAAAAAGTATTGATGGTTGGGATGGCAAAGACATCATACAGATGTGTAGTAAATTTATCATGGGTGCGTACAATTTCGTTACTAGTAAATTTTTTATGCTTAGGTAGGTAGTGTTAAATAACATGAGTAAACTTAGATAACCTGCCCTTTGACCAATCAGATCTGTAATTATACTACAGTAAAACTCAGTAGATGGGGTACATTAAAGTTGGATTTTATATTTCTAAATCTCTATCAGTAACACATCTGCACAAATGTGTGTTTCCTATTGGACAATATTCTTGAAATTAATTGTGGATTGGATTAAGACTAACATCCCAAATCTATAAAATACTCTTCTTGACAGTAACTGCAGTGAAAAAATGACTATAGTAGGCAAAATGTCAGCACTATGTTTTATTAGGAATGTTAGACTTTTAAAATGTGTCTAAATGTTAGTGATAAGTTAAAACTTTATGTTTTATTGGGAACAGAAAATATAATAAGAGAAATAGGTACAGTTAAATGTCTGTATTAATTTTATCATCATCATAGCTTGTCCTGAGCAGAACTTTGAAACACTAACAGGCCGTCAAAATTTCTCTCACTTATATGTGCTTTTCAATGTGTTACAGAAGAGACCTCCGTATATCATGGACAGAGAAGAGAACAAATAGACCTATCCAGAAAGAATACCAAATCGAATAAAACTGATTGATGCTACAAATAAGAATGAGAAATATGAAGTATTTTTCTACATTTAAAAAGACACGCATGGTTGAAGAAGACCATTACGGAAGGAGGCATCCTGGCAAAGAGTAGAAGAGGAATGCCCTGGAGACGATGGATTCAGGGTGTATTTGGTGATTTAAGCATGTTGGCTGCAGAGGCGGAACATCTGGCCTATGGGTGAGAGAAATTTTGAAGGACTATTAGGGAGACAAAATTCTGCTCAGAACAAGCTATTTGATGATGATGTGGTTGACCAACAGATTGTAAATGATTTATGTAAGATACTCTCACAGTTGATATATGTTTGTTATGATATATTTAAAACATTGTGTGTATGTGTGCTCTTATTTCAGAGGGTCCCATAACAAAAGTTACTGGACGTCGATCAAACCCTGAACGATATTGTTTCCTTTTTGATAGTTTGATAATTCTGTGCAAGCTAAACCCTAGAGGACGAGTATCTGTGTTGCCGTCTGGGGAATATAAACTCAAGGAGAAATATTTCATTCGTAAAGTTGAAGTTGTCGACAAGGAGGATACGGAGGGTGAGGTTGTTGATTTTTCTAAAAGTTACTTTTGAAGCAAAACATATTTTTGGTGTAAATTGGGCTCAACTTTGTAACCAAATTTATTCTTTGTTCTAAGGGGTCTAAAGACAAAGGATTGACTTAACCCTTAGAACCTAGGCTCTTGATATTTCGGGATTGAATGTAAGCGCTGCATACCCCAAGCTCCCGATATATTGATCTGTGAATATTATTTCACTATTTTTCGGTATTTGAAAATAAATTGTGTACAAATGTGACGTCAAACACAACCCATGTGTTCTACATGGTTTTGCGAAATAGCGGACGCTGTTGTGTTATTTTTTTTTGTACTGACCCAGGACTGGGCAGACTCAGTCACATCACACATATAGAACAAATCCAGTCACATCACACATATAGAACAAATCCAGTCACATCACACATAGAACAAACCCAGTCACATCACACATAGTTCATAGTTTATAAGTTTGGTTCCAACTTCACTGCAATGGGTCACCCAATAATTGCTCCGTTCCTGTCCCAACGAAAAACACACGAAATGCTAACAAGTGTCGCGCATCGCCACAAAAAGCAACCTGCACCACGTAAATGCATATGGCCGTAGCTAAAGTTGCAACACAAAACTGTTCATCACCTGAATTGCAATTCTTGTTGAAGGGAACATCAATCACGACAAAATCTAGCTTTCTGCAGCCATGATATAACTGCATATGGCAGATTGAGTTTCTTCGTCATAACCGTCACACATCACACATATAGAACAAACCCAGTCACATCACACATATAAAACAAACCAAAAGTTTCAATTTAACTTAAAATTATCTTCCTCATCCTATTATAAGTCATCAGACCACAGCACCAGCTACTTCAAATAACTTTATTGTTTGCTTCAAACCATCTAAAGGGTCTAAAGCCGAAAGATTGACTTTATTGCAACAGGTTTTACCCCATTTGGCTTGGTCCCTATCCGCAGAAAGGATGCGCCACCTGCAGAGAGCATTGCATGAACTCTGTAGTTCTGGCAACAATTCTAGTGTCTCTGGAAAAGATGCATTTGTGAACAGAAAGACGCAGCCTGGATTTGAACTCACTACATTCAGAACGCAGGATCAAAGTTTAACAACAGCCACAGAGACCACTTTATAAAACCTCAGTTTTGGTGTGATAAATTTTCACATTTGTTTTTAGATTTGCTTGTTGGATATTTAATCTTTGTTTACAAACCACAAGATAGGCATTATTGTTATTTCCTTGTTAGATTTGAAGAATGCATTTGAAATCCATCCCCGTGATCACATGCACATGGTCTTGCAAGCAAAGAGTTCGGATGAGAAAACCAACTGGATGGCAGCTCTTGTTGCTCTACAAACTAGAAGGTAATCCCATTACATCTGGGGATTTTGTTGTAGTAAGATTTCTGCTGCCGCTTGAGAGCTTCAATTTCTGCTGCCACTTGAGAGCTTTAATTTCTGCTGCTTCTTGACAGCTTCAATTTCTCCTGCCGCTTGAGAGCTTCAATTTCTGCTGTTTCTTGAGAGCTTCAATTTCTGCTGCTTCTTGACAGCTTCAATTTCTCCTGCCACTTGAGAGCTTCAATTTCTCCTGCCACTTGAGAGCTTCAATTTCTACTGCCACTTGAGAGCTTCAATTTCTCCTGCCACTTGAGAGCTTCAATTTCTGCTGCCACTTGAGAGCTTCAATTTCTCCTGCCACTTGAGAGCTTCAATTTCTTCTGCCACTTGAGAGCTTCAATTTCTGCTGCCGCTTGAGAGCTTCAATTTGTGCTGTTTCTTGAGAGCTTCAATTTCTCCTGCCACTTGAGAGCTTCAATTTCTGCTGCCACTTGAGAGCTTCAATTTCTCCTGCCACTTGAGAGCTTCAATTTCTGCTGCCACTTGAGAGCTTCAATTTCTTCTGCCACTTGAGAGCTTCAATTTCTGCTGCCGCTTGAGAGCTTCAATTTCTGCTGTTTCTTGAGAGCTTCAATTTCTCCTGCCACTTGAGAGCTTCAATTTCTCCTGCCACTTGAGAGCTTCAATTTCTCCTGCCACTTGAGAGCTTCAATTTCTCCTGCCACTTGAGAGCTTCAATTTCTCCTGCCACTTGAGAGCTTCAATTTCTACTGCCACTTGAGAGCTTCAATTTCTCCTGCCACTTGAGAGCTTCAATTTCTGCTGCCACTTGAGAGCTTCAATTTCTCCTGCCACTTGAGAGCTTCAATTTCTCCTGCCACTTGAGAGCTTCAATTTCTGCTGCCACTTGAGAGCTTCAATTTCTGCTGCCGCTTGAGAGCTTCAATTTCTGCTGTTTCTTGAGAGCTTCAATTTCTCCTGCCACTTGAGAACTTCAATTTCTCCTGCCACTTGAGAGCTTCAATTTCTCCTGCCACTTGAGAGCTTCAATTTCTGCTGCCACTTGAGAGCTTCAATTTCTGCTGCCACTTGAGAGCTTCAATTTCTGCTGCCACTTGAGAGCTTCAATTTCTACTGCTACTTGAGAGCTTCAATTTCTCCTGCCACTTGAAAGCTTCAATTTCTGCTGCTACTTGAGAGCTTCAATTTCTGCTGCCACTTGAGAGCTTCAATTTCTGCTGCCACTTGAGAGCTTCAATTTCTCCTGCCACTTGAGAGCTTCAATTTCTGCTGCCACTTGAGAGCTTCAATTTCTGCTGCCACTTGAGAGCTTCAATTTCTGCTGCTTCTTGAGAGCTTCAATTTCTGCTGTCGCTTGAAAGCTTTAATTTCTGCCTTTAAATTACTGGAAAATCTTCTTGGAACTGTGACAGTTAGTTCGAATCATTTTTCAGCCTATTTCCTCTCCTTCATTACTAGTGACATTTTTAGCTGTGTCATCTTCATAGACATGTATCTATAGGTATGCTGGGTAATTGGCATCTATGTTCCTTTCTGTATTACAAAAACGTATGTAATACATGGCAGCAGATTCTTTCTTTTGTTGGGTGATGCTGCCTTCCTGAGTATGCCCAACAAATCTCCATCTTTTATTTACTATAACAGTTGTTACTAGCGGTTGTCCAGACATTTCCCTGTTTTCACCACCTCACAAATTCATCGTATTTTATGTTCTTTTCTTTTTTTTGCGGACATCTCTTTTTAGATTTATTCAACTTGCTTTCTATAACATCATCAATACATGGTTAAAACTGCAGGGAATGAGCTGCAGGCAGTTGGATCAAAAGAACAAAGAATTAGTTCAGTACACATTTGTTGTCCAGTCTTTCATCATCAAGTAACATGTCCCTTGCAGAAAGTCACTTTCATCACAGCCTGCCTGAAAATCTCTCTGTCACTAGCAAGTTCTCCTGCCTTATCCAGCATTATGTTCAATGTTTCTTTGATGTCCTGCTGCCACCTTTGTCTTGGTCGTCCTCTGTCTCGTACTCTAGGAACCATGTCTTCCATTACTGTTTTCTCCAAACTACTGTGATGTTTAACATGTCTAGTCTTTAACTAATTCAAAAATAATATGAGATTCATATGTCTAGTATTAGAGTTAATGATTTGATATGATGAAGACTCTTTTCCTCTTATGCCATTTTTAACCCAGGTTGAGGCATTGACCCTCAACCAACTCATGCCAAGTCTTCATATTTTAACTCCTTCTTGCAGTTCCTTCCAGCTCTTCTGTATATCATTCATCTCTGCTTCTATATCTCTTCTCAGTGTATTTTTAGATTTCCCTCTCTTTTGCATTCCCTGCGGGTTCCAGGAAAATGCCCTACTTGTTATATTATCCTTGACTTTTCTCATTGTGTTTCCTATCCGGTACCTGTGTCTTTTCTTCACTTCATGGTTCATCAGGATCTTTCGTGTCACTTTCATACTACCTCAGTCCCTCTATTCTGTGCAGACACCAGTTGATGAATGTTTGCAGTTTATTAGTTATTGTTTAAGTCATTCTCCATGTTTCTAATCGTTCAGCAGAACTGCTCATTGGAGTGAAACATTCTAATTTTGCTTCTAGATTTGATTTCTTTAGACTTATGATGAAGACTACAGTATCTAACATATCATCTTTCATGTACAGTATGCTTGAACGTAGCTTAGACAGCAAGCTCAGAGAAGAAGAAAAGAATCATCCTCTGATCCAGCCTCCATCAGATGAGTATGAGTTTGCTGTTGTGGATTCCAACAAAAATATCATATTTGAAGACAATCAGGAGTCTTCATATGAAAGTCCTCTAATCAAGGTAATTCACAACATTCCGTGACAGTAGAAGAATTCATAAAAATAAACAAGTAAATAACTCGTTTTTCATACCATGAGATATGTTAGGTAATACGGTGTTAGGTCCTTATTTTTCCTTGACCATTGGCAGACAATGTATAATGTGGGTAACATCGTGCTGGCCGTCTTTTCCTCCCAGTTTCTTTTCTACCCAATTAAGACTGGGTCAGTCTGAAAATAATTATCATTAAAAAATTCCACTCTTTTATGAAATTTGATTCTTGTGCCTACAAAACAAGTTCACTAACACTTTCTATTGTTGCTCTCAGTAGAACTCATAAACTAATTTTGATCAAGGTAGTTCATCAGCGTCCTTGTCAGTAGTGAAAATTCAGTAGGACAGTTCTAAGACTCCCTATTTCTAAGGTAATTCATGAAAGTCCTTGTCAGTAGGACCCCTTCTGTTGAAGGTAATTCTTGAGTCATAAAGATGGACTGCATGTTTACTAAAGAAATCTTATAGCTTTGTTTGTTAGTCTCTGACATAGAACCCACCAGCAAACCGGAAAAAGCGAGCAGCTAAAAAAAGTACTAATGACAGTACTGAGAAATTAAGGCTAAACATTGAGAGAAAATGATACATATTTTAGTTAAATCTGATAGAAAAGGTTTATAACACTGATACATATGATTGGGACACTAGTAAAATACACTGTCATATGACAGCTTTATTTATTTTGTTAGCACTTCTTTGCATACAACATTTATGGTAAACACTTTTCCTGAATTTTGAATACACTTTCCCTGTTATTTCCCTTCCATAATTTTTAACTTCATATCCTTTGACCATCAAATAGTAAAATGCTACATACAGTTGATCATGGCTAAATACTGGTTCTGACAAATAAAAATCCCACCATTTCTAATGTCTGTCATTTAGGCATGGTCATTGAAAAGACAAGTTTAATTGTTCAATTTGGGAATTGTCGTTGCATGAGAACAAATGACAGTTCTGCACCGGTCAGAACCACATTAATTCTTGAAATAACAATATTATTTGCATGTTCACTTGAAGAAAGTCAAAAAAACCTTAACTGAATTCTCTAACCCTTTTGCCCTCCTAAGCCGATTTACTGGCTCCCAGTATTTGTTAAGATGACGCAAAGCCAGTATACTGTCTTATTTTAGTATGCATTACAATATGAATGCGTCCGGAGATGGAAAAACATTACAGAGTGAAAGGCTTATGGTTATTTTAAACAAAATCATTCAAAGATATTTGGATACGGTTACCTAGCATGGGACATGTAGCGCAACTCTATGAAACCTCACAAAGTGGTGCCAAAAAAATGCCTTATTTTGTGCTCAAACATTTTTCTGCCTGGTGAATAGGAGCACTCTTGGATTTTAGATATAAAATAAGTTAGCTCTGACAAGCTTCTATGTTCAATCAGATCTGATATCGTACCTTGGTATAACTCAATAGATGTGGTTATAAAAAGCTGGATTTTATATTTACTTATCTGTAAAATTGTGTGTCCTATTTGACAGAACCACCCCCCTTACGTCCCACTAGCCAATCTGGAGTTAAGTTACATCTAATAATCCAAATCTATAGAAATGGCTTTATGACAGAAACTGCAATGAGAAATAAACATAGCGGTGTCAACAACGTCTTCACTTTGTTTTGTTTGGAACACTGAATTGGAAACATAAAAATGTAAATGTTGAGTTATAGCCGTATGTTCCATTGGAAACAGAAAGATTATGTGAGAAGAAGATGATACATATACTAATTCCTGAAATTGAAGCTATAATAAAATAATTATCTATATTTTAGGGAGGACAACTGATCAAACTCACAGAGAGACTAACATACCACATGTATGCAGACCCTCGTTTCTTACGAACATTTCTTCTGACCTACCGTTCATTCTGCACTTCCAGAGAGCTTCTTGATTTGCTGATACGACGGTATCCTTTTTTTTCTTGCAATGAGAAACTAGAAAATATGGTAGTAATGTATAAATTGGGAAATAATTCTAATAAATTATGTGTTTATCAGCTTATGATTTAACTCTTGGTTTCCAGAAAAGTGTTTCTATCCTGCAGTAAACATTTATGTAATATTTGATGCAAATTATATTGACATTTAAATTTGGTTAATAACTTTTCTACTATATTGTCCACGTCAGTTATCAGTTATATGAGGTCTATCATCATAGTACTCCAGACATGTCCATAGGTGCTTGAATTTACGCCTCAACAAATAATGTAGCATTCAGCGGCTCAATGCCTCAGTTTGATGTTGATTGATCAATCTTTTTGCATATTTGGTATGTCGTTCTTTTTGGGCTGTACTAATATCGACACCCATCTCTCTCAATTTGGTCAGCTAGTGGGATTCACAACCATGAAACTCTCTGTTCAGAAAGACTCTCAATGCGTTAAGAATGTCATTTCGATCCTTTGAATTGTCCACCTAATTAAGTGGATAGCCATAAAATAGAGTGAGATGAATACTATTCTGTGAGTGGGAAGGAAAGATTGAGAGAGAGAAAGAAATACTATTCTATAAGATTTAAGAAAATGTCCAATGATGAACACAACAAATCATAGTGTCAGAAGGTAACAAGTGACAGAATTTACTAAAAATTAATTGCATCCAACATTTGATGTGATAACAGCATATCAAAAAAGAGGACTGGGATGGTATGATTGGAGCACAAATGAGGAGCTTATGAAGAGAACAATAAAGATCTTAGTGAACCAAAAAGTAAAGAAAAGATGCTGGGGCTAGAAAGGACAGACTGTGAGAAAACCTGTTGGGAGTATAACGAGAAGTGCCATTTTCTGGAACTCACAGGAAAAAGGAAAGAAAGGGAAGCCTATAAATACATAGATAAGAGATTTTGAGGCAGGAATTAACGATATACAAAAGAGCTGAAAGAGATAGCTAAAGATAGGAAGACTTAGTGTGAGCTAGTTGAGGGTCTATGCCCCAACCGAAGTTAAAAAAGGCCCAAGAGAGATGAGAAAAAAGAACATATAACCATATATTTAGAAGATAACTTGTAAGGTGAATCCAAACAACAGTAATAAAGTGTTTAGGACGAATTCTAAATGTAACAAGAAGAGATAAAATCATAAATGTCGAAAAGAGTGGGATCCTTGCTGGTACTACAATATATTAAGAAATAACTGGTCAACTGGTCTGGACACGCATCAAGGTTACCACAAGACAGTCTCCCACAAAGAGCACTTGCACTCAAATACAACGGCAACAGACCCAGGAGACAACCATGTAAATGGTGGATTGACAGAATATCCAAGCCACTAAATTCCACCTAGTACAATGCGCATGAGGCTCACTCCTGGTACCTCTTTTTTGGCCTGCGCTGGAAGGCAAACCATGGATAGAGAATAGATAGAGAATAGACTTGTAAGTTAAGACCAATACGTTATTATAATTTATCCAGTTCATGTTTGGACTTGACTAATTTTGAAAAAAAAGTATGTGACTTTTATGGTGCTAATTTGGCTAACTGAATGTGTATCATGCTGTATCCATGTTCTGTAATGTTATCATATTTTACTCAGAACAATGTTTAGTTGTATCTTTAACTGGTGATAGCTTTGATATTCCTGAACCCAAGTTTGACACAACATCTATACTGGATGACAATGTCTCTTTAAAAGTCAGAGAAGATCTGAAACGCTTCAGAAATGAATATGTGAAACCAGTTCAGTTCAGGTGAATAGTTATGTTTGTGTTTCTAAGAATTTGAAGAAAAGACTTCATAATTTGGTTTGAAATAAACATAATTTGAAGAAAAAAAAACTAATTTGGTTTGAAATAAAAATGATCATATTCTGGTTTGTTTGAACAAGCAATGATAACTAAAATTTCAGCTTTGTGTTGTTGCACATTTTAGTATAAATTATCTTATCTAAATAGATTATTGTCCAACATGATCAATAATATGTAATCTTGTTTTCTCATTTCCCATCTAACCAAAAATTTGTAATGTTGTGTTGTTTTAATATTTCCCCGTCTGACTAAATATTAGTGATCTTATGTTGTCAGTTTCCATCTAACCAAAAAGTTGTGATGTAATGTTGGTTTTTTTAATTTTCTTTGTAATCATAGATTTGTATGGTTGATATGTTTTTCTCTCAATTCTGTCAGGGTTGTCAATGTTTTCCGTCACTGGGTAGATAACCATTTCTACGATTTTGAGCGGGATTCTGAGTTACTAGACAGGCTCAATGATTTTCTGCAAACTATCAAAGGCAAAGCCATGCGCAAGATGGCCGACTTAATTTTCAAAAGTATACAGCGAAAAGTTGGTATTTGTTAATTTTGCTAATTTTATTTTAGAAACTTAAGCTACTTTTTATTTAAAGTTTGTATCTTTTAATTAAAATTTTACCAGTATTGTAGAAATATGAAATATGCTTAGACTATTTCCTAGTTATATGCTGTTAGTATTATTTTCTTTGTGCAGTAATTTCTACAACAGTAGACAATTTGGTTTTTAGAGCATGAGGACAACCAAAAAGCAGATGGATAATCAATATTGCAGAAATCCTACAACACTACAGGTTCACAGCAACCATAGTGAGACACTTAACCCAGAGCTGAAAACTTCAGCTCTCCACAATGTCTTGTGACAAAAGTGGTAGCAAAAAACATTTGCACAGCCTCCTATTACATCAGAATGTCCTCACACCCCCAATGTGAGAACCACTTGCATGTAAAAATAACCCTGGGATTTTGCCATAATTATTGTATTGTAAATAGTTGTAATCATTAGTTTTTGTTCACATGTAGCAAATTTAGATTAATATTTTCATCATCTTCTAAATTACATCATTGACCCTTGCTGGTGCTACAGAGTTCATGCACTGCGGCTGAGATCTACCTATGTAAGAAAGAAATCGGAGCACACATGGTTACTCACTGAAGTGCAATGATGATGGTCCTATCAATCAATCACAATTGCAGTAATATGATTACAAATCTTCATAACATTCATTTGAAGCAAGTTGTTAGAGATACCAGTCATAGTTTACTATTGTCATTTTCCATTTCATAAAATATTGTTTATTGCATCCCAAAAAAATTATTTTTGGTGAAGACTTTGTTTTAAGGTCACAACATGTTCTTTATTTCTATTTTTAACTATTTTGTTGGTTTTTTTGTGTTTTTTTAACTGAGCACAATTTGAGTTGTTTCTATAGATTTGGATTGAATCTGGTGCAAAAGTTGAACTTTCTATAGAAATAAATAAATGAGATAGATACTTTTTCTCTTCTCTGATCTTGTTTTGCTTCAGTGTCAGGGTAAGAAAGGATTTCTACTTCTTGAACACTCCATATCGACTACGTGTTAAACCACTAGTTTTGTTTTGTATGTGCCTAAGAGTGATTGTATGTTGTGCCAGTTATGCGCCTACAAGTAGGCCAGCACATCCGATTTCTGCTACGCTTTTATTTACTAGGGTAGCTTCCCTAGGCCCCTACCTCAGTCACCTCATACAACATGCCTTGTAGGTTGCAGTGTTACTACTTTGTTTCCCTTGTGGGCCCCGGCAACACACAGGCCCCGACGACATACAGGACCCGACAACACACAGGCGAGTAGAGATTTCAAGAACAGACTATTGTGTGTGCTTTTGTTACATGGTGTCTTTGATATATGAGATAGATACATTTCATATTAATACCATCTGTAAAATTGGGATTTTGTATTTTTTTCTTTTAACTTAGATGGAGAGTTCCAACATTGAGCGTGAGTTTACATATCAAGAAAAACCACCCAAAATAGAGTGGCACTTGACTAAAAAATCAGAGGAGTTTAATCTGATGACTGTAAGAAACCAATGTTTCACTTTAGTCTTTATGTAATGTCATATTTGTGTTCTGGATGAATTTTTATATTTAACATTAATTAAGAACTATAGACTGTTGCATGAAATATAGAAACTGTAGTCTGTCATCTGCAATGGAGACTCAATGAAGATTAAAAGAAGACTTAGCGCTCCTTAGAAAGCAACTGAAGACTGTTGGACATGACAGACAGAACTAGAGAAATTAGTTTTTAAGGATGTGCATTTTTTCTAAAGTGTCTGAAGCTAAAAGGTTGACTTCATTGCACTAGGTTTCCCCCTCCCCCCATATGACTCAATCCCTCTTCACAGAAATGGCATGCCACCTGTACTTCCCAGATATCCAAAATCCTGAACTTCCTCTATGATTTCATTTTGTATATATATGTGATCTTCCTGGACATTATTTTCTCCAGAATTTTGTCAATTGTGTTTTGCATCACAATAATTCTGTAACCACTAATATGAAGCATTTCTTTCAATGTCTGATTAGCAGATTTAGATAACTGTGTAGCTAACTTTTGGGAGTAGAGCGATTGTGGATGCTATTGTAATATTAATTGCATAGGTATTGCATGTCTGCTTCTTGTAACCTGTCAATGTCTTCATACCTGATTCCATTAGGGCCAATACAGATTTTTTTGAACTTTTGATTATACCCTTGATCTCGTCAACAGTGATCAGCAGATCATCACATATTTCTGTTTCTGTATATAGTTCAGAGAACATGTTTATTGTAGCTACTCATTTTACAAGGTCTTGCACGCAGATTTCTTTGATCTATTTTCCTTCTTATTCGAACGCTCCATATCAACTACTTGTTAACCACTCTGTGTGATTTGTATGTGATCTGAGCCTAAGAGCGATTGTGTGTTGTACCAGTTATGTGCCTACAAGTAGGCTAGCACATCTGATTTCTGCGATGCTTTTTATTTACTAGGGTAGCTTCCTAGGTAATACATCAGTCACCTTTACGACATGCCTTGTAGGTTGCAGTGGTACTATTCTTTGCTTTCCTTGTGGGCCCCGGCACCATGCGGGCGGATCAATCTTCCAAGAAGTGCTTTACCTTTCTCATCATCTTGATCTTTTAGTAGGTCATATCTTCACGTGGAAAGTCTCGAATACTTCTGCTTCTAGTTGCATCATTCATGGATCTATGTAGATGCCAAGGCCTCTTTAGCGACTTTTCTTTACATACTTTCTGGCAGATTGTTCCCATTTCATGAGATCTGTCTGTAAAGCAACTTCTTTGGGGTTTCTGTGGTGCAGAGGTTAGGTGCTCGCTTCTCGTTCCAAAGGTCCTTTTCCAGAGATCCTTGATCTCGGTGTAGGTGAGATCGAGTTCCTAGTCCTATTGTAGATGAATGATAAAACATAGGTCCTGTGTTCAAGTCGAGTACGTAAAAGAACCCTTGGCAGTTCAAAATTGAGAAGAACAGGCTGGAAAGCCATTGCTCAGGCAAAATTAATTACCAAGATTGCAAAATAAAATTCATCCAAATATTTTCACCATCTTCTAAATTACATTGGGGACCCCCACCAGTGCCATAGAGTTTGTGCAGTGCCACTGAGATCTTCCTGTGTAAGAAAGAGTTTGGAGCACGCATGGTTACTCACCAAAGTATGATGATGGTCCTATCAAGAAACTTCTTTGAAGGTATCTGTCATAGTTTTGATATTCTGTCTAAGTGCATGTGAAAGTTTATCTAAGTGACATCTTCATGTAATAATATACAACATTTGAAACTAAAATTATTGATTCAATTATTTCGACAGCTTCATCCTATAGAGATTGCCCGTCAGGTGACTTTGCTAGAATTTGATCTCTACCGTGCCATTAAGCCTTCAGAGTTGATTGGTATACCATGGATGAAGAAGGACAAACATAGAACAGCCCCAAATTTGCTAAAAATGATACACTTCTCAACAAATGTAAGTTTTTTACAATCAACACCTTCATTACTACTGTATCAGAATTATACAGTCTCACGACTTAAAATTTGTTCTGAACAATTTCATTACCAGCTTGTTTAAAAGAGTCTAAAGGTGAAGGATTGACTTATTGCACGGGTCCCCATATGACTCAGTCACTCTCTGTAGAGATTACAAGCCAGAGTTTAGCACAAAGCATGAACTCCATAGCCCTGGTATCAGGCTGAATTATTGCAGTTAAGAGAGTATGTGTCAAAGAGGGGGGCAAATCTGGTCCCAAAAATTATGTGTTAAAAACAAATGTGTTGTTACAGAAGATGAATATATCACAGCTGTGAGTTTGTTGTCAGTTAGGCATATACAGATCCGTTGGTCAATATATCAGATTTCTTGAAAGCTTTCTATTAGGGGTCTCTTCCTTAAGTCGTGGGTTGAAGAAAAAAAAAAAAAACTAGGGAAGTCCATCTCTCTAGTAGAACCAGAGTCTCCATTACCTTGGACCTCATAGTCAACGTTTCCTATTCAACACCACTGGAGGTGGAATTATTTCGTGTGTTTTGCGGGTTACTAATTTTCACTTTGTGCCCTTCCTAAGAGAGACGAGCCGACCCCAACTCTTCAGACACACAACACACCCTGTAACTTGTTTGTTTACTGTATAGAGAGCACAATCTATTAAGCGCGCACAAAAGCCCCATCTAGAAATCTCTTGTTATCCTGATGCTGTGTGGTAAAACAGAATTGGAAAAAATGAAAAGCTAAAGGCAAAGAATTATTAAATGATTAACTACGAGATTATTGTACTTCTAATCTACAAAATTTCAGCTGTATCAAATATTTAATCAATAAATTGTTTCATTTCTAGTTCACATACTGGCTGGAGCTTTTTATTGTAGAGACATCCAACCTTGAGGAGAGAGTTGCTGTTGTGTCCAGGGTCATTGAGGTTATGCTGGTCTTTCAAGAACTGAATAATTTTAATGGAGTTTTAGAAATTATTGGGGCTCTGAACTCCGCGTCTGTGTTTAGACTTGAGCACACGAAGAAGGTAATTATTCACCTCGAGATGCTGACAGATAGAAAATAATATATTAATGTTATTAGAAAGAATGAGTTGATCTTTTCCCTTAAATATCACTTTTGTACTATTCTTGGATGTGTGACATGACTTGTATTTATTGTTTTCTTAAATAATACTGTGTTCTATTATTTGATGTATGACATGGTATATCTATGTTCGGTTCTCTAGAGAAACATTTTCTTGATGTTTAACTCTCTTAGGAGATGGACTTCCTGATGTAAGTTTTTTTGGTGTCCTCGAACCCAGATAAAAAGCTTTCAAGAAACCTGATGTATTGGCTAGCAAGCCTGCTAACTGACACAACAAAACTTTTAGATATTAAAGAATTCTATTCTTTGATGTCTGAAGATAAAGGATTGACTTTCTTACACTGGGATTTCCCCATATGGCTCGGCCTCACTTTGCAGAAATAGCACGCCACCTGTACAAAGCATTAGCTATATAGCTGCGACAACAATACTAGAGATCTCAAAAGAAAATGCACTTATGAACAGAATGATACAGTATGGATTCAAACCCCCCAACCTTTAGAATGCAAGGCAACAGCTAAACCACTTGGCCACAGAGACCCTCTATTCTTTGATGGCATATTTATGCTCTGTTCTATCAAATTACATATTGTATTTTTTATATGTTAATATTTTTTTAATGTTTATTATTTTTGTTTAATTGGGTCCTAATCTGGTAATGTCACATCAGGAGGACTCATGTGCGTTTTTAACATGCAAAAAAACAAAACTCTGAGCGTTGTCATTCTTTCAGATTAGAATTTTACTATTGCAACAATTAGTCCATCTCTGCTCATCTAAGACCTATTTTGGCTGTTTGTGCTAATTTGATTCATTTGTTCTCTCATAATATTAGGAGCTGCCCCACAAATTCCAGAAGGCATTGGAAGAAGCATCAGAGTTGAACAATGACCACTTTAAAAATACATCGAAAACTGCGATCAATAAATCCTCCTTGTGTTCCATTCCTTGGTAAGTACAGAGAATTGACATCAATTTATTTTGTTTGCTTGTTATTTTCTTTTACTTTCTTCTTCTTCAAACACTCCATATTGACCATCTGTTAAACCACTCTTTGTAATTTGTATGTGATCTGAGTTTAAGAGCTGTTGTACGTTGTGCCAGTTATGTGCCTACAAATAGGCCAGCACATCCGATTTCTGCAAAGCTTTTTATTGACTAGGGTAGCTTCCTTAGGCTCCTACCTAAATCATCTCTTACGACATGCCTTGTAGGTCGCAGTGTTACTATTCCTTGCTCCCCTTGCAACCCACGGCAACACATGGGCGTTTCGCTTGTTATGAATTCAGGCATAGTCATGGTACCTAATATCTGAACGATTTGATTTTTCATGAACGCTTGCTTTTCTTATTACCAGTGTCCCTCGCCATTCAGGTGAGTCTTACTTTGACTTTAGAGATACTTGTCGCCTGTGTGGTGCCGGGACCCACAAGGGAAGCAAAGAATAGTACCACTGCAACCTACAATGCATGTCGTAGAGGCGGCTGATATAGGCCCTAGGGATGCTACCTAGTAAATAAAAGCAGCGCAGAAATCAGATGAGCTGGCCTACTTGTAGACGCATAACTGGCACAACGTACAATTGCTCTTAGGCTCAGATCACATACAAATCAAACAGAGTGGTTGACAAGTGGTCGATATGGAGCGTTTGAAGATTGTACTTGTAATTTAGAAACTGGCCTCTAGCCCCAGAATTTCCACAACATGCGGTCACTAGAGTGTTATCAATTTTGCTATTGGCAACTCCAAATTATTCTTGACTTGAGTTATTCTTGACATCTCTTATTTTTTTAGTATTATTGACATCTGAGAAGAAGAAGGAAGGAGCTCTGCCCATGAGTCTCAGACCTCCACTTCTTCTGTTCTTTGTATTATTAATTGACCTTTAAACTCTTCTATTCTGCTGTGGTTTTCTATCAAGCACATGCTTGGTTGTAGTGATTGTATATCTGCTAGACTGTTCTCAATTGTGTTATATATTTTATTTGTTGCACCTCTTCTGTTCTTCATTATAGTATTGACTTTTGAGGTGCACTGTCTGTTGGTAATCTGCTTATGTAGCTGAATATTTAATTTGTTATTTCTTGGTGAAGCTCAGTAATGATATTGTAACCACTTTTATCCAGATGTCTTCATTTCTAATGGGTTTTTTTTAATACTCCCAGCATTCTTCGTAGACGCTTCATATCTGTTGGTACTAGTTTTCTTCTATCGTTTGATGTCCCCATCCAGGTTTGGCACTGATAGCACATTGTCAGAAGAAAGATTGTGTTGTATAATGCTCTTTAGTGTTCATGGTGGCATGCTTGCATTTAAAAATTGGCGTGATTTGTCCTATGATTTGTTTTGTTGCATCTATGTCATCAGGGAAGAAGAGAAAGACCACGGAGAAAATGGATTCAGGATGTAACTTATGCTTTGAACATGACGGCTGCAGAAGCGGGGAAACTAGCCTATGAGAGAGAGAAATTCTGGAGGACTGTTGGGGTGGCAAAGTTCTGCTCAGGACAAGCTATTTGATGATTATGGTGTTGGGATATGTTAGTTATTATTCCATTCGCCCGAGTGGTTACCGGCCCAAATTTGGGGTGTAAAGAATAGAACCACTGTTACCTGCCACGCATGTCGTAGAGACGACTAAGGAGGTTTGACTGAAATCGGATGCACATGTCCTAAACGTGTAGAAGTCTATGCGTTTAGGGCCTACCAAACCAATGTGCAACGTATACACGTTCTTGGCAAAGATCAAACATATCACAAAGAGTGATTAAAATTGGTCGCTAAGAACGAACGCAAAGAAGAAGAAGATTATTCCATTTTCTGAAGAAAAAACTCATGAGATGTGTAAAGTCTGTAACTTGTTTTAATTGATGTTTTCCGATGGAGATATTGATAGCTCTTTCCTCTTTAGCAAATGTCATTACTTTGGTTTTTCTATGTTTTTTTTATGTTGTAGTTATCTTCATGCCAATAAACATGAAGAAAAAATACTATTTTGCTTGATATTATATCATTTTATCACATGGTTTCTTGTGTAGGTCAGTAAACAGTGCTGATTTTATTCTCATTATTTCTATTTTGTATTAGGTGTGTACCTTACTAATATCTTGAAGACAGAGGAGGGTAACCCTGATTTTATGGCCAATGCCCCAGAAGGCATCATCAATTTCAGTAAGAGAAGAAAAGTGGCAGAGATTACAGGAGAGATCCAGCAGTATCAGAATCAGCCATACTGTTTACATCAAGAGAATTCTATTAGGGTATGTTTGAAATGTTTCTTTTGTTTTGATTTGTTCTGTCCTTCTTAAGCTAGCATACAACTTTTTTAAAGCTCTTGACATTTTTATTTGTTTGTATGAACGGGCGTCATATATGGTCTGTCACTGCTTCTTTTATTTCTGTGCTCCACATTTTGAGTGGATGACCTTTGGACTTGTATCCACTGCATCTGAGTAGCATTACCCATTGAGATGTGTTGTCTGTTGGTATTCTGCTTATGTGGCCCAACCATTTAATTTGTTGTATTTTTATGAAGTTTAGTACTGATGTTGTATCCACTTTTTACTTGATGTCTTCATTCCTAACCTGGTCTCTTCTTGATACTCTCGGCATTCTGCGTAGAAACGTAATCTCTGTGGTGTCTAGTTTTAGAACTTAACGTAACCGTTTCAGAGGAAGTATTTGTGTGTACTTTTGTTCTCTCTATGTCATCATTGTATGCAGTAATATCATATATAATAATTGTATGTAGTAATACCATATACAGTCATTGTATGCAGTAATATCATATACAATAATTGTGTACAGTAATATCATATACAATAATTGTATGCAGTAATATCATATACAATAATTGTGTGCAGTAATACCATATACAATAATTGTATGCAGTAATACCATATACAGTCATTGTATGCAGTAATATCATATACAATAATTGTGTACAGTAATATCATATACAATAATTGTATGCAGTAATATCATATACAATAATTGTGTGCAGTAATACCATATACAATAATTGTGTGCAGTAATATCATATATAATCATTGTGTGCAGTAATACCATATACAATAATTGTGTGCAGTAATATCATATATAATCATTGTGTGCAGTAATACCATATACAATAATTGTGTGCAGTAATACCATAAACGGTTCTAAAAAAAAAGGCAATGTAATATGTACATATTTGTATCGCAGGATTTTTTTGCGGTACTAGATCCTCTAAAGGACAGAAGTTTAACCGAGAAAGAGTTAGAAGATAAATTGTTCAAGACCTCATTAGAAATTGAGCCAAGGGATGGAAAATTGCCTAAAAATGTGGTAAGTGGTTTTAAAACATTGACCCTCTATAACTTTGAATATGATTTTGTTGTTTGCTTGCAGTTGTTCAGGAAAATAAACTTTTGTTTTTCACCGTCGTATAATTTTTATGTGGTTGATATATAGTTATGTAATTGGCTACTGCATATGCAGCTACTGATAAAGCAATAAGAAACAAGTGGCTGGAGCATGGGCGGGAGCAAATTGAACAAATATTTATACTAGTGCCTACTAGAGAAGTATACCTTCCCATTCCTGGTATCCCAGAAGCCTTACTGTTGCTTTTGTATATTCATTTGCTCATTGATACTAAATTTAGTCAACTACTTACTCCTAAAACGGTCATGTTGTTTACACTGGTACTAAAATACTTGTGAGTGTTTTCAGATTTTCTTACTGAATTTGTGAGAATGGCGGGCTACCACTAGCCCTGTTAACTCCAGCAGTAGCGGGGTGAAGTTATTACAATACAGGTGTTCTAGTAACCAATTCATGCTGTTGATTCTGGAAGCATGTTCTAGTTGGGATAAATATAACCATCTACAATTGCACTGTCGCTCATCTCTTGGGGTTAACTTTTCAATTTTATGTGGGAGTGTGACTCCATGGGATGTTTCCCCTTGAGAACCTCGAGTGGGGGGGGAAGGAGTCTAAGAGTTCTTGTACACTTTGCTGTAAAATGCATTATTGCATCACAGCAAGTGTTATTTCCCGCATACTAGCATGTTACCCTTGAGAACCTTGGTAAGGTTCTCGAACCCCTATGCCCCCAAAAATCATACGAGTGCAACAGTTAGGAGGTCTAGGCTGTAACCACTGCTGGAGGTGTAAACAGTTCTTGCAATCCCTTGACAATTTTTTTATATCTCAAACACCCCTTCCCCCCTTCCCCATTCTAAGTCTAATGAAATTGTGTGCAAGGCTGTCTGCATGATATTGTACTAGAGTTGCATTTTGTTGGGAGGAGGGGTGTCCAACTTCTTCCTTCCCCCCTCCTGAAAAATATTATCACAGTAGCTGGAAGTTTCATGCCGAAACTCCCACTGAAGACTTAGACAGTTGTCACTATTCCGAGAAAACTTTTTTTTTTTTATACTCCAAACCAATTCTTTGTTTACTGAATCCTCCATCCTTCAGGAGCTTACATGGATATACTGTCCTGGACATGCAAGTGTTAGTGGTTCTGGAGGACATGCTTCAGCTGCAGTCACTCCACTTGTATGAGAACATGGCAACTGATGTTGAATCTATACAATTTATTGGTTGATAGGACCATCATCATTGCACTCTGGCAACCATGTGTGCTCTGATGTGTTTTTTACACAGGAAATCTCAGCGGCTGTGCATGAACTCCATAGCACAGCGAGGGTCCTTGATATAACTTTGAAGATGGTGACAATATTTTGTAGGAATTTTATTTTTAATCTTTCTAATGAATTTTGCCATACAGCGGCTTTCCAACCTGCTTTTCTCGATTTTGAACTGCCAATGGTTCTTTTACATGCTCAAATTGAACACGTGACCTACATTTTATCATCTGTCTCGGATAGGATTAGGAACTTGATCTCATCTACACTGAGATCAGGGATCTCTGGAAAAATATCCTGATGGCTTCATGAGGAGGAAACCGAGTACCTTTGAAATGAGAGGCGAGCAGCTAACCTCTACGTCACAGAGACCTGAATCTATACAATATTTTAAGGAGCTCAGAATCACACATTGTACGAGAGGGACTGAGCACATAGGGGATAAAATGAGAAGTGAATTAATCAGTCAGCCACAGAAACTATCAGCATGCAAATAATTTCAACATCTACGCGCAGGACTGAGCACCTATTTGTCTGCCTGAAGTACTATTACATCAGTCCAGTAACTAATAAGTAATAACTATTACCTATCTCTTCTAAGATGATGGCACTTGATCTGGTCTGAACATCATTTGTTATTTCATAGTGTTATATATTTATATATTATGGATTTATCTTTACCTTCACAAAGTTTGGAATACTAAGAGCATGCATATTTCCAGTGGCAACGTATAGGTGTGAAGCATGGACATTTAATAAGGCAGTGGGAAAACATATATGCTTCTGAATATGTGTTACAGAAGAGTCCTCCATATATCATGGATAGAGAAGAGAACAAATAGATCTATCCAGAAAGAACTCAAAGAAAAGACAATTGGCCAATGCTACAAATAAGATTGAGAAAATTCTGGACATATAAAAAGATTTGAATGGTTGGAGAATACCATCATAGAAGAAGGTATCCCGGCAAAGAGAAGGAGACTATGGAGAAAATGCATTCAGGATTTAACTGATGGTTTGAACATGATGGCTGCAGAGGTGGGACGTCTGGCCTATGAGAGAGAGAAATTTTGAAAGGACTGTAAGGGTGGCAAAGTTCTGCTCAAGACACGCTGTTTAATGATGATCTATGAAATCAAAATCGTAGCATATCCTTTACAGGAGTTCGCCAACAACCACAGTAAACGCGTTCTTGATTTTTCTAGTCACCACTTATACGTTCAGTAGTTTGCCATTGCTTTCTGAATGGTATGGTCTATTTTTACAGTCATAAAAATGTGCTGGAACAAGTTTGCTTCCAAAATGCCTTCTGCAGAGTTTGAATTAGGTACTCTTGGTTTGTGATCGAGCACATTACCGCTTAAGATACAGATGCCCACTTTTTTAATTCACTTCTCATTTCATATATGTGGTTTCATATAACGTTATAGATTTGAACAGATGATGTCAATTATTAAACATAAGGTCTAACTGCATTATCTGTCACATCTACACAGCAAAAACGATTCCAGGATTATTCACTGAAGTCACCGGGTATCAAGCCAAGTGCTCATAGACATGGAAGCAGTGCAAAGAGTAGTGTAATCCCACCTGCTTTACCTAAAATGTCAGAGGATGAGGACTTCTGCCGGTCAGCTTGTAATACACCAACCTCCCCAAACAAACCACAGAGTCCTTCAGCAACTGGAGGCAGTATTAACAGTATTTTTTTACATTCTCAAGGTTAGTGGACACTCAGATATTACATAAGATTAATTTAACTTTAATTTCTTTTGTCTGGTGAAATTTGAGATTTTAAAGTTAAAATTATTTACAACCAAATGTGCCATAATGAAATATCTGGGAGAGGAAGCAGGGACAAAAATAAAACTTAAATCGAAATTGGATTTTGCAGCTTTGCTGTAAACATAGTGCAACATGAGTTAAAATGACTCAAAACTTACAAAAAGTGGTTTATTAAATGGTTATACTAAAGCAACAAAGCAGAAGATACTATTTACCAAAGATGAAATATCAATAGTTACTCTGTCTCCCCCATCAGATGTTTGGAGGTTGTTTTTTTTTTCCTGATCCAGAAGCACTTGAGCTTTCAGCTTTTCGGCTCGGTGCCATGGACCTTGTAACCTTTCGGTTCGGTGCCACGAACACCATAAATCTAGAGAACCTGTGGCTTTTCTGCCAGCCCGCAGAATTGAACCCCCACTCACAGAGGGCTTATCACCCGTCGTCCACCGCGCTATGAATACGCTGGGCAGGAAGGCATTGGGAGGTATAAATGTTGATTGTTCCTGTGATTCACTGGTTAAATAAACTCCTCATTCTGTCCCCTCATATTCTCAGTGGCTCATACAACATATGATTTCTAATTCCTTAAAATGTTGCATAGCTTCGTCATCTGTTACCTTTTCCTCATCCAGCAAAACTTTGCTTAGCAACTGAACTTAGTGCCTCATCATTAACACATCACCAATAGATGCAAGCCAGTATGCTCACTCATCGCAGTGAACATACACATGTCCAGGACAGTATGCCTACGTAAGCTCCTGAAGGTTTGGAGAATCAAAAGATGACATCCACTCATAAAGTAACCTGCAGTTTTGTGCTTTCAAAGTATGAAGAGTTGGACATCATGATATTTTTCCAGAGATCCCTGATCTCAGTGTAGGTGATATCATCAAAATATTTTTACACCATCTTCTAAATTACACCGGGGACCCTTGCAGGTGCTACGGAGTTCGTGCAGTGCCACTGAGATCTTCCTGTGTAAGAAAGAGATCAGACCACACAGTTACTCACCGACGTGCAATAATGATGGTCTATTCAATCAATCAATCATGTCATACAAACTTATCTAGTAATGTTTGTAGATTTGTTAATAATGTTATATCTAGTAATGTTTGTAGATTTGTTAATAATGTTATATCTAGTAATGTTTGTAGATTTGTTATTAATGTTATATCTAGTAATGTTTGTAGATTTGTTAATAATGTTATATCTAGTAATGTTTGTAGATTTGTTAATAATGTTATATCTAGTAATGTTTGTAGATTTGTTAATAATGTTATATTTAGTAATGTTTGTAAATTTGTTATTAATGTTACATCTAGTAATGTTTGTAGATTTGTTAATAATGTTATACAAACTTATCTAGTAATGTTTGTAGATTTGTTAATAATGTTATACAAATATATTATTATATTCTTTAGAGCCAAATTCCAGCTCTAGCCTGTCTAACTTGATGCAGTTACCAGTTTCTTCAAGTGTGATAGAAGAAGTAGAAATGAGCAGAGCACCTCCTCCCTTGCCCCCTCGCGAAATCCTTCACCCTTTCCTGAACCTCCACCAACACCTCCACCAAGAGTTGACAGCGACAGACCACCTCCTGTACCTCCTCGAAGAGACTCCATTCCTTTACATAATATAAATTCTATATCTATAGCACGATCATTCAGTGTTTCCCATCCACACATTTCTACAGGCCCACCACTGGTTTCTGATCACACATTACCTCGTCAGAACTTTGAAAGACGCAGTTCAGAACGTAGCTATCTTCTAAACACTTTGGACATGAATGACATGGATGATCACGGTGATCGTCCTAGCTTACCTCCTCGGACATATCTAGCCCATCTTGCTCGTATGCGCAAACAGAGCAGCTAGGACTAGTAGAGACTAGGCGGCGAGCGGCCAGGCTAAGTGGTGCAGCCAGGACCGGCGCGCAGCCAGGACCAGCGGCGTGACTAGGACTAACTAGCAGATCAGCCAGAACTAGCAGAACAGCCAGGACTTGCAGAGCTGCTAGGACTAGTCTGTGGTTGCATTCATTGTTGTGTCAGTTGGATGTTTGATGCATCTGTGAATAAAGACTGCATGTCTTGGGCTGGACAAATACTGCACAAATAAATTATGCTGATAAATTACTGATGACTTGAGATATCAAAGACACAACAATCAGTAACAATAACTAAATAAGTGACTGTGATGGTGATTGATGTGAAATTTCATCTGCCCATGATTCACTGCCATGTGTCATGATTATTTCTATGTAAAAGGGATGGATTATCATAATGCGTAAGAAGCGATTTCCTATGAACTCGGACTGAAGAGGGATATGGGTTCAATCCACACTCAATGTTCTACAAGTTAAAAAAGGAAGTATTTTGGACATATAAAGAGACACAGAGAGTTAGTTGGAGAAGACCATTATGGAAGGAGTCTCCTTGACAAAGAGGAGAAGAGGAAGACCACAGAGAAGATGGATTTAGGATGTAACTGATAATTTGAGCATGCAACTGATAATTTGAGCATGCAGGTTGGAGACAGGAAATCTGGCCAGCTATACTAAGAAATGTGCTGAACTGAAAAAAGTGCAAAATGTATCAGCTTAGATGTTGTAAACCACCAGAAGCAATCAGAAAATTTAAAAAATAATCCCTAGCCTCAACTTAGGTGAGATCAAGATCCTAGTCTTGTCAAATACGGACGTTAAAATGTATGTCCCATGTTTACATTGAGCATTAATAGACCCATTGGCAGTGTAAAATCATCAAAAGTAGGCAGGAAAATTGCTGTCTGGTCAAAAAATCATTATTAATAATAAAAGTAAAATACCTACACATTTTCATCATCATCAAAATAACATTGATGACCTTAACTGATGCTACGTAGTTCATGCATTGCACTGAAACCTTCCTGTTTAAGAAAGGGGTCAGAGTTCACATGGTTGTTCATCAAAATGCAATAATGATAGTCCTATCAATGTAAACCACAGCACAACATAACATCATTCATTGGCTGAAATCATAAAGAATAATTTAAAAGTGTTTGTTCTAGAGGGAACATAGAAGAAGAAAGAAGTTGTTGTAGTTGGTAGTAGTAGTAGCAGTAATATTAACATCTTCAGACTTCTCCGCTGATGTACCGACTACGAATGGAAATGAAAATCGTGGCATATTCTTTACAGAACGTCACCATCCACTACAGTGAACGAGTTGTTGATTTTCTAGTCACCACTTATACGTTCAGTAGTTTGCCATTGCTTTCTGAACTGTGAGGTATATTTTTACCGTTCGTAAAAATCTACAGGAATAAATTTGCTTCCAAACTGCCCGCCACAGAGTTTGAACCATGTACTCTTTAGTTGTGACCGAGCTCACTACTGCTAAGCCACAGACTCAAAATATTTTTTTACAATGATGCAAAATCAGTATACTTTCTAATTCAGTACACATTGCAATATAAATGTATGTGGAGGATACAAAAAATTTGGTAGTGAAATGGTTCATCAACAAAATAGTTCTTCTTCTCTTGCCGTCACACTCTTACCGGGTTGTTGCCCAGTGTTATGATTTTCTGGTTTTGTCATGCGCTGCAATAGTGGCTTGGGTGATAGTTATTTTTGCTTTATGATAGTATTCTGCTATGCCATCTATCTATCTTTTTTATTGTCTTCCTCACGCCTTCTTTCCTGATTAAAAGGGTTTTAAAGCCGAAGGATTGACTTCATTGCACGGGTTTTACCCCATATGGCTCGGTCCCTCTCCTCAGAAATGGCACGCCACCTGCCGAGAGTATTGCATGAACTCCGTAGCTCCAGCAACAATCCTAGGGGTCTCTGGAAAAACTACACTCGTGAACAGAAGGCCGTGGTCGGATTCGAACCTACGACCTTTGACGATGTTCTGTTGTAGGCGACTCTGTATACAGTAAAGTTTGGTTGCATTCTTATTAAGTGGCCGAGCCACTTCATTCTTCACAAAATGGTTGCTTAGTGAACTCCCATTGAGGTTGAAATGTGTACATGCTCATTGAGATGTGCAATAGTCTTCTTTGATAACTCATTCAGTTCATTTTTTTCTCATCAAATATTGCATTTTAATTGTTCATCATTTTGTCATGATAACTGATTTTATGTTAAAGTATTTTTCTATTGTTTGATTCTGTTAATATTTGTGTTCATGCGTGGATGAGTTGTGACTCTTTTGTGTATATAAATATCAAGCAGCAAATGATGTTTGTGGAAGGGGATGATGGATATATGTATACACATGTGGTCTTTTTTAGGAAGTAAAGCAAAAGGACAAACTGGTGAAACTTAAATATTTATACTCATCTTTCATTACATGAGAAGTAGTGCAGAATTTTTTAAGAAGATAGTTTAGACCAGAAACTCAGTATGTTTCTCAGGACCTACTTCTTCTTCATCGAATGCTCCATATGAATCATGTGTTAAATCACTCTTTGTGATTTGATCCTAAGAGAGAATGTATGTTGTGCCAGTTATGCGCCTACAAGTAGGCTAGCACATCCTATTTCTGTGACGCTTTTCAATTACTAGGGTAGCTTCCCTAGGTTCCTACATCATTTGCCTCTTATGACATGCCTTGTAGGTCACAGTGTTACTATTCTTTGCTCTCCTTGCGGGCCCCTGCAACACACAGGGCGTCTCAGGACCAAGCAAGACATCTTCAAGAGCTCTGTAGTCAGAGAGTCTCAAAGTCTGTTCCTCAGGACCAAGCAAGCCATCTTCAGGACTCCTGTAAACAGAAGCTGACAAAGGAAAACTACACTGACAACACAAACCGGCATTTGTCAAGAGTACATTACTTCAATGGTCTATAACGAAGGTGTTCATAGATATTGTTCATCTAGTGTGCAAATATTAGTTCATAGGATAGAGAAGACCCTCCTATGCTCTTTGTATATAGTGGTGTTCAGGGACACTGCTATTCCATCAGTCCAATGCTTATATTGTTGTCCTCTCCCCATTTTCATTTACTCTGTATATCATTGCCTGTTGTGATACACTGTTTGAAGGCAATCATGTTATATGACTGAACCAGGAACCATATAACGTCTGAATGTAGGAAGACATGAGAGAATACAATTTAGAAAAGTTCAGAGTCGATTACTTGCTTTGTACATAAATATTTTGTGCAAGAAACAGACATTTTTTGTGTATTTCTCTCTCTCTTGCGTTCCGTTTTTGTGTATTTATTTATTATTGCCAGGGGATGTGTCTCATAAAATAATTTGCGTGTTTGTTTTATACAATATGTTTCCACAATTTATTACAATACATTGTCAATAATAATATGATGTTCTTAGTTTTCAAAGTAGTTTTGTTATCATTAAACATACCCTATTTCTGTATTGTTGCCATTATACATAGCCTACTTCTGTATTGTTATCTTTCTACATATCACACCTCTGTATTGTTGCCATTATACATAACCTACTTCTGTATTGTTGCCATTTACTTCACACAGCCTCTATGATAAAATGAAAAGTTCGCTGAAGCCTGACTGACCAAGTGACGTGCTGTTAAGTTGTGGCAGATGTCCAGGAGGGTCACTAGCATGCAACCTGAATTAATACACCAAGATCATGAAAAAAGGACATGGACGAAGAAAATGTTTACTTTAAGACAAGTGCAAATCTAGCTAAGAGAATTACATGTGATGAACTCTGCAGTAGGATGTGCATTGAAAAATCTCATCATCGTTCTGGAGATTTCACCTGCATATGAATAGCACTGTGCGACGAAAATGCATCCCGGATTTCCAGAGCACATACCAAACCTGGCCGAAGTTGGATGGGAATAAGGGAAAAACACTTTTCAGCCACTAATATATGACAGGCAGACTAGAGTGACGAGCCTGAAAGACTTATGATTCGGAGGGCCATAACAATGCTGGATGAAGAACTGTGTGTCACTGCTGGGGCCATTAGGTCAACACTTAAAATGTCCGGCAATATTTCTCCAGGTCCTGATGGCATTTGATATCAATACATTAGCGACTTATCGAGTGATAACATGGAGGATTTGGCCAAAGAATTCAACGTCAGCATCTAGAACGGTGATATCAGGGAGGAGTGTCTCCACAGCTATCTACTACCATTATCAAAGCCTAGCAAAAATCACTCTCAGACAGCTGGCTACAGAATTATTACGATACTTAATAAGATGGGCAAGCTTCTGAAGGAAATCATAGCATGCGACTGGCACGTGACCTCGACAGTCGTCATTTTCCCCACCCACTCTTGGAGGTTACAGGTCTGGGAAGGAGACATGGTATAACACAGGTCTTCGCCTATGATTTCTTCAAGGGTTTCTGTGCATGTAATGAATCATGTGCAGTTGTGGTAGACTTGTAAGAAGCATACAATAGAGTTCCTACAATTATCTCATGCACTAGATTATCTAGTGCATGAGATAATTGTTCTGATAGTTGTGAAAGTTGGAAATCAACAAAGAAAATTGATAAGAAACTGGACAGCTTTGAG
The DNA here is from genome assembly GCA_020796225.1 of Arion vulgaris. NCBI lineage: Eukaryota > Metazoa > Mollusca > Gastropoda > Stylommatophora > Arionidae > Arion > Arion vulgaris. The sequence continues at coordinate 11,468,175 of CM036754.1, forward strand.
AATAAATGTCTACGAAAATTATTAAAAGTAAAATGGAATGATTTCGTTTCTAACAACACAGTGAGAGATAGAACACACCAACAACCCGTATCAAATATTATAAGAAAACGAAGGTGGAAATATTTAGGTCATGTTCTTAGATCAGACGAAAAGAGACTAAATCGACAAGTCCTTATGTGGTCACCAGTTGGGAAAAGAAAACGTGGAAGACCAAAGACCACTCTTCGAAGAACCATCCAACAAGAAAGTAAACTATTGGGATGTAAAACCATACAAGATCTCCAACTGCTAGCAAAGAACCGTATCACATGGAGATCTAAAACCTCTGCCCTATGTGCCGCCTTTGGCTCGAAAGGAATAAACTAACTAACTAACTAGATTATCAAACTCCATGTGTACCCTCTATTTGTAACATGGATAGTTGCTGTGCCGTTGAAGAGGAACGTTGTACTATGGTGTTGTGGTTGGTCATCTGAGTCGGTGACTGTATATTCAGGTTTGCCACAAGGCTCTCCTCTATCACCTGTCTTATTCAACATATACATGGTGACAATCACAGAACAACAACTTGATAGAAGAGGTAAAACATTTTCATTTTCTTATGACATTCAAGTGTATAGACAGGAAAGACAGAAATGAGATTGACCGCACCACAGACTGATGTCTCTGGAGCGCTAGTTAACCCTACAAAAGAAGCAGTAACATGGTTCTCCTTTAATAATAATTACACTCTTAGCGCATTTACACTTGTAGTGAGACTGTGGAGTTGGTATATCAGGAGCTAAATCTATGCAATTTTTTGGTGGGAAATTTGACCGCAACTTGTGTTTCCGGGACCCTGTTAAGCATATCATTGCCAAGGCCCGTAACGGTTTGGCGGCAATGAGTCATGACGGATGCTAATAAAGACCGCTGCTTGTCATCATGTATCAGGTGCTGGTACCATTAAATATGCGGTGGCCATCCTCACTGCTAGTAAGACGCAAGTTGAATGACTAGAGAGAACACAGAAGAAAGATATGCATTTATGAACTGTGTTGCACTATGGATACATTCTGCGTGGCAATGAGGTTTCTCCTAGATTTCCCGACCATATAGAATCAAGATAGCTAGATCACGTTTGTATCTCAAAATAAGTGATAAAAGGGATTATCCTCTGCACGAGGTGTTCAGTATCATAACTGGGAGTCGGTTATAGCGGGACAATTCACGGGTTGGCCGTAGTGCAGACACTGTTCAGCTGGTATGTGGAATCGCAAATATTGACAGGAGAAGAGTGGATATTAGTGCTGCCCTCTAGCTCAAAAATGTTTTCCGTTCGCTTCCCGTGCGGAGAGATCGGGATATATTTCCAGAAATTCCTGATCAATATAGATGCGATTGAGCTCCTAATCATATCGGAGATAGACAACTAAAGAGTAGGCCCCTTGTTCAAGTTGAGCACGAAGTAGAATCATTCGCAGTTGAAAACTGATAAGAATATGATGGAAAGTCCCGGCTAAATTCATTTTAGACAAATTTCTACACAACTCACCATCTTCAAAATTATGTCAAGGACCCTCGATGATGCTATGGAGTTTCTGTACTGCCTCTGAGATGTGTAAGAAAGAGATCGGAGCAAACATGGTTATTAACCGAAGTGCAGTTATGATGGTCCTATCAATTAATATCACGAGACCGGTTAAGAAATGTAGACATAAAAAAGTGGGTACAACATCTGTACTAAACTTCATCAAGAAACAATAAATTAAATGGGCCACATAAGCAGATTACCAACAGACAGTGCGCATCACAAAGCAATGTTACTCCGATACAGTGGATACTAAACAAAAAGCAGGCCACGCAAAAGGTGGACCTCAGAGATAACAGAGGCGACGAAAGACACTGAAACGCACAAAAAGCCCGTTCTAGAACTCTCTTGTTACACTGAAGCTGCCATGTGAGGTAAAACAGGATTGGAGAAAATATAAAAAAGATATATCATATTGGATGTTCAGCAATGAGTTAATTCTTAATTTGTTTTCTGTACATACGCTTTGAAAAAAAACCAATTAAAAATATTTGTATATTAGGTTGAAAAGTTTGTGCCTCTGATTAAATATGCTGCATTAAATCCCATATAAAACAAACAAACAAACAACACAAAGCTGAAAGCAAGAATTGTGAAAGTGACAAGGTAAATACGAGAAGTGTGTAGTTGCTAATTGTGTGTGACTGATGAACTCTTCTTTTGTAGAATCGAAAATAGGTAAATCTAGAAATATGGCTGCGACCTCTCGACTTATTTTGAAAACGAAGGAGATCATTAAGGCTTCTGCTTCTACTTATAACAGAACGGTATGAACATAGTCGTACAAAAATAAGTGTTACAACAAATCTGGTATATTGCCGTTATGAGTCTTGTCATCTTATTTATTTGTCTATTAAAAAAGAATAACTAAAAATTAAAATCGTAAAACTTGCAGACCAGCTGAGGGCTGAGGGTGAGCCTGAAGTAAGCTGAAGTGTGAAGCTGACTTTTTTGTTGGAACACACAGTTATTGAAGAGAATGACAAGAGATCTGAGAGATCGCTGAAGAAGAATATCTAATAGGTAATCCTCATCAAATCACACAATGTGACAAGCTGTGCCATTTTAATCTTGAGTGACTAGTAGCTGATAAGAGAGTAGTGTTGAGGGGTGCTAAAACGTAGCAACGGGCTGAAAGAAAAGCAACTGTCATGAAAATATTTCGTTTCAGAGCCAGCCCAGGGTATACCCTCCTTAAAGCCTTCTGCATTATAATTGATTATAACAATGGCTGTTATTGTAGTCACAACAGAAAAGAATAGATCATGAAGAAATAGTAGACAATTAAATATTTTACAGTCTATTATCATGAATATTAATTCAGATTGTCTGTTGAAATGAGAGTTGATCTTATTGTGAAGAAAGTTGGCAGTGAACATTTCCAGAGTGACTGAGAGTAAAGATGCCATTTTTAATGTGCAGTTCAAAGACCAAGAGATGAAACAAAAGGAGAGTCTAAATATGACCACATTATGGTTTTATAAGGCATTGTGTAATGGTGAAAATGGATGATTCACTCTGTTAAAAAACTTGTTTTTGCAATAGATTATTTGCACAAGATGAAAAAGCAGTTTCACAACTTTATAGCAGGGTTTAATGCATGCTCACATGATAGTTGAAGTTAATGATGAGCCAGACCAGTTGAAAAACCTTGTGATACTTTCCTTTGAAAAGAACACTCCTAAAACTTTTTTAGTTCAATACAAACGCGAACAAGTACAGCTTGTGGCTACTTTTCTGTATCCTTTGTTTGTCTACTAACGTTTAGTTAAAGATAAAGTGGTATGTTGATCTGGGTTTTCTTTGATCATCTTTTTTTATCTTCAGTCCTCATCATGTCAAGGACACATGAGGCAGAGACAACAAAATTACGCTCAACTCGATCTTGTGCCTACACAAATCTTCATCAGCAGTTTTGATTGTTTTTGTTTCAGCTGTTTGCTATTTTTAGCAGTGTAGGGTTGCTTGCCCCACCCTCAACCTCTCTTAATCGCTTTTTAGGATATGTGGGAGGAAACTGTGGCTCTATTCTTCCCTACCTAGGAAAGCACACAGGGTAATCTATTTTTAATTTGTTTTTCTCAAACCCAAAAGGCCCTGATTAGGATTTATTTTGTCATCAGACTAATTTAGAGTGGTATAACAGAAGGAGGGGCAAAAGGCAAGTGTCTGGAGACAAAACAAGGTGTTCGGGTAGATTGGTCCTTTAACTTTCAAGGTCTAACAATCTAGGAGAAGAAATTTATGATTTCAAACCACCACTACCTTGCAGCCTTACCTATTTAAGGAGACGGCATTTGGAGTAAACTTTGAGATCAAATTCTGATCAAAAGTCCCTCATACATTATGTTATTGTATTCAGTGACATTCTGGTAACTCCTGCGGTGCCTCTGGTACCAAGAGTATCAGTCCTGCAGTTACCTTGGATTTATCAGTTACGTGGCAAGAGAGAAACTGCTGCATGGGCAACCACTTTTTCTTTTCTCTAATCCTGTTTTTCCTCACAGCGTCAGGATAAGAAGAAATTTATGGAACAAGCTTTTGTGTGTACTTCATAAATATTGTTTAATCTTGGTTATGCTCATATGAAGAGATTTCAAGATGGGCAACCACAATCCTTCAAATCAATATGCTCAAAAACTGCATTGGAGAGGGCACACCACCTTTATATCATAGTGTTGACACAACACAGGAAGTAATAGTTCTGGTTATAATAAGCCGTTTGCTCATATTAGCATAAAGCTGACACTAGTGGTTGCTTCCTTCTGTAGAAGAAATTCTTTGATTCTGTTGGACAATTACCGCCTGTACCTGATCATTTTGTAAATTTAGTTTTGTTTGGAAAATAAAATGTACATAATTTTAAGGGCCTCTGACATTGATGTCTAGTGCTTGTCTCACACTCCACAAATACTTGGTTCAAGTCCCATGTGAGTCAATCAGGCTATTTTTCAGTAATCGCTGATCTCAATAGGTCATATCGAACTCCTAGTTCTAATAAAGATGGATGATAAAATGTTGATCCCATATTCAAGTTGAGAATATAAAATGATCTTTGACAGTTTAAAATATAATTTGAGATAGAAAAAGTTAAATTTAATTTCTACTACATCGGCCATTCTGAAACCACGGAGAGAGGGAGTCTGAACAAAAATTGCATGGTGAAATAATGTTTCTTGCAGAAAGCACATATTATGCAGGTTTGCTGCAAAGATAGTGCAACATACTTTTTAAAAAAATCACAAAGTTCATAAGATTAGGGTTATGCTAGAATGAACGCAAAAAAAAGAAATAATTATTAGTTGAGCCTTTTTAGCCTGAATTGTTGGTTCCTCTCCCAACTAAGTACTTGGAAGAGGTTTACATATCTGTGCCTCTCTGCCTCAAGACTTTACTAATACATTTTATGGCTTTTCAGATACTCTGTTCTTCAAACCGTCACAGATTGTTGTCAAGGAATTTTGCAAGTAGTTCTAAAGGAGATAGCAATGAGAGCGATTCATCAGATTCAAAAACTGTAGGAAATGAGCAGAAAACAGATTCCGCAGATGCATCCAAAATTAAAAAATCAGTTTGGTTTGAACCTATACCTGAGTGCTTCAGGGGAGATCATCTACCTAATCCAGTGAGAAACACGGAGAGAGAGTATTTTCAACAGGCCGCAGATCCAAATCGTAAAGACTTCTTTGAAGGCAAATACTACTCTAAAAAAAGGGGTATCACCAAAGAGGTATATGACCTTCTCCATTTTGATATCAACATCGATGATGATGGTGAAATTCTGGTCAGACTCAGAAAATATGAATTTGTTAAACACAAAAAGGATCAGAGGTTTGTTCAATCTTTTGTTCTCTTTGATAGATCATGTAAAGTGTTGTTTTGTTTTTTTAACTGCCCACTAAAACAATTCAAAAGATGTTACATGAATAGGGAGCATTTTTTCAGCAAATGGAATAATAACCAACGAAATCCAACATAGATGCAACAAAGCGAATCAAATAAAAGACAAATAGCGCCAATTTTAAAATGCAAACGTCACCACCAACACACAAAAAAGCATTGTTCAGCACATTCTTTCTCCCTACATTATACTATTAGTGCCAAACCTACATGGAGGCTGACATAAAATTATAGATGAAAACTAGTCACGACAGAGATGGAAGTGTCCACGCAGAATGATGGGAGTATCAAGAAGAGACCGGTTTAGAAACGAAGACATCAGAAAAACAGTTGGTACAACATCAATACTGAACTTCAGCAAGAAACAACAAATTAAATGGTTTGGCCACATAAACAGATTACCAACAGACAGTGCGCCTCAAAGAGTAGTGTTACTCTGATACAGTGGATACAAAGCAAAAGGCAGTCCATTCAAAAGATTGACTTCAACAATACCAGAGGCAATGAAAAACACTGTTTATGAAGCGCACACACAAGCCTGTTCTATAAATCTTTTTTTACCTGGACACTGAGCAAAACAGGATTGGACAAGAAGAAAAAAACCCAGTTTAAACAAGAAAGTAAAATGGCAAGGAGTACTTTCCAACATAGTTTCTGCTTTTAGATTATCATTGTTTACTTATTGCATGAAATATAAAGTATCCATATTGCTGGAAATCCCAGACATAGACTACTAGCATGAATTCCAGATGTAGACTACTAGTGTGAATTCCAGACTTAGACTGCTAGTTTGTATTTCAGGCATAGACTGCTAGTGTGGGTACCAAACGTAGACCACTAGTGTCAATTTCAGACATAGACTGTGAGTGTGAATTCAAGGCGAAAACTACTAGTGTGAATTCCAGACGTAGACTGTTAGTGGAACTTCTAGACGTAGACTGTTAGTGGGACTTCTAGACATAGACCACTTGGTGTGAATCCCAGACATTGACCACTAGTGTTAATCATAGACCGTAGACTATTGACTTCCAATATGGTGTCAGTTGGTAAGGGCCCATGCAGGAACGGGCAAGACACATGTATAACCTGCATGTTGCGAGAACTGTAAGCATACACATATGCTATAAGATACTGAACACCAATATGTCTACAAGGAGGGCAGTGATGTATGTTCTGTTAACTAATTCTCCATGTAACATTTCCTTTGCAGAATATCAGTCTTCACAGTTTTCCTGAAAGACTACTAGTTGACTTACTTATTCTTTTTCGCTCCCTGTGGAACATAGGGCCTCAACAGTTCTCCATTTTTCTCGGTCTCTGGCAGTATTCTTTATTGCCTCCCAGGATAGTCGAGCACCGTTCAGTTCCTCAAGAAGTCTCCAGTTTGGCTGCTGTGCAAATCTATCTCAGGCATGGAGCCTAGTCCTTCAGAGACCCAGGTTATTAGTTTTTAACAATTTTTTTCTGGTTTCTGTAACTACATCCTTTTTTAAGTGGATGGGTAGTTAACCCATTGCACAGCCCCCAACCTGGGGGACCAGGAGACCACAATGAGTCTGACTTCTCTCTTTTGATCTGTCCAGCTTGCAAAACCCTGTCAACATAGTTCTCCGTGTCATTGAGGTATGCAAACATACCCACCACTACAGAGTAATGCCTTCATTGAGGGGATTGACTTACTAACTGCTTAATTTGATAGATAACTTCTCTTATGTTACTGTACTTTGTGAGTTTATTTTTAACTGTTAAAAAAAATTCTTTTGCCATCTTTATCAGATACAGTGAAGAGCAGATTAAAACTTTGGGGCACGAATTAGGTGCTGGACATTTTATTATTTCTCGTGGAGGTGCTGTGAAGTTTGTGGGAAGAGATCAATGGTATGTCAAGGGTTCTAATAATAGCTCTTCAATACCGACAGTGTTTGTGAGCAATCTCTTCATTGAGGCAATTGATGCAAGCAATATGAAACTTACATATGTTGGATTTGATCATCTGGGTAAGTAACTTACATAGCATTTAAAAAGGGGTAAAGAGAAAGGCAGACCAAAGGCATGTCATAGGAGGCGACTGAGAAGGTTAGCTACCCCACCCGCGTAAAAATGCACTAGATATTTACAGAAACCACAACCAGGAAAATGCATAGTTCACCACCCGAGGAAGAAGAAGAAGGATCCTGCAAGGTAGGACTCTTGGAGCCCCCAGGGTAATAGAGGTAATGGAAGACCCAAGAACACCTGGAGGTATGAGTTGGAGGCAGAATGCAAGAAAATGAAGAGAGAGTGGAGAGATCTGGAAAAGATGGCTTTGAATATGAGGGCTTGAAAGGCTTTGGTTGCTGACCTATGCCTCCCTATGGGTGAAGACTGGTCTGAATTGTTTTTCATTGTTTTCATATTAATGTAGAATTTGTATAACAATTTTGAAAGATTATGACTTGAAATAGAAAAAGGTTAGTTTACAAAAATATGTTAACGCTTTGCCATGGAAATAATACAAAATGGCAGCCAAACACAAAATTTCAAACCCCTAAGGCTCTGAATCTCTCTCTCTCTCTCTTTGCCTTTTACCCCGGATTGGGGCATAGGCCCTCAACCAACTCATGCCAAGTCTTCCTATCTCTAGCTATCTCCTGCAACTCCCTCCAGCTCTTCTTTATAAGGCTCTGAATCTAATGAATATAAATGAATTCTGTTTTCGCTCTGAGGTGAACAGTTGTAATATCTAAAATATTACACAAACTTTTTAGGATATATTAAATATTACATTTTAAATACATTTTTAGGTAAACACACCTCCAAAATTAGGTCATAAAAAGGTTTTGGGGTGTTTTTACCCAAAAATTTATTTTAAAAGTACATTTAAATTTATAAATATCTATATTTGCATATGTTACATTACATATACAAATAGTCTTTGGTTGCATATATTACGTAACAAATATAAATAGTCTTTAGTTGCAGACAAATCTGTAAACAAATGTTGGAAAAAATATTTCAAAAGCGACTGTCACATCTCAGATATTTGAGATTCAAAGACTGCCCATATCTGGATGACTGGTGTCTGAGCCGTCTGCAACGCCAGAGTGAAACCCTGGAGTACTTAGACATTAGTAGTTGTCCTGGCATTACAGATCATGGCTTGTCAGCTCTACATTGTCTTCAGTAAGTGATCTTTCATAAGAGAATAAACAAATTGAAGCAACATTCATGAAATTAGCTACATTTGTTAACTCTTCATAAATTGATGTCAGATAAAATCAGGAAAATGCAATGAGAAGTGTCATTTAAAAAATCTTGTTTTGAAGTTGAAGAATATAATATTATTTAAATAAGTTGAAGAATTGCATTTCAAATTATGTAAATAAGTTTAGAAGTTGCATATCAAATTATTTAAATAAGTTGAAGAATTGCTTTTCAAATTATGTAAATAAGTTTAGAAGTTGCATTTCCAATTATGTAAATAAGTTTAGAAGTTGCATTTCAAATTATTTTAAAAAAAGTTTAGTAGTTGTATTTCAAATTGTTTAAATATGTTTAAGGGTTTCGAATTATTTAAATGTACTTACTATATAAAATTGTGATGCAGAAAGCAATACTGAATGACATGTACGTAGTCAGATCGCCTAATATGACACATCTGATTGATTTTTTTGAGTGAAGGCTGGCTTTCCTTATCAGTGTCCCTTGCCATTCAGGCAAGCCTTACTCCAACTTCTGAGGTACTTATAATTTAGACCCCCAAGTAAAAGATCAGGAAACCTGTAGCCCAACCGTGTGTACACTGGAAAGAAATTTGTAGGCTCAAGTTGTCCTTGAACCTCAGCATAAGCATGTCACATGGTTACTTGCGAAGCGTGTTATCGACTTCCGCTATCGGTGCCCCAAAAATATATATAATTTCAGGGTACCCAGCATGAGTGAAGTCACCAGTTATAACCTAACCACTAACACATCATCTTCAAGTCAAAATGTTGGTCTCGCCCGAGTGGTTACCGGGCCCAAATTTGGGGTGTAAAGAATAGAACCACTGTTACCTGCTATGCATGTCGTAAGAGGCGACTAAGGAGGTTTGGCTGAAATCGGATGCATGTGTCCGCTAGGAATGCTAACCCGAAAAAATGCTTGCAGAAAACGGATGCACCAGGCCGTAAGGCGCATAACATGGTGCAACGACCCCTCACAATGAGGAATGGGATAATAGATTCTACGGTCGCCAATCTGCCTCTGAGATTTAGCCACGCAGTAAAAATGTCAGACCTACCATCAGGAGGGTGGCCACAATTTACTGCGGGAAGAGGTCGGCGCCAACGGGGAAGCAGAAAGCATAGGAATTATATCCTACAGAACTGCCCCCAGTATGCAGACTTGAGAAGAAAGGTGGCCCACTCACACTAGCGTCCAAGACAAACTGTATGGCGTGGTTGATAATATGAGGCAAACGGCTGCCTTTATTAGAGAATCCAAAATCCCAATCTAGTGAGAACGCAGAAGAAGAAAATGTTGGTCTCTGTACAATATTTTGCAATATATTGCTATTAAATTATTTTTATATTTACATTGCTGTGTTTATATGAAGATTTTACCCTATAAATATATTCCACAGAAATTTGAAAGTTCTACGCTTGTCCAACCTTCAGAATGTGAAACAAATTGGTCTGCTAGCACTTCTGTTAGAAGAGAAAATACCAGGTCTGATGATTGTTGGTGTCAAAGATGAAGAATTTAAACCCCCGTCATGGGAGCAGAGAGGAGAGAGTCGACTTGTTAGAGCTTTGTTAGGATACTTACAGGAAGAGGATGCTGAATCTATTGGCAAAGTTGAAGAACTACAAAGTAATAATGATTTGGACTATAATTTTATTTCTAACAGTACCATCCGACGAGTTGAATGATTTTCTGAAATTCAGTTGAAATTAGTTGAGATATTATGAGAGCAGAGAGTTGATTTGTCAGAAATTCAGTTGATTTAAATGAATAAATATGATGCTCATTTTTTGGACAAGTTAAAGAATTACCAAGTTCTAGCTCAGCATCTAGCCCAGCACTGTCCAATGCCGTACTGTGTGCGCCATGGCACCAGTGTCATACATTCATGACACCCCTTTCTACTCTGCAGACTTCATCGTTAATCAGATTTCAAGAAAACAAACTATTTTCAAACTTTTCGTAGCACTCTCATGAACACGATCTCTTCCCGCTTTGGCAATTTTGTTTTATTTTGTTATCATTCTACTGCCACCTAACTTCACCCGTTGCTTTTTCACTGGTGAAAGCATCAGTATCTCAAATACATTAATATTACTATTGTTATTACTAGTAAGATTTAGACCTTTGTCAACAGATGTCTTATGCAGATTCTCAGACTGAGATGGTATGACAGAGTCGCAAACAGAGACCTGTGGATAAGAACAGGACAGGAACACATGATAACCCAGGTTAAGAGGACAAAATGGTGATGGGTTGGGCATAACCTATGGAAGACACAGTCAAGTGTCACTAGACATGCACTTGAGTGGAACCCGCAAGGAAAATGAAAAAAAAGGATGTCCTAAACAGACCTGGAGATGGAGTCTTCTTGAGGAACTGAGGGATGCTGGACTATTCTGGAAGACCATAAAGAAAACAGCCAGAGACTGGGATAAGTGACGAAAAACTGTTGATGCCCTATGCTCCACAAGGAGTGTAGAGGAATAAGTCAAGTAAAGTAGTATTATTACAATCGTCACATGGCGCCTACGCAACCATCAGTCAGATGTGCCCCAATATACAAAAAAACATTAGATATCACTTGTCTAGACTATTATCCTATTTCGAAGAGAGTCATCAGGCAAGTTGGATTTTCTTATCCAGTTATGAGTTACAAGTGAATAAAAAGTTTTAAAACCCAAAGAAAACACTGAGGCCAATGAATATGGTAAATAAGTAGACAGTAAAAACAGTATTTGAGGCTCCCAGAAAAAAATGTTGCTACACATTGAAATTGAACTATAACTGTTATTTCTCTCTGCGATAGACAGTAAAAGCAGTATTTGAGGCTCCCAGAAAAAAATGTTGCTACACATTGAAATTGAACTATAACTGTTATTTCTCTCTGCGACCATCGCATAGAAGACTAATTTTATTTGTTATCTTCTAATATGGTTGGATGTGTGGTGTGATTCCAACGACATTTCTAATGTTCTTTATTTCTCACTCTATCCTTGTCTTGTAACATTGATAATTCATTTCACGTGTTGTGATCTTTCTCTCTTGGAATTTCTTTAGTGACTATGTTTGACATTGATAACAGAGAGTTGGTAGACATATGCAATTTATTAGTTGTCACTTGAATGCCATGGCTATATTTGAGTGTTGGAGCAGTGGGGAATATAATGTACAATGTATTGTTAGATATACGCCTGAGTGGTTACCGGGGCCCAAATTTGGGGTGCAAAGAAAAGAACCACTGTTACCTGCCACGCATGTCGTAAGAGGCGACTAAGGAGGTTTGGCTAAAATCGGATGCACATGTCCTAAACCTGTAGAAATATATGCGTTTAGGGGCCTACCAAACCAATGTGCAACGTATACACGTTCTTGGCAAAGATCAAACATATCACAAAGAGTGATTAAAATTGGTCATAAAGAACGAACACAAAGAAGAAGAAGTTAGATATAATTTAGTAAAGAAAAATGCACTTTATAAAATATGATATTTATGACTGCCTGTCTCTGTTTTTTGTGAATATGTATGTGATGGAGACATTACAGGTTTTTTGCTAAATTGTTTATTAGTTACTGAACTGATGTCATAGCACTCCATGCAGACCCATAGGTGCTCAGTCTCGCCCAGCAGATTTTGTAGGGTATACATCTTATTTTTGTCACACCACTTAATGCTGTAAAATATTATGAGAAGCTTAAGTTCTTGTTGTTTGTTAAAGCATCTTGTAGAGGTTATACAAGAGCTTTGTACAAGTAATCAAGACCAGGTGGCATATTAGTTACGACCTTGCTTCACCTTGCCATTGTGCACTCCGGATACAGATTAGTCTGACTAACGAAACAAGGTTCAACATAATCTATCTGTGATGAAGTCTGCTGGAGACAAGTCTGCTAGGAGAAAATCAACTTTTTCATCTTCTGCTTGCCTCAAGTTTGAAGGCAAGAGGAGCCTTTATCACACTAGGAAGTTTCTGCACATCTTTCTTTCTTTTCTATTCTTTTCTCTAATCCTGTTTTTTTCCTCACAGCTTCAAGATAAGAAGAGACTTCTGTAAAGGGTTTTTATGTGTGCTTCAAAAACAGTATTTTGTTGTTGCCTCTATTATCTCTGAAGTCCACCTTTTGTGTGGATTTTGTTTTGCTTTTGTATCCACTGTATTGGAATAATATTGCTCTTTGAGGCGCACTGTCTGTTGGTATTCTGCTTATTTATCTGAACCATTTAATTTGTTGTTTCTTGATGAAGTTCAGTACTGATGTTGTACCAACTTTTTTTCCCCTAATGTCCTCATTTCTAAACAGGTCCCTTCTTGATACTCCCAGCATTCTACATAGATACTTTCTGCAAGTCTGAAGAAATCAAATCTAGAACTAAAGTTAGAATATTTAACTCCAATGTTAACACCATATTAGATGCCATATGACAATGCCTGAATTGTTAGTCGCTACACACTGAGAGACATACTGAGGAGGGGATCGGAGCACTTATGGACTAATTGGTTCGATGGGCAGTGATGATGATCCAATTACTAAACTAGAGACTAAAACTACGCCTGAATTCATAGCAGACGAATGACCCAAAAATACTATGAGATATTTTGAGGAATGCAATGTTGGGCACGTACATTTTTTTGAGAAATAGCACATGATGAATAGTGTGGTCAGCAGGATGCCTTCACTTTCCAGTGTTCCTCTAGTACCCAGTTGAGGTTGAGTTGACCATACCACAGTTGTATGGTCTTAAAAAGTCCACTTCAACTGTAGAATTTAATCCCAAGACCACACATATACTTTCTTACTTTTTTATTCTCCTGCACTTTCTTTGTCTATTATCTCAACATCTAGAGGTTTTAAAGATTTGTTTGTTCTTAACTGATTCAGTACCAGGTTTTTTCACCTCTGGACGGAATTATTTTTTAGCTTCAAAAATATTGCACACATACTTTAGTTAAATTAAAATATTGTTTCTAAATATGATTTAAAGTTGAACTTATTATATATCAAATTAAAGATAAATGATTGTACTTTCATAAAATATTTATTGTATGCGAAAATATAATGTTGTGTTGACTGTGCATGACAAATATTAGCATGTAATAAAAAATTAATTGAAATTGTGAGAACAAAAATCCAACTTACCAAGGGCCTTGAGGAACAATATGGTGAATAAATCAGTGTAACTGCTCTCTTTATATAAGTAATCCATTTATGAATACACAAAAATTAAGAAAATATTGACGAAATATATGGTTTACTAACTGTTCGCAAATTAGCAACACGACCATCTGGAACCTGACTGGGGCAACGCCCTCTCGCAGCTGGTTGGGAAACACTACTAGTATTATTTAAATTATTAATAATCGACGTATTTAAATCACAAACTTCTGTGTCATCAGAATCAGAAGCTTCACTATCTTCACTATCAGTATCTACATCTTCATGCAACCAATCTCGCGCTTCTGCAGCTGTAAACGTGCAGAACGAGCTGATAACAAACCATTTCTAGACTCTGAATTGTTAGACATTATTTTTAATCACAGGGTAACTTGAAAACGAAAATTAAACTTGGTTTCACTTCTGATTCTAGTCAAAACAACGATGTTGTGATTTGGTTATCGTTAGTACTTCCTTTCTACTTAGTTTCCGGTTGATATAAAACTACAATCGGAGTGAAAATTAATAAAAACTCAACGCAATAGTAGCCGTCTTTTAAAAGACGCTTGGGACACGAGATAAGAAATATGTGCACTAGAGTGTTCCACGGGACTGAATCAGTTAATGATGACCTGCTCCAATATTAGTAAGAGAAGATGCTGTGAAGGAAGACAGTGGTGGTTTTGTAATGACTACAAGCAGTCTCACTATGGAAATCATGGCAGTAACTAAAGCCATAGTCTAGCTGGAGTCACAGACTTTTATCCATGCATGTTTTCTCAGTGACTCAATGAGTTTGCTCATGAAGATTGAAACAGGCTGGACTTGGAAACAATGGTTGGAGTCGTCGAAGATGCCTAGGCTGACAGAGATCAGTTTTATTTTTGTGCCAGGACATACCGGTGTAAGGGGAATAAATGAACCAATAGGCTTGCAGGTATGGCTGCTGTAAAAGTCGAGCAAGCAATGGACCAGGCTGATATTTTGAATTCACTATGGAAGAGAGGATGTGTAAATTTCAAATAATAGTAAAAACATGTAATCACAAAGTACTGTAGTTTTACAATGACAAAATACAGCGTTTCGACCAACAATGCCTTTATCAAGCAAACGAACAACAGAAGTGACAAATTTAAAAAACATATGGACGACCACAAACGTTTCTAATGAAAATCTGGAAATAAAAACGAAATAAGTGTAACAAAAAACACACATAAAAACTAGAAATAGAAAGGAAGAGAAACAATGAAAAATCTAGTAAATATACAACTTGAATACATGCAACATATGCCCATATAGATTACAAGGCATGGGAAGAGAAAGTACTAAGAAGCATAGGAATGTAATACGTTGAACCCACGTGGTTGCAAGGTACCATACAACGAAATCAACCGATTCTCCAGAGCAAATCGACTGCGACCATCCAAGGAACATGATCAGATGGCTGTGACCTGGACATCGTGAACTCCTAATGGCCAGTATCATTGAAATGGGTGGCTACAGGGGTCACAGAGCATTGGCGTGTGTTGGGCGAATCGGTCACTGAGCCTCTTGCCTGTCTCGCCGATATAAGCCTTGTTACACCGCTTACAGATAATGGCATAGATAAGATTACGGACTCGCATGTGAAACCATCGTCAATAACAAACGTGGCTAAAGGAAAAGATACAGTACGCGTCTGTATCACATAAGCACACGTGTTGCAACGCCGACGCCACACTGGACAGTGCCAAAATAGTCTGGATATTGGACTTAAGGCGACTGTGTACCAACATATCCTTAAGACTTCTGTCCCGTCTGTAAGCCACCAAAGGATAGTTGGGGAAGACAGAACGGGTCTCAGGATCTGACTTAAGGATAGACAGATGACGGAATAAAACATTTTTCACCAGTGAACTATGGGGGTGGAAAGTTGAGATAAGTTTTACTCTGTCTGAGTTAGTAGTTCTATGCTAGCTGGTAAGGGCCTGCTGGCGAGTTACAAATAATAGTACAGAATCTACAACCCTAATCAGACTGCAAGTATACCAAGTCAGATGTGGTGTAGCTAGACAAGAACACTATACTGATAGCCAAAGAAGAATAGTAAACAAATAACTGATGTTGCTAGTCGCCACACACTGAGAGACATACTGAGGAGGAGATTAGAGCACTGATGAACTAATTGGTTCAATGTGCGTGATGATGATCCAATGACTAAACTAAACCTTATACTTCATGATAAAAAAGACAACTCACATATACCACAATACTTGACCTGCATGTTTAGAATAAACTAGGTATACCATCAATTAATCCTGTATATAGTTTTAGTTGTTTGAATTTAAAAGATAGATTTCTCTTAAGGGATGCAAAAAAAATAATTTCTCTTACAGGACACTGGGGAAATATATTTCTCTTACATGATGCAAAGAAAATATATTTTTTCTCTTACATGACGCAAGAAACAAATATTTCTCTTAAATGATGCAATAATTAAAAACAACATTTCCTTACATGACGCAAAAAACCAATATTTCTCTTACATGATGACAGAAAAAACAAACATTTCTTTTACATGAAGCAACAAAAATCAACATTCCTCATACAGGACACAGAAAAAACGACATTGATCCTATGCCAAATTATGTCACATGTAGACATACTCGCTGTTCAGTTCAAGTGGAAATTGTCAAGTAATCATACTACTCATGTCAAGCGATCCTTGCCTTCCAGTATTGTTAGCTTAAAAAAAGAATTCATATTAAAAACAACATGCAAAAACAAGGTTATACAATTAACAATGTCACAAATTAAATTTAACGCTAAGGAATATTATAGTATTATTAACACTTTTCATTCAGCAATAAATAACCATGGACTCATAAATATAAAATTGTGTTAAATTATAATAAATTGCAAGTTTTATATCTTCTTTTCTTAACCACATTTGTAGTGGGGAGAGTTAGTTTTCCATCTTGTGCTAGGTGTGTTGCGCTTGACGTTGTCAGTCCATGCTTTCGCAGGACTCTGAGATGTTATCTATCCATCGTGTACTTGGCCTGTCTCGTGCTCTGCGCCCTGAGTGTCGATTATTGTAGGTACGTGATGGTAGTAAATGTGGTTCCATTCTCATTAGATGGCCCAACCACTTGATTTTTTGCTTCTCGGTGTACTGTATGCATGGTATAGTACCAACGATGCTTCTGATATTCTCGTTTCTCACTCTACCTCGCCTTGTAATAACGTTGACAGCTTTTCGTAGACATCTCATTTCAAATGTTGTAAAATGAAATGCAAGTTTTATAACATAAATTTTTATATTTTTTTTCGATCCAGAAGCACTTGAGCTTTCAGCTCTTCGGCTCAGTGCCATGGACATTGTAACCCTTCGGTTCGGTGCCACGAACACCGTGAACCTGTGGCTTTTCTGCCAGTCCGCGGAATTGAACCCGCACACACAGAGGACTAGTCACCCGCAGTCCAACGCGCTACGAACACGCTGGGCAGACGGGCTTATATATAACATAAATAAAATTCAACCTACATCAACATGTATATCCGATTTACCGACTAAGCTGATCGGCCGTATGTTATTGGAGAAACATGGTTCGATAAATTTGGTCATCAGATCAATTGAAAAAGTACGTATTACGTACGAATATCACTTGTTTCCTACGAGAAGCCATTATAGATCTAACGATGCACATTCCATCATTTAGACACTAGCTCATTGCCCGTGTGTTGCTGGAGCTAGCAAGGGATAGTAACACTGCTACCTACAAGGCATGTCGTAAGAGGCTACTGAGGTAGGGGCTTAGGGAAGCTACCCTAGTAAATAAAAGCGTCGCAGAAATCGGAAGTGCTGGCTTACTTGTAAGCGGCGTAACTGGCACAACGTACAATCGCTCTTAGGCTCAGATCACATACAAATCACAAAGAGTGGTTAACAAGTGGTCGATGTGGAGCGTTTAAAGAAGAAGAAGAAATTAGTTATTGGTTACTGAACCGAGTTCATAGCACTTCGGACAGACACATAGGTGCTCAGTCTATCAACCAATAGATACCGAAGAGTCTGCATACTGATCGTTCCGGTGGCTCGCAGGTTAAACACACTCCTCTCTCTGTCCCTCAAGCATCCAGTTCTAATTGTCTCTCTCTTCACCCTTCGCCCCTAGGGAAGCATAGGTCCGCAACCAAGGCCTTCCAAGCCCGCCTATCCAAGGCCATCTTTTCCAGATCTCGCACTCTCTCTCCGTCCTCTTGCATTCCATCTCTAACTCCCGTCTCCAGGTGTTTCTGTGTCTTCTCTTACTTCTATTGCCCTGGGGGTTCCATCGGAGAGCCTGTCTCTCGATGCTGTCAGGGGGTTTCCTCAGTGTGTGTCCTATCCATCGCCACCTTCTGCTCATTATCTCCTGTTCCACCTGCCGTTGTCCTGCTCTATCCCACAGTTCTCTGTTTGTGGTCTTGTCATACCATCTCAAATGGAGTATCCTGCTTAGGCATCTATTGATGAATGTCTGCAGCTTTTGGTGTTCACCTTAGTCGTTCTCCATGTCTCCGCTCCATACAGAAGGACAGACTTGACATTTGAGTTAAATATCATTATCTTAGTTTTATTCCTGATCATTCTTGAACTCCATATGTTCTTCAGAATGGCAAATGCTGATCTTGTCTTTTGTATTCTAACCCTAACGTCTTCATCTGTGCCACCTTGAATGTTGACAACACTTCAACATTGTACAAGTTCTACTTGTACAACATGTAAATCCAAACTCCTTAAATCGCTGGATAGATTCTACAACAGTTTCAATTTTCTCACCCAACAATTCCCAGTGACAATGTATGGGTGTAAAACATGGACAATTCCCAGTGACAATGTATGGGTGTAAAACATGGAAAATTTCCAGTGACAATGTATGGGTGTAAAACATGGACAATTCCCAGTGACAATGTATGGGTGTAAAACATTGACAATCCCCAGTGACAATGTATGGGTGTAAAACATGGACAATTCCCAGTGACAATGTATGGGTGTAAAACATGGACAATTCCCAGTGACAATGTATGGGTGTAAAACATGGACAATTCCCAGTGACAATGTATGGGTGTAAAACATGGACAATTCCCAGTGACAATGTATGGCTGTAAAACATGGACAATTCCCAGTGACAATGTATGGCTGTAAAACATGGACAATTCCCAGTGACAATGTATGGGTGTAAAACATGGACAATTCCCAGTGACAATGTATGGCTGTAAAACATGGACAATTCCCAGTGACAATGTATGGGTGTAAAACATGGATATTTAACTAGACAATGGAAAAGCATATATATATGCTTTTGAATATAAGTGTTACAGAAGAGTCTTCCGTATACCATGCACAGAGAATTAAGAGAACAGATATATCCAGAAGGAACTCAAAATCAAAGAAAACTGACTGATGCTACAAATAAGAATGAGAAAATTGAAGTATTTTGGACATATAAAAAGACACGGCAGTTTGGAGAAGACCGTTATGGAAGGAGATATCTCAGAAAAGAGAAAAGAAAGACAACGGAGAAGATGGATTCAGGATGTGACTGATTATTTGAGCAAGACAGCTGCCGATGTGGGATATCTGACCTATGATAGATACACCATCCGAAAGATTGTTATTGTGGCAGAGTTCTGCTCAGGACAAGATATTTGATGATAAGGCATGGTGTATCCTACCGTTCTGATAAAAGTCGTCATCAAAAGTTCCCACCAAAGAATATACCATTTCTTATTTCAGCACCACTCTGCACCGTTTGATTTAGTTTTCTCATTATGTTTACATATAACACACCAATGACGTCATATAATCTAAATGGTTGATCATATTGTCAAATAATAGCTTTCAACGTTATTGGTTCAACGATTGCATTATACTAATATATTGTAGACAGGTGTCAACTCGACTGAAAAACTTTTCAGATCTAGATGTAAGTTTGATTTAGAAACACAAAATGGACATCACACTGTGTTTAATATTTATTATGTAGTTTGTTTGTCCTTTGAATAATATCGTTCTTACCATAGTCAACCTGAAAGTCTGGATCTGAAGGTTATCCGAATCTTCCATTCTGGTGTTTATGTTTCCTTAGTATCTTGTTGTCGTCTTGCCTAGTATTCCAGGAGCAATATCCATGTGGGAGGAGGCTCCATGCAGACAAACGTCGCACTGAATGGGCAAACATTAGTCAGACTTCAAGCAACTGTCTTGCTGTCCAGCGCGTTCGTAGCGCGTTGGACGACGGGTGACAAGCTCCCTGTGAGTGCGGGTTCGATTCCACAGGCTGGCAGAAAAGATACAGGTTCTCCAGATTTACGGTGTTCGTGGCGCTGAACCGAAGGGTTACGATGTCCATAGCACCGAGTCGAAGAGCTGCAAGCTCAAGTGCTTCTGGATCAGGAAAAAAAAATACATCTGGACATGCAGTAGGGGAATGACATGAGAGAATAGATCAACTTGCTGACGTGTTATCCATTGAAAAATTAATGACAGGACGCACATCACAAATACCTTATACTCCACCGTGGCTTCCGATAACATAAGACCGGCGAGCTCAGGCCTTATGTTTTGTCGTGAGCCACGGTTCCACCCGATCGCCAGTAAGGTCAAGGAGATTTTTCTTATGCCGAGAGCATACAGAAAAGAATACTAACCTGAATAGTTTCGTGGTGACTGCGCTAGTCATGTGACCATTACATTTCTTATGCTTATGTCCCCTCTGTCCTAAACTAGTCATGTGACCATTACATTTCTTATGCTTATGTCCCCTCTGTCCTAAACTAGTCATGTGACCATTACATTTCTTATGCTTATGTCCCCTCTGTCCTAAACTAGTCATGTGACCATTACATTTCTTATGCTTATGGCCCCTCTGTCCTATACTAGTCATGTGACCATTACATTTCTTATGCTTATGTCCCCTCTGTCCTAAACCGCCCTAAAAAGTCGTATTAGAGGCAGTAAAGAGACAGGTTTTTGTTTTTGTTTTTACATTTCCCACTTCTTTATCCAGCGCTTGAAAAGATGTTAAGTAGTTCTTATCTTATTTTCCTAACACAGGAAGATCTCAATGTCAGTGCACGGATTCTGTAGTGCCTGGTGTCATATTTTTAAGAAGGTGATAATTTTTGCAGAAATTTCATTTTATTATTTTTAATGTATTTTACCCTGCAACGGCTCTTTTTATCGATTTTAAACTGCTAGAAGTTCTTTTACAAGCTCAACTTGAGCATGGAAACTAAATTTTATTATCCATCTCCGATAGGACTAGGGATCGCACCAACATTGAGATCGTGGATCTCTGGAAAATTATCCCGATCGCTCCACGAGGAGAACAAACCGACTACATCAGGAGCGAGAAGCGAGCACCTTATCTCCACGCTCCAGAGATCCCCATGTTCGAACAATAAGTGCACTTAATGATCGAATATTGATGATAGAACTGTTCCCAGTAAGTATGCAGATCTGAGAAGAAAAATGTGTGTGGCCCACTTGTACAAGCGTCCAAGACAAACTGTATGGCAGGGCTGATAATTTGAAGCAGACGACGGCCTTTATTCGAGAATCTGAAATCTCAATGTAGTAAGAACGCAGAAGAAGAAGAGTATAATATTATAATATATAACGGTTGTTTGCTATACCCGAAAAATAGCGCGTGCTTGTGACAATGCATCTATCTAATTAGCTAACTACCTAACTAATTAACTAACTAACTACATAACCAAATAACTAACTACCTAACTAACTAACTACACATAACCAAATAACTAACTAACTAACTAGCTAGCTAACTAACCAACCCACCAATGATTACTAATTTTATTTACAGACTGTATAGATTAATTCAAGGCGCACACAATGAACAGGTTGCAAAGTGTCATTGACTACACAACAGGTACGACACCCACACCTAAATCTGAAACAGAGGAGCATGTTACTCGTGGCAGCATGGAGACATATGTCAATAGCACTAATACATCACAGCCGCTAGGGCCATCCTCTTTATGGAGTAAGTATTGCTGTTAGTTAGCAGCAGTAAGGATGTTAATAGTAAGCGTTGATCTTCATGTGCTGTAAAAGTTACTGTTACCCTAAAACATTAAATTCTGGTCAACCACTAGTGACAACTGTTATAAGAGAGAGAAGATGGAGATATGTTGGGCACACCTTGAGGAGAAATGATCAAAGAATATCAAAGCAGGCATTGAAGTGGGATGCAAAGGGTTCAAGAAAGAGAGGTCGACCTAAGGAGACCCTGAAACGAACTTTGCTGAGAGAGGCAGGAAATATCGGTCTCAGTTCCATGGAGGAGATTGAGCGAGTTGCCCATGGTAGAGCAGTATGGAGAAATTACTTGCAGGCCCTATGTAACGTATAACGGTACGAGAGGAATTATTATTATATCTAGTTTCGTTGGTTGTCTCATACTAATTTTAAATAGGGACCATACTTAAACGCTCTACTACAAGAAGAGAAAATCGAAAACGAAAATCTATATCTCAATATGACACAAACAAAAATAATGACAATGGATAAAACAAGCATAACAAAGGATATTTTATCAATGTATAGAAAATGTGAACAGTTTGGTTCGATGCTAACAACAGATGGAAATGGGATGATGGAAATTAAAAGAAGAACAAGCAAGGTCTTACAAAAGCACTAAACAACTAAAAACAGTATGGAATGGAACTGATAGGAAAACAAAGATAATAATACTAAGAGCATGCATATTCCCAGTGACAACATATGGGTGTGAAGCATGGACATTTTTAACAAGGCAGTGGAAAAACATATATGTGCTTTTGAATATAAGTGTTACAGAAGAGTCCTCCGTATATCATGGACAGAGAAAAGAACAAATAGATCTATCCAGAAAGAACTCTAAATCAAAGACAACTGGCTGATGCTACAAATACGAATAAGAAAATTGAAGTATTTTGGACATATAAAGAGACATGAAGGGTTGGACAGGACCATTATGGAAGGGGGCATCCCGACAGGGAGAAGAAGAAGAAGACCACGGAAAACTGTCCACCCAGTTGATGATGTATGAATGCTGGTAGAATATGTGATCAGGTAAGTCCTATAACTGTCCAACCAGTTGATGATGTATGAATGCTGGTAGAATATGTGATCAGGTAAGTCTTATAACTGTCCAACCAGTTGATGATGTATGAATGCTGGTAGAATATGTGATCAGGTAAGTCTTATAACTGTCCAACCAGTTGATGATGTATGAATGCTGGTAGAATATGTGATCAGGTAAGTCCTATAACTGTCCAACCAGTTGATGATGTATGAATGCTGGTAGAATATGTGATCAGGTAAGTCCTATAACTGTCCAACCAGTTGATGATGTATGAATGCTGGTAGAATATGTGATCAGGTAAGTCCTATAACTGTCCAACCAGTTGATGATGTATGAATGCTGGTAGAATATGTGATCAGGTAAGTCCTATTACTGTCCAACCAGTTGATGAGGTATGAATGCTGGTAGAATATGTGATCAGGTAAGTCCTATAACTGTCCAACCAGTTGATGATGTATGAATGCTGGTAGAATATGTGATCAGGTAAGTCCTATTACTGTCCAACCAGTTGATGATGTTTGAATGCTGGTAGAATATGTGATCAGGTAAGTCCTATAACTGTCCAACCAGTTGATGAAGTATGAATGCTGGTAGAATATGTGATCAGGTAAGTCTTATAACTGTCCACCCAGTTGATGATGTATGAATGCTGGTAGAATATGTGATCAGGTAAGTCCTATTACTATCCAACCAGTTGATGATGTTTGAATGCTGGTAGAATATGTGATCAGGTAAGTCCTATAACTGTCCAACCAGTTGATGAGGTATGAACGCTGGTAGAATATGTGATCAGGTAAGTCCTATAACTGTCCAACCAGTTGATGATGTTTGAATGCAGGTAGAATATGTGATCAGGTAAGTCCTACCAGTTGATGATGTTTGAACGCTGGTAGAATATGTGATCAGGTAAGTCCTATAACTGTCCAACCAGTTGATGAGGTATGAACGCTGGTAGAATATGTGATCAGGTAAGTCCTATAACTGTCCAACCAGTTGATGATGTATGAATGCTGGTAGAATATGTGATCAGGTAAGTCCTATAACTGTCCACTCAGTTGATGATGTATGAATGCTGGTAGAATATGTGATCAGGTAAGTCCTATTACTGTCCAACCAGTTGATGAGGTATGAATGCTGGTCAATGATCTGGTATAATGAATTACCAACTCTCTCTCTTTTTTTCTTTCAAGCTAAATTTCAGAACACATTTGCTGAAGCCATAAAACGCAAAGAAGAAATTGAGTATTCTTCACATACATCTTCGGTAAGTGTTTACACTGTAACCATGGTAACATGCATACTATTTCTACTGTTTCAAGCTGTTGTTATTTCAATGGGGAGTTATATTCACGGGTGTACTATTATGTGATAATTCGTGCAATGTCGCTGAGATATTCCTGTGCAAAAAAAAAATAGATCGGAGCACACATAATTATTCACAGAAGAGCAACGATGATGGTTCTATAAATTAATCAATCAACTAGGAAAGATATTCAAGTCAGTACCAGGTAATATAATTCCGGACAAGAATTTGTAGATTAAAAGTTGGGCGAAGCTTTACTCCGGACAGTTCTTCTACAGAAACAGTGCTGCTGACATTACTCTTGCGTAGTTGAAAGTCTAACAGCGATAGTAAAGCTTTACGAAAAGTTTTCTGTGAAGGAACAGAGGTATACCATCAAGGGAATTATGATTATTTATTGTATTCCTCTTGTACCGTTGTATGTTACATAGTGCTTGCAAGTAATTTCTCCATATCACTCTATCCTTGACAACTCGCTCAATCTCTACTATGAAAGTTATTTAGCTATTTTTAACCTCTATCAGTTCGTTTCATGGTTTCTCTATGGCGTCCTCTCTTTCTTGAACACTTCGCCTCCAACTTCGATGTCTACTTTGCTATTTTTTGATCATTTCTTATCAAGATATGCCCAAGACATCTCCATCTTCTTCTTCTTATAACAGTCGTTACTAATGGTTGACCAGACATGTCACTGATTTTATCACTTCTTCTGAATTCGTCCAAAGTTCATTATTTTTCGCAGACATCTATTTCAAATGCATTAAACTTGCTTTCTATATCGTAAGTCATTCCCCAACTCTCGCTGGTATATGTTAGGATTGATACAACATTTGAATTGAAAATTCACAATTTAGTTTTAATACTATATAACTTGCAATTCCATATTTTATTTGAGACTTTTAAAAGCTGATGTTTCTTTGACAATTCGTAGCATACTTTCTTTTTAAATATTTCCAGTGTAATCAAAATTGCTATCTAACTATGTGAACTGCTCTGTTATTTTCATCATGCTAGATTTCAGGGTGATATCTGCATTACTTATCATAGGTGTCTTCATTATATTTGTTTTTCATAGCTTATCTGCAGTCCAAATTTTGTTGTTATAGATGACAAGTTGTATTTTTTTCTTTGCATATATTGGTTATTTTTACTTAACAAGACAATATCCTCTGAAAAAATCAGATCTTCCAGTTGACTATTTTCTACTCAATCAATGCCAGTTTGGCTCCTTAAACATTATCTCATCACCCAGCCAATCGCCACCCCAAACAATATCGGAGATAAAGTACAACCTTGCTTTACTCCAGTTTCAACTATAAACAAGTTGCTTCGATCATCGTCGGTGCGGACTGCACACTGCGAACCACCATTATATTAAGACTTGCTTGGAATGGTCGAACCTGTCATGAGAACATGATTACGTCCGATATTGTTCATGAGCTTAATGAGGTGGACCATGAAGTGACTTAATGAAAGCTTGTCATTATCTTTTTTATATTATTAATTAGAGCTTTCTCGTAATCAATATCGTGTCACAAACTTTTTGATCGCCAGACACCGTTTCCAGAAAACTTACCAGCGATTGTGAACTTAAAAAGAAGACTAGAGAGGGTGAACATGGATTATCAAAGCTTCACGGGAAACTCTAGAACAAGCATATTTGACTTGAACGATCTTCCGTACATATCTCAGATGCGGAGTCTTCTGTTGATTGTATGTGCTTCCACGTTCGTCATTGCGCCGATAGCCTATATGCCGCTGGGAACAATTCAGGTTGGTGTACATGTTTGTTTGTAATCAGGACTGTGCAGTAGATTTTCTCAGTATGATGTAAATCTTCGAAATTTCACCCCTTACATGTTTTTTCTTTAAAAAGACGCCTTTTTGATAACTTGATAATTGCCACCTCAGCTTTTAGGAGCGGCCGCGCGGTATAGTACAAATAAAAATAAAAGCTTGGCGCTGTCAGATCAAAAGTCTTTCGGCTAGCGCTCGTCAACGATGCACCTTAACCAGAAACCTAAATCAAAGGGTACCGAAAGCACTTAGGCAGAGGCGTGCGATAAATCATAAATCGTATACATCAATATCGGAATAACATAGACCAATATTGAAAAGAGTAGTGTAAAGATTTTTAATTATTGAATGGTTCAAATTGTATTTTTATTTCGCTGCTTATGCAACCCCTTACGGTGCTGCCTGATGCAGCTGCCGCCTCTCTGTTTTACAGTATAGCACGGTCCTGGTTGTAATGATTCTCCAAGAAGTTCTGTCCTTTGTTCTGAGGGCACACTCTTCCAAACTTCTACCTTTCTACCTCCTGATATTTTCCTCCCAATCGTATCTCTGTCATCTCATTGCTCTTCTGTCTCTTCTACCTGTCCTTCCACGAAGGTTTTTAACAGTGTTACGTTTCTGAATGTGACCAAAATGTCTTATTTATATAATATCTTTTCTCCTGAGTAGTTCTCCTTTCACTTCAAGTTGTAGAAGTACTTTTTTACTTGATGTTTTCTTCTTTGCGTTCGTTCTTTACGACCAATTTAAATCACTTTTTGTGCTATATTTGATCTTTGCCAAGAACGTGTATACATTGCACATTGGTTTGGTAGGCCCCTACGCGCATAGACTTCTACACGTTTAGGACACGTGCATCCGATTTCAGTCAAACCTCCTTAGTCGCCTCTTACGACATGCGTGGCAGGTAACAGTGGTTCTATTCTTTACACCCCAAATTTGGGCCCTGGTAAGCACTCGGGCGACTGGATGTATAAATGAATGTAAATATACTTGTATAAAAGAAAAGCCAGAGTAGATTTAGATAGAATAGAGACACACACTGAGGAGACCTTCTGACAGCATTACGAGACAGCTCTTCCGATGGAACCCCCATGGTAATAGAAGTAAGGGAAGACCCAGAACAACTGGAGGTGAGAGTCGGAAACAGAATGCAAGAGAATGGGAGGAGAGTGGAGAGATCTGGAAAAGATGACATTGGATAGGATGGCTTGGAAAACCTTGGTTGCAGAACTATGCCTTCCTAGGGGTGAAGGATGAAGAAGAAGCTACTAGAGCAGCTCGAGTTAAAAACAGAAAACCACGACACTGGTTAACAATCAGGTAACAGTGTGACGAAAGAAGTCTAATAATAATAGTAATATTGTTGAAGTTAAAATTAACGTAGGCTGTGTGAAAGTCAATCTAGAAACATTGACTGCCCGAGTGGTTACCGGGCCCAAATTTGGGGTGTAAAGAATAGAACCACTGTTACCTGCCATACATGTCGTAAGAGGCGACTAATGAGGTTTGGATGAAATCGGATGCACGTGTCCTAATCGTGTAGGGGCCTACGTCTATGCGTTTAGGGGCCTACCAAACCAATGTGCAACTTATACGTTTTCTTGGCAAAGATCAAACATATCACAAAGAGTGATTAAAATTGGTCATAAAGAACGAACGCAAAGAAGAAAAAGAAGAAACATTGATTTGATAAAGTATACAATTCTCAGAGAGCCGCAGTAGCGTAGTTGTTAATGAACTCGCCTCTTATGTTAGTGGTCCGGGTTTAATTCCACAGTGGGTGTGGAATATTTTTCCAACCTGTAACAGCTCTCAGGTCGACCCAGCCTTAATTAGGTACCAGGAAAAGCTCGGGGAAGTAAAGACGGCCGGCCTGATATTGACCACATCACCCATCGTGTGCTCACGGGCAATGAAAAATACGGGCCTAACACCGTATTGCCCAATATACCTCAGGTATAAAAAGGGTTCTTTTACTATTAACAAATTATCATTGTCCTAGCACACCTTGTATCTAGGACAAGGACACGCCATTGATAAACATTCAACAGTAGTGATCAAACTGCTACAAAGAGCAACAAATGCATTAACATTATGGGCAAATAGATGGTGTGTCAACATTAAATTAGGCAGGTGCGGTGCTATGCTGTTCACTCTCTTGCTAAAACAAAACAAAACTATAATAATCAAGATAAATAAAGCTCCACTGAGGGCTGACAAATAATCAACCTGTCTCTGAAGGAAAACAAACGATTAAAAATAATTTTAAAATGTAGTATGTGGATGACTGAAAAGCAGCAGCTTTCTCCGTAAGACCAAGCGATCTTATATATGCATTCCACTTCTGCATAAATATATATGCGAGTGGGATATGTGCATGATACAAGCGTTGTAGTTGATTCCTAGGAACATGGGACTATGGAGTGCATTGTATGGAGAGGGGAAAAATGAAGAATGGAATTAGAAGAAAGAATAAAATTATTGCAGCCAGAGACACATAGGACATAATGTGGAAGCAACATTGTCGCTGGAGCTCCATTAACAATTGTAGAAGATTTTTCTCTGCGGGCACCACAGACTGGTCGTTCTAGTCACATGTATCACTTCCATGTATTATAGTTCTTACCAAGTTAGTGCACAAAATATGAGATCAATCTTCGGCAAAGATGGAAAAGTGTCATTCTTCTTCTTCTTCTTCTTTTTGTCGTCACACTGCTACCGGGTTGTTGCCCAGTGTCGTGGCTTTCTGTTTTTGTCTTGCGCTGTTCTGGTGGCTTGGGTGATTGTTATTTTTTCTCTTTCACAGGATTCTGCTACGCCATCTAACCATCTTTTCCGTGGTCTTCCTCTTGCCTTCTTTCCCGATGTTCTGTTGTAGAAGACTGTATACTGTGGAGTTTGGATGCATTCTTATTAAGTGGCCAAACCATTTCATACTTTGTTTCTCAATGTAATTCAAGCAAAGTTCTGTACCAACTTTCTTTCTTATGCTGATGTTGGTGACTCTGTCTTTTCTTGTGTTGTTGGTAACTTTTGCAGTCAACGCATTTCACATATAGTTTTTTGTGACTGCGCTTTGCTCAATGTCCATGTTTGGCTATGGTAACACAAAGTAGGTATAAAAATGCTGTTGATCATCTGTTGCTTAGCTGCCTGTGAAATTTTTGGGTGCCTTAACAATGGGGCTAGCTGGTAGGTTACAGCATTTGCTTTTGCACTCTAGCCTCTATCTCTCTATCTAGTTTTCCGTCTTCTGTGAATATGCTTCCTAAGTATTTGAATTCTTTCACTTGGTTTATTTTAGTGCCATTGACATGGATGTCTAGATTATTATGTTTTCTTTCCATATTCATTATTTCTGTTTTAGTGTTGTTGATTTTCATGTTATGATTTATACAATTTCAAAAGTGTCATTGGAGCACAAAATACGAGATCAATCTTCTGCAAAGATGGAAAAGTGTCAATAATAAAAGTGTCAACAATTTAACAAAAGAAATAACACATAATCTTTTTCGAACGATCCATATCAACCACTTGTTAAATAACTCTTTGTGATATGTATGTAATCTGAGCCTAAGAGTGATGTGCGTTTTGCCAGTTATGCGCCTACAAGTAGGCCAGCCTATCCGATTTCTGCGACGCTTTTTAATTACTAGGTAGCCTCCTAGGCTCCTACCTCAAGTCGCCTCTTACGACATGAATTTTAGGTCGCAGTGGTACTATTCTGTGCTCCCTTTGCTAGCCTCTGCAGCACACGGGTAACACCTAATTCTAATGGCGTATGTGATTTCTGTAACGAATCTTAACTTTCAATTGATATTCATGAAATATATACATATTTATCACATTGCATTGTTCATCCATGGTATACCGTGCTTCACAATATAGTCGGTCTACACAAGCGTTGTCCAATGGGTGCCAGCGGCGCCATGACGCCCTTCACATACATTTATGGAGCCCCGTTTTACTCTTGCTAGCTTTAACGTTAAATCAGATTTCTCAAGAAAACACAATTTTTTTTCTGTTTTCCATATCACTGCCATGAACTCGATCTTCCCCCTTTTGCAATTCTGTTTTCTTTTGTAACCATTCTACTGTCTCTTACTTCCCCTTGCTTTTTCACTGAAGAAAGTATCAACATCTTTACTATATTAACATGACTCTTTATTATTATAGTTCGTTCCAAAATTCGTGATCACACTAAGGTTTAATTTGTACGAAATCTATCTGATGGATACAAGTAATTTTTGCATGCAGTCTTATATACCTCACGACGTTACGAATCCATGTTTAACTAATTGGTATAGTCTGTCCATTAATTCGTGAGCACGTTTGAAATTGATTTTCTCGAAAACTACCTGTTGGATCTCAGTGATTTTTGCATGCAGCCTTAGAATATCCATGACGCTAAAATAAAGCTAACCAGTAGTCCATAGATGCTACGGATTTTGCACATCGGCGAATTCCTTTGATCTTTTATGACAATTGCAAATACGGGGGCTCAAATTTTATATTTTACAGTAATCCCTAGAATTTGTCCATGTCAATTCTATTCATATGTGTATCTCCATATTAACTTGATAGGTCAAGTAATTCAGTGTGTTGCCCTTTATGTGCAATCGTGAACTTGGATACAATATGCAACAGTTAGTCCTCCCCTTCGGTCACCATTAGACCCCAGGGTGTCTTAACTTCACCACAAATTGTATGATGGTAGACGCATTTGGATATGGAAATGTATACGTTGCTATTTCTCAGTCAGCCTTTCTCTTGACGAGGAAATCAACGCTCGTATAGGAAGTGCCGCTACTACATTCGGCAAACTATCAAAGCGAGCGTGGGACAACAAAAATTGACATTGCAGACGAAGAATCAAATATATCGAGCCTGTGTAATTAGTTCTTTACTATATGGCTCAGATACATGGACAGCCTACTCAAGACACGAGAGGAGACTTAACATCTTTCACCTTCGATGTCTCCGCAAGATTATGAACATCAGGTGGTACGACAAGATAACCAACTCTGAAGTACTACAACGTGCAAATCTGCCTTCCATCATGGGCATGCTCAGCAGTAGACGACTAAGATGGTTGGGACATGTGATAAGAATGGAAACTTATCGCATACCAAAACAAATGTTGTTCTGTGAACTTTCGGAGGAAGAGGCACCAGGGCAGACCACTGCTCAGATATAAAGATGTCTGCAAAACCTCAATGAAAAACTTTTCTATAGATCCCAGCACATGGGAGGGACTAGCTGATGACAGAGTTGTGTGGAAAGCCAAATTACGGAAGGGCGCAGAGTCTTTTGAGAAGAGACTTATGTACGAGCTGAACAACAAGAGAGAAAAGCGAAAACTCAGAAGTTGTCACAGTAAAACACTTGCCTATTGACCGTCTGTAAAGATGAAAAGGGCCATACAATCAAAATATGATTTGTATCATCCCGAATCTGACGATTCCATGAGGTTGATAATTGTTACTGGCTGGACAAATTGTAATCCATCTCGGTGCCAGTACTCGTCTTCCTCTCGGAGCACATGTTCAACACACTTCTTCCAGAACTGCATGTCTATCATTGAGAGGGACTCACGTGTCAGAACTTCAACATCACACATTTTAAACGTCCTGTTCTGTTCGGCAACTTGCCCTTTACTTTAGCCCAGACAAGCTCTATCGGATTGAGGTGAGCATGATATGGAGGTAGTCGCAAAGACGTGTGGCCGTATTCCGCAATGATTTTGTCAATATGAAACACCTTTGTCTTATTTGTCATCCTCACCAGGTGCAACAACTCGGGTTTCAAATATGTATCATCGAAGCTGACATTTTCCTTAGCAAGCCAAGTCCTAATTTGATCTTTTGTATTTGATGCAGTTGGTACTTTGTCTTCCGCTGATACTGCGTTGTGATAGGATGCATTATCCATTACCAAGCATGATGGTCTGTTTAGAATTGAAAGTAGATCTTTCTCCATCCAGTGCCTGAAAATATGTCCATTCATTTCTGTGTGGTAGTCCCTACCGTCGGTACTTTTGATTGGAAAATAAGTCCAGCGTCATGGACAAGACCTTCTTCACTGCTTCCTGCATGTGTTAGTATAATACGCTGGCCTTTGCTGCTTGGTATTTTTCTTTCTGTTCACCGTCTACTGATTGCCATTCTTTAGCATTGGTGTGGTGAGCATTGACCAAGGATTCGTCCAAATATACAATATCATAGCCTTGCCTCCGCCGCTCACGGATCTGCCTCAGGTATTTACTTCGCGCAGCAATTAAATGTGGTTTTTCACAAATAATATTCCTGCCGCCTATAGTTTTTCTGAAGGTGAAGCCGGCGGCTCTTACAATTTTCCATAGAGTACTTTTAGAAATGTCTATGCTGCAATCTGATTGCAGTTTTAATTTCAGTTTCCTGAGAGTAACAAGTTGATTTGTCGCAAACATTTTCAAGAGCTCCCGTCTTATGACATCTATGTCAAAGTCGTCAATTGTTCTTTTCCTTCCTTGCTTGACATTAGTGCACTTTGTGTCCTGTTTAATCCATCGGGAAAAGGATTCTCTATTCAGACCAAGCGCCAGTTGCGCTGGTTTCTCAGGGTTATGAATATCGCAATATAGATGACCTCTCTTAGATTCCCTACGGAAGTGTTGGTATAGTAAAACTGTAACCTTCTGCATTGTTATAAATGTGCACTTCAGACTCATTATGAATGTGATATCAATGTCAGTTTTGATAAGCCAACAAATATGATACAATAGCTTCATACAAATAGCGAGATACACCTATAACTATACAACGGTATCCCAATTATAACGTCATATGCTTTCCGCTTTCAAAGTCGACTGGGTTAGGTGCACGGGAATTCGTGAGATTGTTGTTTACTCACGATATTTCAATGTTACCATAATGTATTTTAGAACAACGCGTCTGTGTACCGTAGATCTGTTACTATTGTGTACAATCCGGTGAGGTTGATTTTAATATAACCTGAAGAAGAAATATTTCAAACTACATCAAATTTTCTTGGAAAAAATATTTCTCTAGCGTCATGGATATTCTAAGGCTGCTTGCAAAAAATCACTGAGATCAACAGGTAGTTTTCGAGAAAATCAATTTCAAACGTGCTCACGAATTAATGGACAGACTATAGGTAGCTTAGTTGATGCAAAAACATTTTTGTTATAAAATTTTTGCATAAGCACAACAAAATGATCATCAAAGTTTCACAAAATAGATGAGACTGCAGTAACGTTGGTCGAAATAGATGGTTGAAACGTTGCTGTATTTTGTCATTGTTTTTGTAATTTGTAAAACTACAGTACTTTGTGATTACGTGTTTTGCTCATCAAAGTTTAGAACTTACAGTAATACACAAAATGGTGGCGAATGATTGCAAAGGCTTATTCCTATTACATATTATAAAAAGAAAGGTCACATAGTGAACAAATGATACCTTCCACTTCTATAAATGAAAGTAAATGTTGCGTACATACGCCAATGACAGTCGGTAGGAAACATTGTGAACTGATTAATTCCACGGGATTCCGGATTTTGACGTGCACTGAACTGCATTTGGAACACGGAAATGCTTAGTTATAGACAAACTTGACAATCGTACTGTAAAATTTCGACAAGTATACCAGATCAACATCGCGGTAAATTTAGTAATAACATATAATAAAATTCTTACAGAATTAAAGGTTTAGGTGGGAAAAAATTACTTTTGGAACGTCGTCATTGTTACCTATATAAAAATGCAAAAATCAAGAATTTCTGTCAAGTGGATGATTTTATATCGGTCGGAAACGATGATCACGAATTTTGGAACGAACTAATTCGTTTCCGTGGGATTTTTACAAAAGGTAAAAATAGACTCATCGTTCAGAAAGCAATGGGAAACTACTGAACGTATAAGTGGTGCCTAGAAAATCAATGACTCGTTTACTGTGGTTGATGGCTACGTCCTGTACAGGATTTTAAATTTTCACGATTTTCAATTCATTGTAATCATCACATGGCATCCGCACCTTCACAACCATCAGTCAGATGCGCTTCAATATATAACAAAGTTAGACAAGACTAGTCTGCACTAAATGACATGATTTGTTCGTATGTGTTTGTTAAATATAAAATGTCAATTTCAGGCAGCATACGACCAAAAATGTTTCTTATACACTAAGATACGTCTGACACAATGGACTACTATGTATAATCAAACGATTGGACGGCGTATCGTTGCGTAAGTAATGTGTAATGTAACTTCCATGATTTGGTGTGTACGTACAGCACATGCAGTTAACTGACACAGTCAATGGCTTAATATGTTCATATGACCTACATTGGAACATTTACTTAAACATTTACTCGTGCTTAAAGATGACTTATATTTAAGCTCGAGGACTTAATATATTGAGCCACAATAGCCTAGCATAGCCCTAGTGGTTAAGCACAATGGAGTCGTATCCCCCTCCCCACCATAACGGCTTTCAGGTCGACTCATGTATTCTAGATGGATGGTCAGTGAAATGTATATCCGAATGGACCGTATTCAAATATAGCTCATGGTAAGAAAAAAGTTTTCTTTGTATTAACATATATTGAAACAAAATGACTTATAATGGAACAAGAGAAATTATATTGGAATAAGGGGACAGATATTGGAACAAGAGAACTTAAATTGAAATGAGGGGACAGGTATTGGAACAAGAGTACATTTTTAAGTTCCTTTTTTGGAAAAAAATATCAGATTTAAAAAAAAAATCCAGATGTTGTTTGTTGCACATCACATGTTGGTTATTATTATTGGTTATTGTACTCATGTCTTATCATTACGGACATCCCCATGGGTGCTCAGTCTCTCCCAGCATATGCCATAGGTATGCATGCTGATCAATCCATTCATACGGCAGCGAGAGTTAGAAAAGGACTGTAGATGTTGAAAGTAAGTTGAATGCATTTTTACATATATGTCGGCGAAAAAATTAGCATAAAATGGGACGAATTTAGAATGTTTGATGAAATCATAGTAAGTCTGGTCAACCACTAGTAACAACTGTTATGAGAAACAAAAGATGGAGATATGTTGGGTATACTCTGAGAGGATACTCGAGGGAAACCCTTAAACGAATTGTTTCGTCCCATTATCTGAGATTCGGACACAATAATGATGTCGTTGGCAATGGGGGAGCAGACAGGCTGGCTGGCTCTGCCACCATATCAGAGGGCCAGCCAATGGATATAACTGATATTTTGAACGCCCTCATAGAGTGTGGCCCTCAAGAAGATTTTCATTTAAACCAATCCACGTCAACTACTAGATTACAGGAGCTGGGTTTGAAGATTGAAGTAGCAAGAAAAGAACAGCATAACAGGTACGTGAGTAGGCTCATCAATCAAAATCGAACTGGTACGGTCAGTAGCTGGACGCTGTTGGAGATATTGCGAAGGAGATCGGAGCACCTATGGACATGTCCGGAGTGCAATGAAGATATTCCAAACTGAAACTGAAACTGAAATGACCTCAGTAAACTGAGTTCCATGATGCCAGTCAGAACCTCCATCCTCAACACTGCAAGTAGTTGCCCTGTCAAGTGGTTGTCACATGGTACAGCAGAATAAGAAACCATTAAATTGTTGTCACATAAAGTGAACAAAATGTTTAGAAATGATGTGGTTAGTAGTGGTGGTTGTTTAGATATTAAAACACCACTAGCAACTGATATTGTATCTTGTACTGTAATCTTAATATTGTCTTTCAGGTTTGATTCCGTGAGTACAGAATGGGGCCAAACGTCCATATGCGACTTTACAACGTTTATTCCTGTTTCTATGTCCATTTTTTCTATCATTATTGGTATGTCAACGTTTACAATATGGCCAACAATGATGTCACTTGGGTACGTATGATTGTTGGTGTACAGTTGCCACAGTTTAATGTTCTTTGTTAATGCTGTTGAACGTGAGTGAGACAGTTTATAGACGCACGCAACAAAATGAAACCACTTTCACACAAGCTGCTTACGCTGACTACTAAAAATAAACTGGCAGGACAAAATTTTAGATACCGCAGTCATCATTAGAGCAAAGATCCCAAGTGTCAACACCCTGTTACAGAAGGCCCAAGTGAGATGGACCGGTCACATTGCTCGGGTGCCTGATAAACGCATGTCAAAACAGTTGAATTCGTTCAGACGTTCAGTTAGTAGACAGAAAAAACACGTTAAAGGCACTTTAAGTGTCTCTAAAAATGCTTCGATATAGAGACCACGCGCTGAGAATCCCTGTCGCAAGATCACCAAATGTGGCGCTGTAACAACACAAGAGGAACTCACATAGCTGAGAATCGTCGCACCCTTGAGGTGCAGAGAAAACAAACTGCGTCAAAAGACAAAACACCAGGTCTAACATTGATCATGAATGCCCCACCTGTGGTAGGGGATTGTGCTCGAAGATTTGACTCTACAGTCATCTCTGCACACACCAGAGAGGTGCAGCAACACACGACCTGTATCATCATCGCTTGCGATGGACGGCTATTAATGTTCTTTATTCATTTTGAAAAAGACATTTGACAGCTTGAACAGGAAATCTCTATGGAATACCAATATAATCTTGTTTAGAGCTATTGTCTCTAGTCTTAAAGTCTCATGGAAATTGCTGCAATAGAACCTAGTATATAGCTATTTTTACTAGTTTTGGAATTTCCTGGCAATTCGTTGCAAATCATATTACCTGATAACTGCTCGTATTACAAACAATGAAACAATAATTACAATGTAACAAAATAAAATTCGCGAAAAATATTTTGGAAAAAAGGTAAACGTAACTTCAACAACTTTGAATAATTTTTTTCTCACCCAGGAGAGGAGGTGCTCTAATGATGACGTATGCCTTCTTGACCCTCTTCTGTATGATTGCATGCATTGTCTCGGTCGGTTTCTTACACGACGGTTACAGGTTCACATGTGACAAACTGAGAGAAGCGTAAGTAGTCAGTGTTTGTTTAGTTATTGCTAGACAGTGAGAGCTGCAGTAGCGTAGTTGTTAGTGAACTTTCTTCTTTAAAAAAAGGGGGTTTAAAAGCCGAAGGATTGACTTCATTGCACCGTGTTTTACCCCATACGACTCGGTCCCTCGTCGCAGAAATGGCACGCCACCTGCTGAAAGTATTGCACAAAGCACGAACTCCGTAGCTCCAGCAACAATCCTAGGGGTCTCTGGAAAAAACTGCACTCGTGAACAGAATGGCGCCGTCCGGATTCGAACCCACGACCTTCGACTCACAAGGCAAAGGGTGTAACCACTTAGCCACAGAGACTTGCTTCTTATGCTAGTTGTCCGAGTTCAATTGCCCAGTCTCAATTTGGTATCAGGAAAAACACTGTGAAGTAAAGGCGTCCGACGTTATGTTGATTTCCTCACCAATTGTGTACCGACGGTCAATGAAAAATACGGACCTAACAACGTATTACCATATATACCACGGGGTATAACAAGGGTTCCTTTTTTCTGGACAGTAGACAGAAGGGCCTCTATGATGGTTTACAGTGTGCAGTTCGCACTGATGATGGACACAGCGACTGGTTTATGGTTGAAACCGGAGTAAAGCAAGGCTGAATTTAATCTCCGCTATTGTTTGGAGTGGCCATTGACTGGGTGATGCGAAAATGTTGCAGGGGCGAAACTGGCATTGATTGGGTAGAAAATAGTCAACTAGAAATTTGGATTTTGCAGATGATATTGCCTTGTTAAGTAGAAACAACCAAGATATGCAAAGAAAAACAGACAACTTGTCATCTATAGCATCAAAAGTTGGACTGCAGATAAGCTATGAAAAAACAAATATAATGAAGACACCTATGGCAAGTAATACAGATATCACACTGGAATCTAAAATGATAAAAATAACAGAGCAGTTCACCTATTTATGGTAGCAATTTTGATTGCACAGGAAATGTTAAAAAAGCTATTAAGATACGAATTGGCAAAGCAACATCTGCTTTTAGAAGTCTAAATAAAATATGGAACTGCAAGTTATATAGTATTAAAACTAAATTACGAATTTTCAATTCAAATGTTGTATCAATCCTAACATATGCCAGCGAGAGTTGGAAAAGGACTAAAGATATAGAAAGCAAGTTGAATGCATTTGAAAATAGATGTCTGCGAAAAAAAATGAATATAAAATGGAACGAATTTAGGAGAAGTGATGAAATCAGAGACATGTCTGGTCAACCACTGGTGACAACTGTTATAAGGAGAAGATGGAGATATGTTGGGCACACTTTGAGGAGAAATGATCAACGAATATCAAAGCAGGCATTGAAGTGGGATGCAAAGGGTTCAAGAAAGAGAGGTCGACCTAAGGAGACCCTGAAACGAACTTTGCTGAGAGAGGCAGGAAATATCGGTCTCAGTTCCATGGAGGAGATTGAGCGAGTTGCCCAGGATAGAGCGGTATGGAGAAATTACTTGCAGGCCCTATGTAACGTATAACGGTACGAGAGGAATTATTATTATTATTATGATTAATAGAAGGGCGAGATGCAGTAGACTAATGGACACTTGAAGATAAGTTTATAGTTGGCTCTGTTGAAAACTGACAGTGGAAAGGAAAATGAGAATACGAATGAACGTAGGAATACAGTGAGTAAATAGGTAGCAGACTAGCCAACAATGAGGATCACTCTGGAATGCTTTATTCACCAGACGTAGTGTTTGTAGTTAGATGTAAGAAACCTTTGTTCATCAGACGTAGTGTTTGTAGTTAGATGTAAGAAACCTTTGTTCATCAGACGTAGTGTTTGTAGTTAGATGTAAGAAACCTTTGTTCATCAGACGTAGTGTTTGTAGTTAGATGTAAGAAACCTTTGTTCATCAGACGTAGTGTTTGTTGTTAGATGTAAGAAACCTTTGTTCATCAGACGTAGTGTTTGTAGTTAGATGTAAGAAACCTTTATTCACCAGACGTAGTGTTTGTTGTTAGATGTAAGAAACCTTTGTTCATCAGACGTAGTGTTTGTAGTTAGATGTAAGAAACCTTTGTTCATCAGACGTAGAGAAGAGAATAAGTTCTGTTTTTTTAAACTTAAGGGATCCAACGGAGCCAATGGATATGATCAATAAATAGACACATTTACACATATTAGGGGCTTCTGGAATTTTTTTTAAAACCAAACACAGGATTCTAACCACACACCCTTATTTCATACGGCACCCATTGCCAAGCCCAACAATACGAACGTTTTTAAAAAAGCGTTTTAAGGGTCTATGGCATGTGTTTGAACGAACACTGTTCGATTGAATCTGACCTGATTATTCTGTGTCTAACAGACTAAGCGTTTGCGTAAGAAACTCCTCAATAAACGCTCTTTTCATTGAAGGGATAGCTGCATGTCTTCTTTAAAATGCTCGTATTGTTGAGCTAGGCAATGGGTGCCATAAGAAATAAGGCTGCATGGTTTGAATCCGGTGTTCGGTAATTCGTTGTTTTTTTCTTCAAAAGTCTCTAATATTTGTAACTTGTCTATTTATTCATCAGAAGTAGTGTAAGTTGCGTGTAAGGATAGTCAATCTACCAGACGTAGTGTAAGTTGCGTGTAAGGATAGTCTGTCTACCAGACGTAGTGTAAGTTGCGTGTAAGGATAGTCTGTCTACCAGACGTAGTGTAAGTTGCGTGTAAGGATAGTCTGTCTACCAGACGTAGTGTAAGTTGCGTGTAAGGATAGTCTGTCTGCCAGACGTAATGTTTGTAGTTAAGTATAAGGATAGTCTGTCTACCAGACGTAATGTGTGTAGTTAAATGTAATGATAGTCTGTCTACCAGACGTAATGTATGTAATTAAGTGTAAGGATAGTCTATCTACCAGACGTAATGTGTGTAATTAAGTGTAAGGATAGTCTATCTACCAGACGTAATGTGTGTAGTTAAATGTAATGATAGTCTGTCTACCAGACGTAATGTATGTAATTAAGTGTAAGGGAAGTTTGGCGTTCTCAAGTGTTTCCTGTTACAGACAGACAACCTGTTTTGTATTTTAAGATTATGTTTGTATGCATGTTTGTATGTGCGTGTGCTTATGAATGTGTGTATGCACACACGCATGCACGAGTGTGCGTACGTGTGTAAGTGCACTCGTGTGTATGGGTGTATTGTGCGTGTCATGTATATATGTATGTATGTATGCAGATACATAAAACGCACACACACACATACACACACAAACATACACAAACACACGAATATATATACAGGGTGTTCAACTTAAAAGCAGCATGTGAATAGAGCTAATTTGGCATATATGTATTGAAATGAGAAGGTTCAGTTATGACGTAGTATAGGTCAAGATTGTGTGATGGTGTGTAATTGTAGTGCGGGAAGGGGCGATGAACAAATGTGACGTAGGACAAGCCAGTCAGAACCGGTTTAAATAGTAAATAGACGAGATGCAATGCGTACCTGACAAATTTATATTTATCACTGGGACTGCATTTAAGTTGAACACCCTGTATATATATATATATATATATATATATATATATATATATGAGCACTTATGTAATCTTGCTCCAGAGATGGTCGATTCTCCTGCCTGTCGTTAAACAACATGGAGATCTACATTAAGGAGCTGAGAAGTAGCCGGATGGTTAGGAACATTAACAGAGCAATGGTGGCAGCACAGGTATACATCGCTTATAACATATTTCTTATCTATGTCAGTACAGGTAGACGTCGCTTATAACATATTTGTTATCTATGTCAGTACAGGTAGGCGTCGCTTATAACATATTTGTTATCTATGTCAGTACAGGTAGACGTCGCTTATAACATATTTCTTATTTATGTCAGCACAGGTATACATCGCTTATAACATATTTGTTATATATGTCAGCACAGGTATACATCGCTTATAACATATTTGTTATATATGTCAGCACAGGTATACATCGCTTATAACATATTTGTTATATATGTCAGCACAGGTATACATCGCTTATAACATATTTGTTATATATGTCAGCACAGGTATACGTCGCTTATAACATATTTGTTATATATGTCAGCACAGGTATACGTCGCTTATAACATATTTGTTATATATGTCAGTACAGGTAGACGTCGCTTATAACATTTGTCTTATTTATGTCAGTACAGGTAGACGCCGCTTATAACATTTGTCTTATTTATGTCAGTACAGGTAGACGCCACTTATAACATTTGTCTTATTTATGTCAGTACAGGTAGACGCCGCTTATAACATTTGTCTTATTTATGTCAGTACAGGTAGACGTCGCTTATAACATATTTGTTATCTATGTCAGTACAGGTAGACGCCACTTATAACATTTGTCTTATTTATGTCAGTACAGGTAGACGCCACTTATAACATTTGTCTTATTTATGTCAGTACAGGTAGACGTCGCTTATAACATTTGTCTTATTTATGTCAGTACAGGTAGACGCCGCTTATAACATTTGTCTTATTTATGTCAGTACAGGTAGACGCCACTTATAACATTTGTCTTATTTATGTCAGTACAGGTAGACGCCGCTTATAACATTTGTCTTATTTATGTCAGTCACCTGTGTAGTTCCGGGGTCCGCAACTGGAACAAAGAATAATAACACTGCGACCTACAAGGCATGTCGTAAGAGGCGACTGGGGTAGAAGCTTAGGGACGCTACCCTAATAAATAAAAAGTGGCGTAGAAATCGGATGTGCTGGCCGACTTGTAGGGGCATAACTGGCAAAGCGTACAATCGCTCTTAGGCTTGAATCACATACAAATCACAAAGAGTGGTTAACAAGTGGTCGGTATGGAGCGTTCGGGGTAGAAGAAGATCTATGTCAATACAGGTAGATGTCTTGGACATCTCCATCTTGATCATGTTTTGCTTCTCAGAGCAATGTTACTCCGATACAGTTGATATAACGCAAAAGGTCGTCCCCGCAAAAGATGAACCAGATATAACAGAGGACGACGATAAAGACTGTTTATGAAGCGCACACAAAAACTCTTTCTAGAAATGTATTCTTATTCTGACGCTACGCGGCAAAACAGGATTAAAGAAACGAAGGAGAAAGAAGGTGCTGTTTTATTTTACCATTATAGATCTGCTTCAAAATTCGCTCGTTCTCCAAGTGTTATCTGTCAGTTTTTCTTAGAATGTTTAATCGTCTTCTCGTCTTCTCGACCATTTGTCCCCACAATTTTACACATTTTCTTAAAGTCGACCCATATTGCTTTGACCCGTTTCTTCCCCTGAAAGACATCTTCTTCTGTCTGAGACAGGTAAGTAAGTACCTTGGTCTTCTATTCTGTAACATCTTATAAATTCAGGTTTTGCTCTGGCACCAAGATCAACTCAGATTCTTCCCAAGTATCATTTTATTCTCTAACTAGCTATGATGTCTATAGTATTCCTGACACAGTTTGAGAGGCTGATAGCTATTTAGTACGGCTTCTCTTAGTCTATGTATTGTCATCTAATTTTATGTATTTTTTTTTATCTAATTTATATATTGTCATCTAATTTTATGTATTCCCCCCTAAGGTTATGGTCTCATTATGTTCCTAGTTATATCAGAGACGGACGACAGAAAGTAGGTTTCGTGTTCTAGTTGTTCGTATTTTTTTTTTCCCGATCCAGAAGCACTTGAGCTCTTAGATCTTCGGCTCGGTGCCACGGACATCGTAACCGTTCGGCTCGGTGCCATGGACATCATAACCCTTCGGTTCGGTGCCACGAACACCGTGAATCTGGAGAATCTGTGGCTTTTCTGCCAGCCCGCGGAATTGAACCCGCACTCACAGATGGCTAGTCACCCGTAGTCCAACGTGCTAAGGAGACGCTGGGCAGGCGGCGGACAGTTGCTCGTATAAAAGAAACTATGATAGTTGAATATTGAAAAGAGTAGGCTGAAAATCCGATGACCGGGAAAATGTTAATTACAAAAATTATACATTTTCTGCAAAAATATTTTCACCATCTTCCAAATATCATCGAGGTCCCTCACCGGTGCTACAGAGTTCATGGACTGCCGCTGAGATCTTCCTGTAAGGAATGGATCGGAACACACATTGTTATTCATCGAAGTG
Organism: Arion vulgaris; assembly: GCA_020796225.1. Taxonomy (NCBI): domain Eukaryota; kingdom Metazoa; phylum Mollusca; class Gastropoda; order Stylommatophora; family Arionidae; genus Arion; species Arion vulgaris. The sequence continues at coordinate 11,511,325 of CM036754.1, forward strand.
CAATGATCCTATCAATCAATCAATCAAAATTCGGAAATTGAAATATTGTGGCCACATTAAACGTCACAGTAGTGTCTCAGATGTGATGTTCTTTATGAGTTCATGTCACTCGATGTTCAGGTCTTATATGATGTCTATATACTGGGGCGTGATATTGTTTATGAGTCAATGTTACTCGATGTTCAGGTCTTATATGATGTCTATATACTGGGACGTGATATTGTTTATGAGTTAATGTTACTCAATGTTCAGGTCTTATAGGGTGTCTATATACTGGGACGTGATATTGTTTATGAGTTAATGTCACTCGATGTTCAGGTCTTATATGATGTCTATATACTGGGACCTGATATTGTTTATGAGTCAATGTTACTCGATGTTCAGGTCTTATATGATGTCTATATACTGGGACCTGATATTGTTTATGAGTCAATGTTACTCGATGTTCAGGTCTTATATGATGTCTATATACTGGGACGTGATATTGTTTATGAGTCAATGTTACTCAATGTTCAGGTCTTATATGATGTCTATATACTGGGACCTGATATTGTTTATGAGTTAATGTTACTCAATGTTCAGGTCTTATATGATGTCTATATACTGGGACCTGATATTGTTTATGAGTTAATGTTACTCAATGTTCAGGTCTTATATGATGTCTATATACTGGGACCTGATATTGTTTATGAGTTAATGTCACTCAATGTTCAGGTCTTATATGATGTCTATATACTGGGACCTGATATTGTTTATGAGTTAATGTCACTCAATGTTCAGGTCTTATATGATGTCTATATACTGGGACGTGATATTGTTTATGAGTTAATGTTACTCGATGTTCAGGTCTTATATGATGTCTATATACTGGGACGTGATATTGTTTATGAGTTAATGTCACTCGATGTTCAGGTCTTATATGATGTCTATATACTGGGACGTGATATTGTTTATGAGTTAATGTCACTCGATGTTCAGGTCTTATATGATGTCTATATACTGGGACGTGATATTGTTTATGAGTTAATGTTACTCGATGTTCAGGTCTTATATGATGTCTATATACTGGGACGTGATATTGTTTATGAGTTAATGTCACTCGATGTTCAGGTCTTATATGATGTCTATATACTGGGGCGTGATATTGTTTATGAGTTAATGTTACTCGATGTTCAGGTCTTATATGATGTCTATATACTGGGGCGTGATATTGTTTATGAGTTAATGTTACTCGATGTTCAGGTCTTATATGATGTCTATATACTGGGACCTGATATTGTTTATGAGTTAATGTTACTCAATGTTCAGGTCTTATATGATGTCTATATACTGGGACGTGATATTGTTTATGAGTTAATGTCACTCAATGTTCAGGTCTTATATGATGTCTATATACTGGGACGTGATATTGTTTATGAGTCAATGTTACTCGATGTTCAGGTCTTATATGATGTCTATATACTGGGACGTGATATTGTTTATGAGTCAATGTTACTCGATGTTCAGGTCTTATATGATGTCTATATACTGGGACCTGATATTGTTTATGAGTTAATGTTACTCGATGTTCAGGTCTTATATGATGTCTATATACTGGGACCTGATATTGTTTATGAGTCAATGTTACTCGATGTTCAGGTCTTATATGATGTCTATATACTGGGACGTGATATTGTTTATGAGTCAATGTTACTCGATGTTCAGGTCTTATATGATGTCTATATACTGGGACGTGATATTGTTTATGAGTCAATGTTACTCAATGTTCAGGTCTTATATGATGTCTATATACTGGGACCTGATATTGTTTATGAGTTAATGTTACTCAATGTTCAGGTCTTATAGGGTGTCTATATACTGGGACGTGATATTGTTTATGAGTTAATGTTACTCAATGTTCAGGTCTTATATGATGTCTATATACTGGGACCTGATATTGTTTATGAGTCAATGTTACTCGATGTTCAGGTCTTATATGATGTCTATATACTGGGGCGTGATATTGTTTATGAGTCAATGTTACTCAATGTTCAGGTCTTATATGATGTCTATATACTGGGACCTGATATTGTTTATGAGTTAATGTCACTCGATGTTCAGATCTTATATGATGTCTATATACTGGGACCTGATATTGTTTATGAGTTAATGTCACTCGATGTTCAGGTCTTATATGATGTCTATATACTGGGACGTGATATTGTTTATGAGTTAATGTCACTCGATGTTCAGGTCTTATATGATGTCTATATACTGGGACCTGATATTGTTTATGAGTCAATGTCACTCAATGTTCAGGTCTTATATGATGTCTATATACTGGGACGTGATATTGTTTATGAGTCAATGTCACTCAATGTTCAGGTCTTATATGATGTCTATATACTGGGACGTGATATTGTTTATGAGTTAATGTTACTCGATGTTCAGGTCTTATATGATGTCTATATACTGGGGCGTGATATTGTTTATGAGTTAATGTCACTCGATGTTCAGGTCTTATATGATGTCTATATACTGGGACCTGATATTGTTTATGAGTCAATGTCACTCAATGTTCAGGTCTTATATGATGTCTATATACTGGGACCTGATATTGTTTATGAGTTAATGTTACTCAATGTTCAGGTCTTATATGATGTCTATATACTGGGACCTGATATTGTTTATGAGTTAATGTCACTCGATGTTCAGGTCTTATATGATGTCTATATACTGGGACGTGATATTGTTTATGAGTTAATGTTACTCGATGTTCAGGTCTTATATGATGTCTATATACTGGGGCGTGATATTGTTTATGAGTCAATGTCACTCAATGTTCAGGTCTTATATGATGTCTATATACTGGGACCTGATATTGTTTATGAGTTAATGTTACTCGATGTTCAGATCTTATATGATGTCTATATACTGGGACGTGATATTGTTTATGAGTTAATGTTACTCAATGTTCAGGTCTTATATGATGTCTATATACTGGGACGTGATATTGTTTATGAGTTAATGTTACTCGATGTTCAGGTCTTATATGATGTCTATATACTGGGACGTGATATTGTTTATGAGTTAATGTTACTCGATGTTCAGGTCTTATATGATGTCTATATACTGGGACCTGATATTGTTTATGAGTCAATGTTACTCAATGTTCAGGTCTTATATGATGTCTATATACTGGGACCTGATATTCTTTATGAGTCAATGTCACTCAATGTTCAGGTCTTATATGATGTCTATATACTGGGGCGTGATATTGTTTATGAGTCAATGTTACTCAATGTTCAGGTCTTATATGATGTCTATATACTGGGACCTGATATTGTTTATGAGTCAATGTTACTCGATGTTCAGGTCTTATATGCTGTCTATATACTGGGACCTGATATTGTTTATGAGTCAATGTCACTCAATGTTCAGGTCTTATATGATGTCTATATACTGGGACGTGATATTGTTTATGAGTTAATGTTACTCGATGTTCAGGTCTTATATGATGTCTATATACTGGGACCTGATATTGTTTATGAGTTAATGTCACTCAATGTTCAGGTCTTATATGATGTCTATATACTGGGACCTGATATTGTTTATGAGTTAATGTCACTCGATGTTCAGGTCTTATATGATGTCTATATACTGGGACGTGATATTGTTTATGAGTCAATGTTACTCGATGTTCAGGTCTTATATGATGTCTATATACTGGGGCGTGATATTGTTTATGAGTTAATGTTACTCGATGTTCAGGTCTTATATGATGTCTATATACTGGGACCTGATATTGTTTATGAGTCAATGTCACTCGATGTTCAGGTCTTATATGATGTCTATATACTGGGGCGTGATATTGTTTATGAGTCAATGTCACTCGATGTTCAGGTCTTATAGGGTGTCTATATCTTTAATTTTCATTGTAAAATATTTGTCATAGAAATGTTTCAAAAACGATCAGATTTATGTGAAACCAGACTGCTAGTTCGCTTTTTGGCTCAAATATGTTATATTTGATTAATATTTGTTTGACTATTTGACACAATCATATTTCAAGTTTAAGGAGCGTCTGGTCAAATGAATTAGAGCGCTGCTCCACGTGGAGACCCGTGTTTACTTCCCTATAAGGCCAAGGATTATTTTCTGTTGTCAGCATAAATGAAAAATCCTATCATGAACAGCTTCGCGACGACTGCACTAGCCATGCGGGCATTAAATTCCTCAGGCTCTCGTCTCACCTGTCCTATACCGCCCTAAAAACGGTACTACAGGCAGTAACAAGTTATTTATTTATTTCTGGACTATTTAACTCATTTTATATATAATCCTTAGAGTCCGATGTGTGTCCGGGTATACGCGGCCTCAGTTTACATCCAATATTCATCATATTTCGTACACATATTTTTCGGGCTAAATTTTGATCAGCTAAAGAAACGGTTTTGAAATCGGATCAATATTAGCTTTAAAATTAAATAACATCCAATTCTTGATGTCCGATCCGACATTTAAATCCGCCATTTTTGTTACAACAGGACACGCGGTTAAGAAAGCTCAACAGTCAAAGGGATATAATCTAAAAATTGCCAGATGGCCTCTACAATATAGGCATGGATTATGTCCTTTAACGTACCATTAGTTGCGTTGCGTTTTTCCGTTTGCGTTCCTTTTTTGCGCAGAATGTATAATTTTCATGTCATTACAGTTTAACTTTTCTGTTTCAAACTACACTATAGAAATTTTTAAATAATTAGCAAGAATGTGAAGACGCTACTTTGATAGACGTGAAGCATTACAAGAAGCACTCAAACCGTTAAAATCGTTTAACGACGACATAGCCGATTCAAACCACTTCTTAAAAATATCAGAAAATACAATTCATGCTATTAGATGACATCTTTTGGAAAGGCTTACCCAATTCCTCATCAAGGATTAATAATAACTTTCACCCGTGTGGAGCCGGATTAATTAGCTAGTACTTTAATAAATAAGTTTTGGCTCCTATTATATTAAATAAATTGGATTCACCGCGATGAAATTCTTACGGAATTATTATTTTTTTGTTCTATTTGTTGGTCAACACGACCTGATATAAACAACATAAAAGACATTCTTCATTCTTCGAAAAGATGTTTTAAAAAAAGATGTGAAAAAAACGTGCATCGGCTTAAAGAGAGAGACTTTAATCCGATACATAACAAACAGATTTGCCAATTAATTGCATATATATTTTTAATTACAGATAATTGGATGGTGCCTGGTTGGACTGATGCTATCCAAGATTTTAATCTGCGTTCTGACGTTTCTCATCATTTGGTTTTACTTAAACAGTAGATGAGCTGCTTGTTGAGAAATCTGCACTGTATAAATGTACACACGTTTACAGATAAATATTTACTCTGTGTTAGTTTAGTGACTGGAGACTATTCGAACTGTTTATTAAATAAATAAATGAATATGGAAAACATATTCTTCAAATCTTACATTATATGGCATTTACTTCTGTTTATCTGGCTTAAAAAGGGAAGTTATACATGTACATGCATACGTAATAATTTTGTGCAATTTCATCTCTACATTCTTGTTCATTAAACTTTCTTTAAATGTCTCGTTCTTTCAACTCACATGTTTGTAATATTATTTATCTATATGTCTGTCTGTCTGGTATGTCTGTCTGGTATGTCTGTCTGGTATGTCTGTCGATCTGGTCTGGCTGTCTGTCTGTCAGTCTGTCTGGTCTGTTTGTCTGGTATGTCTGTCTGGTTTGTCTGCCTGTATATAGATCGCTCTGTCTACACTTCTGGTATGTCCACATGTCCTTAGTTCTGTTTGTTTGTCTCTCTGTCAGTCTGTCTGGTATGTCTGTCTGCCTGTCTGGTCTGTCTGTCTGGTTTGTCTGTCTAAATATAGATCGATCTGTCCACACTTCTGGTACGTTCACATGTCCTTAGTTCTGCTTGTCTGTCTTTCTGTTTGTCTGTATGTATGTTTGAATGCCTGTCTGCCATTCTATTTAATCTATTCTCTCTATCTCACTGTTTAATATATAAAGCTCTTTCTCACAAACTTAGTCTATTTTGCCTGTTCTGTTCAATGACTATGAGACTTCGCGCGAGACAGGGAAGATCACATCCAAACTACGATCGTTTACCAACAGATGTCTCCGCCGCATACTTCATATCAGATGGCCAGAAGTCATAACAGCAATATTTGCGGATGAGAGCAACACAGAACCAATAACAAATACAGAGATCAATATCAATCAATCAAGTGTCATGCCTGTCGTCGATGGCGATCATTTTCCACAACCCTCTCTCTCTCGCTCTCTCTCTCTCTTTCTCTTCATGCTGCAGCCAATTAGTTCTGACGCTGATCTTTTGTCGAACCACGATGTCAGTCCATCCAACATCGTCTCCCTCTGTCTTCAACAATATCTCCTTCCCTGAATTTTACCAGTTGTTAACACATGTTCTAAATCTTCTCTTCGCATTATGTGCTTGAAGAACCTTGATTGTTTGATTCTTATTGTGTTGAAAAGGTCTCTTTGTGTGCAAGCCTGTTTTCTCTCTTTCTCTCTCTCTCTCTCTCTCTCTCTCTCTTAGACATCACTGCTTAGACTGATGTACCAGATCTCATAAATTTTGCTATTGTTTTTAAGGACTCCGTTCCTCCGTACAGCTTCTTTTTTAATTCGATATTTTCCAGTCAGGTTTCGTTTCTCATGCCTGCTAGCAGTGGGCAGTCTTGCAGTAGGTGCTCTGTCGTCATGTTCGCCTGCTCGCAGTGGCACAGGCTAATTGTGTCAATTTTAAATTTATTGTACATGTGGTACCGGAGTCTGTAATGGCCGGTACTGAGGCGGAAAATTACAACTTGGTTGCTACAGGACAGACTATAGTACCCATCCTTGGCGCTGTGTTGAGGGTGGTCTTGCGACCACTTATCTCTATATCTCCAGCCGATGGTTGTTTTAGCCTCCTCATAGCTGATTTCGTAATCAGTCTGTGGCAATCGCCCTCATGCCTTTGCTAGCCTGTCTGCCTCTTCATTTCCACTTATTTTGCAGTGTGATGGTATCCACAGTATGACGGTGCGTTTGAATGAGTTTGTTAATACTCCGAGAATCGTTTTTAGCTCGTTTAGCTCTGTGCCGGTTGAGCTTTTTAGTGCTGTGACGGCCGACTGGGCGTCCGTGAATATCACCACTTTTTTATGTACGGCGCTGCTTCTCTCTAGGATCATTTCGGCAGCTATTCTTAGTGCCTCTGTCTCTGCCCGGTAGTTGTTTGAGTACTTACCTGTGGCGATCGGCTTTCACTTTTCGTGGGAGTTTAAGCACTATTTCTCCTCCTCCATCGCTAATCGCGTTCATTGCCGATCCGTCGGTGTACACGTGTGTCCACGCACTCTTAGGTTACTCTGTCGCTATGAATTTTTCTGTAATCGCTCTCCTCTCGCAGTTTGCTTGCAGTCCTTTTTTTTTTGTTTGCCCGATATTGATTCTCTTAACTCTGGCATCTTGGTCTCCAATGCGGGTTCTTGTCGGTTGCCGGTATAAGTCTAGGTTTGCAGTTGGCTAGGACCGGGTCGCCTTGGATGAGTGCCTTGACACTTTTCGCAAAGCTGGTTCTCTTTAACCTGCCCCTTCCTAATTCGTTCATTCTGTCATACATGGGGTGGGAGTTAAGTCACTTGAATTTCTCTGCCAGTTGAGTAACTTTTCTGTTTTTTCGGTCTCTCACTGGTTGGAGGTCTGTGATTGTTTCCAGCGCCGTGATAGGCGTGGACCTCATGCTCCTGTAGGACTGTTTTAAAACCTCTCCATTTGTGTCTTCGCTGTCCATGGAATTGTCAGCATTCTTCTGTAAAACCACATCTCTGTATCAACATAGTAAGAGAAAATGACAATGCACTGAATAAACAATGTTGTAAAGTAATCATAAATGCATTTGACTAGGATCCACAGGGAAAGAGAACAGCGTGTAGGCCAACGACTATCGGTCAAAGAACAGTAGAGGATAAAGTCATAGAGGCCGTAGTCACATCGGCAGAGAAGGTGGTTCAAAATAGAAATAGATAAAAAGCAATAGTTATGATCTACTGAAACCAAGAACGTTTAGCAGTAGTAGTAGTAGCAATAGTAGCTGTTGTAGTAGTAGCAGTAATAGTAGTAGTAATGGCTGTAGTAGTAATAAAAGTAATAATCTTTCCTTCCTTTCGTTCTCTTGAAATATTGTCTATATATTCCATGTTGTCTCTTGTATGAACTTCACTGTCTTTTGTAGCTCACACTGAGGTCCGTGTAGTTTTCTGTCAAGTGTTGTTTCGTTAGGCCAGTGAGTTTGCCTCAGTGTATCATATTCAGGGCAGTCTTGAAGTATGTGCTCTGCAGTCTGGTATGCCTGTCCACATGTACACATGGCTGAGTTGCCAATCTTGAATTTTGTATACATGGGGCTGGGGAGTCAATTGTGACCTGTTCTAAGGCGCAGAATTACAACTTGTTCCAATCTGCTCATATTATAGCAATCGTCTTGTGTTGGTATTTGTGGCTTTTTGATATATTTAATCATCCTTTTCTTTTGGTGGTAGGTAACTGGCACACCCGGTTGCTCTCCTGTAGCACCTTCCTTGGCCAGTCGATCTGCTGTTTCATTACCTGGTATTCCACAGTGAGGGGGCAGACATTGCAAGACGACCCTGCGCTGATTGGACAGTTTAGACAGCAGTGTCTGTAAACCTGGCAATTTTCTAGACTGGAAAGCTTGGAGTGCTGATTTTGCATGTCAAAAATACAACAGGTTGAGGATCGAGTCTGGTATTCAACAGTTTCTCAGTTGCCACCTTGATTGCCTGAATTTCTGCATCATAGTTGTGACAGAATTTCCCCGTTGGTACTTTAATCGCATCTCTAACGTTGGTTGTGTATTCTATGACGTATGTACGCTCCTGCTTCTCCATTCTTCACTGCATTTTCTGCTGACCCATCCGTGTATACCCGGGCCAGAGATCATGTGGATATTCTTAATAAAGTAAATTGAAAGTGGCTGTCTTGCGTTGTATGCTGTTCTGCTCATCCTATAGTAATAATAGTAGTAGTAGTAGTGGTGGTAGTAGTAATAATAGCAGTAGAAGTAGTTATTATAGTAGCAGTAGTTATTGTAGTAGCTGTAGTAGTAGTAGTAGTAGTAGTAGATGTAATAATAGTAGTAGTAGTAGATGTAGTAGTAGTAGTAGTAGTAGCTGTAGTAGTAGTAGTAGCAACATGGGTGAATAGTGAAATGAGTGCGACTTCTAGTTTTGTATTGCACTCATTTCGTTATTCGTTTTTATTCCCAGATTTTCATTAGATACATTTGCATGTTTCCGTTATCGTCCATTTGTAAGTGTTCTGTGAAATTCGTCACTCCTGTTGTGTCGTTTGCTTGATAAAGGCCTTTTGGTCGAAACGTTGCTGTTTATCGTCACTGTTTCTGTATTTTGTAAAACTATAGTACTTTGTTTGTACGTGTTTCGCAGTTTTATTGTACAATTCCTACACAAACCAAGAGTATGAATGTCTAAAATCTCATCATCAAATAGCTTGTGCTGAGTAGAACTTTGTCACCCCAACAGTTCTCCGGAATTTCTCTCTCATAGGCCAGATTCCTGTCTCTGCAGTCGTCATGTTCAAACCATCAGATACATCCTGAATCCATCTTTTCCGTGGTCTTCCTCTTCTTCTCTTTGCCGGTATGCTTCCTTCCATGATGGTCTTCTCCAGCCCTTCATATCTTTTTATATGTAGAAAATATCTCAATTTTCTCTTTCTAATTTGTAGCATCAGCTATTTTTCTTTGATTTTGAGTTCTTTCTGGATAGATCTATTTGTTCTCTTCTCTGTCCATGATATACGGAGAACTCTTCTGTAACACTTATATTCAAAAGCACTTGTTTGTTTTCCACTGTCATGTTAAATGTCAATGCTTCTCACTCATACGTTGCCATTTTGGGAGTATGTATGCTCTTAGTATTCTGATCTTTGTTTTCATATCAGTTCCATTCCGTATTATTTTTAGTTGTTTAATTTCTGTTGACACACAAACATAAAAAAACAACTGTGTTTGTGAAATTCAGAAGATATACCTTTTCATTTTACATGCGTTTTGTATGTTTGCTTGCATGCTGTCAGACTGAAGACTTTCAACCTAGGATCAGAGTCCTTTGGGTAGGATGGGGTTGGGGGTTCTTACTCAGACGTGCTGCAGCGGTTAGTTACAGTGGAACGTGTAAAAACTCAGAGCGTCATCCTTCTTTCGAATGAGACCTGCTCGTAATTTGTTTAAATGTATTTAGTTGCCTATTGGCTCTATGAAGGCTCCACCTTTTGGCCGCGATCAAGTGGGCAGTGCGCTTTGATCTTAGCCAAAAGACAGAGAACCCTTTGATTACATCAGAGCGTTTGTTTCGGCATATGCACTAGCATTTCGAAGCTCGTTACTGTCCTCTCATTGCAACAATGTTATATTATGCTGATCTATCTTATGTGTGTGCAGGAGTGAAATGTATGTTTTTTTTTAAAAAATAACTACTTTACTAGTACATATAGCTAAACATATTTAGAAAGAAAAAAATGCATTATTTTCTTGTCAAATCCACGTGTTTAAATCAATAATTTTAATAGAAAAAAAGCGTGAGTTGGCATTACCGCCCCTCGCGTTGGCCTCACTGCGAGTCCGAGTGATCCGGGCTCGTGAATTTCGGATCCGTTGTATCACTAGATGATCATTGCGCATGCGCATGCATATCTGCATTTTCCTGACGACTGTTCTAAAATTCGTATTACAACTTCCGTGATATCTTGGCTGTGATATTCTCGATTTATTTGGATTAAATTGTAATAACTAAACTCGTAAATGCTTCCCCGTACGGCAGAATTTGGTTAATTCTTGCCGCGTTCTTCTGCAAAAGCCATTGTTCGGGCTTCACTGAAGGAGACCAAAATGGTATTCTTCAACGGTTCGGTGAAAATAAAGATCTGCGAGGCCGTGGATTTGAAGCCCACCGACTTCGCAAGGCGTCTACAGTTGGGACCGATGAAAGATAAGGCCTCGCAGATGATAGAACCGTACGTGAATATAGATGTAGATGAAGTTTACGTGGCTAAGACGACAACTAAACCCAAAAGTGTGAAACCTCAGTGGATTTGGAATGAAGATTTCACATCCGAAGTTCACAACGGCCAGAACCTCAATCTGACAGTATTTCACGACGCTGCTCTCCCCCCTGACGAGTTTGTGGCTAACTGTACAATTCCTTTCGATGATGTCAAAGAGAAATCTGACATTTGGGTAAGTCACAAATTCATTTATTAGTTTTTATTTTGCTTCCAATCGCTTATATTTTTATTTCGCTTGATGCTAATGCGAAGCTTGGCAGCGGTAACCATTTTTCTTTCTCGGTTCATCTCGGAATCGGGGTGCTTCATCCGGACATTTTCAGATTTCACATCTCGGCATTAATCATTAATATTAACATTTTGTTTGTCCTCACTTTCCCATGACCCCGTAGCAACTGATGTTTTATTTACCAGTTACTACAAGTAAACATATTGTGCAGTGTTTGTGTCATTGACTGACAGCAGAATCGGGCTGGGTCCTAATCGTTTACCGTGTCTGTTCTTTAGATCGATTTGGAACCCAATGGAAAACTGCACATCGTTATCGAGCTATGCGGCTCGCAAGCGGAAGGTAAGAACACATTTAATTGCACTATCATTTGCAGTGATCATATTTTTGCTTTTCAAAGTCATGCTTTATAATCTATCTGAGGTTTATTTGCTATTTGAATGCGTTTATTTGCTTTTGTCAAAACGTATCGGTGGACAGTCTCAGCCTCGCTATAGATCGGAATTCCAGAATGACGTCGGCGATACTTTGTCGCGTTTTCCCATTGTTTATGTTAATTAGGTACTGAAAGTGACAGTCGCTTTTAGTATTATTTATATTTTCTTATCATAACATTAGCAGTACAGAATGAAATACTTGCTTTTGTTTGAATAAGTTATATATTAGAAAACAGTGCAATAATTGTTGATATTATTTCCAAACCATTAAATAACAAAAATGACCTTGATAGTTGACCTGACTGGGTCAACAGCTGATATGGAGAATAAAAGATGAATAGAAACCTCTTCCTTATCCTTCATCCTTTCAAAAATAAATAAATTTAAAAAATGGGTACATTCACATTTGTGTATAGCATTTCTCAATTGATTAGAAAAATATAGTTGAAATAAAGTTCAAGACAAGTAGTCAGTGCTTCATATCATTGTTATCAGGTTGACTGACATTGTTCATTGTTGACAGAAGGAATTATCAGGATCATTGATGATATATGATTTCTTAATTGTTTTTTAAACAATTCCCTGATATAAAATTGTATTCCTTAATCTTCACATACAATTCAGCTGTGGTTGCATGGCCTATACACGATAGGTTAAATATGAAAATGGGTATAGCTTGCAGTTTTGCTATTCAAAAATATTCATCATCTTTCTCAGCCTTTAAGGTTAATTACTGTGAATATCACCCACCTCCATCTCTGTTCTTAGCCTTCCCTTCCCAATTGTTAACTCCTAGTATTTCTAGGTTTACTTCAATGTTATATCTCAATTGTTTAATGTTATCTCTCCACTGTTTTCTAGTTTCTTTCCTTATATCTTTTTTTTTTTGTAGATGTAACTTTAGGTCTCTTCCATTCTTTCAATATGCCCTCCATTGTATACTTTTAACCTTCATGATGGTGGTAATTAATAGTGATTTAAAGAAATTAGAAATATACTTATTGTTTTTCAGTCTTCACTATTTTTTAATCCTTGTTGGCGAAATATTTGTCCTACAATGAAACAAAGGTCTGTACTAATGCTTCATCTTGTTTTGTTGTGCTCCAGGTTTCTGATCCAAATTGAACAATTGATCTTATATATTCCTCTCATACCGCTATAAGTTACATAGGGCTTGCAAGAAATTTCTCCATCCTTCTCTGTCCTGGAAAACTTGCTCAATCTCTTCCATGGAATCGAGTCCTATATTTTTTGCCTTCCAAGCAAAATTTGTTCCAGCACATCCCCTCTATCTTGAATTCTTTGCCTCCCACTTCAATGCCTGGTTTAGTATTCTATGATCATTTCTTCTCAAGGTGTTCCCAACATATCTCCATCGTCTTTTTCTTATAACAGATGTTACTAGTGGTTGACCAGACATTTCTCTGATTTCATTACTTCTCCTGAATTCTTCCCATTTTATATTCATTATTTTTCGCAGACATCTGTTTTCAAATGCGTTCAACTTACTTTTGATATCTTTAGTAATTTTCTAACTCTCGCTGGCATATGTTAAGATTGATACAACATTTCTTATTACAGTTTTGTATATTGTGATCTTGGTATTACGAGACAGATGCTTGGATTTTAGCAAGTGTTGTAGGGTATACCATATTTCCTGATTGTATTCAAGACTTTATTTTTTCTGTTATTATATTGGAGCTATTGAAGTTCATGCCCAAGTATTTAAATACTTCTGTTCTTTTGATTTTAATATTGTCTACTTGTATTTATTGAGCTCCTTTTTTTCTTCACTAGTTATTATAATGTTTTGTTTTGATATTTAGTCCAATTTGTCCTCTGTTTCGATTAAGTATTTGAAAGTACTCATGGTTCTTTGTTGATTATCTCCTACCACATCTATGTGCAAACACGTTAGCAAAACAAAATGATGTATTGACCAAAAGGTCTTTATAAATGATTAACATTAGCTATATATGTCATCTTGAGCACATTAACTATATCTATATATAATTCTTTAAAACATACTAAATTGTATGAATTGCCATAGTACAGTTACATTTTTTTTCGTATTATAAATTGCATGACAGAAAAACAGCTTAGTAAATGTTACACATTACCCTTCATGTTTCACATGTTATTTTGAACTGTGGGTAATGTGTACTGTAATGATATCATCTGAATAGTTTTGTTTCATTTAGTAGCTTCAAAATTATATAAGTTGCCATTCTTAAAATTGCAGTTAAAATATATTTAAAATGTTAATGAAGGGATAAAAGAAGCTCACACCTTTATGAAATTTATGACACAGTAGGAGTCCTTGATAAGAACCATTTTATATTTTTTTGGTCTGTTAGTTACGTTGAAGTTGTATTTATTTTAATTCTAATGCAAACAACAGCTTATTGCTTTTAAGGTTCAGACAATTCACTAACTTCTTGATAATTCTGCACATAAATTGCTTGTTTGTTATCATTGAAACTATTATTGTTAACAGCTTGCTTGCTAGCTTTTGTGTGGTTGCATGAAACTGCTTGTCTAACTTATTTTTGTAGGGTGGTTGACAAGGTTGTTGGCTTGCACAGTTTCTGGTGTACATGCTCACAAACTTATATATATATATAACTCATTAGCTGTGATTAAGATAGATGATTTTGTTTGCACTTGCACTTTTAGTGTTTATTTTTGAAGTTGATAATTTTGTATGAAAAGTCTCTCATGACTATTTCTAACCTCTTTCACATTAATTGTTATTTGAAACAAGATGCCAGAAAGTCAACACAGTGACTTAACCACTGGCACCATTGCTGAAACACCCAATTGTCAGCATGTATACCAACCCACTGCTACCTTATTCTTCTTCTTCCAAAGTTTTCAGACATCGATTTGTATACTTTTAAGGTAGTTAGTGGCCAACCGGAGTCCATGTACATCTCCGTATAGCTTGTCTTGGACTGATATGGGGATTGGCCATGTGTGTTATCTCTGTTCCGTGTATTTTGGACATTCTTGCAGTATGTATGTCTCTGTCATCTTGCTGGTGCCATATGTCAGATGGGCCTATTTTATACTTGTTAAACAGATGGTACCTCAGCCTATTGTGCCCTGTCGTAGATGAAAAATTACAACCTGTTCCTCTCTACTTAGTTGGTGGTATGCATCGTCCTTTTCATGCCCTGGTGATCTCTCAACCATTTGTTCTTGTAGGCCATTTTTATCTGTACTTTTGCTTCCTCATATGTCATACTGGTGTCTGTCTGTGGTAGCCTGCTTCCTGCTTTTGCCAATATATCCACAGTTTCATTGCCAGTCATTCCCCAGTGAGATGGTATCCACTGTATTACCACTATAGAGAAGATGTTGCATACTTGGTGTAGTGATGCTTGCAGTTCCCTCAAGTTGTTATCGCACTGTATTACCACTATAGAGAAGATGTTGCATACTTGGTGTAGTGATGCTTGCAGTTCCCTCAAGTTGTTATTGTCTTGATTTTTTAGAGCTGTAATTACTGACTGAGTATCAGTCAGAAATACTAGGTTTTCTTTTACATGTTCCTCTGACGCTATGGCTTCTGCTGCCGCTTTTAGGACCTGTGCTTTTGCTCTGTAATTGCTGGAGAACCTTCCTGTCGCTAATTTTAGCTTCCTATGTTTCATGTCACTGAGCACTATGAGGGCTCCTCCTCTTCCATTTTCAGTTGCATTTGCTGCAGACCCATCTGTGTATACATGGGTCCACCGATATATATCCTATATTAATGTATGGCTCAGAAACATGGACAATGAACAAGCAGTTAGAAGACAGAATTGATGCATTTGAGATGTGGATATATAGAAGAATAGGCAGAGTTTCATGGACAGAAAAACAGACAAATAAACAAGTTTTAGGAAAACTAGGCATGAAGAAACAATTATTAAGAGAAATAAAAATCAGACAAGTAAAGTATTTTGGGCACATAAAAAGACATGACACCATGGTAAAACATTTACTAGAGGGAAAGTTGAGGGGAGAAGAGCAAGAGGAAGACCGAGAGATAAGTGGGAGGAAACTTTAAGAAATGGACAGGTTACAGTCTGGCAGTGTGCAACACCAAGGCGAAAGACAGAGGATGCTGGAGATTCATTGCAGCCAACCTTCGATGTGGAGACGGCACCTGATGATGATGACTTTGTGTCTATAAAGAGTTTGAGATCTGGATCTGAGCAGGAAAAAAGGTCAAGAAACAGATGGATAGGCAACATCAAAGAAATACTGTGACATCATGGGCTCACAGAAACCTTTACAACACCAACAATTAGAACTAAAGCTTCACACAATGATTTCATTCATAAATGGAAGGGCTAGATAAGATGAAGATTGATATTGTGTATTCCTCCTACTTTTTATGATTTATTTCTGGCCGTAACTGCTCGCAGGCCGACCCAGCCTTAATTGGGTACTAGAAAATCACATGGAAGTGACTGGGTGATGTGAACACACCCACCCATTGTATGCTGATGGTCAGTTTAAAATATGGACCTAACACTACATTCTCTAATATATCTTATGGTATGAGAAAGGGTTCTCTTTACTCTTACTACTTTTACTCAGTGATGTACCATTAGATGTGACATAACTGGATAGGTTCTAGACTGTATTAGCATCAGACACTATATAGCTATCAGTCCCTCACATCATATGTCTTGTCAGTCCCACACTATATCAGACATCACCTAACTGCATCCATCCCCTACATGGTTGCTACCCTGTAGCACCCACTACATTATACATCATGTAAATGTCAGTCTCCCACAACATCACATAAGTTTAGCACTACAGCAGACATCACATAACTGTATCAAACATTGTATAACTGTAACAGTTTCACACTACATCTTTTAAAGAAGCTAAAGATTGGAAATTCTGGCAAGTGTGACTGGCTCTGATAAAAGGTATTCTGAATAACTTTTACAAAGTGGTCTATCATACGAGTAGCAGAGAAGACTGATATGGCAGCCACCAGTGCCATTGCATTGCTTCCATTTGTTTTTGTGATTCAGGATTTTAAACTTTTTTTTTCGCATGTGTGGTGCTGGGGCCCGCTAGGGAAGCAAAGAATAGTACCACTGCGACCTACAAGGCATGTCGTAACAGGCGACTGAGGTAGTAGCCTAGGAAAGCTACATTAATAAATAAAAAGCATTGCAGAAATCAGAGGTGATGGCCTACTTGTAGGTGCATATATGTCACAGATACAATCACTCTTAGGCTCAGGTCACATACAAATCACACAGTGTGGTTAACAAGGAGAAGTAGAAACTTTTTGTTGCAAATGAAAAACCCAGTGAAATAGATTAGAGGTTGAAAATGGCCTGCATTGTGCTCTTTGAAGCATTCCATTGCTTATCCAATAATTAATGAACAAAAATCATAGATTTCTCATTGACTGTAATCTTTATGTGCTTCCACTGAATAAACTGCAATTACAATACCATGTCATTCTATTTTACTTTTTATCTATTGAAGTATGCTTCTATTTCTATTAGGAGTTTAGTTATTAGTTATACATATAAAAGCTACTTCTATTCTCAAGTGTTACAATCTATCAACATTTTCTATTGCTATTACATTTCTAAAACTTCACTATTTAAAATCTTGAATAGGGATAAATGGCACTGACATGGGGAAGAAGTCCCAAAAAAAGATTGAGAATCGCTAGTCTAGTTACACCCTGGAGGCTAAATCCGCTGACAGCACAGTATAGAACCTAAAAAGAGAACTTGCACAGCTTTCAGAAAGGACAGTAATTCACTTGCAGGGGATTCCATCTCACTGTGGCATTGCAGGCAATGAGAGTGCTGATGTCTTGGCTAAGGAGGGCAGTGCCAAAGAGTAAATCTACCAACACCTGTCTTTTTCGGACAAAATCTTCATACAGAAAAATTCTGCATTAGACTGGAAGACAAACAATGGATATGAGTAGGGAAGAGACTTCATCAAAGACCTAAGCAGAACAGACCAGGTCATTATATTTTGCCTATGTACCGGACGCTGCAGACTCAATAAACACTTACATAGACTAGGAATAAGTCAGACACTGGAGCATGTCCTATAAGACTGTTCCTGGGTGAGCTGAGAAGCTACACTTGGCCACACCCAGTCGACCTAAAAACTAAGCTTTGGGGAACCTGAAGTGAAGCTGAATACAAATTTGTGGTCCACAATAAACTAAGAGAACGCTACATTTGTGCTTGTTTTTTCTCTAATTATTACTTGGTCTAACTTGTATGCATGCAGTCTAACACTATATTCTATTAGTGCCCTTGATTATATAGATATTGCTAACTTGTAACACAGTATGTTCTATACACTTGTCTATGATTTTATACTGTAAAATATATATATATATATATATATATATATATGTACAGTGCTATTGTTATGTATCTTACTACATGTATTGTGTGCATGAGTATTGCTAACTTTTATAGTCTGCTGTATACATAGGTATAATAATTATATTCTATATTTTGTTGTTTATTAGCTATTTATATCTGTACAACTTTGTTGTGTTTTACCATAACCAGTTTCAGGATATTTTATATAAATGATAGTTCTGTTTGATAGTCATATTGAAGAATGGTAACCACAAAAATCACATCATTGGGAAGCAATCTTGTTATTCTTGTTAAACAATAAATATCTGTTTAAATATCTAAGTACCCTTATAACATCAAATTCTTGGTGATAGGCAATAAATAAAACCGGCAATAACAAATTTGTATGCCACAGATATCTGGTTTTACAGCAACATTTTAAGTGTCTTATGGACTGATAAAAGGGCTAATGTAGATGTGTAGAGCTAGGCTGTTGTATCTGACACATAGTCGATGCTTCAGAAGATCCAAAATGGCAGATTTAGGTATGAGTGAATGTCATCTATTGAGGTTTCTAACCTCCAGAGGCTTACATGGATCTACATGGTCCTGTGCATGCGGGTGTTTGCGACAATGAAAGAGTGGGCAGGTTTGCATCAACAGCATTGGTTGTTGGAGAGTTAAAGATGGATAAGGGGGAATGTTCTTTGGTCTCTTTGCAACTGCCTATTGGATGAAAATATTACAATAGATGTTGAATCGATCCACCGATTTAAGGAGTTTGAAGTTACTGGTTGTACACGTAGAACTAGATACCTAGGGGCAAAGTGATGAGTGTGTTTAACCAGCGAACCACAGGAACCATCAGTATGCATTCCTTTTGACATCTGTTGGGAGAGACTGAGCACCTATCGGTCTGTCAGAGTGCAATGATGTCGATTAAGTAACCAATAACCAATAGGTTAGTGAAAAAAGGAACAATTTGACCAACATCTGAAGAAAGCAGTCATAATTTCTGAGCAGGCGATGTGAAGAATGGGGCTAGAACACATTGTGACAATGTGAGAAATTGCAGAGTAGAAAGATGGAGGATGAGAGAGAGTGAGAAGATACTAATAACATGAAACAAAGTTGTGAATGATGATCACCAATGCCAGCAGGCACAGCACTTGATTATGATGAAAGTTAAATTTATATTTGGTGAATAACATCTGATAGTATTTTTTTTATTGTAATACATTAAACTGAGATTAAAGAAAACAAAAACAAGATAAATATGTACTCACTTAAGCATGTAAACTCACACATTTATAGTTATATAGTTACATATACTATTTTAAAATGGTGCCCATCTGGATCTATCTGCAAGAATATTGTACTTAATAAAAAAAAAGGTTTTGTGTATTGAATTATTTGTGCAAGTGAATATATGGTGAAACTTATGGAAGTCCCCAAAATGCTCAATTTTAACACAAAGTTTTTCACTATTTACAGTTGTGTAGTTGTGTAGTTGTGTATTTACTAATGTTCATGTCGCTTGGTGACTTACTATTGAATGAGGACACTCAAATTAACGTTGAATCAATCCAGCGATTTAAAGAGTTTGGAGTTACATGTTATACAAGTAAAGCTGGATGCTTGAGGGACAGAGATAGGAGTGTGTTTAATCAGCGAGTCATATTAACCATCAGTACGCATACCCTTCAACATCTGTTGGGGGAGACTGAGCACCTATGGTTCTGCCCAGAGTGTAATAATGTCAGTTCAATAACCAATAACAGTTGTGTAGTAGAATTCATTTACAGCAGATACACAAAATATATGGTTATATATCTAACATTACATATAATTATTATCTCTATCTGCAGTAGTTTGTATTTTCATATTCTCTGAACAAGAGATAGTTGAGCTGCTAGTACTTGCTGGGGAGCGTCTGGCCGAATGGAGTACATTGCAGGCTCCCAGGCGGAGAGTCCGGGTTCAATCCCCAGTACGACCAATGAGTTTTTTTTTGGGCGTTGGCATAAAGAAAAATCATAGCCTGAAAAGTTTTGCTGCGACTGTGCTAGCTATGTGGACATTAAATTTCACAGTCACATACTCCCCTCTGTCCTATTCGGCCATAAAATGCGGTATTACAGGCAATAACGACAGCTTGTTTTTATTTGGGTTTTTTTAGTACTTGTTGGAGGTTGGGAAAACATCCACTCAGATTCCCTGTGATTTGATTGGAACTCTCATTCAGACATATTCTTATAATCCGATGATTTAAATCATATTTCAGTGATATATATGTCCAAATCATTGTCTAATGTATTTTGGAATAGATTCTACAGCTTGATTGAGTGTTAAAATGTTGAGGAGACCTAGATGTCATAATGGAGCACGGTACCAATCGCTGTGTAAACACAAAATGTAAGCACAGTTCTTTATATGATGAAAACGGTTCCAAAAATAGACAAAATTGCCAGAGAATAGTCAATATGTTGAGAGCAATTATTTGTGGTAAACTGCGTCACATTTTCTCCATAGTTATAGAAACCACAATAAAATTACTAGTAATATGCAAAGTTACTGCCATTATCTTTTAGACGTAACATAGTCCCTGCCACACTGCTACCAGTGGTTTGCTGGGGATAAAGAAGAATATTATGTTTTTGACTTTCTTAAACTTTGATTGGCAAAAACAGTCTGCCCTGCAAAAGTCATTAGTTTAGTATGTTTCAACCGTTCCAGAAATTTGCAGCCATGTACAATTTGGTTGGGGCAACTGAGAACCAAAGAAAATGTATAACTATTATTAACAATTGATAGCGGGGTTGTCATTAGCGAAGTTGATAACACTCTGCGCTAGTGATTACATGCCATGGAAATCCCAGGGTCGAGACTAGCTTGGCTAACAAAAAAATCTTTGTGTGCACATGGTCCGCAATTAGGCTACCAAAGACCCTGATACTTTACTTTGGGACTTAAATTACAAGTACCTCTGAAATTCGAGTAATACTCGTCTGAATGACAAGAAACAATGGTGATAAGGAAAGCAAGCCTTCATGCAAAAACCAGATGTGCCTTATTATGCGCCATGACTACGCCTGAATTAATAACAGGCAAATGTGGAAAAAATTTGATAACTATTTTCTTTTGTGGAAGTTATTTGCAAGTGAGAAATTATAATTATATGTTTACAAAAGATATTATTCTTTTTACTGATTTGATTCTAGCCGCAGAGACTGCCCCAAAAGAAAAAGTGTTCAGGGAAAAGGAAGGCATGCTTAACCGCAGACGAGGTGCTATGCGACGGCGTGTCCATCAGGTTAATGGTCACAAATTCATGGCAATGTTCTTTAGGCAACCCACTTTCTGCTCTCTGTGCCGAGACTTTATATGGTGAGGTCACAGTTAAATCTGTTCTAGCACACTATAAGATAACTGTTTATATTGAGAATCTAAAACCATCTCTACTGGCTTAGAAAGACAATATCTTGAAGAAAAAATTTGCTATTATCTTTGCTAAAAATTCATGGAACTGTTTGCCAGATGAAACCAAGCTATCAATACAAGTTGGTGTGGAATCATATTTTCCAGAGCTATTCATGGACTTTTTATAATAACTAGATATTAAGTGATCAATATAAGATGTTAATTTTAAGAGTTGCATTGTAAGTTTCTGATGCTATTATAATTACTTAAATTTTCTTTTTTTCTCATTTGGATTTGAAGCTGGCAATGGCAGAGCTTATACAAACATTATAGTAATAACTGTTATAAGCAAAAGAAGATGAAGATATGTTGGGAATACTCTGAGAATAAATAATCAAAGAATCATAAAGCAGGCATTGATGTTGAAGATCAATGGTTCTTCTTCTTCTTCTTCGTTCTCACTAGATTGGGATTTCGGATTCTTTAATAAAGGCAGCCATTTGCCTCAGATTATCAGCCACGTCACACAGTTTGTCTTGGACGCTAGTGTAAGTGGGCCACCTCTTTCTTCTCAAGTTTGCATACTGGGGGCAGTTCTGTAGGATATAATTCCTATGATTTCTGCTTCCCCATTTGTGCTGACCTCTTCCCGCAGTAAGTTTTGGCCACCCTCGTGATGGTAGTTCTGACATTCTTACTACGTGGCTAAATCTCTGAGGCAGATTGGCAACCGTAGAATCCGTTATCCCATTCCTCATTGTGAGGGGTCGTTGCACCATGTTATGCGCCTTACGGCCTGGTGCATCCGTTTTCTACAAGCATTTATTTCGGGTTAGCATTCCCTAGCGGATACATGCATCCAATCTCAGCCAAACCTCCTCAGTCGCCTCTTACGACATGCATGGCAGGTAACAGTGGTTCTATTCTTTACACCCCACATTTGGGCCCCGGTAACCACTTGGCAAGATCAATGGTTCAGGAAAAAGAGAATGTTCTAGGGAAACTCTGAATCGAACTTTACTGAGAGAGGCAAGAAATATTATATTTCATAGAAGAGATTGCAAATTTGTCCTGGATAGAGAGTTATGGATGGATAACTCCTGGATGAATATGGAGAAATCACTTGCAAACCCTACGTTACAAGTAACGGTATGAGAGGATTACCAGTCGATGTCGTCGTAAAACGAATTGCTCTGCACATTGTGCACCTGTCTTCTGCGGCGTTTCTGTCAGGCTGCCCACCTTTAGCCTTAATTTATTAACCTACAAGGCAGCAGGTTGGACTCGCTCTTAGTCCATCACCACGCGGTGCGCTACCTATCGATAACAGGTCACGCTATTCTCCGATACGGCGCCGGCATGCTCAAGGCCACAATGTACGGTCAGGTGTTTGCTCTTACCATACATATACAAACATGGACACTAATTAACACATTCTATCCTCTTATAGTGGCCAGAAACCGTGTCATTCACACCACAATCACAAGAAATCGCGCACAGTTTATCCGTTAGGAATTTTCACTACCACGATGTTGGCGACCCAGAAGCCAGTCTCCTGAGAGGATTACAATACATAGACAAGTATTGTAGTAGCTAATATTCTTGAGGAACTGAAGGTGCTGGGAGGGCCATAAAGAAAACAGCCAGAGACTGTGGAAAGTGGTAAACAACTGTTGAGAACCTATGCTCCACGAGAAGAGGGGAAGGGAATAAGAGAGAGAAAGAGTGATTAATATTTTTATGAATTTCTCATTGTAACATTAAGTATTACTTGTTAAGTATTCAGATAGTATTTATTAATGATAAATTTGCTAATGGGAGAACAGATAGGTTTGCATTAAAAGTACAGATCATCATCAGGAAGTTGAAGTTGGATGAGAGGGATGTCTTTCAGTTTCTTAGCCATTGCCTGTTGGATAAGGACATGGCAATTGATGTAGAAAAGGGGGTCTCTGAGGCTAAGTGGTTACGTCCTTGCCTTGCGATCCAAAGGTTGGCGTTTGAATCCCCGCCGCTCTGTTCACTTGTGTATTTTTTCCAGAGACTCTTTGGATTTTTGCCAGAGCTATGGACTTTGTGCTTTTTGTGCAATACTTTTGGCAGGTGGCCTGCCATTTCTGCGGAGAGAGATTGAGCCATATGGTGTAAAATCTGGTGCAATGAAGTCAATCCTTCGGCTTTAAAACCCCTTTTAAAAATTGATGTAGAATTTATATAGTGTGTTAAGAGATTTAAAATCAGATATGGTTTTGAGCAGGACAAGGTCACATCTGAGTGACAGAATGAGTATGTTTTAATTAGCTAGCCACAGAGATCAACAGTATGCATACCCTTTAATATCTGCTTGGGGAGACTAGCACCTGTTGATCCACCTGTGGTGTAATGATGTAGGTTCAGTTACCAGTAACTTGAGTAGTTTATGAATATTTATAACTTTGGTAAACTAAAAACTAGTTAACATGATAATTTTTTATTGTACTTTGTGACTGTTAGCTTGTCAGTAGATGAAATAAGTAAATAAATTCTTCTTCTTCTTTGCGTTCGCTCTTTGCGACCAATTTTAATCACTCTTTGTGATATGTTTGATCTTTGCCAAGAACATGTATACGTTGCACATTGGTTTGGTAGGCTCCTAAACGCATAGACGTCTACACGTTTAGGACATGTGCATCCGATTTCGGCCAAACCTCCTTAGTCGCCTTTACGACATGCGTGGCAGGTAACAGTGGTTCTATTCTTTACACCCCAAATTTTGGCCCGGTAAACACTCAGTCGATACATTCTTCTAACCAGGGCTGTGAGTTTTCACTTTTGGGTAGAGGTAGATACCTCATAACTTAGAAACATCACAAATATGATGGGAAAACTTTGCTATTTGGTTCCTGTTGCATAATGTAATTGGGGGCACATATCTAGGGTGTTGGGTATTTTATTTGAGTTAATCCTTGATAGCGTCAAATTTGAAGTTTTGTTTTTTAAACTTTCCACAGGGGTCTTGGCAAGCAAGGTTATCAGTGTCAAGGTTTGTAAAATCATTGATTATCATGCAGCTGATCTTTTATTATTAGAGACAAACACTTATACTTACTGTAAGACGTACTGATGTGTTGTTTGGAAAGAATGTTCACATTCTTCTTGTCTCTTATCCTGTTTGGCCTCACAGCGTCAGGATAATAAGAGATTTCTCGAACAGGCTTTTGTGTGCACTTCATAAACAGTGTTTTTTGTCACCTCTGTTATCTCTGAGGTCCACCTTTTGCGTGAATGAACTTTTGCTTTGTATCCACTGTATCGGAGTAACATTTCTTTTGAGGCACGGTCTGTTGGTAATCTGCTTATGTGGCAGAACCGTTTATTTATTTATAAAAAATGTTCAGTACTGATGTTGTACCCACTTTTTTCCTGATGTCTTCATTTTTAAACTGGTCTCTTCTTGATACTCCCAGCATTCTGTGTGGATGCTTCATCTCTGTCGTGACTAGTTTTCTTCTATCGTTTGATGTCAGCATCTAGGTTTGGCACTGATAGTATAATGTTAGGAGAAATATTATGTTGAACAATGCTCTTTTAGTGTTCATGATGACATATTTGCATTTTAAAATTGGCACCATGTTCACATTGTCAGTTAAATAAGACAAATTAGGATGTTCAATGGGAAGCTAGTGAACAAAGAAACATTATTATTACACACATAAAAAAAAAAGCAGTGATTATTTGTTTGGCATTCTCTGTGATTTAAAACACTTTAAATCAACAAACAAATTTACACCTGTATGGGATAGAGGAATATATATTATAAATATTGTAATCTTTCTCTTATTCTTTTTTGTTTCTAATAAAAGATATAACTGAACCTTTTCACCAACATTTGTATTCATTTTTCATTTCAATGTTCCTAATGTAACTTAGTGCTGAAATTGTTGATAGCATTGTCAGTTATTAATTACAGTTTAACAAAGCCATTTTCATACATTTTGGGTTGTCAAGTTCTTGGTTCTATTGGAGGCAGATGATAAAATGTACGTCCGGTATTCAAATTAAGCACATAAAAGAACCAGTGACATTTGAAAATCGATAAGCATAGTCTACAAAATCTCTGCCCAAGCAAAATTAATTGGAAAGGTACAAATAAAACTCCTGCAAACATTTTCACTATCTTCAAAATTACATTTGGGACACTTGCCAGTACTACAGAGTTTATGCATTACTACTAAGAACATCTTTCATTGTAAGAAAGAAATTGGAGCACACATGGTTATTCACCAGAGTGTACTGATGATGGTCCTATCAATCACTAACAAGTTACAAACAGTTTTCTAAAATTATTGCTTCAATCCAACATCACAGACAATAATTTGCAGTTTCATGTAAATGTGTTGTCTCTGATTAATGTCCTTTGATTTTCTCTGTCAAATAGTTTGTACTTGTGTTGTACACAAGCGATGTCATGAGCACATTGTCACTAAATGCCCGGGGTCCAGAGATACTACAACCGATGAGGTAAAATGTTCATCTTTCGCATGCACTCATTTCATAAAATTTCAATAATCAAAACCCATGTTATGTAGTTGCTGTTTTTTATCTTGAAGGATGAAATTGAAATTTTATAGCTATATGGGGGAAAAGTCTTGTTTTGTCACAGTTCTGCATTCATAATAATGCAGTTCTTTATCTTTGTTCACTCTAGTATAACCACTCTAGTATAACCACTCTAGTATAACCACTCTAGTATAACCACTCTAGCGTACTTCTTGATCTTTTGGCTAAGATCAAAGTTTAGTGCCCACTTGATTGTGGTCAAAGGGTTGGAGCCTTCATAGAGCAAAATAGACAACTGAATACATATAAGCAAATTCCGAGCAGCTCTCATTCGAAAGAATGATGACATGTTCAGTTGTAACTGGGTCCACCCTCTATGACACTTCCGGGTATGGCCAAATTAAAAAAATAAACTACTTGAGTACAAAGAACCCTACATTAGCTGTTGTATTATTAAGCAGTACAGAGCACCCCCTCTTCCCGCTGCTGCCTTTCCTCTATTGCTAGGACATTTCAGTTCTGACTTCTGGTTGGTAGAAAATTTGCACATATTTTCTTAGTTCTTGAATGCTATGTTTAACATAAATGAGAGCTGGGATAGCACAGTGGTTACTGCACTCACTTCTTAGACGTCTGGTCTGGGTTCAATTCCACAGCGGGGGTATAATATTTTTCAGCACATAACAGCTCTTGTGTTGATCAATTCTCAGTTGAGTACCAGAAAGCACTGGGAAAAGTGGTTGTAAGCACTGGGAAAAGTGATTGTAAGCACCGGGAAAAGCGGTTGTAAGCACCGGGAAAAGCGGTTGTAAGCACTGGGAAAAGTGGTTGTAAGCACTGGGAAAAGCGGTTGTAAGCACTGGGAAAAGCGGTTGTAAGCACTGGGAAAAGCGGTTGTAAGCACTGGGAAAACGGTTGTAAGCACTGGGAAAAGCGGTTGTAAGCACTGGGAAAAGTGGTTGTAAGCACTGGGAAAATGGTTGTAAGCACTGGGAAAAGCGGTTGTAAGCACTGGGAAAAGTGGTTGTAAGCACTGGGAAAAGCGGTTATCATGATATTGACCACATCACCCATCGTGTAAGCTCAATGAAAAATATGGACCTAACACTGAATTCCCCAATATAGCTCATGGTATGAAAAAGGGTTCCTTTACCTTCTACTAAATAGCATTGTATGAAAGGGCAAGAACCTAAAACCAAGTTTGATCATTGAAGAAGAATAAGAAAGGTTAAGTGTAAATGAGCAAAAGGAAGACTGCAATATACAGTAATTGTGAAATATAAGAGATAGACAAAGAGCAATTTGACAGAATTCATCATCATGACAAAGAAACATGAAGTGATGGAGATTCATTGCAGCTGTCCTCCTTGCATATTGAGATGGCACCTAGTTAGTCAGTGTGGAGGAGACAGCACCTAGTTAATCAGTGTAGAGAAAGTTACAATTGTAGCAACTGTCATTACATGTAACAATGAAGATTGTCTTCCAAGATAAATGATTCTATCTTGTTTCTATCTTGCAGGTGAGTGGTCCAAGATTCAACATCAATGTCCCTCACAGATTCAATGTTCACAATTATAGGCGACCCACGTTCTGCGACCACTGTGGCTCTCTTCTCTATGGTCTTCTGAAGCAGGGACTTCAATGTGATGGTTAGTGCAGTTCCTGTCATTCAACACAAGATTTCGATTTAGACCAAGCCATTCACTTTCTTTAGAATACATAGTAAACCAACAAAGAAATGGTGTCGTTAGTTGCCACACACTGAAAGACATACTGAGGAGGGGATCAAAGCACTTATGGACTAATTGGTTCGATGTGCAGTAATGATGATCGGACAAGTAAACTAAACTATATATATATATATATCAGTAGGCTTATAATATACTGATGTTGTGATGGTGGATAGGTTTATGGTGTTAGTGATGTCAAGAAAGTTAACACAAGAAGTGGAGATGTGAAAGGTAAATCAATAGCAAGGTTGAAAACATTAATGAAATTTATGAAGCATGACAAATCAGCTTCAGGCATATCAGTAATGCCAATGCAGTCATCAATGTATCTGTGATAAACGGACGGAAGAGGACCATCATATGTATTCCATACTAGGTGTTCAAGATAGTACATAAACAGACAAGCATAACTAGGTCCCATTTTAGTGCCCATAGCGACCCCATTGGTCTGCTTAAAGAATTGGTCATTGAACTGGAAGGAGTTGTGAGTGAGAACTAGTTCTGCAAGACGAAGGAGAGCAGAGGTGGAGACAAGTGGATTCGTTCTCCTATTGAGAAAGAACTGGAGAGCTTTATGGCCGTCGGAATGAGGTATAGTGTGCAACATGCAAACATCAAGGAGGAAGAGATGGTAGGTCCTGTCAGGTAACACCTCAATGGAAGAAAAAACAGACAAAGCGTGGTTCGTATATTTCAAAAATGCGGAATTGGCTATAGAAGATATTAGAGTGGAGTATAGATTAAGGAGGGATGTGAGAGGGGTTATGAACAAACATACAAATAGATAACACCAGAGTAAAGCAAGTTTCTGAATTCAAATATTTAGGCAGCATTTTCACAGAGGACGGAAAACTCGATAGAGAAATAGAGACAAGGTGTCAAAAAGCAAATGCAGTGACCTACCAGCTGGCACCATTAATACAACACCCAAAGATTAAGATGGAAGTGAAAAGACGGATGATAAAAAGTATTTTCCTACCAACACTTTGTTACCAGTGCCAAACTTGGTCTCTTGCAGCAACACATCACAGAAAGCTCACCACATGTGAAATGAAATGCTTGAGGAAGGCAGTGGGAGTCACCAGGAAAGACACTACGAAATGAGGACATCAGAAGCAGAGTGGACATAACTTCATGCACCGAATACATCGAAAGACAACAAATGCAGTGGTTTGGACATTTAATGAGAATGAAATACAACCAACCACCAATAACAGCATACAATAAAAGAGATCGGATACTAGAGCTAAGGGAAGACCAAGAAAAGATGGATAGACAATATCAAGACCACACTACACAAACACGGATACAACACAACGGCGACTCATCTAGCCCTAGAACGCAAATTAAAGCTCCCATCCCTACGCTTAACGGCAAGAGTGGACAGCCAACTACATCTTCCACCTGGGAATAGACAATAGTGAGAGGGGGATTAGGCACATGACCAGGAAGCGATGAGAAGAATCATCATGCATATATTTAGTCATCTGCTGAATGAGGCTGAGCACCTATGGATCTGTTCAAATTTCAATTACATCCGTTCTTGAACTCTGAAACTATGTCAAATGATAGCTAGTAAATGTGCCTTTCATTATAAGTATCACCTAAACAAGATATTAAGTAGACTCTTTAACGTAATAGTAGACAATAAAAAGAATGTAGGCTTGCTTTGGTTTCATAAACTTCTACTTAAAATATGTTTGATCGTATCAACTATCAACATTATCTCTAAATGGGTCTAAAGCCATAGGATTCACTTCATTGAACCAGGTTTTTACCCCATTTAGCTCAGTCTCTCTCCACAGAAGTGATGCACCACCTGCTGAGAGTATTGCACAAACTCCGTAGCTCCTCCAACAATCCTAAGGGTCTGTGGATAAAAATGCATCTGGGAACAGAATGGCACAGTCCGGATTCAATACCACGATCTTTCGAACACAAGGCAAAGCCTTAACCACTTAATCACAGACACCCCCACCCTCCCCTCCCCAACATTATGTAAGATTAACATACACATCTACATAAAATATGTTTGATCTTTCATCTTTTCATCAACTTTTAACAGTATGTAAAATGAACATACACATCTACATGTTTGATCTTTTCATCAACTTTAAACAGTATGTAAAATGAACATACACAAAAGATGTCAGAAGAATGTCGCCAATAACTGTGGAACAAACACCAGAGACATGGCACAAATCTTGCATAAACTGGGCATCTCTGGCGATAAACTTCGACAAAAGCCTAAAAAGGTATGTGTAAAATCAACCATATTCATGACATTGTTTCTTTCTTTCCTCTATGACTGTTGGGTCTTTCAGCATTCAGGATATGTGCAGAGCAAGTGCCCTCAAGTGTGCTTCGTATATAGTGTTTCCTTCCACCTCAGGATATTTCTGTGGTCTATCGTGTGCATGGGCGACCTTTGGTCTTGAAACTATTATATCTGAAAAGTAATACTCGTTGTGATGTACTGTTGGGGAGTAATCGTGTTACGTGGTCGAACCATTTGTTTTGTTGTTTCTTAATATGCTCTAGCACTGGTTTTGTTCCTCAAATAGTCTGGTTTTAAAAAATCTTATATTCCTTGTTACACCCACTATTTTCCTTGTTAGTCCCACTATTTTCTTTATTACCACCACTAATTTTTCTTGTTACCCCCGCAATTTTCCTTGTTTTTACCCCCTATTTTCCTTGTTACCCACACTATTTTCCGAAGGTATTTATCTCTGCAGATGTAATTTTTTTGGTTTAAATTTACTGTAAGTTTTCAATTTTGACACTGGTAGCACAGCATTGGGATGAAAATTGTATTGTATAAGGCTTGTTTTGTATTAAAGATACATGTGTGCTATTGAGTAATGATGTCATTTGGCCATTGATTTGGCTTGCTTTGTTGCATTTTTGCCGTATTTTGATATTGAATCTTCCATCTACTGATATTGAGCTTCCAAAGTATGTTTTAGTGCTTTCCATTGTCATCGTTATTTGATGTATCATTGTTATCAATGTTAATAGAACAAATATCATTCTCTTACTAAATGGTCCCATGATGAACTTGCTATATGGACATACCATTTATTTGCTGTTAGTTTTACTGTAAGTCTTCATATCATCCAACAACCTGTCTATCTGTTTATAATTTGATACCAGCAGATTCATTCAGTTCTGAGCATTATTTTTTTGGTTGGCATAGCACCATTATTTAGTTTGCTGGATTCAAATAGCCTACATATAGAGGTAGCAAATAAGCTACTATCAGTTTTCTCAATCCAGCAGAAAATGGGTTTTTGACTTCCTGAGTTACTAGAACATCTGGAATTTATTGAATCTGCTGTGTCAGACATTCAGAGTTATTGTTGTTAATGAATCTACTGTGTTCAGAATTGATAGGAAATATAAACTTGTCGAGAGAACTAGACATTCACTGATATGGTTGGAGTTTAAATAAATTGATTGATAGGACCATCATCATTGCACTTTGGTGAGTAACCATGTGCGGTCCGATGTCTTTCCTACACAATCATCATCATTGCACTTCGGTGAGTAACTATGTGCGCTTCGATCTCTTTCTTACACAGTGAGATCTCAGATGCAGTGCACAAACTCCGTAGCACCGGCGAGGGTCCCAGTGGTTAAAGAGAAAGTGATGATGGACTTAACACACTTTCAGGATACAACATAACTAGATATTCGCTTGACTGAAACCCCATAAGAAAAGATAATGAGTAGGGAAGTCAACAAATACCTGGCAAACTAGAAGAAAAGGCAGAGCTGAAAAAGATGATTTAGAATAAAATTTTATCCAAGCCTTATTTCCTCTGGAAATAAGAAGGTTCAGTAGTAAAAGTTGTGAAAATCGCAGACAATTGGTTGCATAGATGTCTGTTCTCATCAGTTTGTTTAATGCAGATTTGCTAGTCATGTTGTAACATTTCTATGTAGAGATGCTGACATGAATTGTTAATGTTTCATTTGTTTCAGCTTTCAATCACTGAGTCCCCAAATAAAAATACCCCATTTCATGAGAGGTCTTTCTCATCCCCCATACCTGTGATACCAGGTGAGTGGCAGGAACAAGTGAGTTAGACTTGAGTCACATTCGTCAGTATTATTACATTTGAATCAGTATCATTACATTTTACATCTGTGTCGGTATTATTACATTTGTATCAGTATCTTTACATTTGTGTCAGTATCATTACATTTCTTCTTCGGTCGCCTTAGACTGATGTACCAGACCTCCACATAAATCTCATTCATGTGGAAATCTGATTCATGCAGCCTTAGCATGGGTGGGTTTCTCACATCTTAAGCGCCATTTGGAGCTCTGGTGCATATCCTTTGGCGATGTGTCCGGTTTCAGTCAGCGTTTACTGGGTTTGCTCTCCATCAGTCTTTGGCTGTCCCCAGCTGACCTGCGAGGCAGCAGGTTGCTATTTTCTGTTAGGGTAGCTACCCTTAGACAACCTTCCCTCCCAGGATGTTGACCATCATCTTCCCAGGGTATCTTTACATTTGTGTCAGTATCATTACATTTTACATTTGTGTCAGTATCATTACATTTTACATTTGTATCAGTATCATTACATTTTACGCTTGTGTCAGTATCATTACATTTTACATCTGTGTCAGTATCATTACATTTTACATTTGTGTCAATATCATTACATTTTACGTATCATTACATTTTACATTTCTATCAATATCATTACATTTTACATTTCTATCAATATCATTACATTTTACATTTCTATCAATATCATTACATTTTACATTTGTATCAGTATCATTACATTTGTGTCGCTATCATTACATTTGTATTGGAATCAGCACATTTCACATATCTTACCTTTGTGTCACAATCATTACATTTTATTTTTGTATCAGAACCATTACATTTGTGTCAGTATCTTGACATTCCTTATTGTTTTTACTTATTGTCCAGTATTATCAATCATCATTATGTTTAGGTAGACACCTAAATATTACTTAGATGGTCTATGTGGCTATGCTTAAAACGTACTTGGTTCATGTCCCATGTGGAATGGTCTTTCTGTGTTTTCCAGCGATGCCTTATCTCAATGTAAACTAGATTAAGTTCCTAGTTATTTTGGAGATATGTGATCAAATGTAGGTACTTTGTTCAAGTTGAATATATAAAACAACCTCCTTTCTTCTTTTGTCTTCATGCTGGTAGGGTTGTTGCCCAGTGTCTTGGTTTTCTGTTTTTTGTCTTGCACTGTTTTAGTGGCTTGGGTGATAGTTATTTTTGCTCTTTGACGGGATTTTGCTATGTCATTTAACCATTTCTTGGTGGTCATCATCTTGCTCTTTCTTTATAAGACAATGCTGGAAAGTGGCTGTCTGTGTACAAATAATGAGTACCTGTACAAAAAAATATTTAGACAAAATACTTTCCATGCTTATTACATCACATGTCAGTCTCCTTACACTTTGCTGCTGTATTGGAGATGGCTGATAAAGTGTAGATCTTGTGTTCAAGTTGGGACGGTAAAAGAATCATTGGTAGTTGAAAAATCTATAATAGGCTTGAAAATTACCGCCCATGCAAAAATAGTGAATACTGTTTTTAAAAGTTCAGGCAAAGTGTTCACACTATTCTTAAAATTACTTATTTAAACTCATCCGTGCTACAGAGTTTGTGTACTGCTGCTGTGATCTTCCTGCATAAGTAAGAGATCGGAGCACACATTGTTATTCACTAAAGTTCAATGATGATGGTCCAATCATTCAATCAATCAACTTATCATTAGTGCTTACGCCCATGTGTTGCTGGGGCTCTCATGGGGAGCAAAGAATAGTAACACTGATCTTCAAGGCATGTCGTAACAGGCTACTAAGGTAGGGGCCTAGGAAGCTACCCTAGTAAATAAAAAGCATCGCAGAAATTGGATGTACTGGCCTACTTGTAGATGCATAACTGGCACAACTTACAATCGCTCATAGGCTCAGATCACATACAAATTGCAAAGAGTGGTTTAACTGGTGGTCATTATGGAGCGTTCAAAGAAGAATTAGTGCTGAATTCAACTTGTAGATGGCAATCTTCTTCTAGGTACATCATAAAATCATATACACATAGATCAACACATATGTTAGATAAGAAAATCTCTTAACTTTCTACTTGAACCATCTAATATACATTAACCATTCACCTGTTGAAATAGATCCTGACGATCCCCATTCAGGACAGGGTGTCTGTGGTGAAGGCTTATCTGCTAATGCCAGTTTTGAGGATCGAATGCCGATTCATCAAAGCAGGATTGGTCTACAAGATTTCACTTTTATCAAAGTTTTAGGAAAGGGCAGTTTTGGAAAGGTAAGAAGAATCTTTCTTAACTTGATGTCATTTGATAGTTAAACAATCTGAGGAGACGTATTGTTGTGTTTGTATTCTATTTAACCTGTTTTTTTAGCTTCCGGAAAACAAAACATTGTTCAAACAGTGTTACCAAAGTATAGCATTAAGTGTTTTGTTTTTTTCCTAGGGTTGTCAATGAAAATAAATGTTCAAGAACATGGATTATTTACTAAGTAATGACTCTAATTTTGGTCATGTATGTCAGTAGGGACATTGGCTAGGACAACTCTCCGATGGACAGCGGATAGGAAAAAGATGGCTTGGACATCCAAAGGAAACATGGAGAAAGAGTTGAAAGATTGTGGTCTTACATGGGAAACAATTAGTAGAAAGGCGGCAGAACAGCAACAATGGAAAACTCTTGTGGAAGTCTCATGTGTCAAACGGGATACATATAGGATATAGACTCATTTTATTAGTCGTCTAACTATTACCTGATAGGCAGAAAAATGTTGGATGTGCCTGTCCTACATGCGTAGGGAGTTGCCTATGAACCAAGTTGCAACATATAGTCATTCTTGACACAAACCAAACATATCACTGACCTAAAAATATATTAGAGGTTGAACTGGTTGATAAGAGTGAATACAAACAAACAATCCATTATTTGTGTCAATATTATTGTGTTATATTCCATAGAACAATCATTCCGTGTCCCTTTGTGTCTTTTATCCTTTGCTTGATAAAGACCTTTTGTTCAAATTATCATTTTAGCTTATTTTTATGTTCTGTAAAACTAGCATACTTTGTGTTTTAACCCTTTAAACTCGACATATATAGGTCTGAGATGTAAACATCTCACACCTGAGTCCCTGTTTCATACTGCTGAACCCCATTTGACATAAATATAGGACCAATGAAAACAGATTTGTGTAGAAATGTGATGTCAAACATAACACACATTACTATTTAGTATGACAAGATGGCGGACACATTGTGAACATTTTTGTTTAGCTTTTAACGTTTTCATGATAAAAAGAGATGCTGAAAATTCTTCTTCACCTTTCAACTCACAACGTCTTCAGGTCTTCAACAAACTTCTTCCACCTCTTCCTCTCTTTTGCCATCCTTTTCAATTCTTCAGACTTGTGACTGTCTGACAGGACATAAAGCATGCAGCAAAGTATGCAAGTATTTTTGTGTTATTTCAGCTATTTAATTGAAGCTGCTATTGGAGTCATTTATTGATAACAAATATTATTGATGTTAGAGAGTAGTTGACTTTTCTGTCTTCAGGTGATGTTGGCAGAAAGAAAAGGCACAGATGAAGTCTATGCTATCAAAGTTTTAAAGAAAGATGTCATCATACAAGATGATGATGTAGAATGTACAATGACTGAAAAAAGGATCCTGGCACTGTCAGCAAAACATCCATTTCTGACTGCGTTACATTCATCTTTTCAGACAAAGGTAAGAATTGACTAGTTCTTGCTCATCAAGTTGGCTTAGAAAATGCACTTTATCGTTTTGGTTATTGGTTACTAAACCAGTATCATATATTTCTGAGCAGACCCATAAGTACTCAGTCTTTCAGTCTTTCTGAGATGATTCACTTCACATTGGATACACAGGAGGATCAGTTCTGCAGCTCTAGTTCTTATCAGCTCTCCCATATGATCAACTGGTGTAATTGGATGATATTTGCTCCATCCAGGATGGCACATGTGAGGGAGATAGCACAATAGTTTCAAACCTCCATCCAATTCCTTTTCTCTCTCGCATACTCTCTCTCACTCTGTCCCCCTTATTAGCTGGCACAGACAATCATAACTTCCACAATTTCATGTCCCCAGTGTTCACCAGTTTTGTATTATACCTTCTGAATAGGAGGTTGGAGGCTTCAACTCCTTGTATTGCACACCCTGCTAAGAGTTGGAGTTCTGGCTGTGAAAGAAAGCTTTAAAAAAACATTACTTAAAAATGAGAAAGAACTAAATTTATAGTGAACCTTATACTTCATTGGAGATAGAAAACAGTAACCAGTTATCTCTCTTTCTCTCGATCACCGCCCAGACCAATGTACCAGACCTTCCCATAAATTCTATTCATGTGGAAATCTGATTCATGCAGCATTGGTGTGTTTTATGTCACATCTTCAGCACCATTTGGAGCTCTGGTGATTATCCTTCGGCGATGTGTCCGGTTTCATCCAGCGTTTATTCAGTTCGCTCTCCATTCTGTAGCCATCTTGTGTTTTTTATGGTGTGGAGTAGCTATCCCCACGTCCAACCTCCTTAGTCGCCTCTTACGACATGCATGGCAGGTAACAGTGGTTCTATTCTTTACACCCAATTTGGGCCCTGGTAACCACTCGGGCGACCAGTTATCTGATTGACTTTCTTCAATGCCACAATGTTAAAACTGTCTAGTAAAACAGTCCTTTTGTCATCTTTTGTTGGTTATCCACTTAACTTTGCCCTTATATGTACTCCAATCATGTCTGTTGCCAATGCAGTTCTTTGTCTTAAAAATCTGACCAATCTCAGCCGTGATCTTGAGATTTTATCACATCTACTATTTAACAACCTTGATCTTAAAAATGTTTGCAATGTCTTCTCTTTTACGCACCTCGGTCTCAAGATTTTCTCACAATGGCTTCTACTTTACAGCCTTAGTCTCCAGATATTCTCACAATATCTGCTATTTTACCACCTTGATCTTGCAGTAAGAATACACATTCACTAGTGAGGACTCGTGAGAATGGTTTTTTGGGTAGAGATTTCCGTGCTGGGCTTTATTTTTCCAGTTTAACTCTGAAATATATGCTACTTATTTATCATATTTCCTACTGTAAAATTCTGATTTATATGTTTATCTTCTTCTTCTTTGCGTTTGTTCTTTACAACCAATTTTCATCACTCTTTGTGATATGTTTAATCTTTGTCAAGAACGTGTATACGCACATTGGTTTGGTAGGCTCCTAAACACATAGAATTCTACACGTTTAGGACATGTGCATCCGATTTCAGCCAAACCTCCTTAGTCGTCTCTTCGACATTCGTGGCAGGTAACAGTGGTTTTATTCTTTACACCCCAAATTTGGGCCCGGTAACCACTCTGGCGTATGTTTATAATTACAGTTATAGTTTATATTATAAATAAGTTTTTCAGTGTTATCTTATATTCTTGGTTATTGTTTTTTAATAGTGGCTAAGATGTGCTAAACACACACAATGAAATACTGATCAGTGCAGCATTTAATGAAACTTGTTCAGTTAGATTGTATTCTTCTTCTTGGAGCGCTCCATATCAACCACTTGTTAACCACTCTGTGTGATTTGTTTGGGAACTAAGGCTAAGAACAATTGAGCCAGTTGTCAGCCTACAAGTAGGGCAACACATCTGATTTCTGCAATGCTTTTTATTTACTATGATAGCTTCCCTAGGTTCTACATCAGTTGCTTCTTACGACGTGTAGGTTTCAGTGGTACGATTCTTTGCTTCCCATGCGGGCCCCTGCACCACTCAGGCGAGATTGTATTTAATTTAACTGTGATATTTTATCTGTAATGGCATAACCTCATGTTATATAAATGTTGAAAGTTATCATTTTTTCTTCAGGATCGGTTGTTTTTTGTCATGGAGTATGTCAACGGAGGAGATCTCATGTTTCAAATCCAGAGGGCTCGTAAATTTGATGAAGCAAGGGCAAGGTTTTATGCAGCGGAAGTGACATTAGCACTAATGTTTCTGCATAGACATGGTATTATATACAGGTGAGTTCAATATGAGTTGTAGATAAAAAAAAGTATTATTTTGTTCTGTGTGATATCACTGATCAGCCTATTTGTTTTGGAGGGGGTCAGATCAGTTTGGTGGAGCTGGCGATCAGTTTATTGTTTGTGAGATAGATCAGTGATCAATTAGTTGTGTGTTGGAACCAGTTATCATTTTGATATGATTTTTAATGTTGTCTTGGTATACTTCCTCATGTTATATTTTTAATGTAAATGTAACTGGAAAAATTATGTTGAAATAAATGAAGTAGACCAGATTGTTATGAAGAAACCCATCTTTGTTACTACTGCATTAATATCCTAGTGAATTCTTCACACACAATACAACACCTGAATGCCACTGATTTCTTATCACCATTCACATTTTCCTCAGTCTTGTCTATGCTAGGTACGTTTAGCATTATCTGTTGAGTATAATATATTCCTTCAACACTATCTATATGCAACAAAGTTTATATTAATTAAATATACGAAAAGTAAGTTAAATGAATTTGAAAATAGATATCTATGGAAAATAATGAACATAAAATGGGACAACTTTAGGAGAGTTTATGAGATCAGAGAATTTATTAATTGATCATGTTGACAGTGTAGAGAGATATGATCAGATGACCTCAGCAACATTCTTCAGACTGTCTTAACTGATCATGATGTCAATGTACACTGCATTAAACCAATCACTTGACTCTGTAGTCATTATTTTACAGATTTATTCCAGATCAGTAGTCATTAATGAGTAGTGAAATGAGATGCTTGAGGATAGCTGTAAATAAAACAAGAAGAGACCATATTAAGAAATGAGGAAATTAGAACAGTCAGAACAACACCTGCTATTAGATTCATTAAAAAACAGGGACTAAAATGATTTACTACTTGGTGAGAATGAACCCAAATACACCAGTTACAAGAACGTACAACCTGAAAATGGCATCATCAAGAGGAAGGGGCAGACTCAAGAAAAGATGTCTTAAAGACATCTTAGAACTCCACAATACCACAACATATCAAGCGGGCACTATCTCGGAAACCGATCATCTGTTAAACCTGCTACGCCTAGCTGCAAAAAAAGCAGAGAAGGATAAAAGAAAGAAAATAAAGTCATTAATAATTGAATTGTCTTTCTTTCTGACAGAGATCTAAAACTAGACAACATTTTATTAGATGCTGAAGGGCACTGCAAAATTGCAGATTTTGGTATGTGTAAAGAAGATATGACAGATGGTAGACTCACACAGCCCTTTTTGTGGAACACCAGATTATATAGCACCAGAGGTGGGTGTACCATTCTTATCTGTTAAACACCAACAGTAACTATCCTGTACAACAATGTTTTCAGTTGAAATATTGTTCATACTTGACTGTTTAGTCTCAGTGGTGTACTTGTCTTTTTGTCTTTTCTTGAATCCTGTTTTGCCTCACTGTGTCATGATAAGAAGAGATTTCTAGAACATGCTTTTGTGTGCGCTTCATAAATAGTGTTTTTCACCACCTTTGTTATCTCTAAGGTCCACCATTTGTGAGGACAGCCTTTTGCTTTGTATCTACTGTATCGGAGGACCATTGCTCTTTGAGTTGCAATGTCTGTTGGTAATCACTTATGTGCCGAACCATTTAATTTGTTTTTTCTTGATAAAGTTCAGTACTGATGTTGTACCTACTTTTTCCCTGATGTCTTCATTTCTAAACAGGTCTCTTCTTGATACTCCCATCCAGCATTCCCTGTAGACTCTTCATCTCTGTCATGACTAGTTTTCTTCTATCGTTTGAGTGTACTCATCATCAGGTGCCGTGCCAGCTGGCGTAGTTGATCATGGATCTCCACAAATCTCTATCTTTGATGTTTGCTATCAACTCAGATGTTGACACTCTACCATGCCATGAAGTCAGACTATCCAAAATCTTCTCTCTCTGTCTTCCTTTGTATTGTCTACCCTTGATTTTGCCGGTTGTCACAATGTGTTCTAAACCTCCCTTCCTCATCACATGCCCGAAAAGTATTTGAAAAAAATAAAAGGAATGTACTATGTAATTCAAATGTAGTTACATCCGATGGTCAATGTAACACAGAAATAAATAGTAGAATCCTGCAATCTAAGACAACTTCAAACTTAGCTTGTAAAGTGAGAGAGTATTACAGTGCTGTGTAGAACCAGTTCTTACATACGGATGTGATTCATGTACAATAAATAACAAGAACAGTAAATTTTTAGAGGTTACGGAGATGTGGTTTTGTAAAAGAATGATTGACACTGATGAGCAAAAAAGATGACAAATGATAATGTTCTCCAGAAAACAACTGAGAACAGATTGCCTATGAAACGTATCAGAAAAAAATAATAACATTCTTTGGACATGTTATGAGAAGAGAATATCTTGAATACATTCTGACAACGAGCGAGATAGAGGTCGACAGAGGGAAAATATTCTAGACGGGTTAACATCAAGGTACAACCTGAAAACAGTATCAGAACTTATAGCTACAACAAAAGGCAGAGAGTTGTGGAAGAACATGATAACCTACACTTGCTTGCTGACATGACACTTGCTTGCTGACATGACACTTGATGATGATGATAGTTGTGGAAGAACATGATAACCTACACTTGCTTGCTGACATGACACTTGATGATGATGAGAGTTGTGGAAGAACATGATAACCTACACTTGCTTGCTGACATGACACTTGATGATGATGATGATGATGATGATTGTACCTTTACTGTATAACCTCAGTAATTTATACTTCATAGTCTTATAATTTTGTATTTTTATACAGAAAATACAAGTGGCTAAATCATTTTTTTTTAAAAATAACCTGCAACCAAGTCAGAGACAACTCTGATAGCCTCAAAGATTGACTTGGAGTGACAGACTTAGCTATCTAGTAGTCAGTTTAACATTGATGAAATATAAACGGAGACAATTAATTAGATTTTGTTTCACAATTATGTTGTGTATGGTAATACACTGTGAGCATCTGTAGCTTAAGCGGTAGTGAGCTTGATCACAACCCAAGCGTATTTGGTTCAAACTCTGCTGTGGGCAATTTGGAAGCAAATTAGCTCTCTTAGATTTTTACAAATGATAAAAATAGACCTCACCATTCAGAAAGCAATGGCAAACTACTGAATGTATAAGTGGGGCCTATAAAATCGACTCATTTGCTGTTGTTGATCGCTAAGTCCTGTAAGTCCTATGTCACGATTTTCATGGTAATACGCTAGTTTGGAGAGTTGTCTTTCTTATTATCATCATGTATAAATAATTGTGACAAATATGTTTCATCAGATTCTACAAGAACTTGAGTATGATGCTA
Source organism: Arion vulgaris (assembly GCA_020796225.1). Lineage (NCBI taxonomy): Eukaryota > Metazoa > Mollusca > Gastropoda > Stylommatophora > Arionidae > Arion > Arion vulgaris. The sequence continues at coordinate 11,552,629 of CM036754.1, forward strand.
GTGTAGACTGGTGGGCGCTAGGTGTGCTCATGTATGAGATGATGGCCGGACAGCCACCATTTGAAGCAGACAATGAAGATGACCTGTTTGAGTCCATTCTCCATGACGATGTGTTGTATCCTGTCTGGCTCAGCAAAGAAGCCGTATCAACACTCAAGGGTGTAAGTACAAATTGTGCATGCATTGACGAAGATAAATATCAGATACAATCAAATGTACAAAAGATATATGCTATGAAACACAATGGCGTTTGCCGTGCATTCAGAAAGACATGGGTTCAAATCTGGACCACGCCGTTCTGTTCACTGGTGAATTTTTCCGGAGAATGCAGTTTTAGGTTTGTATATTATTTGACTAACAGTGAAGATGGATGATGTGGTTAACATCAAACTGGCCGACTTTAATTCCCAGCATTTCTCTGGTACAAATTGAGGTTTTTATCGACTTGACACGTTGCCATTAGAAAAATTCTCACTGTACTAGGGGATTTGATCTCAAGACTACACATCTATGAAGCAAGTGCACTAAGTGCTATATTATACACAGCTTCCTATTCTTATGTGTATATGATATTTACTATATGTATATATTTGTTCTTATATGTGATCTTTGTCTCTGTGTGGATGGCACTTAGCACCTATTTGTGGGTGTTGCCTATACTATCAACCCTCACACTAAGGTCCTGTACTAATAATTAGTGCTTGTATGGATTTATTATCTAATTCTATAATGTCTGCCGATAAAAGTGAATTTCTTCCCTTCTGGTGTATCCTTTGCTTGATAAAGGCAGCTTGGTCGAAATGTCACTATGTATTGTTTTTGTACCTTGTAAAACTACAGGACTTTGTTATTACATGATTCACCTTTGTATTATATCAGAAGTATATAGGATTTATTATTCTTACTGTTTGCAGTTCATGACTAAAAACCCTGCCAAGCGACTTGGCTGTGTTACTACCCAGGGATGTGAAAAAGCCATCCTTGTGCACCCATTTTCCATGAAAAATTGATTGGGAGGCGTTAGAGCAACGCAAAATTGTCCTCCTTTCAAGCCAAAAATTGTAAGTGGACTTGAATTTTATATCTAATCATCATGTCCTGTATCCAGTTGTTAGATATTTTAAGGCTTACAGCTTTGTTAGGTATGAACTCAGTTGCTGTCATGTACTAGTTAGAACATCGTAAATTTTAGATCAAGATATTCAAAACAAAGCTAGATCCCATACCTTTGTTGAACATTTTCAGATTTGACTTGTGAGGTTTCAAATTTATGTAGTGTATCACACAGTTGACACTCAGTCACGAAAAAAATCTTGAACACCACATGAGTTATGCACAAAGTGTATTTAGTGAGTAAACATGAGTTGAAAGGGACTTTCATCACAACAACTTTTGAGTGCAGTGTCCTAGAGTTGAGAGATGTTATATAATGTGTGTAATTAACACCCCCATACAAAATGGATCATCCTGGCAGCTGTGTTGTACAGACTTGGTTGGACTGGTCTGTATTCAGGGCATACACAGACATGTTCTTAATGAAGGGTATAATGTGACTTTGGTCTTTTGAAGTTTAGACGAATACGTCCCAACTACAAAGAAAAACTGTCAGCCCTCCTCCTGTCAGCACAGCACATAATTAAGCTGCAAGCACCTGCAGACAATATGGTCTCTCTTATACACTCACTGTCAGCTATACAAGACCTGAAGGCTAAATCCTGATAGTGGAATTGATAACATGCTGTGCTGGTGACCACAAGCCTGGAAATTATGGGTTCAAGGCCAGCTTGGGCCAAATATTCTCTGCTTGCACATGGTACTCGTTTGGATCACAGAATACCCTGATCTGTTGTTACAAATCATCAAATAGTTTGTCCCTTCCTGAACTTAGCTCCCATGACAGCAATCCTGAAAAACTCTCTGTTCTGTGCAAGTTGACCGGCGTCAGCAGCAGTCATTCTCAGATCAGATATCATGTTTGTCATGTGTTTCTTGACAGTAAAAGAAGGCAGTTTGCCATTGCTTTTCTTCTGGGCAGTGACTATGCTAGTCGGATATCGTAGCCATTATCTCTACAATTGAGATCATCTGCCTGCCATCCAAGAGTGAAGACCATTACCAGCAATAATCGCTGGGGGGAATCAAACTATGCTATTCAGAATGCTGGAGAATCACAGAACAAGATATATCCAAACTTCCCACCTTTTATACAACTTGACAGTGGAAGATCTTACCTGTGTTCTGGCCAAGAACTATCTCTAATCAAAAATTGTTTACACAATGTTAACAATAGAATATGAACACTATCATCCAAAAGAGATACTGGAGATGGATCGAACGTGTGATATGCATGGAAATTAACTATGTCACAAAAACTGCACTGAGATGGACTTCAGAGGTTAAACGAAAACATGGAAGATCCAAAATGACTTGGAGGAGAACAGTAGAACAAGAACTGAAAGCAATGAATCCAGGATGAAACACAGTACAGAGGACGGCCAAGAACATGAGAAGACTGACTTGCACTTGTTGCTGCTATAAGAGCCAAGGATGTCACAATTCTATAGAGAGATGTGTTTGATAATTGTAATATCAAGCAAGTACCACCCATGTGTTGCAGGGACTGCAAGGGAGTAAAGAATAGTAACACTGCTACCTACAAGACATGTTGTAAGAGGTGACTAAGGTAGAAACCTAGGGAAGTTATTCTAGTAAATAAAAAGCATCATAGAAATCAGATGTGCTGACCTACTTGTAGGCGCATAATTGACACAATATACAATCACTCAGATCACATACAAATCACAAAGAGTGGTTGATTTGAAGCATTCAAAGAAAAAGATATGAAGTACTTTTGTAAATAAATGTTTATTTATCTCTTCAACAGAAAAATAAGACAGATGCTAACAACTTTGATAGAGACTTCACTTCAGAAGACCCAGTACTGACACCCGTAGACCCAGCTGTGATCAAGACTATCAATCAGGAAGAGTTCCGAGGCTTCTCATTTGTAAACCATGAATATGGAAAGTTTGATATGGAGGCCAGTGGGCAGACACACTGACCAGTCTTGATTGGCTGTCATTCTGCAGCCTGTCACCATGCACACACGGTGTTGGACCATTACTCACTTGTGACTATGCTTCTGGGTTTCCAAAATAATAGAATTCAATCCATGAAAGGATGTGTATTGTTTCTTATGAACCCGCAGTTATGTGTAACTCAGCCCGTTACTTATGTCCATGAACATGTGAGACTGTGGTCATTACTTTTATTGAAATTCTCCTCTCTCTCTCTCTCTCTCTCTCTCTCTCTCTCTCTCTCTCAATATGTGTCAAATATCACATTACGTTGGTACACTTTTGGTATAGTTTTGTTGCATTTGACAGCCAATGAAACAATGCACTTGCACAGCTTGTGACATTTTCATTTATCCACCCAAAAATGAGGACAATTGAGCTAGCTCTGCCTCATTCTTAAGCTGACCTTGTTTGGCCATTTCATTTCAATGTTTTTTTTCTTTGTTGTGTGCAACAATTACAGATCATGTCCATCAATCATACGGATGACAGATCATTCCAGATCCATGTCCATCAACTGTGAGAATGATAGATCATTCTTTTTAATACTTACACTATTCAGAAATCTTGTGTTGTCCTATATAAATAAATTCTCACACATTAGGCTCTAGAATAAATAACATTGAATTATATAATATATTATCCACATCTGGTATGATTTTCATATATGAAATATTTACTTATAATTTGTGTAGAAGAATTGCAAGTGAGTTGTTGAATATGTCACTGTTAGGTCATTAGTATTTTATCATATCATCATCATTACTCATCACGCTCAAAGGGTACATAAGGTAGAGGCTATAAAATATCCACATTATCATAAGCAGTTTGGGTTTCTTCTGTCTTTGTTTTCTGCAGCAATTTGAGTTTTTAACAGTGGAGCTTGCCAGCCCTGACCCAACGTCTTTGTGACATTTGAGAGCAGACAGTGGTTCTATTCTTCACCCTCCCCTTCCGAAAACTATGTGGGAGATTTTTATCATATAGTAATAGCATGTGAGCGTCTGTGTCTTCGTAGTAGTGAGCTCAATCACAACCATAGAGTGCCTGGTTCAAACTCTGGCCTGCAGTTTGGAAGCAAATTTGTTCCCATGGATTTTTACGAACAGTAAAAATACACCCCACAGTTCAGAAAGCAATGGCAAAGTACTGAACGTACAAGTGGTGCCTAGAAAAACAACGCCTTGTTTCCTATGCACACAGTTCAGAAAGCAATGGCAAAGTACTGAACGTACAAGTGGTGCCTAGAAAAACAACGCCTTGTTTCCTATGCACACAGTTCAGAAAGCAATGGCAAAGTACTGAACGTACAAGTGGTGCCTAGAAAAACAACGCCTTGTTTCCTATGCACACAGTTCAGAAAGCAATGGCAAAATACTGAACGTACAAGTGGTGCCTAGAAAAACAACGCCTTGTTTCCTATGCACACAGTTCAGAAAGCAATGGCAAAGTACTGAACGTACAAGTGGTGCCTAGAAAAACAACGCCTTGTTTCCTATGCACACAGTTCAGAAAGCAATGGCAAAGTACTGAACGTACAAGTGGTGCCTAGAAAAACAACGCCTTGTTTCCTATGCACACAGTTCAGAAAGCAATGGCAAAGTACTGAACGTACAAGTGGTGCCTAGAAAAACAACGCCTTGTTTCCTATGCACACAGTTCAGAAAGCAATGGCAAAGTACTGAACGTACAAGTGGTGCCTAGAAAAACAACGCCTTGTTTCCTATGCACACAGTTCAGAAAGCAATGGCAAAGTACTGAGCAGTACAAGTGGTGCCTAGAAAAACAACGCCTTGTTTCCTATGCACACAGTTCAGAAAGCAATGGCAAAGTACTGAACGTACAAGTGGTGCCTAGAAAAACAACGCCTTGTTTCCTATGGTTGATGGTGACATCCTATAAAGGATATGCCACGATTTAAATTTCATTTTCAGTAATAGCATTATTTTGATTTTTTTTAAGCAATATTTTTGCATTCTAGAATTTCTTTGTAGATTAATTCATTGACTGGGAAATGATTTTCGTGTGTGAAGAGCATGTTGCTAGTTGAGTTTGAGGACAGAATCTCGTTACATTGTTATCACAAACATATCTAGCATTTCTTTTTCCCTCAAATGTTTAGTGTTAATCTATATAAGGGAAGACTGCAGTTCAACTATGTAAGAAATGTCGAAATGTTCCTGTGTATCGTTATTGTTCTTTTGTATTGTGTAAAACTACAGTACTTTGTTTTTCCGTGTTTCGCCAGTGTTAATCTACAAAGATTCATTGATGGTTCTTGTTTAATGTGCTGTCCAGAATGGAGATACATAGAAGATGACTAAAGGTTATTTTTTTAAATGTAATTATCTGAACTAGTGTTGAATTGTTTCCCGAAAAGGATAACTACTACTTTTTATATTTTCATCCTGGATATTGTCATCATAAGAAAAAATCAAAAAGATACTAGCCAACTTCATATGTTGATGTATGTTAGTGAGAGTGTATGTGGTAATGGTTATGTGATTGATTGACTATGTGAATAAGTCAAGGAATGAGCTTACAGTCTGTGAAGTCTTTCAGTATTTGAAAATCCTGATCTATAAATTGAAATCAAGCTGATTTTTGTAGCTAGCTGGCTTACAAGTTGAACTTGATAAATATTTATATAACTGTTATTAGAGGGTTTTATACACTTACACACAGACAACTGTCTTATTCATCTGTGTTTTGAATGTTCTTATCCCAAAAAGAGGTTATCTATAGCGTATAGGTTAGGTGCTTGCCTCTCATTCCAATAGTACTCAATTAACTCCCTCGTAGAGCCATCGGGATATTTTTCCAGAAATCCCTGATCTCAGTGTAGGTGAGATAGAGTTCCTAGTCCTATTAGAGATGGATAATAAAACATAGATCCTGTGTTCAAGTTGAGCATGTAAAAGAACCCTTGGCAGTTCAAAATTGAGAAGAACAGGTTGGAAAGTCGCTGCCTGGCCAGAATTTACTAGGACTAAAAATAAATTCTTACAAAATATTTTCACCATCTTCTAAATAATATCAGGGCCGTTGCTGTGGAGTTCACACGCTGCCGTTGAGGTCTTCCTGTGTAAGAAAGAGATCATGCATGGCTACTCACCGAAGTACAATGATGATGGTCCAATCAATCAAATCAAACTTTCTTATTATTCAACTATTTCATTTCTATAACACACTCACACAAACATTTTGTAGCATACAGAATTTCATGTCGGCTGGTCGAAGCTTACATTTGTAGCAACCATATATCAGTCACACCTCTTGAACATTGTCCACAACAATATCATTGTATGAATGTCACCAACACACTGCCATTTTGATATAAGCAATCTTTGCATTTATTTTGTCCTATTGAAGCTTGTATCAGAATGTCTTGTCTATAACTTGGATATCTACTACTACACTTTAACTACAACTAGTGTCTTCTAAACACAGGACACACACACACTTTTGTGCAATGTATCAAAGACATGGTTAGTTGTTGTAACATTCATTTTTTTTATACTTTGGTTTGGTTTGTACCTTTGTTTTTTTAAGTTGATGTCTAATTTTACTATTTTATATATATTTATATAATGTAAACATACTCTTTTTTTTGGTTGTCATACTAGTTGGTTGGCTTGGTGTTGATTTTGTTTTTTATTTTGATGATGATGTGTGTATTATTAATTGCTCAAAGTGTTAATATGTTGCCAGTGTCAGTGAAATGGTGTAATGTTGAAGGCAAAGGACATCATGGATTGTTGGTGAAAGATCTAGTGGTAATCAAATGTGGGGATAACGGTATGTAAGGTTGATGAAAGTTCTAATTCTCTTCAAATATTGACAAATTTTAGTAATGCTGCAGGATGAGGGAATATGAAATCGCATGCATAACACAGTGTAAAATTCAAGTTACAGAATGTTTATAGTATTGACAGAATGCTTGTAGGGCTAACAGAGTGCTTGTAAAACTGACAGAATGTTTGTAATGCTGACATAATGCATGTAGGGCAGACAGAGTGCTTGTAGGAATGACAGAATGCATGTAGGGCGGACAGAATGCATGTAATGCTGACAGAATGCATGTAGGGCTGACAGAATGCATGTAGTGCTGACAGAGTGCATGTAGTGCTGACAGAGTGCTTGTAGGGCTGACAGAGTGCTTGTAGTGCTGACAGAATGCATGTAGGGCTGACAGAATGCATGTAGTGCTGACAGAGTGCATGTAGTGCTGACAGAGTGCTTGTAGGGCTGACAGAGTGCATGTAGTGCTGACAGAGTGCATGTAGGGCTGACAGAGTGCTTGTAGTGCTGACAGAATGCATGTAGGACTGATAATCATTCAATATTTGGTGTGAAGTGATAAAGAAGTCATTACATATTGACAACAACCACAAATAGTTGATAGTAAACACACTTTGAATGTGAATCAGTTGCTAGATTGTTATTGTTGTTGCTGTCATCATATTTCAGTTTGCTATCTTTCATTGACAATAGAAAAGCTATAAGTTGTGTTATACATATATACTCAGTCATGGCCATGTGCAATAAGGAGCTGCTTCAAACAAAACCACAGTCTTGAAAACGAGAATTTCATTGTGACCCAGAGGATCTGTTTACCATGATGAATTCATGAAATTGTGTCATTTTTTGTGTGAAGTTTCCAGATCTGTGCCACTACTAATCTGTTAATATATTATTGTGTTGCTTGATTATGCTGAGGGAGGTAAATGGGGAAGGAAGAGGATAAGTAGAACAGGATTGAGTTTAGTAGCTGTTTCTAAGTGTTTATTCTCATGGTAACATTGAAAGTTGCTAACTAATCTTGACTATGATTTCTGTTTCTATAACCTTATTGTGTTCTCCATTAATGAACACCTAGTGAGTTTAGTGAAGGCAGAGGGAGACGATGTTGGATGGTCTGACATCAGGGTTCGACAAAAGATCAATGTCAGAACTGATTAACAACACCAACAAGAGAGAGTTGTGAAGAGACATGATCGCCTACACCAGCAGGCATGGCACTTGATTATGTTTAGACATCATTTCTTGACCCACCATTGAAGTCACTCACGTTTGGAAGTTCTTAACCCTCTTAACCCTTTGAACCCTTGCCCACCTGTACCTCAAAACTCATTCCCTGAACTCCAGAACAAAAACAGTACATATTAGAGATATTAGAAACAAGATAATTTGGCACAACTAAGTGCTTTATAATTTGTTTATTGAATTACAGCATCATCTCCGATATTCCAGCTTATTATGTATCTGCAGTAGACTAAACTCTATTGAATTTACCTGATATATTATGCTGCTCATGTCTCTGTACACTCCCATGTACAATATTCTGATCTCCAGATTGAGCAAACCTAGCTTGAACATCAATTGATTCAAACAATTCATCTCTAACTTATCTGATTCACTTTCGATAACCTTATCAGAATAATCACCACAGTCTAATTCGTCTTCAGAATCATTCAACATAAGTTCAACACCTTGCTCTGTTTTTATCTTATTAGAGTGACAATTTTCAAAAGATCATCTTTCAATCATGATAGCACTTTTTTTCCCAATCCAGAAGCACTTGCGCTTTTCAGCTCTTCGACTCTGTGCCATGGATATCGTAACCCTTCGGTTTGGTGCCACGAACACCGTAAATCTGGAGAACCTGTGGCTTTTCTGCCAGCCTGCGGACTTGAACCGCACTCACAGGGGGCTTGTCATCCGTCGTCCAATGCGCTACAAACATGCTGGGCAGGCTGGCATGAAAGCACTTAAAAACATACACTTTTTAACAACAAATTTTTGACAGGATTGTGTCCTCTGTATAATTGAACCAAATAGTAACACATGGGTCGTGTTTTATATCAGATTTGTACACATTATGCCTTTGGCGGTCAACAGATAACAAAAGACTCTTGTAAGAGCTGTATATCAGGATGAGAAATGTTTACATCTCAGACCAATATGTCAGGATCTTGTGTTCTAAGGGTTAACAATGGTTGTGTTAGTGTTCATGACATCCACATAGTTATCCTTCAGATATCCAGAGTCCTGCCGTGCATTTCAGTTACTTTTAAGTATTTGTAACTATTGGTTACTTTTGCAACAAATACTCATTATTTACAATTCATTACTCGTCATATGTAGTTATCATCAATAGCATGTGCCATCAAGTATACAATTATGTAATTTTCAAGATATGGTCTTTGATAGTGAAGTAACTGATAGAAAACTAGAACTAGTTAGTAACAAATACTGGTACATATCAAATAGTTTTCATGTATCTAGTATTGTGCTTCAATAATATCAATTTGCTTTCTTTTGTAGTCACACTGTTACCAGGTTTTTGCCCAGTTTCATTGTTTTCTGTTTTTGTCTTGTGCTGCTCTTGTTGCTTGGGTGATGGTTATTTTGCTTTTGCGCGCACTGTGGCGAAGTGGTTGTAGGTTTGAATCTGAGCAGAGTTTCATGAGCAATTTTTTCTGGAGATCACTAGGATTGTTGTTGGAGCTACGGAGTTTGTGCTTTGTGCAACACTTTTGGCAGGTAGCGTGCCATTTCTGCTGAGAATGGCGGAGCTATGTGAGGAAACCTAGTACAAGGAAGTCAACCCTTCACCATTAGATTGTAGTGGTAACTATTTTTCATAGGTTATGCTTGTTGTTTTCCCATGCAGATAAATCAAGGTTTTACAGTAATGGATACTTATTAATGATACATCTATAATCTAGAAACCTTCCTTATATTGTTCAATGTAAATATATAACGTCAGAACAGCCTCTATATACTACACTTTCAACTAGTTGCTAAGATCTTATATATCTTGTAGTCATTGCCTAGTCTCAATCAAACAGCAAGTTTTCAACATTGATGTAGATAGTTTTATGTAAACATTTAGTTTGCTGAGTTTAATTGTATGTATCTTTTTATTAAATTTTGATATTGATGTGATTTTTATAGTGTTACTACCAATTTTACATTCAGTGTTCAAGAACTGATATCATTGCACTCTGAGCAGATCTATAGGTTCTCAGTATCCTTTAGCAGACAGTGTAGAGTATGCATGCTGATTGTTCCTGTGGCATATTTGTTACGCATGTACCTAAACTAACCTTCCTTGCCGTACTTGATTCCAAACTCCTTCATACTTATCACCACTAATTCACCTTTTGTCATGCTGTATAAAGAATATGTGTAAGAATGAGTCAGTAAGACTTATAGAGAGTATGTGTAAGGAGTCAGTAAACATAGAGAGTAGGTGTAAGAATGAGTCAGTAGACATATGGAGAGTAGGTGTAAGGAGTCAGTAGATATAGAGAGTAGGTGTAAGAATGAGTTAGTAGACATTTGGAAAGTAGATGTAAGAAGGATTCGCGAGACATAAATGATAAATAAGCAAACACATGTTAAGATTGAAAGATCTGGTCAACAAGAAGACGAAAGAAATATAATATACTTATTAAATTAATTCCAGTGATAAATAAAACTAATAAGTTTCATTGAAGAATAGTTTTCTTTTGTATGGTAATCCTGTTTGTAGCGTTTAAAAAGTGTGAACTTAGAGTAATCATGCTTGGAAGATTAAAAGTGTAAGCTTGGGGGTAATTTTGTTTGAATGATTGTAAAGTAAAATTTACCTAAATAATGTTTGAAAGGCTTGATATAAGCTTTGGTTAAAAATTCTCATTTGCATATCAGAAGTTATGACAAAAATGTGTTAGCTGTCTGTATGCATTTGTGACCATATTCCAGTTTACATTGATGAACCCAAACTTCAAATTATTTCAACTTTAGTTTTGTTAAAGTCATTTGTTTATAATAAATGATATACTCACTATAGGGAGGTTCTATTGTGCTCAGATTGATGGGGAGGACAGTGCATGTCTAGAGGTTTTTTTAAAATGTGTACAGTGTTCCAATATTGCAACATAGCATGTCAACTCATTTCCAATGTGATATTAAACTCAATATTTATTCTTTATCATTAACACATGATGCATTTATGCATAGCTAGATCTTTCTTCATCTTATTTCTGACCATAATTGTGTGTGTCTCTTCTCATCTGTGGGCTTGGCTGGTTATTGGTTTGACAGAGGCAACTTCCTTTGAATTCTGGCAAGACACATAGGTACTCAGGCTCTGTTAACAAATGTATACTAGTGAGCATGCTAATTGTTTTTATGACTTGTTGGTTATATAAATTTCTAACCTTTCTTCTGGGGTAAATTTTTGAACTTGTGTCACATTTGATTCCAAGAACGTGAAGTCTCAGTGAAGTTGCATCATTGATCTATGCACCATTCATCTTCCAGCATGATGTCTTTAAGCTACTTAGAATGTAGATGGTGAACATATTCAATCAATCCTTTTAGAATTGCTTCAAGTTAGTTTGCAAGTTCTTTCATTACTGAAAACTTCAATATTTGCTTCCGGTGTCAACAAAAGTGTTGTACGTTTTGTTTTTACTGTTACGGCTAAAGGCACATTTTTTACACTGTTGTGTTTCAAGCAAATCAATTCATGCTCCACGTGCCGAGCTAAATGACTGCGGTATAGCCAATCTCTTCTTCTTCGAACGCTCCATATCAACCACTTGTTAGCCATCCTTTGTGATTTGTATGGGATCCAAGCCTAAGAAAGATTGTACGTTGTGCGTTATGCGCCTGCAAGTAGGCCAGCAATTTGATTTCTGTGATGCTTTTTATTTACTAGGGTAGCTTCCATATGTCCCTACCTCAGTTGCCTCTTACAACTGGCCTTGTAGGTTGCAGTATTACTATTCTTTGCTCCCCTTGCTAGCTCAGGTGATAGCCAATCTCTAACATTGAAATGGATTCTCTGCCTCACAATGGAGATCACATGTATAGGCGGGGATCCTTTGTGGTTTACTAATAATGCTTCACAGCCAGAATGACACTACACAATGTGTTGGAAACATGGCCTACAACAAGGTAGGAGGTGTAGAAAAGGGAGAAGAGTGTGTTCCAGGAAGAATATGTTGAAGTGTGAGCGACTGGTTCGAAAAAACCTACACATCATGTACTAGAATTGTGCTAGCATGAAGCAGAGACAATCGGTCCTCAACAAACTCATAAATGGTTTGACATCACAGCTCTGCAAGATACCATTCTGGGAGAGGGACAGTCCGCATTGCCGACTTTCATTGCTTGTACAACAGGTGGCATCTTGGACAGACAATTCTTATTAGGAATAAAATGTCGACATCTGAAGTAGACATGTCAAAGTGGAAATGTGACACCATATAAGTACACCCTGTTAGAGTGCAGACACCTTCCCTCTTCGTCATAATCAGTGTGTATACTTATAGCGGTAAGGTCGATACACTGCAGTGGCAACATTTATTTGACCAGGATGAGAACATCATCTTTTTGGTGACTTCAGCGCCAGGGGTAGGGAGTGGGGAAACGACCCTACCAACAAAAAAGGGGTGAGAAGTTAGTAGTGTTTCCATTAAATATGTCCTCAATTTTTTGTGTGGATCCATATCTCAAAGACTTCAATATCGTCTTTTATCTGTTTGTTCTTGATATCACTACCTGTGGTTACGCTGTTGCCATTCCATTCCGTAAGCCGTGGGTTTGAATGTAAACTGCACTGTTATGTTAACGGCATTTTTTCCCGAAGATTTCTAGGATTGTTGCTGTAGCTACGGATTTCTTGCTTTGTGCAATATTCTTGGAAGATTGCACATCATTTCTGCAGTGTACAACTGAGCCATATGGACTAAAACCCAGTGCAATGAAGTAAATCTTTTGGCTTTAGATTAGACACTTCAAGATTACCACCCACAGAACTGCTAATAAATATCTCTAACACACACACACTCCTCGGCAGCAATCTGGAATCTATTAAGTACATATAAATGCAGAGAACTTTTCAGTTCTTTCTAGATTTTCAATATCCTTGTTTCTGCACCATACAGTTATGAAGGACATATATGTATACTCACACATCTCTAAAACTTAATGACTCTCAATTGACTAGTATTTTTGTTGTTGTTGTATATTTCTCATGTTATCTAATTAATTTTTTAATGTAATTCCTGATTTCAATTTCATATTTTCCATCATCATCTGTTATTGTATTTCTAAGAAACAAAAAGCACTTATTTGTTCCAGCTGATTTATTCTTTGTACGTACTTCAAACATGATTCTAGTTTGTTTTGCTTATGATAATAACTTGTTCTTTGCTTAATACTAATGTTTACTATCTCAATATAATGATGTGAATCATAGACAATAACACAAACATTAAAGTAGAAAATCAAATCTTTTGAAACAAAGTGCTACAGAAAAACTTCAAATGTCCTAAACAAAGAATAGGTGATATAATAGAGATGTAAGGATCATACACATATCCTGTCTTGAAAACGGAAATATTTTGATAACATTAAACATCATTTGTGGTTTAGAGAGATCAATAATGGGGCATAGTTCATGGAAGATAAGACAGGAGATAATCAAGATGATGGTGGCAACAGGACATAAAGGAAACCTTGACATAACGATGAGTGAGATGAAAGAACTGACTAGATGTCAAGTCTGTCAGGCGGACTGTGACGAGAGTGATGTTTTGTAAAGTACACACTACATGAAGAGGCTAATGTCTAATCCATATTCACTACATCCAGTTGCATATTTATTTAATTATCATTGTTTATGCTGACTTTGAGGTGACAATGTGGTATCATCTGCATACCCGAGATACTTTGTAGACTGACACTGAACTATATCAGTTCCTTCGATTAATTTCATTTATTTATTGATAGGACTATCATCATTCAATCTCTTTGTTACACAGGAAGATCTCAACTGCAGTGCACATCACAAAATTGGCGAAGGCCTCCAGTTGTAATTTATTTGTACAGACTTTCAAAAACTAGTCATTTGATATAGATAAAAAAAAGGTATATGAGAGTTGCAAGAATTCTAGGGAACTGTTGCTTGTGAAAGTATATTTACTCTATTTATATCTTATATGTGGAGACACTGTGAGCGTCTGTAGCTCAAGCATAGTGAGCTCGATCACAGACCCAAGCGTACCTGGTTCAAACCCCACGGTGGGAAAGTTTGGAAGCAAATTAGTTTCCATGGGATTTTTACAAAAGGTAAAATAGACCTCACCGTTCAGAAAGCAATGGCAAACTACTGAACGTATAAGTGGTGCCTAGAAAATCAACGACTCGTTTACTGTGGTTGATGGCTACATCCTTTGGGTTATGCCACGATTTTCATTTTCATGTGGAGAGATATGGAAACTTGTTGATAAATCTGGTAATAATTGATACTTGCAGAATAATGATGGGAGAGGATCATCTTACAGCCTTTTTGAAATCTCTGATCAGTGCTTAGTTGTAACTGTGGATGAAACTAGAGAGTAGCGGAATATTGAGATATGAAAAATATATACATTTTAAATGCTTTACTTGAGAACTCTGAATCTCTTTACTTTGTTTATTCTAATATACAACTTTCTTCTTCTTTTCTCAAATCCTATTTTGTCTCACAGCATCAGGATAAGACGAGATTCATAGAACAGGCATAATGCATTTGTATGCGCTTAATAAATAGTGTTTTTTTTTAACTGCTTCTGTTATTTCTGAGATCCACCTTTTGAGTGGGACACCCTTTTGCTTTGCATTCACTGTATCAAAGTAACATTGCTCTTTGAGTAATAAACAAGATGTTGACATGTGCTGGGAATTCTAGCTTAACTACTTTACTCCACTAATGTCACCTTAAGATGGCTGGATCATGTCATGAATAGAGGATTGTCAAATCCATAACGATATCTTTTACAGAGAGCTGACATATTATAATAAGAGAACTGTGTGGGTGGCCCTTCCTTCATAAGAACAGGACTATTTGTAAACAGGACTTGAAGGCATTAAACATAAATACAACACCAGACAGAGAACTTGCAGGAGCCAGGTCCAGCTAGAAGAATGTTCTGAGAACTGGTGACACAACCAAGATCGTACAAAATCACTTCCCCCACAAGTGTTAGTCTTTTTTTTTTTTTCAAGAATAACGGAATGCCATCATCATCTGAATGATATAACAATCATCATCTGAATGATGTAACAATAACATGTTATGAGCTTATCTCAAAGTGTTTTTAGAGAGTGAAAGTTTTCTGCAAAATTGATGATTGCAGACATTAGTGTGTAGGAGATTTGTATGCAAGCTCGACAAGATTGTACCACTGTGAGAAAAGCCTCTCATTGATCATATTTTTGTATTGTAATTATTGTTGGGAGAATTTGACCTTATTTTGACTTAAATCCCACACATTTGCTCTTGCTGATTCTGAATCAAACTGCAACAGACATTATTCAAGAAGAAATGACAGTCAAGTATGGAGTGTTTATGTCATAGAAATGTTATCTGTAGTTGCAACACTGAGAAGGCAACCAACAATCCAGACAAACAAAATCACCTAAGGGAAACACTCTTCTTTCTTTATGACAGGAATGGAAAAGAGAACACCCAAGCCACCAGAATAAGGATGCATGTTGTCATCTCAATAGGCAGGAACAAGTCATCATCCTCAAGACTTTGAACAGGCACAATAGACTTGCACAAGATACAATAAACTTACACAGGACACAATAGACTTGCACAAGATGCAATAAACTTGCACAGGACACAATAGACTTGCACAAGATACAATAAACTTACACAGGACAGAATAGTCTTGCACAAGATACAATCAACTTGCACAGGACACAATAGACTTGCACAGGACACAATAGACTTGCACAAGATACAATAAACTTGCACAGGACACAATAGACTTGTACAAGATACAATCAACTTGCACAGGACACAGTAGACAGGACACAAAAGACTTGCACAAGATACAATCAACTTGCACCGGACACAATATACTTGCACAAGATACAATCAACTTGCACAGGACACAATAGACTTGCACAAGATACAATCAACTTGCACAGGACACAGTAGACAGGACACAAAAGACTTGCACAAGATACAATAAACTTCAGAATGACAGTCAAATGTCTTAACCACTTTGCCGTAGAGACACCTGAATACAATAAACTTGCACAAGACATAATAAACTTTCACAGGGCACAATAAGACCGACGGTTCCCCAAATTAAAGACAAAAACTTGAGATGTGTGTGGCTGGTACCACAAACAGAATGACTGCCGCTGATCATGTGTTGACATGTATATGCATTTGGTAAATATAATAATACCTATTGACTATGTTAATCTTGACTAGTATGTTCATCTAAGTACATGATATTACATATTGGTTTTTTTTCGTGAAGACTTGCTTTTATGATCAGATATTGATCAAGTAATTGCTATTCATTTAGCTTGCAGATTTATGCCGACCCATTAGTGATTTTGTAATCACATCATCTCCTTAGAGTAACTGGTTGATCATTCCCTTCAAATATTGTAATCACATCATCTCCTTAGAGTAACCGTTTGATCATTCCCTTCAAATGCTGTAGTCATCCCTCATATTTGGAAACATCTCTTCTCTATTTACTTTCTTCATGACAATGTAGATAAGATACGCACAAGGCTATGATATGGAAAATAGTTTTTCCTTATTAACTGACTGACTATATTTACTCTGATAAGCTTTCATGCTGATGTTGGCATACTTGTCTGAATATACACAGTCAATACTTGTTCTCTTACATTCAGACACACACATTTGTTGAGTATTTGAAAATATTTGCTTCAAGAATGCTCTTATTGCAGTATTGTCGTTCTTGTTATTCTCTCGAATGACTTGATCAACACATCTTGGAAATTGTACATTGATATCTATATTATCTAATTAATATTTGGTTTAAGGGTTACATAAGATGCATGTGCGGTCAACTCCTTCATTTATCTAACAATGGGTTATCTTCTTTTTTTTGGAGACTTTAACTGTGGTTTCTCTATGTGTTTCAGTTTGGAATATCTTCATTGCACTCCAGACATGTCCATAAGTGCTCTGATGTGTTATGTTTATAAAAGCTTTTCCATATTCAAAATACAATATTATGATGCTATATATTCATTGATATCAATAAGAATTGTTTGTAATTGTCACATTTATGCATCCTCTCTCTCAGAACTAGAATCAAAATATATGTGCTTATCCTTTGTCATAGTGTTATCTGACTGACTAGCAGGGTTGTCATAGTGTTATCTGACTGACTAGCGGGGTTGCCATAGTGTTATCTAACTGACTAGTGGGGTTGTCATAGTGTTATCTGACTGACTAGTGGGGTTGTCATAGTGTTATCTGACTGACTAGCGAGGTTGTTGTGTTATCTGACTGACTAGCGGGGTTGTCGTAGTGTTATCTGACTGACTAGCGGGGTTGTCATAGTGTTATCTGACTGACTAGCGGGGTTGTCATAGTGTTATCTGACTGACTAGCGGGGTTGTCATAGTGTTATCTGACTGACTAGCGGGGTTGTCATAGTGTTATCTGATTGACTAGTGGTGTTGTCGTAGTGTTATCTGACTGACTAGTGGGGTTGTCATAGTGTTATCTGACTGACTAGTGGGGTTGTCATAGTGTTATCTGACTGACTAGCGAGGTTGTTGTGTTATCTGACTGACTAGTGGGGTTGTCGTAGTGTTATCTGACTGACTAGCGGGGTTGTCATAGTGTTATCTGATTGACTAGTGGGGTTGTCGTAGTGTATCTGACTGACTAGCGGGGTTGTCATAGTGTTATCTGATTGACTAGCGGGGTTGTCATAGTGTTATCTGACTGACTAGCGGGGTTGTCATAGTGTTATCTGATTGACTAGCGGGGTTGTCATAGTGTTATCTGACTGACTAGCGGGGTTGTCATAGTGTTATCTGATTGACTAGCGGGGTTATCGTAGTGTTATCTGACAGATAAGCAGGGTTGTCATAGTGTTATCTGACTGACAAGCGGGGTTCAACAGACATACTTCACTAATGTTTTCTTTATCTCTCTGTCTCTATCTCTCTCTCTCTCTGTGTTCTTACTCTTCTGCTATATATCAGCTTAGTTCAGTCAGACTTTTCCCAATCTCCATTTCTTATAATTATATCATTTGGCCGAATGGATTAGAGCATGGCTCCAATGTAGGAGACCCATCTTCCATTCACAGTAAGGCCAAGGATTTTTTCTGTTGTGGGCATAAATGAAAAATCCTAACTGAGCAGCTCAGCGACTGCACTAGCCATGTGGCCATTAAATTCCTCAGGCTCTCGTCCCATCTGTCCTACACCACCATAATAAGCGGTACTACAGGCAGTAACGACAGTTATTTATATCCACAACACAAACGACATAAATTCTATAGTCAACTGTTATTTTATCATCAATTTCTCACATATTCATCAACTGATGTCTTAGAGCTTGTATTATTATTATTCTGATGTACAATGTTAACTCTGATTAGTCAAATGTATTCTTTGGCAAATATTATTAGTCTTGTTAACTCAATCAGTTTATATACAATACAGAGTGCACACTTCACTTAAATTTGCAGCTCATATACAATACAGAGTGCACACTTCACTTAAATTTGCAGCTCATATACAATACAGAGTGCACACTTCACTTAAATTTGCAGCTCATATACAATACAGAGTGCACACATCACTTAAATCTGTAGTTTCATATACAATACAGAGTGCACACTTCACTTAAATCTGTAGTTTCATATACAATACAGAGTGCACACTTCACTTAAATCTGTAGTTTCATATACAATACAGAGTGCACACTTCACTTAAATCTGTAGTTTCATATACAATACAGAGTGCACACTTCACTTAAATCTGTAGTTTCATATACAATACAGAGTGCACACTTCACTTAAATATGTAATAGGACATAATCAAACTGTTTGATTGGTTTTGACAGTATGTATATATTCACTTGATGTTGAAGAACATTATTGAAAACCAGTACAATTCTATGATGGATGCTTCTTCAAATGTTACTATTTGAAATTATGTACACTTGATGAGATACATCAGTAGATGGTGTTCTTTTTTTCTGCATAATCCCCGACACAGCTACTGTGTTATTTATCTAACAATATCTTGAACTAACTGAAATGAGTATCACACTTATAACAGCATCTTGGTTGCAAAGTGTCAATTCTACACATTTGTTTACCATTTTGACTGCTTTTGTTTCTTACTATACTTTTATATTAGTTATTACAACCTTTTATCACCATTTAGTGTTACAACAACACCAGAAAAGACAGTCATCAGCATAAGCAAGAAAGTTGAGACAAAATGTTGCTTGAAGTACATTGAGAAACTAAGAATGAAGTGGTTCTGCCACTTAATAAAAATGCAACCAAACTCCATTGTATACAGTCTTTTACAACAGAACATCACGAAAGAAGACGAGAAGAAGACCACAAAAATATGGATGGCATAGGAGAATCCAGTCAAAGAGCAAAAAATAACTATAACCCAAGACACTTGAGGAGCGCAAGACAACAAACAGAAAACCACAACACTAGGCAACAACCTGGTAACAGTGTGATGGCAAAAGAAAGAGTAAGTGATACTCCAGATACCTCACCGTATAGAGTTCCTTTACTTTATTGTCACTTGACAGACAGACTGTGTGAGAATTTGTAACCCTTCCTTGTCTATCCTAGTCAAATACATGGTTACAGTTATCACTTCACAGAGCATAAGACTTGGTGTACTAACTATTCATTAGAATAGAAAAGTATTTCGACCAGCAAGATAATTTTGTAAGCATTTACACTAATTAGTCATGAATTTTATTGTTGATATTGTTGAATGAATCAATGTGACTAGGACAATGTTTATACTTTCTATCAACTTTTACTAACTGGTTTGACAGCATTTCTCACAAGTTACACTATTACTACTTTGTACTCAATATTTGATTTTCGTTCTAACTTACCCAAACTTCTGTTGTATTTTTTTTTTAATACCAGTTCACCCAGTTTTCTTCTTTTTTTATTTTCATTCACCCATGGTTTTAATTAATTTTTATTTACATAAATTCACAAAATTTAAATTTATTTTTACATAAATTCACCTACTGTTCAAATTTATTTTTACATAAATTCACCTACTGTTCAAATGAATTTTTACATAAATTCACCTACTGTTAAAATTTATTTTTAACATAAGTTCACCCTGATTTTTAGTTCACTTGTAAAGTTTGAGAAATCATAACCATTGTAGGCTTGGCCAGCCCTACAAAACATTGTAGACAATTTTTCAGTGACAAATACAGTTTTAACATACAACTGTACACATGATGATGTTCTTTCAATAAGGAATTATGACATATTATATATTAAAAAACACATGACATTTTGTAATCTATGTTTTATTTGATTTCAATTCTGAATCTACAAGACATGTTTGTTTGACATCATAGTTAACTCAGCTGATATTGTCTGTAGAATATGGCAAGTTTGATGCTTTTAGTATGATGACAAAGTCTGTCATATTATTATTATTATTATTAGTAAACTTCTTGAGATATTCGATTAGTCTTCTCTGTAAATTTGAACAGAATGTCCTCAATGCACAAAATAGCATCCTTCATTGTTTGATATAGCAAAACATGCAAGCACTGAATAACAAGGTTTGATTAATGAGATTTGTTGTGCTCAAGAAAATTATCACAGAATTATGTTTGCAGTTTCAAAAAGAAACAATTCCATCACAGAATCTTACTGAAGGAGGTAAAAACACTTAGCTAAGGGAATTAAAAATGTGTGTACAGTTATCTGTACGATCTCGTCCTAAAGTCAGTTTTTAGACTGAAAACATGATCACAAACTGAATGCTGCCCAAACTGACAAGTGCACATGTTCTAATCACTCCCCCTCCCAGACTACAAAACACAATCTGTAACCATGTCTTAATGACTCAGATTTCCAAACACAACCCCTTTTCAACAACTTAAGGTTTGAAACCTGGAGACTAAAATCAAATAGAAAGTATAGTGGCGTCCACAAGTACTCCCTGCTTATGATTAGATCATTTTCTGTGAGGGTGGGAAACTGATGTAGAAAATACTTGCTGTCTTGAGATACACCATAGGCTGAAACATTTACATAGACATTTTCATAAGCTAGAGCAAGTTTAGCTCATATTCTGTCAGATCAACTTGAACTGATATGTATCCATATCTTGTCCTTGTATTCTGTGTACATTTTGTGATCAAACTCTTATAGTAGATCAAGTATCTGGCGAAATGGATTAGAGCACGGGGTCCCATGCAAGAGACCCAGGCTCAATCCCCGGTTAGGCCAAGGAGCTTCTGTAAGGGCATAAAGAAAAATCATAACCTGAACAGTTTCACAGTGACTGCACTAACCATCTGACCATTAAATTCCACAGGCACATGTCCACGCTGTCCTACACCGAGCTAAGAAGCGGTATTGCAGGCAGTAACAGCTCTTATAGGTGGCCTCTGTGGCTTAGGGGATAGTGACTCGGTCTATTAACCCTGACGTTCTGCGTTTGAATCACGCTGCGGACAGTTTGGTTGCTAATTGTTCCATGGATTTTTACAAAGGACGATGACAGCACCCATTCAGAAAGCAATGGCAAACTACTGAACGTAATGACTAGAAAAATCACAAACAGCGTTAAAAGCTGGGTTGATTAGCAAAGTCCTGTAAAGGATATGCAATTAACTTTAACAGCTCTTATAGTAGATACATGTTGCCGCTATCAAATCAGTATCTAAAGCTATTCATGACTGTTTCTGTTGACCACAGACTTAGAGAACAAACACTAAGGTGAAGAAAGACTCAAGTATTTTATGACTAGGTCTTAACAGGAGAGATGACAATTTCTCTTCCTTAATAACTGTTTCCTAACTGGACAATTCATCTCCTGCAATCATCATCACTCATCTTAGAATGAGATTATGGAGCTCTGATATAGCCTGCCATTTCTAGAGTTCATTTATACCATACAGTTTCTCATCAAAGATTTTCGAATTTGTTAGGTATAGACCACATCCTTTTCCTTAGGTCTGTTTGCAGCAAACGGTTTTGAAGATCATGTTCTGCCATCTTATATGTCTATTCCTAATAAACTTGACAGTTCATGCTTTGCTTCACTTTTCCAATTGGGTTGACTAGAACACATCTGTTGACAGAAGAATGCTGAGAATCTCATGAACTGCTAAACTAGAGATAACATGCTGAAATTGGTCAGGGCTCAGAGAAAACTGATCAATTTAAGATAAATTCATTTTGTCAGACATGTAACAAATAGAGAGGATTAGAACATATAGTGACAAACGGCAAAATAAAAAGCATACAAGATAGATATCTAGATAGTTTCCTGGCTTGACTTCTCCTTATTCCACTCTACCCATCGTAGAGCATAGGGCCTCTACAGTTGTTCACCACTCTTCCCGGTCTCTTTCTGTTCTCTTTATGGTCTACCAGAATAGTCGAGCACCCTTCAGTTCCTCAAAAAGACTTTGTCTCCAGGTCTGTTTAGAGTGTCCTCTTTTTCGTTTTCCTTGTGGGTTCAACTCAAGTGTGTGTCTAGTGACACTCAACTGTGTGTCTAGTGACACTCAACTGTGTCTTCCGTTCCTGGCTTGATGGTACAGAAGAATGTCAGCATCTGAACTGATAGCCAGTACACAAGAAAGACATTTTTAGAGATCTGTGATCACTTGCAGCAGTCGGCATGACATGATGATGCATCCTAGTGTAGCACAAAGAGCGTTTATTGCTTTATCAGAACTTATGATTAGTTTTTTTTATATTTTTTTATTGGAGTCGTCACAGCTCAGTGCTCGTCTACATTATTCGCTCAAATTGTTGTGTTTATTTGGAGAAGGGTGGTTACTGTGCTCATTTCTATTGAAAAGGGAAAAAATGATATTTTTAATGATACAATAGAGGAGTCATTAATTTTAATGCATTATTTACAATAAAAATATGTAGAAAATAATGTCACAACAGTTTAGAAATATTTGTTTTTATTTGAAATGTTGAACATTTAAAAAAATTTTATCAATGATTTTGTAAATGTCTTTATTTTTAATAGCACATTTCTTCTGATATTGTCTTTAATAGTTAATCATTTTCGTATGATATAATCCAATTTCTATTAGGACATTGCAATAACATTGGCTATCTAAGGGATATATCTCTTTATCTACAATGTCCTTTACAGGATGTCATTCTCATCACTGTCTGTTTGAAAGACTTTCAATTTCAATGAGTTTGTTTTAATTTTTTCTTGTACCAGGCTGATTGCACAAAATTCTTGGCTCTAAACTGGGCATTTCCTGGGATAATGCACCAAATTCTTGGCTCTAAACTGGGCATTTCCTGGGATAAAGGTTATTCCTTCATCTTCTTGTGATTGCCTGCTTCAGGCATAGTCAGGGAACCTGGTATGGTGCTTCTGATTTTAACATGAAGTCCTGCTTTCCTTATTATAAGTGTTCCCTGCCACACAGGCGTGCCTTCTCCAACTTCAGAGGTACAAGGTTGTTTCAAATCTCAGAAGGCTGTTTGGTTTGACTTGTGTGGCAAAAGTAATAATGTCACAAGCTGGGCAGTTTCCTATTCCAGAAGGTTACTGCAACTCTCTTACAACCTCAAACACATATAGAAGATAAAAATGTTGATTCCCTGCCAGCATGTCAGACATTAGTCTCTAACAGACTTCATATCACAGCAGAGATTATTCTGTTGATTCTTAGTTCATCTGTCAAATCTAGTTCACATATTATCTGATATCTCTGCATTATAAGTTAACTGTAATCATATCTTCAGTCATGTCTGTCCTAGGGTGCCTAGCTGGTACACTTTAGGGTGCCTCTCTCTCACTCTATATTATTCTCCTCCCATTTGTTATGCTATCATCCTTTTGTTCATCCATCTTCAAACCTTCTTTCTCTCTAGTATGTGTGTTCAGCATTGTTCTACTATATTCAAATAGCAACATAGCAAGATGTGAACTAATTTTGTAATTGATCACTTGTAACCAAAATAGATCAGTGGTTGCCAACCTTTTTACAGCTGTTTTCCCCTTTGAAGATGAGGCAACACCCCCACACCCTCCTTTTTTGTCCCCTCATTTTTCCCCCACCAAATTAACTAATTTCCAAAGAGTAAATGAAAAAAAATTATTTCTCACTCTTGAGTTTTATAACAGCTCTGTCCCCTAAACAATAACATTGGCAGTGAGAGACGTAAACATTTTTTAAAATAAATTTTACAAGAAATTTGAGGGAAAAATGCCAACATGAGTCAAAATCAATGAGGTTCCATGTTATTTTGTTTACATAAATTGTCAACTTAGTTGTAATGAAAAAATGTATTTTAACTAGAAAAACAAATTAGTATTAGCACTTATTAAAACACAGATCCAGTAAATGTTCATAACATTGAATGCCTCCCCTGCTACTGCCTCACGCCTCGTTCCCAGGTAGAGTACAACTGATCTGAATGTTCAATAATGAGAAGAAACAAAGGGAATAAAAAAAAGTTGTGGTCAACATAAAATGACATACAAATATCTTTAGAGAAACATTGTTTGTGCAAAAGTTAGGATCTATTTGTAAAATCATTGTTTGATTTGATATGACTGACATTTGATATGGCTATATACACAATTTTCTGATCACAATCTATGTTTTTGTTTATACTCTGGCGGCACACTTTCAACATTGCTATGAAACTCAACATCTGCTTTTTCTTATTTGTAACAAATCTATGTTGTTTTTAATAACAAATGTTTGAGAGATTGAATTGATGACATGTTTGAAGCTCATGATTGTGACAACAATATTCAGAGATCATATACTATTCAATACTTTGTGTTACCAGAGTCAAACATGGACAATGAGCAAAGCACAGTCGTAAAAATAACTACATGTGAAATGCAGTGCCTGCAAAAAGTTATCGACACCAGAAAAGACAGTCACCAACATCAGCATAAGAAAGAAAGTTGGCACAGAACCTTGCTTGAATTACATTGAGAAATAAAGAATGGAGTGGTTTGGCCACTTAATAAGAATGCATCCAGACTCCACCAGTATACAGAGTCTTCTACAACAGAACATCGGGAAAGAAGGCGAGAGGAAGACCACGGAAAAGATGGTTAGATGGCATAACAGAATCCTATCAAAGAGCAAAAATAACTATCACTCAAGCCACCAAAACAGCGCAAGACAAAAACAAAACTACTGCACTGGACAATAACCCGGTAGTAGTGTGACGACAAAAGAAGGAAGATATACTATTCAATGATATTCATTTGTAATATTTATAGGGGGAGTGTTCACTGACTTTCTGAAGGTCATTCGTTTGAATCCAGATTGCGCCATTCTGTGCATTATTTTTCTTGAGATCAATAGGATTGTTGCCTGAGTTATAGAGTTTGTGTAGTACCTGGCTGACAATACTCAAAGCTGGTGGTATGAGACGGAACCAAGTTGAAGACCTCTGTACAATGAAATCATTTTCATCACTACTCATCAGATGGACTATGTCGTCTGGTTAGTGTTAGTTAGCACATGTCAACTTTGACTTGTAAGGTTTCAAATACAAACTACTTTAAGATGGTGTTGAAAGCTTGACTAACCACTACCACTATCTTAATTGCTTTGTTCATGTTGTCTATTGTCTGTCATTCTAGGAACATGATTACTTTGATGTTTGTTCATCTTAATCAGTTTGGCTATCTTAAAGTCCATGCTACTGTCACACACACATATATATATGCACTATATACACATACATAGCACACACACACACAGCACATACGAATCCCTAACACACAAAAAGCTGATGTACAGTGATTTGTACACTCAACTTTCCTAGAGAAGTGGTATCAAACCTCACACATACATCCCACCCACACAACCTCTCCTCCCACCCCATCATTCTTTATATGATCTGAAACATAATAAGTGGTAAAACCTGAACCTGCAAGAGAATCTATGGAACAAGAACAAGAAAGGAATATTCATACATATGCTGACAGCTGTTGCAAGCATATGACAGCTGTTGCAAACAGCTAAGCACTTTATTTTAATTATTCAAATAGTATTATAGCTTCACAAATGAACACAGACATTGTAATGTTCTACTTTTCTGAAGTTGGTTGCAGAGAGAGGAAAAAACAGGATTTTAACCACCCCTAGTCTCAAGACATGAAATTTCAATGTGTACTCAATGATTTTTTTGCTTATAGTCTTTTGTCCATTTCTAAGTCTCTTACTGTTCCCTGATACAGGACTATGGAAATTATTATGCATATTATTGGATATAATGATCTGGTTATAAAGTGATATGATAATTGCCATGACAGATAATTGTTATCATGATACATTTGTATGCTACTTAAAGCAGTGTGAGAGTAACAGTTTATGTCTTTTTTTCCCCCCACTTCTGTTTGACACCACAAATTATTTCTCAATTTCAACCCAAGTGTTTCTTATTATTTTCTTTTTATTTTCTTTAAATATGACACATAATAGCAATATTGGTTGTCTTTATTTTTATGTTGCCAGACTGTAATGTGTTGTCGGTCACATGTTTTCATTGACATTCTGGAAATGCTAGAGCAATTTATCAGTATTTATCTGTGTAGTTTCATTAATAAACAGTAATTGTTAATTCACAGCCTAACCAGGTTTTTACTAAGTTGTGTGCACTTTTTTAATGTCCAATGTTTGGTCAGTTTTTCTGCAAAAATCTGGTCATTGATGAACTTGTACTGTAGCATTATTCATTTCACTATTAACTAAACTTCTTGTAGCCATCACTCTTCATGGATACTGACTTTGTGTCTGTATGCCAGCAATACGGGGACAGTGTATAGCAGACACATAAGAAAACTAAAACCGTTTCCACAAAAGTGTCTACATAACTACTCATAATAAAATAAAAGAACAAAATTACAAATACCGAAGTCCTATTTTTTTTTTTCCGATCCAGAAGCACTTGAGCTTTCAGCTCTTCAGCTCGGTGCCATGGACATTGTAACCCTTTGGTTCGGTGCCACAAACACAGTGAATCTAGAGAACCTGTGGCAGAAAAGCAGAATTGAACCCGCACACACAGAGGGCTAGTCACCGCAGTCCAATGCGCTATGAACACGCTGGGCGCTGAAGTCCTATAAGAGTCAAGATCCCAAGTGTCATCAACACCCTGTTGCAGAAGGTCCAGTTGAGATGGGCCGGTCACATAAAATCCATTTTCATACCATGTATATTGGAGAATACAGCATTAGGCTTTGTATATGTTATTGACCATCAGCACATTAGGTGGTTAACATCACGCCCGACCGCCTGTGCCACATATTAAGTCAGATGTATAATAGTGTAGTGTAATAACACATGAATTTTCTAAAGACATTTACATCCAGAAATAATTCAGACAATATCGACTACCATCGTAAAACTTTTATTACAAATATTTCATGAAAATAATCCATTTCAAATATAAAGATTACATAGATGAAGAAAGTTGGAAATAGATTGTTTTATCTTTCTCATATACAAGTAAAAAGAATTCTGTTAAAATCTCATAAATTTTCTCATCTGAGAATAAAGATACCAAAAAATGCATAGATAACAAAAATGAATGTTCCTGCCTATGTGTGTAAATTATTGGTCGTCTACCAGATAACACAACTTTAGTAGTCTGTCAAAATGATATCTGTGCAAGACGTCCATTAGCAATGAGCTGTAATTGAAGTGTTAGAGATAATCATTAGTGTGATGTGTATGAGAATTGTGCAGTCGGTAGGAGCAACATTCGACACTGGGTTCAGAGAGTTACGGATTCAGGAAGTGTAAAGAAATAGTTGCATGATCTGCCATCGTCTGGACATCCTGCCACAACCCCAGACCTAGACATGTTGCAATGAGCAGACACTATTATTGGTGATGACATGACTATTGGCTATAAAGCTGTCTATCAGTAATGGAAGTGTGATGGGAATTATCAAAGCTCTCGATTATTCAAAGGTATGCCTAAAAAGTCTCACAACCACAGACATCAAAAGAAAAATATCTTTTCTGAACTGTTTTAGCGTTTTGATGCTGATAAGACACTTTTGTCTCAGATCGTCACAGATGATGAGCCGTAGGCTCACCATATTGAACCAGAGACGGAAATAGTCAAAGGGTCACAACATCAGCAATCACTATGAATAAAGAAATTCAAGATAACTCCCTGCATCAGAAAGGTCACTATCGCAGACTTTTGAGATGATGGGGTGATTCTTGTGGATGTGTTGCCTAAAGGTGAGACAATTAATTCCGACCCATACATCTTAATTTCAACGCATACATTGACACTGAAAACTGACTATTGGTGAGTGCAGCCTATCAGGAACCCAGAAAATGCTTTGATCCAGCATGACAATACCTACCCTGACACAAGTCTGAAAGCTCAGGAGGCACATTGGATTGGACTGTTCTTTCCCAAGAAACTGCATTTCTCCTAGGTCAATGCTGAAATAGAATATAATTTGTTGTTTTTCACAGGTCTGTTTGGTATTGCAACCTTAGATTCATCAACAGGTGCCGTGATGGCTGGCATAGGCTATCAGGGGTCTTCACAAATCTCTGGTGTTTGCTATCATATCAGATGTTGACGCTCTTCCGTGCCATGAAGTAAAGCTGTTCAAAATTTTCTGTCTTGTCTCCCCTCGATTTTACCGGTTGTTACAATGCGTTCTAAACCTCCCATTCGCATCAAATGCCTGAAAATGATGCCTGCCTCTTTCTTATATTGATAAGCTTTCTCTGTGTCTTGACCTCATTCAACATCTCCACATTAGTCATTTTAGCAGTCCATGGGATTCTCATCATTTTGTAAAACTACATCTCTGTGGCCCTCAGATTTTTCTGACTGTTTACTGTCCATGACTTGCATCTGTTTGTCAGTATTCGTTCTATATAGCACTGTATAACTGTCATTCTGATCTCAATTGACAATGACTTGTTGCATATGTTTCTCACTTTCTGGAACGCTGCTCTGGCCTGCCCTATTCTGCTCTTTATTTCTGATCTGCCATCTGATGTTACCAGGATTCTGAGGTATTTCAATTACTGTACTTGTCTTAGATCAGTCCCATTTACTGTGATGGTGCACTTTATCAAAGTGATTTTTATATGATCATAACTACTGTCTTCTTAATATTCAAACACGGTCCTTTATTGTTGTTACTTTCTGTCACAACCTTATCAACTAGTTTCTGGAACTCTTATTTTATTTCCTGCTATTAAGACAGTATCATCAGTGTACTTCAGGTTATTTATGGTATCTCCTCCTACAGCTATTCCAGCAATAACCTTTATAGACATAAAAATATTTTCACAATACAAAATCTTAGATTAGTTACTTGTTTCCTCAATGACATTCTCTTGTGTCTTAATAAGAAGACATTAAAAAAACGTTTGAAATTATTCCTACATGACAGTCACCTCCAACATTTCTATATTACACACACCTACTTCCCACTCACATAAACTGTTACATTGTTCATTTCATGAACATAGTACTCTAAGCAATTCTAAAACCTTAGTAGTTGGTGATATGACACAGGCTGAACACAAATGCTACAAGAAGAACTTAACGTCTCTGAATGTGTACAGAAATGATGAACTCTATAAGCGGTCAAGAAATTAGTTTTACTAGCTTGTTTTGAACAAAATTCAAACAGTGTGTCCTGAGCAGAACTTTTGCCACCCTAAGAGTCCTTCAGAATTTGTCTCTTTCATAGATCAGATGTGCAACCTCTGCAGTCGTCATACTCTATTCATCAGTAACATACTGAATCCATCTTCTCTTTGGTATTCCTCTTTGACGGGATGCCTCCTTTCATAATGGTTTTCTCCACAAACTTAAATTTCATTATTTGTAGCATCAGATATATCTATTTGTTTTCTTCTCTGTCAATGGTATACAGAAGACTCTTCTGTATCATCTATATTCAAAAGCACATATATGTTTTTCCACTGCAAATATTGTCCTTTTCAAATATCATCCTTCACACATCTCATCCTATATTTTTTTTCAACTTTAATGTATTCTATAATATCTTAAAATACTTAGAATTGAAAGACCAATTCTATAATATTAAATTATTAATAATAATAATGAACTTTAAAAGTAATATCAATACATTAGTCACAAAATTAAAAAGTAAAATAAAATGTGTTCACTCTTATTTGTTAAGTTCCACTCAAGTCTGAAACTGTAATAGTTAATTTCATGTTAACTGATTCAGTACCAGGTTTTTTCACCTCTGGACGGAATTATTTTTTTAGCTTCAAAAATATTGCACACATACTTTAGTTAAATTAAAATATTGTTTCTAAATATGATTTAAAGTTGAACTTATTATATATCAAATTAAAGATAAATGATTGTACTTTCATAAAATATTTATTGTATGCGAAAATATAATGTTGTGTTGACTGTGCATGACAAATATTAGCATGTAATAAAAAATTAATTGAAATTGTGAGAACAAAATCCAACTTACCAAGGGCCTTGAGGAACAATATGGTGAATAAGTCAGTGTAACTGCTCTCTTTATATAAGTAATCCATTTATGAATACACAAAAATTAAGAAAATATTGACGGAATATATGGTTTACTAACTGTTCGAAAATTAGCAACACGACCATCTTTGAAGAAATTTCCATTAAAAATTGTCAAATTGAAGATTTCACATACTAAACATTCATGTCTCATAATATATAATCACATACAGTGGAAATTATAGCAATATTTACAGGAATAAAGAACTAAAGTATATGAATAATAGTCCTAACATAGCAACTATATAACTTCTCTCCAAGTAGACTGTGTAGGTTCTGTCTGAATCCTTCTTCTTTTGTTGCAATCCTACTGGAACCTGACTGGGGCAACGCCCCTCTCGCAACTGGTTGGGAAACACTACTAGTATTATTTAAATTATTAATAATCGCGTATTTAAATCACAAACTTCTGTGTCATCAGAATCAGAAGCTTCACTATCTTCACTATCAGTATCTACATCTTCATGCAACCAATCTCGCGCTTCTGCAGCTGTAAAACGTGCAGAACGAGCTGATAACAAACCATTTCTAGACTGAATTGTTAGACATTATTTTTAATCACAGGGTAACTTGAAAACGAAAATTAAACTTGGTTTCACTTCTGATTCTAGTCAAAACCACGATGTTGTGATTTGGTTATCGTTAGTACTTCCTTTCTACTTAGTTTCCGGTTGATATAAAACTACAATCGGAGTGAAAATTAATAAAAAATCAACGCAATAGTAGCCGTCTTTTAAACGCGCTTGGGCCACGCAGATAAGAAATATGCACTACAGTGTTCCACGGGACTGAATCAGTTAATATACATGTATATATAAATTTGACCAAAAAAAGTTCCAGTAGGTTGTGGTCATAAATAAAGTGTGCATATTTTTGTCATAAATCCCAAAAGAAATAAATACTGTATATATGAACGATGCTTAGAGTTCTTAGCATCACTAAATAAATATTCAGAATGTGCACAATTGTCATTTTTAGATAATTTATCTTGATTGTTGTCAATACAAGAATGAATGAAACTGCATGGCTTGTGCAAGAGATATTCTTTGCTGACAAATGTTACAACTTGAAGTCATTATTTGTCCAAGAATATGTTTGTTTAGAAAGTTCAGCTGTTTAATATTTTATCCTGTAATACCGCTTTTTTGGCGGTATAGGACAGGGTGGACATAAACCTGAGCAATTTAATGACTGCATCGTTAGTGCAGTCGCAGCAAAACTGTTCAGTTTAGGATCTTTCTTTATGCCTCGACAGATAAAAACTCCTTGGCCTTACTGTGGATTGAACCTAGGTCTCCCACATGGGAGCCACGCTCTAATCCATTCGGCCAGACACTCCACTATATTTTTATGTAAACAACTTCAAATCAGCGAGACAATTTTTGCTCAACACAAAAACTTGCGCCATTTTTTTATCTTAAAGCCGAAGGATTTACATTTTTTCTCTTCTGGATAGATAGTATCAAAACAATAACATCTAAAAGTTTCAAAACAAACTAAATGTATTCATAATTTACATACAACACAATTATCATACGTAGAAAATTATCTATTTTGTTGTTCAAAGGTTCAACAAAATAAAATACTGAAACAAGACTTTGTGCATAGTCAAATTAATTATATGCTAAAACTCTGTCAATGTCCGAACCAGTTGTTACAGTACAAAAGGAATTAATGCTTTTCTGTCCTTTGGATAGTCATCAAATTTCTCTTTGTACCATCTGAAACACAGATCAGAAAATAATAATTTTTATTTTCATTTCATTTGTCTAATGCAGTTGTTACAAATATTTCATAGACTTAACTCCCTTCAAGTAAATTATCTTATATATAAGGCCCCTTAAGAAATGAATGTCTGATGTACTAATAAAAGTTGAATGCCTGATGTACTAATAAATGTTGAATATCTGATGTACTAATAAATGTTGAATATCTGATGTACTAATAAATGTTGAATGTCTGATGTACTAATAAATGTTGAATGTGTGATGTACTAATAAATGTTGAATGTCTGATGTACTAATAAATGTTGAATGCCTGATGTACTAATAAATGTTGAATGTCTGATGTACTAATAAATGTTGAATATCTGATGTACTAATAAATGTTGAATGTCTGATGTACTAATAAATGTTGAATGTGTGATGTACTAATAAATGTTGAATATCTGATGTACTAATAAATTTTGAATGTCTGATGTACTAATAAATGTTGAATGTGTGATGTACTAATAAATGTTGAATGTGTGATGTACTAATAAATGTTGAATATCTGATGTACTAATAAATGTTGAATGCCTGATGTACTAATAAATGTTGAATATCTGATGTACTAATAAATGTTGAATATCTGATGTACTAATAAATGTTGAATATCTGATGTACTAATAAATGTTGAATGCCTGATGTACTAATAAATGTTGAATGTCTGATGTACTAATAAAAGTTGAATGCCTGATGTACTAATAAATGTTGAATATCTGATGTACTAATAAATGTTGAATATCTGATGTACTAATAAATGTTGAATATCTGATGTACTAATAAATGTTGAATGCCTGATGTACTAATAAATGTTGAATGCCTGATGTACTAATAAATGTTGAATGTCTGATGTACTAATAAAAGTTGAATGCCTGATGTACTAATAAATGTTGAATGTCTGATGTACTAATAAATGTTGAATGTCTGATGTACTAATAAATGTTGAATGTCTGATGTACTAATAAATGTTGAATGTCTGATGTACTAATAAATGTTGAATGTGTGGTTATTGGTTAATGAACCGACAGCGTAGCACTTAGGCAGACCTATAGATGCTCAGTCTCCCCCAACAGAAGTTGAAGGGTATGTATACTGATGGTTTCTGTGGCTTGTTGGTTAAACACACTTCTCACTCCGCCCCTCAGGCGTGCAGTTATACTTGTACAATGGGTAACCCCAAACTCCTTAAATCGCTGGATCGATTCAACATCTATTTTAGTGTGTTCATCCAATAGACAGTCGTGAAGAGGCTGAAGAACATTCCCCTCATACATCCTCCCTGACAATCAATGCTGTTGATGCAGCAAGCCTGTCTACTCATTGCCATAAACACCTGCATGTCCAGGACAGTAGATCCATGTAAGCCTCTGGAGGTTAGAAACCACAATATATGACATCCACACATACAGCAAACTGTCATTTTGGATCTTCCGAAGCAATGACAGAGTCAGATACAACATGGGCGGCAGTAAACAGAGTCCCAGAGAGCAATGGAATTTCTTGCATGGTTTTGAATCCTTTTTGCACCAATGTCTAGCTTGCACAGCAGAGACATATATTATCCTTAATCTTCTTCAATGAAATTTTCAGTTTGGAAGTTTTCTCTCAGAGAATTAATGTCGCTTTTGTCCATAGAAGGCCCATTATCTGTGGCAGCATTGCTTCAAAGTGAATCCACTCCCTCATTGCCCTTCACCTGAGAGTGACACGGAACAAAGATTAAGCACAACAATGTTGCATTTTATATTAGTTGTATCCACTGTAATCTTCGCATATAACAAATATTTATCTTATGTATTGTGCTCATAGAGTCGCTGAACACTCAAGCATGAGTGAATATTTGCATCACCGCCATGACCACCATATCTATACTGCTGGTAGTCTTCACATATGCACCACTTGTCACTTCGATGACCTTTCCTTTAGTACTAGCTAGTCGTAAAGGTCTTCGTACTCCGACTGCCGAATCACTGAAAAATCAGTGTGACAATAGCATCTTCTTCCAATGTGTAGTGAGTAAAACCAATTTACCAATGTTTACTTCTCGATTGTGTTCTATTTTCCAGAAAACTATTCTAAAAAACATGTACCTGTGATGCTGCACAGCTCTTGGTCCTATGTTGAACATTGTAAACACAGCAAAACTGAATGCAGGCAACGTCCAGCTCAAGATAGCAAAGCCAAACCACTCTAAGATCTCCCCAAAGAAATTAGCACCAGATACATATGTGAACATGCCCCTGAAAAATTGTCAGTATAAACAAAAAAATTAGCATCTGGTACATACAGGCACACGTACCTAAAAAAAAAAGGAGTCCATGAAGAACAGAATGTCTGTGATTTCATGGTCCTAATTTAAAGTATTCTAAATCATTTCATGTCCTGATTAGAACATAAACATTTTGTGTAATAAAGTTGATCTTCACTACAGCAAGACATCAGTAGCTTACTGACTTGTATAAGTGACTTCACTACAGCATGACATCAGTAGCTTACTGACTTTATAAGTGACTTCACTACAGCAGACATCAGTAGCTTACTGACTTGTATAAGTGACTTCACTACAGCAAGACATCAGTAGCTTACTGACTTGTATAAGTGACTTCACTACAGCATGACATCAGTAGCTTACTGACTTTATAAGTGACTTCACTACAGCAAGACATCAGTAGCTTACTGACTTGTATAAGTGACTTCACTACAGCAGACATCAGTAGCTTACTGACTTGTATATGTGACTTCACTACAGCATGACATCAGTAGCTTACTGACTTGTATAAGTGACTTCACTACAGCAGACATCAGTAGCTTACTGACTTGTATAAGTGACTTCACTACAGCATGACATCAGTAGCTTACTGACTTGTATAAGTGACTTCACTACAGCATGACATCAGTAGCTTACTGACTTGTATAAGTGACTTCACTACAGCATGACATCAGTAGCTTACTGACTTGTACAAGTGATTATATTTTTCCATAACGTACTGCTATCCCTTAGTACTGTGTATCAATCCCTGTCTTTACCATAACATAACTTGTTCTGTATCTTCTTCATGGACATTTCGTTAGTTGTCACAAGATATTCATGGGAGTCTAGTACAGTTGTTAGTGCTAGAGATGAAAAACTCTGAATTCAAGTTTCTGTTGCCTTGTGGTCATCTCCATTCACGTGGAAGGGTTTCAAAGTAAACTTCTAGATCGAATCAGGGGTTCCTAAAGGTAGCATGTTATTGCATGTACTCACTGTCAATCTATATATTTTGGGCTAACTACTCCATTTTCATCATAGTATTTTGGGGACTAGATTTGTTTTATCTTCTATGTACCATATTTCTACAAGAAATTCAAGTTTGCAAGATGGACCATACCTGCTCCATGATCAAGTACCACAAGACACTGAACTTATATTACAGTCATAACCAACTTATAAATCTTGAGGCATCATATATGACAGCCCATGCAATCGCAAGAAAAAAGTGTACAGTATGGCAGAGGACATGTGTCATGCTAAAACCTTTATTGTGGTCACAGATCTCCGAATCTAACTAATCACTGGCAGGAAGAACTAGGAGAAGTACCTATTCACTTAATCAGGACCACCACTTGGAGATTGGTTAGCTCTGGTTGATAAAAATGACATCCGTCATCATCTTGGCCTCATATGTCTATGGAAAAACTGGCAAAATGTGGGTTAGAAGGATAACTTTGGTGTATTTCATCTTACCATATGGAATTTTATAGTTGCTCTCCCCTTCTTTTCGCAGATTTCGTAGAATACTGTCTGAATGAATGTTTATAGCCATTCCAAGAAAGAACAAAGTAGTGCCTGAAACATTGGAAAAGTAATGAGTAAACAGTTTATTGCCTGAAACATTGGGAAAGTAATGAGTAAACAGTTTATTGCCTGAAACATTGGGAAAGTAATGAGTAAACAGTTTATTGTCTGAAATATTGGAAAAGTAATGAGTAAACAGTTTATTGTCTGAAATATTGGAAAAATAATGAGTAAACAGTTTATTGTCTGAAATATTGGGAAAGTAATGAGTAAACAGTTTATTGTCTGAAATATTGGAAAAGTAATGAGTAAACAGTTTATTGTCTGAAATATTGGAAAAGTAATGAGTAAACAGTTTATTGTCTGAAATATTGGAAAAGTAATGAGTAAACAGTTTATTGTCTGAAACATTGGAAAAGTAATGAGTAAACAGTTTATTGTCTGAAACATTGGGAAAGTAATGAGTAAACAGTTTATTGTCTGAAACATTGGGAAAGTAATGAGTAAACAGTTTATTGTCTGAAACATTGGGAAAGTAATGAGTAAACAGTTTATTGTCTGAAACATTGGGAAAGTAATGAGTAAACAGTTTATTGTCTGAAATATTGGGAAAGTAATGAGTAAACAGTTTATTGTCTGAAATATTGGAAAAGTAATGAGTAAACAGTTTATTGTCTGAAATATTGGAAAAGTAATGAGTAAACAGTTTATTGTCTTAAATATTGGGAAAGTAATGAGTAAACAGTTTATTGTCTGAAATATTGGAAAAGTAATGAGTAAACAGTTTATTGTCCGAAATATTGGAAAAATAATGAGTAAACAGTTTATTGTCCGAAATATTGGAAAAGTAATGAGTAAACAGTTTATTGTCTGAAATATTGGGAAAGTAATGAGTAAACAGTTTATTGTCTGAAATATTGGAAAAGTAATGAGTAAACAGTTTATTGTCTGAAATATTGGGAAAGTAATGAGTAAACAGTTTATTGTCTGAAATATTGGAAGTAAACAGTTTATTGTCTGAAATATTGGAAAAGTAATGAGTAAACAGTTTATTGTCTGAAACATTGGGAAAGTAATGAGTAAACAGTTTATTGTCTGAAACATTGGGAAAGTAATGAGTAAACAGTTTATTGCCTGAAATATTGGGAAAGTAATAAGTAAACAGTTTATTGTCTGGAACATTGGAAAAGTAATGAGTAAACAGTTTATTGTCTGAAACATTGGGAAAGTAATGAGTAAACAGTTTATTGTCTGATACATTGGGAAAGTAATGAGTAAACAGTTTATTGTCTGAAACAATGGGAAAGTAATGAGTAAACAGTTTATTGTCTGAAATATAGGAAAAGTAATGAGTAAACAGTTTATTGCCTGAAATATTGGGAAAGTAATAAGTAAACAGTTTATTGTCTGGAACATTGGAAAAGTAATGAGTAGAAATATTGGGAAAGTAATGAGTAAACAGTTTATTGTCTGAAATATTGGAAAAGTAATGAGTAAACAAAGGAAAAACAATAATTTAATGCCTGAATGTTGGACTGCACTGTACCCAAGTTTCTCACATGGCTTTCCCGCACCTATCTGTTTGCATAGCTTGCTCAACTGAGAATACCCTTTATCAACCTCACATAATCTTGAGCAGTATTGTTGAATTATAAAACACACATTCGTACAGAAGGGTTACTGATAAGATTTTAGGAACATCAAATTTCAAAGCTCTTAGAATGAAAACCTATGACTATGCTCTACACACAGAACTCTTTGTGTTCTCTCAGATATCAAAATCAACGCACCATTACCCTTGTCATCCCAACACAAAACCCTCCACTAAGTCGCTTCTTCCTAGCTCTACTTCTCTTAGTATCTGCACTGATATCTGCTCATGCACATCAAGCAGATTTACTGTGTAGATAAGCTTTAAATTATTATATAATATTCGACTTTTAAGGACAGGTGTACCATAGAAATAATATAATTTTTAGTATACATGATAAAGAAGGAAAAAATTTGGGATTTTATCAAACGCCATTATATAAATATTTGTGTGCTATTATCAATCTGATTATAAGAAGAATATACTGTATATACACTATACAAACTAAATCAGCAGTTTGGAAGAGCTGTGATACAGTGGAACTAATCTCACTGATACATACCTGGCAATCATGAGGTCGACAGATAAGCAAAACTACCCCAACCAGATACAGTTATAAATTATGAGAAGGCAAAAAGGTTTATCATTAAAAAAAATATCTTTCTCTTTCTATCCTTCTTTTGTCCTGCTTTTTTGCCGTTATGCATAGCAGGTTTAACTGATGGTCGGTTTCCGAGATAGTGCACGCTTGGTCGCTTGATATGCTGTGGCATTGTGGAGTTTTAAAATGTGTAACTTCATCAATCCATATTTTTCTTGGGTTGCCCCTTCCTTTGGGATTCCATTTTCAGGTTGTAATCTCTTGCAACTGGTGTATTCGGGTTCATTCTCACCAAGTGGCTAAACCATTTGAGACTTTTTTCAATGAATCTAACAACAGGTGTTGTTCCGACTGCTCTTTTAATTTCCTCATTTCTTATATGGTCTCTTCTAGTTTAGTTACTGCTTTCCTAAGCATCTCATTTCACAGGTGATAATTTTCATTTCTTGTTCTTTTGTCAGTGCCCATGTTTGGCACTGGTAGCTCAGTGTTGGTATGAAGACTGTATTTATTTTTTAAAAAATTCTTTAAAAAGAGGAAAACAGAACATTAAGGTCACCAGATAAATGAAGTCATGTACAGAAGTCATGACAATAAGCAGGTCAACAGGTCAACTAAATATACACGTGAATAATGTCAAAATACAACAGACTCCAGAATTCAAATATCTCGGGAGTATATTCACAGCAGATGGAAAGATGGACAGAGAAATCGAGACTAGATGCCAGAAGGCAAATGCAGTGACATACCAACTGTCACCACTATTAAAACATCCAAGCATTAACATGGCAGTCAAGCGACAACTGATAAACTGCATATTTATTCCAACTCTCTGCTATCAGTGCCAAACATGGCCCCTGACTAAGACACAAGAAAGAAAGATTACAACATGTGAAATGAGATGTCTACGAAAAGCTGTCAACGTTACAAGGCGAGATAGAGTGAGAAACGAGAATATCAGAAGCATCGTTGGTACTATACCATGCATACAGTACATCGAGAAGCAAAGATTCAAGTGGTTCGGCCATTTAATGAGAATGGAACCACATTTACTACCATCACGTGCCTATAATAATCGACACTCAGGCACAGAGCACGAGGCAGGCCAAGAACAAGATGGATAGATAACATCTCAGAGTCCCTGCGAAAGCATGGACTGACAACGTCAAGCGCAACACACCTGGCACAAGATAGGAAACTAACTCTCCCACACGGCTTCACGTAAATGTGGTTAAGATAAGATAAGATAAGAAGATAAGCAAACAACCGTTATATATTATAATATTATACTCTTCTTCTTCTGCAGAATTCTGATAAATGAAGCATATTACCAGTTAAACAGGGCAAGTCATAATATGCAGACTTTATGTAGGCTACAACAAATTGAGACATCTTGTCAACAAGTTAAAAGGTAGCGATTTCTTATGAGTGTTACAATGACAAGATGACTTCTGATCATCCTTAACAGAGACATCCAGCAAATGAGGAGCAGAGGAGACTGAGTTAGCAATGTAGGACGTTCTTTTGAGATCTTGACAACCTGGCGTGGACAACTGCTTTCTTTTAACATGATCAAATTGATGCCTGCGAGTGAATGAAGAATTTCCAAGAATGGGATTGTTTTTATGTTGTTATTTGTGAATTATATAGGGTTCTGATTCTCTGTTCTAGAGATCTGAATATTATTTTTTGCTCCAGTACCCCATGTCGACATACTACTTTTTTTCTTCAGTCCATGCGAAATCTCTTATACTTAATGTTTCAGTACCATGCCGACATCTCATTATTTTGTGCTTCAGTACCCCATGCCGACATCTCATTATTTTGTGCTTCAGTACCCCATGCCGACATCTCATTACTTTTTGCTCCAGTACCCCATACTGACATCTCATTACTTTTGCTCCAGTACCCATGCTGAAATCTCTTATAACAATGCTTCAGTACCCCATGCCGACATCTATTACTTTTGCCCAGTACCCCATGCTGAAATCTCTTAAACTAATGCTCATACCCCATGCCGACATCTCATACTTTTGCTCCAGTACCCCATCCGACATCTCATTATTTTTGCCCAGTACCCCATGCTGAAATCTCTTATAACTTAATGTTTCAGTACCAAATGCTGACAACTCATTACTTTTTTGCTCCATCCATACGAATCATTACTTTTTGCCCAGTACCCCATGTGAAATCTCTTATAACTTAATGCTATACCCATGATGGACAGGAAATCGAGACTAGATGCCAGAAGGCAAATGCATGACATACCAACTGTCACCACTATTAAAACATCAAGCATTAACATGGCAGCAAGAAACTGATAAACTGCATATTTATTCAACTTCTGCATCAGTGCAAACATGCTGACTAAGACAAGAAAAAAGATTACAACATGGAAAGAGATGTCTCGAAAACTGTCACTTACAGAGATAGGTAAAACGAGAATATCAGAAGCATCGTTGGCTATACCATGCATACAGTACATGAAGAAAGATTCAAGGTTCGCCATTTAATGAGAATGGACATTACTCATCCGGCCATAATAATCGCCTCGCGCAGAGCACGGCAGGCCAAGAACAAGATGGATGATAAATCTCGAGTCTGCATGGACGAAATCAGCGCAACACACCTGGCACAAGATAGAAACTAACTCTCCCACGACGCTTCACGGCAAATGTGGTTAAGATAAGATAAGATAAGAAGATAAGCAAACAACCGTTATATATTATAATATTATACTCTTCTTCTTCTGCAGAATTCTGATAAATGAAGCATATTACCAGTTAAACAGGGCAAGTCATAATATGCAGACTTTATGTAGGCTACAACAAATTGAGACATCTTGTCAACAAGTTAAAAGGTAGCGATTTCTTATGAGTGTTACAATGACAAGATGACTTCTGATCATCCTTAACAGAGACATCCAGCAAATGAGGAGCAGAGGAGACTGAGTTAGCAATGTAGGACGTTCTTTTGAGATCTTGACAACCTGGCGTGGACAACTGCTTTCTTTTAACATGATCAAATTGATGCCTGCGAGTGAATGAAGAATTTCCAAGAATGGGATTGTTTTTATGTTGTTATTTGTGAATTATATAGGGTTCTGATTCTCTGTTCTAGAGATCTGAATATTATTTTTTGCTCCAGTACCCCATGTCGACATACTACTTTTTTTTGCTTCAGTACCCCATGCCGAAATCTCTTATAACTTAATGTTTCAGTACCCCATGCCGACATCTCATTATTTTGTGCTTCAGTACCCCATGCCGACATCTCATTATTTTGTGCTTCAGTACCCCATGCCGACATCTCATTACTTTTTGCTCCAGTACCCCATACTGACATCTCATTACTTTTTGCTCCAGTACCCCATGCTGAAATCTCTTATAACTTAATGCTTCAGTACCCCATGCCGACATCTCATTACTTTTTGCTCCAGTACCCCATGCTGAAATCTCTTATAACTTAATGCTTCAGTACCCCATGCCGACATCTCATTACTTTTTGCTCCAGTACCCCATACCGACATCTCATTATTTTTTGCTCCAGTACCCCATGCTGAAATCTCTTATAACTTAATGTTTCAGTACCAAATGCTGACAACTCATTACTTTTTTTGCTCCAGTACCCCATACCGACATCTCATTACTTTTTGCTCCAGTACCCCATGCTGAAATCTCTTATAACTTAATGCTTCAGTACCCCATGCCGACATCTCATTATTTTTTGCTCCAGTACCCCATGCTGAAATCTCTTATAACTTAATGTTTCAGTACCAAATGCTGACAACTCATTACTTTTTTTGCTCCAGTACCACATACTGTGACATGTCTTAGTCAAATGCTAGGCTTAAATATTCTATATATAATTTACTTATAATTGTTTCCATTTACTCCCCCAGCCTTTACCAGCAAGTTGTGTTTTTTTTTTTGGGGGAAGGAGTGATGTACTCATGTATCCTTTTGTGCGATGTTTGTCAATTTTGGTTCCAGATAGGTTTTGGCTATCATGTGGCTCATAACCATATTGGTGATTCACCAATTGGTAGACTTTGTCCTTTGTTGGAGAGCAAGATTTTCAGAAAATGAAAGTGTTTAATACCACAAAAGTCAGTTAAAAAAAGCAAACAGCATGTATGACTGCCAGATAGTATGCAACAGCTGTAACGGGAGAAGACTGCACGGGATAAGCTGCTGCATAAGTAGTTTCAGAAATAATAATTAATGTCATGTCAGCTGATCTATGACAATAAATAAACCATCATGAAGAAACTTGAGATATCGACATATGGTGATAATATGCATGATAAAAATCAATGAAGTCAGACGGTAAAAAAATAGTCTAATCATAAAATTCAACCCATGA
Organism: Arion vulgaris; assembly: GCA_020796225.1. NCBI lineage: Eukaryota > Metazoa > Mollusca > Gastropoda > Stylommatophora > Arionidae > Arion > Arion vulgaris. Next base: position 11,595,409 of record CM036754.1, read on the forward strand.
ATACGAATTTAACGATTTCTGTGAGATTGATTTCCATCTGCATTACTAATGACCATTGTAACATTTGAGTGAAAACTAACAATGTAGTTAGTTAGTATGAACTGAATGATTGAGTGAACAGTAACATCCATGTTAGTTAGTATGAACTGAATGGTTGAGTGAAGTAACATCAGTGTTAGTTAGTATGAACTGAATGATTGAGTGAACAGTAACATCCATGTTAGTTAGTATGAACTGAATGACTGAGTGAACGATAACATCAGTGTTAGTTAGTATGAACTGAATGACTGAGCGAACAATAACATCAGTGTTAGTTAGTATGAACTAAATGGTTGAGTGAACAATAACAGTGTTAGTTAATATGAACTGAATGACTGAGTGAACAATAACATCAGTGTTAGCATGAACTGAGTGAACAATAACATCAGTGTTAGTTAGTATGAACTGAATGAACAATAGTATGAACTGAATGAACAATAATTTCAAATTGTATCTTTATCTTCTTCACTATTCGACTCCCAATGGAGCACAGGTCTTCAACAACTTCTTCCAGCTCTTTTACCATCCCTTCCAATTCTGGTTTATACCTATTGTTTTATATCAGTCTCCAGCTCTCTTCTCCATGTATTTCTATCTTTATCTAATGTTGATTAATTCAAGAGTTTGAACAAAAATACAAGTACACTTCACAAACTATTATCTACGAAACATAAACTGACAAATAAATTAAATAGAAATTAGATATTGAATAAGTATTTATATGTGCTCTTGACTGAAGGTCGACGCAAACTACTTGGAATATATTTTCCGCTTTGATGAGCAGAGGTTGAAAGTAAATAAAGACGTGGGCTACCTGTTCACATTTGAATTGAAAACATACATCTGGGTTTATGATGTTCTGCACAACAACATCTTGAAAGAAATTAATTGACAAGACTAAAAGAAGATTTAACAATTAACTCAAAATCCCAACGCTTGTCAGATGATAGTATGTGATGTTATTTTGGTAACGACTTCCCACAACAAATTTCATTCAGAATGAGTTTTCTGGTTTGCAACTTACTCCAAAATTATCATCTACTTCTTCGAACGCTCCATATTGAACACGTTAAACCACTCTTTGTGGTTTGTATGTGATCTGAGCCTAAGAGCGATTGTACGTTGTGTCAGTTATGCGCCTATTAGTAGGCCAGCACATCTGATTTCTGTAATGCTTCTTATTTACTAGGTTAGCTTCCCTACGCCCCTATCTTGTAGGTCGCAGTGTTACTATTCTTTGCTCCCATTGCAAGCCCGGCACCACACGGGTGAAATTATAATCTCAATATGTTATAGATATTTTGTCAACATTTCAAACTCAAGCTCTTTGTTGTGTTTTAGACGTCTGTGATATACATGAACAACATGGCAACATCCACAAATGTGATCACACTACTGTTCCAAACACTGACATGAATGATACTAACCTGTAATTATCCTTGGGTAGGTCTCGAGTCCACTCCAAACTGACATATTTGAGAAGATAGCCTGTCTGTATATAGCCATTCAGACTGCAGAAGAAGATGGCCAACAAGAATGGTACCAATGGTGTAGACTTGCCTCCTCGTATCAGAAAAGCAAATACTAATGACCTAAAAAATATACAAGAAATCTTAATGAGAATGTTGATATGTCAAATTATTGAAGGCTATGGTGATGTAGTTTTATAGAAGTAGGATGAAAATATCATGAACAGAAAAGAAGACAAATTGTAATTTTTCGTAACTGATTAACTACCAAATTGAAAAACTGGTTGTGGCTGAATTAAATTTATGTCCTATTTTCCCCATTGCAGGTGTATGTACAAATTCAGCTGCAGTTTCTTAATTGTTAACAGAATTTTATGAGTACTATACCATTTTATAGGTGGATGAATTTTCGTTAAGATCGTTCTAAAACAAGTCAATAGTGGCATTCCCAGTGGCTTATGGAAGCCGATCAGTTAAGGAAGCAGACGAGAACATATCACTTATAAAAAAACAACATTCTTTGAATGTGTTAAAAGGAAAAGAAAATCTTGAATACATTGAGGCAACTGACAAGATACAGGAGACAGAGGGAAAATATTCTCTCTCGCGAGATCGTTCTTAGGCTGCTTTTATCATTCTATTGTGATATATAAGCAGCCAAACATCAGAACGGATGTCGTGCACAGCCTTCAGTACCTATTGGAGCTCAAGTGCTTATCCTTCGGTGGTGTGTTCGATTTCAACCAGCGTTTACTGGGTTCGCTCTCCGTTAGCCTTTTGCTGTCCCCAGTCAAAACCCACAAGGCAGCAGGCTGCTATTTTCTTTAAGAGCAGCGACCCTTAGGCAGCCTGCCCTCCCGGGCTTATGGCGCCATCTGCCCAGCAAACCGGTCGTTTGTGGACTCCTTGGTTTGCCGCCCGTCCAGTTTTGTGTACGGTTTTCTCCGCTAGCCTTTGATTGTCCCCAATCAAACTACAAGGCAACAGTAGGAAAATATTCAAGACAGCTTAACAACATAGACGACAGGAAAACCATACCAGGTCTAATAGCAAGAACTAGAGCTGTGGAAGAACATGATAACCTACACCTGTTGGCATGGCACTTTATGACGTTAATGATAAATATGTCAGCAAGAGAAGAGCAATATTTTCCATAAGCAAAAAATTGAAACTCTGCTTGTTTTACATTGTGTCAAATCTGATATTGAAACATCTGGGGCCACAGTTAAGCAAATATAGTTTGTGTATCATCTTCAGTTTGTCATCAAATGAAACAGTGGGATATCACCAGTGACGGCTCGTCATCAAAGTCAAGCAGGGCCTGGGCCCCACCAAAAGTAAGGTGTAACGTGTATTTATTATTTTATACATTCAAATATAAGTAACCTAAACCATGATTTTACCGAAAATTTATGTCTGGCCCCACCAATAAAAATGATCACGAGCCGCCACTGGATATTACTATGTATTGTTCTTCTTTCTATCAGTGAGTATATATAAAGGGGCCAGCAGATTTGATGAAACTTGTGATGATATCTAGGTCCTCCATGTGCTGCCTTAGTTTTGTCTCAGTTGGAATAGTGGTGGGCCAATGTTGTCTCTTAAAACAACAGCATACAGTCTAGAGGAGTATGTATTTAGCATTTTCTGGTGCAGTGTCACATGGGTACATCGCTGATGTGAAATATTGTGTTCATGTGCTGACAAAGCCTACATTGACCTGTTATTCTGTACATGAAGCTTCAGCTTTCTCTTGATAAAATTTAGGCAGTCTTGACCGGAGTGGCCTGGGTGGGATTCATTCTATTTTTTTTAAAGCCTAAATTGACTTAATTGCACTGGAATTTATTCCATATGGCTTGGTGCCTCTCAGCAGAAATGGCACGCCACCTAATGAGAGAACTGCAAAAATCCCAAACTCCTCGGACGATCCTAGGGATTTGTGGAAAAAATGCACTTGTGAACAGAACGGTGAGACCCAGATTCAAACCCACAATCTTCACATTTCTTATTGTACTAAAGAATATCATGGACAAAAACCAAGAACAATGAAAAGGTGATGAGTAATATCAATAAACAAAGAATAGCTTACCTGAAAGAAAGTCATAGATTTTAGAAGCCTGTAATAAAATATAATTGAGTACATCCTCATCTTAACAACAGGTAACATTTACATTACAACATGACAGGGACCACACAAAACAAGGATCTAAGTCTAAGCCAGCTTCAACTCCTGGAACAAACATCAACTACAGAAATGGTTATCAGCACAAGAAAATGAAGTTGTAGAGGACCAATATCGTCTACGTGAAGTGATCCTGTTTGCATTTGAAGGAAAGATATTGATATACGGGAAAACTGCAGTAATTTGTAAAACTTATGTAGCAATGACCATGGTCACGGTGAAAAACTTAAAAACAAAAATAAATTACAAAAACAAAATGCCTTTTTATCAAGCATATTTTGCGAAGGAAAGACGATGTTAATTTATAATTATTTTGACTTTCATCATCTACCCCACTGACATGTATGACATACATGTTAATATGACGAGCAGTTCAATAAACAAGTCCAAGTGTCCTGTTCACTCACTCACGTAGTGAACAGGACACTCACGTAGTGAACAGGACACAGACCGGTGAGACCGAGTATACCCTGAGTCACTGTAGTCTGTTGAAGTCTTTTTAAAAAAAATTAATTGTTGATTATTGGCATGATCGAAAGTTAAAAAAATTACCTGTGAAAATAATGAAGAAGGAATAATCCGACAGCGAATAAGTTGAGGTTATTGTTGACCTTGGGGCAGTCAGTAAAAAATAATAATAGTAATGGGACACAAAGTGATGGTAGCTCTTGGACAGCCCAGGCAAATCTTCCAGGTATAAGAATGCCCCAACCTTGTCGTGAATAACGTCCATATGGCGCAGTAGTTTGTGTCAGGGTTAACACTACAAGTGCTGCCCATATCAAGAACATGTAGGATATGTATTCAATAAAAGTTTTCTTATCTTGTATAACCATGGTGTTTAAAACATCCCAGGATCTGCTTAAAGCTGATATCGCCATGGCTAGAAACAAAGTTAACACACGTTAAACCGGCCGTGACCTAAAACTACTAAAACAATACCGTACGATAATTCTAAATCTGTTCTTTTTACGACTTCTTGCTTCGATTTTGAACTTATTTTATGGATATTAAAAAGTGATTCACTTTTGTTTGCAACCATCAAGTAAACACTTCATCAATTCACTGTTTTCTAGCAATTATTCCACAAGATGACTTGTCCGTGTCGTCTTAGGACCTGTTGTGGACCTGTGGAGGCAATAATAAGGTTAAAGGTTATCGGTCACGATCAGCGATTGTCAGCGAAGTCACTGATGACTGAATTCGAATAGCGCATGCAGTGTTTTATGAAGAACTAATGGCGTGACCGCAGCGTGCTTTTATAACAGCTCGGCGCTTGCTGTTTATTTAATAAATCTCACAATAGTTTGCTATTTGGTTTCTTTCCACCGAATGAATCGATGAAACTGCGTGTAACTTACTGCTTTATGTGAAAAGTGTGCTATTCATACAGAAAAATCAATAATTCGACGTGCAACTTAAACATATTCTACAGATTTCGAATATTTTATGAGCATTTGTTAACTAGAGACTCGCTCGTGTGGTGCCGGGGCCCGCAAGGGAAGCAAAGAATAGTACCACCTACAAGGTGTGTCGTAAGAGGCGACTGATGTAGGAGCCTAGAAAAGCTACCCTAGTAAATAAAAGCATTGCAGAAATCGGATGTGCTGGCCTACCCGTAGGCGCATAACTGGCACAGCGTACAATCACTCTTGGGCTCAGATCACATACATATCACACAGAGTGGTTAACAAGTCGTTGATATGGAGCTTTCGGAGAAGAATTAGAGACTATTTTAAACGAAATTTGTGTGATATATAGTATTTGCGTGCAACCCTCACGATAGCTTCGCTTATTCTTTAATAGTCAACTCTATTTAATATCAAGCTATTGCAGAACAGAAGCATTTGTTCTTTTCTCTGTCAATGATATTTTAAGTAATCTTCTGTAGTATTTGCATTCAAAGATATTGATGATCTTCTCCGCCGCTTTATCAATGGTTCATGTCTCACAACCATATGTTGCCAAGAGGAAAACGCAGGCTATTAAACACGTGATTTTTGTTCCTATGCAGTTCCTCTCCATAGGTTAGTAAGTTTTTTTTAGCTTTTGCAAAGCAATGCTCAGCCTTCTTTTAATTTCTTTTATAGCATTCCCGTCATTTGTCAGCAATGCCCCAAAGTATTCAAAGTTGTCTCTTTCTATTTTGTGGTCGTTGACACATATATTAGCCATCAATTCTGCTTTATCAGTGTAAAGATATTCGTTTTTTATGGTAGCCTATTGAGATACAGGTTTTGATCTTTGCTGTTTTTTTAAGTGACCTGGTCTACAGTATATACAACTAAAACTTTCAACAACGAGACTTACATTTGTCAATGAAATAATCAAATACAACACAACAGAATATCCACTGGCACATTTGTACATTGTATATCAAAATTATGCGTTATAAAGAACACTACCACCATTAACTAGCTTGTCTTTAGCGGAAATTGACCACATTAACAGTCCTCTCTCTCCTGGGCCAGATGTTCCGCCTCTGCAGCCATCATCCTCAAATCATCAGTTACGTCATAAATCCCTCTTCTCCGTGGTCTTCCTCTGCTCTGTGCCGGGGTACCACCTTCTATAACTGTCGTCTCCAACTGTTCATATCTTTTTATATGTCCAAAATACTTCAGTTTTCTAATTCTTATTTGTAGCATCACCCAGTTGTCTTGGTCTTTTAGTTCTTTCTGGATATACCTATTCGTTCTCTTCTCTGTCCATGATACACTGAGTAGGCATATTCTTCTCTGTCCATGATACACTGAGTAGGCCTATTCTTCTCTGTCCATGATACACTGAGTAGGCATATTCTTCTCTGTCCATGATACACTGAGTAGGCATATTCTTCTCTGTCCATGATACACTGAGTAGGCATATTCTTCTCTGTCCATGATACACTGAGTAGGCATATTCTTCCTGTCCATGATACACTGAGTAGGCCTATTCTTCTCTGTCCATGATACACTGAGTAGGCATATTCTTCTCTGTCCATGATACACTGAGTAGGCATATTCTTCTCTGTCCATGATACACTGAGTAGGCATATTCTTCTCTGTCCATGATACACTGAGTAGGCATATTCTTCCTGTCCATGATACACTGAGTAGGCATATTCTTCTCTGTCCATGATACACTGAGTAGGCATATTCTTCCTGTCCATGATACACTGAGTAGGCATATTCTTCCTGTCCATGATACACTGAGTAGGCATATTCTTCCTGTCCATGATACACTGAGTAGGCATATTCTTCCTGTCCATGATACACTGAGTAGGCATATTCTTCCTGTCCATGATACACTGAGTAGGCATATTCTTCCTGTCCATGATACACTGAGTAGGCATATTCTTCCTGTCCATGATACACTGAGTAGGCATATTCTTCTCTGTCCATGATACACTCAGTAGGCATATTCTTCTCTGTCCATGATACACTGAGTAGGCATATTCTTCTCTGTCCATGATACACTGAGTAGGCCTATTCTTCTGTAACACCAATGTTCAAAAGCACAACTCTTATATAAAGAACATAATGTCTCACTATTTTGATACTTTACCCCCATTTTACCAATATCTTATTAAATACTTTAAAAAGAAGCGAAATATTACTCCAATAACCAGCACAATTTATATATAAACAACTAATAGCGACAAGTCATCCTTACTAAAAAAATAAATATAAAAATGGAAAGCATTATTTCATAACATAATTATTTTGATATATTTCATAATCTAACCCAGCGTTTTCCAAAGTGGGGTACCGACCCCAGTGGGCGCTGAAACGTTCGGGGCGATAGTAGGTTCAGAAGGATGTGGGGGTGGTGTCTCCTTAAAGAAGAAATTAATAATAACTATTTTAAAATAAATTATTTTTGTCATTTTCGATTAAATAATGATTTAAAATTTGAATTCTGTATTTTAATTCATCTTATGCCCGTCTTACACGATCCATTTTTTCATCAATATTCGATTTCATGCATATAATAGTTCGAAAATTGACCATGTATTACAGAAATATATATCAATTTTCTATGTCAAAGAAAATAGAGCATGTATATATATATTGGAGGCGTTGGCAAACTGTTATAATGTGGAGGGCGTTACAAAGTTTATGTTGTGCAAAGTGGGCGGTGGGCGAAAAAGTTTGGGAATCTTTGATCTACCAAACTCAAACATTGCCACAAGCAAATGATATCGCATATAGATTATTGTTTGGTATTGCACCAGTTACACAAAGAAGGATAAAAATAAAGGTGATCACGACTGTAACAACTACCATGATATCTCGTTGCTTAGCATCGTGGGGAAGGTTTTCGCACGCGTGGCACTAAATAGGCTACACAAGCTAGCAAACCGAGTATACCCTGAGTCACAATGTGGATTTAGATAGTTGCTCAGCATTGTAGGAAGGTTTTTCGCACGTGTGGTACTAAATAGGCTACACAAGCTAGCAAACCGAGTATACCCTGAGTCACAATGTGGATTTAGATCCAACAGATCCATCATCGACATGTTATTCTCCTTGAGACAACTGCAGGAGAAATGTCACGAACAAAGAATGCCACTATACATTGTTTTCATCGACCTCACAAAAGCATTTGACCTAGAGAGTAGAGTTGGCCTCTTCAAGCTTTAGGAAAAATGTCGGCTGCCCTCCTACATTGCATAAAATCATAACATCATTCCATAACAACATGAAGGGTACAGTGATGTTTGATGGGGCTTCCTCCAGCGCTTTTCCAAGCAGAAGAGAGGAAAACAGAATACATACAAACAGAAGACAGACAAGCAGAAGAGAGACAAACAAACAGAAGACAGACAAAAAGAAGACATAAACAGAAGACAGACAAGCAGAAAACACACAAATAGAAGACAGACAAGCAGAAAACACACAAACAAAGAACACAGCTTAAAGTGAATCAAAACTCAAGTAGTACATTTGTTTTATTTTACTTAAGACAGTTACATGATGATGATGATGAATTTATAGCGTTGATCAGTACTTGGTCTCACTATAGTGCTGTAACACTATAAAAAAAAATGTCATATCAGCCACTCTAGTGCAAATATATTATGGTCGCTCACTAGTTTTTAAAAATGTCAATCATGTGGTCACATGACAGGATCTCTGGTAGAGAGGTCACATGACAGGATCTCTGGTAGAGAAATCACTCGTGACCAATATTAATTGTTTAAAAAGTTTGTTTCCTGTAAATGTTCCAAACAAAATACATGTTTTTAAAAAGAAAAACGTTATTTAACAACTTCCAACATAGCTGATTAGTTAAAGAATTTTTGTTGTTCAGTCACTGCCAGAACAATAAAAATAATAAAGTACTAGTAATGTTTTGTTTATGTATTCAGGAGAAGTGATGAAATCAGATAAATGTCTGGTCAACCACTAGTGACAACTGTTATAAGAAAGAGAAGATGGAGATATGTTGGACACACCTTGAGAAGAAATGATCAACGAATATCAAAGCAGGCAGGATGCAAAGAGTTCAAGAAAGATAGAACGACCTAAGGAGACCCTGAAACGAACTTTGCTGAGAGAGGCAAGAAATATCAGTCTCAGTTCCATGGAGGAGATTGAGCGAGTTGCCGGGATAGAGCGGTATGGAGAAATTAATTGCAGGCCCCTTTGTAATGTATAACGGTACAAGAGGAATTATTATTATAATGTTTCGTATGTTAGTGATTTTGTTGCTGGCATTTTGAAGTGAAGATAGGTAGATAAACTGGCAGTCTACTTATTTTTTTCTTGTCACACTGTTACCGGGTTGTTGCCCAGTGTTGTGGTTTTGTTGTTTTGTCTTGCACTGCTCTAGTGACTTGAGTGATAACTATTTTTGCTGTTAGCAATCTACAATAAGTATAAATTGAATACTTATGATAAGAGACTGAAATGTATAGTACAAGTACTTGTTTACAGTTCTGGAATAACTGGCATAATATCCTGGACATGAGCAGACAAATTGACATACTACAATAAGAATGAGCAGTCAAACTGACATACTACAATAAGAATGAGCAGTCAAACTGACATACTACAATAAGAATGAGCAGACAAATTGACATACTACAATAAGAATGAGCAGACAAATTGACATACTACAATAAGAATGAGCAGACATATTGACATACTACAATAAGAATGAGCAGACAAATTGACATACTACAATAAGAATGAGCAGACAAATTGACATACTACAATAAGAATGAGCAGACAAACTGACATACTACAATAAGAATGAGCAGACAAATTGACATACTACAATAAGAATGAGCAGACAAATTGACATACTACAATAAGAATGAGCAGACATATTGACATACTACAATAAGAATGAGCAGACAAATTGACATACTACAATAAGAATGAGCAGACAAATTGACATACTACAATAAGAATGAGCAGACAAATTGACATACTACAATAAGAATGAGCAGTCATATTGACATACTACAATAAGAATGAGCAGACATATTGACATACTACAATAAGAATGAGCAGACATATTGACATACTACAATAAGAATGAGCAGACATATTGACATACTACAATAAGAATGAGCAGACATATTGACATACTATTGTGGGACTACAGCTGAAGAATTGACTTCATTGCACGGGTTTTACCCATATATCTTGGTCCCTCTCTGCAGAAATGGAATGTGCTCTGCAGAGAGTATTGCACAAAGCACGAACTCCGTAGCTCTGGCAACAATCCTAGGATCTCTAAAAAAATGCACTTGTGAACAGAACGATGAGGTCAGGATTTGAACCCACGGCTTCCAGAATGCAAGGACTTAGCCATAGAGGCCCCCGCTAAGTGGTTGACTACCTTGGAAATGAACAGGAAGACTCACACACTGAAAATGAACAAACTGGTATACAATCCACTTTGTTCCGTAAATGCAGTTTGGTTGCAGACAGTCCATGTGGCATGTCATAACATCATACTGGGTCATTCCTGGACAAAGGAAGTGCAAGTTTTTAATTATATTAACTCTTTAACTCCAGAAGGAATTATGGGATGTGACCATGGTCTAGTCAGAGAACTCTTCTAACAAACAATATCACAATGTACAGTGATCTTGGACTTGTGTCCATAAATTTAGTTCTGTATGAAATAAATGTATTCTTTTGTTATTACAAAATGCAGCATTAAATTCTGGACAATCTAACAATAAAAATGTAGGCATTCTAAGGGCTTGTTATTTTAACACTTGTATTCTCCACAAGTAGTTAATTCTTATTTGTTAATGTTTGTTGGTCTACACGCTTTGATATAACCAAAATAAAGGCTCATCCTAAGGTTGAAAGAGGCGCATGTCATGGCTTGAAAAATGAAAACCATGGCATAACATTTACAGTAGGTTGCCAACAACCACAGTAAAAAAGTTGTTCATTTTCTAGGCACCACTTAAACATTCAGTAGTTTTCCATTGCTTTCTGAATGGTGATGTCTATTTTACTGCTGGTAGAAATCCACAGGAACAAACTTCTTTTCAAACTGTTGGCTGCAGAGTTTGAAGAAGGTACTCTTGCGTTGTGATCAAGCTCACTACCACTAAGCCAAAGCCGTCAACAGCTTAAAGATGCTTTAATCCTCTACATAATAAACAAAAAGGCTGTTTTTTAAAACTAAAATAATGTGATATTTTGGGAGTTGATTAGAAAAATTAAAAAAATACACGGATCATAAAGTCATAAATGGCTCACAACTTTAGTTACTACGTTATTACAACAATTAAGTCATATATGACTCACAACTTCAACTTAGAACTCTACAAATCCATGCAGTTTTACAAGTTCAATACAGATGATTTTGAAATATATATATTTATGTTTTGTAGTACATCCTGACAATTTAAAAATATATACATAATATTGCTTTCACTTGCATTTTATGTATCACAAGCACACACAAACACATATAATTTACACACACACGATGAAAATTACCTAAACTAAATTTTCTTTTCTAAACCACAAACACTTTTAGTATGTCTCCTGGAACACAAATGAAAATCAGAATTATTTGCTAATGAAAATTAGTAAACTAAAATAAATTAGGACTGTTTTAAGACTAACTACGGAACAAAACAATGTTCATGGATTAATATTTATATTGCAAAGCATTACTTGACAAGACTACTATAGTCTGTCCATTAATTAGTGAGCACGTTTGAAATTGATTTTCTCGAAAACTACCTCTTGGATCTTAGTGATTTTTTGCAAGCAGCATTAGAATATCCATGACGCTAGAAATATTTTTTCCAAGAAAATTTGATGTAGTTTGAAATATTTCTTCTTCAGGTTATATTAAAATCAACCTCACCGGATTGTACACAATAGTAACAGATCTACGGTACACAGACGCGTTGTTCTAAAAATACATTATGGTAACATAGAAATATCGTGAGTAAACAACAATTTCACGGAATTCGTGCACCTAACCATCGACTTTGAAAGCGGAAAGCATATGACGTTATAATTGGGATACCGTTGTATAGTTATAGGCGTATCTAGCTATTTGTATGAAGCTATTGTATCATATTTGTTGGCTTATCAAAACTGACATTGATATCACATTCATAATGAGTCTGAAGTGCACATTTATAACAATGCAGAAGGTTACAGTTTTACTATACCAACACTTCCGTAGGGAATCTAAGAGAGGTCATCTATATTGCGATATTCATAACCTGAGAAAGCGACGCAACTGGCGCTTGGTCTGAATAGAGAATCCTTTTCCCGATGGATTAAACAGGACACAAAGTGCACTAATGTCAAGCAAGGAAGGAAAAGAACAATTGACGACTTTGGCATAGATATCATAAGACGGGAGCTCTTGAAAATGTTTGCGACAAATCAACTTGTTACTCTCAGGAAACTGAAATTAAAACTGCAATCAGATTGCAGCATAGACATTTCTAAATGTACTCTATGGAAAATTGTAAGAGCCGGCTTCACCTTCAGAAAAACTATAGACGGCAGGAATATTATTTGTGAAAAGCCACATTTAATTGCTGCCGAAGTAAATACCTGAGGCAGATCCGTGGCGGCGGAGGCAAGGCTATGATATTGTATATTTGGACGAATCCTGGGTCAATGCTCACCACACCAATGCTAAAGAATGGCAATCAGTAGACGGTGAATAGAAAAGAAAAATACCAAGCAGCAAAGGCCAGCGTATTATACTAACACATGCAGGAAGCAGTGAAGAAGGTCTTGTCCATGACGCTGGACTTATTTTCCAATCAAAAGTACCGACGGTAGGGACTGATTACCACACAGAAATGAATGGACATATTTTCAGGCACTGGATGGAGAAAGATCTACTTCCAATTCTAAACAGACCATCATGCTTGGTAATGGATAATGCATCCTATCACAACGCAGTATCAGCGGAAGACAAAGTACCAACTGCATCAAATACAAAAGATCAAATTAGGACTTGGCTTGCTAAGGAAAATGTCAGCTTCGATGATACATATTTGAAACCCGAGTTGTTGCACCTGGTGAGGATGACAAATAAGACAAAGGTGTTTCATATTGACAAAATCATTGCGGAATACGGCCACACGTCTTTGCGACTACCTCCATGTCATGCTCACCTCAATCCGATAGAGCTTGTCTGGGCTAAAGTAAAGGGCAAGTTGCCGAACAGAACAGGACGTTTAAAATGTGTGATGTTGAAGTTCTGACACGTGAGTCCTTCTCAATGATAGACATGCAGTTCTGGAAGAAGTGTGTTGAACATGTGCTCCGAGAGGAAGGCGAGTACTGGCACCGAGATGGATTACAATTTGTCCAGCCAGTAACAATTATCAACCTCATGGAATCGTCAGATTCGAGATGATACAAATCATATTTTGATTACAGACTGAGAAATAGCAACGTATACATTTCCATATCCAAATCCGTCTACCATCATACAATTTGTGGTGAAGTTAAGACACCCTGGGGTCTAATGGTGACCGAAGGGAGGACTAACTGTTGCATATTGTATCCAAGTTCACGATTGCACATAAAGGGCAACACACTTAATTACTTGACCTATCAAGTTAATATGGAGATACACCTATGAATAGAATTGACATGGACAAATTCTAGGGATACTGTAAAATCTAAAATTTGAGCCCCGTATTTGCAATTGTCATAAAAGATCAAAGGAATTCGCCGATGTGCAAAATCCGTAGCATCTATGGACTACTGGTTAGCTTTATTTTAGCGTCATGGATATTCTAAGGCTGCATGCAAAAATCACTGAGATCCAACAGGTAGTTTTTGAGAAAATCAATTTCAAACGTGCTCACGAATTAATGGACAGACTATAATGTACCCTTCCAGCATTACTTGAATTTAAATAAAGAGTTAAAGGAAAATAAAGACAAAAGTTCAAATACTGGTAGAAAGAATTAATCACAAAAATATTAAAATCACAAGATAAAATGGACAGAATAATGGTGTAGAACAAGGGACGTAATCAAAAACATATATAGAGTGAAGGAACCTTGCAAGGAATTGAAACCAAGTTTTGTTTGCAGTTGTAACTATGGTCTCAAGCAGTTATGTCTAATGTACCTTGTTTAAGTACAACCATAATTATTGTTGTATATCATGCTGATGTGTGTGTTGTGTCTGTGTTACAACCTCACAACTTTAGTTCTGTACCATGATATTAGAATCATAAAGTCATACAAGACTGACAACTTTAGTTACTATGATATTAGAATCATAGTCATACATGACTCAACTTTAGATACTATGATATTAGAATCATAAAGTCATACTTGATTCACAACTTTAGATACTATGATATTAGAATCATAAAATCATACATGACTCAACTTTAGTTACCATGATATTAGAATCATAAAGTCATACATGACTCACAACTTTAGTTACCATGATATTACAACAATTAAGTCATACATGACTCACAACTAGATACTATGATATTAGAATCATAAAATCATACATTACTGACAGTTATGATATTAGAATCATAAAGTCATACATGACTGATATTTACAGACTTAGGAAGAAAGAAATAAGCCAAGTATGAACATTGACAGATTTACTCAAGTGAAGACAAAGTATTTGTCAAGTAATCTTCAGCATCAAACAAGTTCCATTCCCACATCAAAGATTAAGTTAAAAGTTAATTGCATATCCTTTACAGGACTTTGCGAATCAACCCCATCTTTTAAACGCTGTTTGTGATTTTTCTAGGCATTATAACGTTCAGCAGTTTGCCATTGCTTTCTGAGCAGGTGCTGTGCCATCGTCCTTTGTAAAATCCACGTGAAACAATTTGCAACCAAACTGTCCGTAGCGTGATTCGAACTCAGAACGTTGGGGTTAATAGAGTCACTATCCCCTAAGCCACAGACGCCACATATCAAAGATTAAAAGCAACAAATTTATAGTAAATTTTGTGGCTTGTCTCGATACATTCTGACAGGGAGTCTCTATGGTGAAGTGGTTAACACTGTTGCCTGTTCTGAATGTTGTGGATTCAAATCCCAACTGAGTCACATGTGTAATCTAGGATTTATTCATGAGAAATCTAGGATTTCTACTGAAGCTACAGATTTTCTGCAACACTCTCGGTAGAAGGCATGCTATTTATGTCAACAGGGACAGAGTCACATGAGTAAACCCAGTGCAATGAAGTCAAACTCTTCATCTTCAGACACTGATGACTATCCATATCTTGTAGTTTTCCTTCCGATTGTAACTCTAACCAAGTAGTCAAACAAAAGACAGGTAACCTGCGCTCAACAACTCGGGAGGGCAGGTTGTCTAGGAGTCACTACCCTAAAAGAAAATAGCAACCTGCTGCCTTGCAGGTAGGTTGGGGACAGCCAAAGGCTGACGGAGAGCAAACCCAGTAAATGCTGGCTGAAACCGGACACGTCACCGAAGGATCAGCACTAAAGCTTCAAATGGCGCTGAATGATGTGATGTAAAAATAAGTTCTTGGAAAAGGCTGTTTATATATCACAATAAGAATGATAAAAAAAGGCCAAAAGAGCGATCGCATGCGAGACAGTAACTCTGTCTACCTATGATTTCCACAATTGTCCTCCCTTGATTATGGTATTCCAAGGATCATGTGTTTAATGTAACAAAAATATTGTACTTGTCAAACTTTTATTTCTTTGAGAAGTTTTCTTTTTACTATTAGTTCTTGTGACCCCATTTATTCACTTTGATTTCCTCTCCTGATATTCACCCAACTTTTCTGTATATTACCAATTTGAAAGCTTCGATTTTGTTTATTATTGTCCACTATTTAACAATGATGATGACATGTGTAGGGTCTGATGGTCTCCATGCGACCAATCTGATACCATGCTACAGTATAACTCCAGATGTGGTACTTTAAAGTGGCTTCTTTTTTGTGTGTAAAATCTTAGTTACCAATCTGTACAAATTTGTGTCGTGTTGGATAATATCCATACACATTGGTTGAAATTCGGATGTGCCTGTCCTACCTGCAGTAGAGGTCTAATGGAGACACAACATACTCAGGTTTTCAGCACAAACCTTACAGACCACAGAGTGGTTAACTTGATAAGAACAAGTAAACAATAATGAGTATATGTAATACTTGATGGTCCCAATTTTATATTTACTTAACCCTTTGAACCCTGGCCACCTATACCTTAAAAATCCCTTCCCCAGAGCTCCTGGGCAAAAGCAGCCCGCATCACAGTTATATTAAAACACAATAATTTAGCACTCTTAAGTGCTCTATAAAATGTTATTGACTTACCCCATCTCTCCGTTATTCCTGCTTATTATATATTTGCAGAATACTAAACTTTAAAATGTATTTGATTTAATATGTGGACACGACCACGAATACTCCTGTATATGAAGATTTTTCTCCATATTGAACATATATAGCTGGAATATCAATCGATTAAAACAATTCTTTGTCTTCTAAATGATCATCTAACTCTATATCCTTATCAGAATAATCATATTCTAAGATTAATTTATATTCAGATTCATTCAAAACACGTTCAACAGCTTGCTCTGTTATACTTTTAGAATGACCAATTCCGAAAATTATCTTTTAACATGAAAATACTTAACTAATTACCTTATCAGTACCAAAAAATCACACAGCAGCGCAGCTATCTCGCAAAACCATGTAGAACACATAAATTGTGTTTGACATCACATTTGTACACAATTTATTTTCAAATACTGAAAAAGTGAAAAAATATTCTCAGACCGATATATAGGGAGCTTGGGGTGTGCAGCGCTTACATTCAATCCCGATATATCGGAGCCCGGTTCTAAGGGTTAAGGTTAATCTTTCTCTCTCCTGATAATAAATATATTTTTTGCCCATCCTTCTCTTTTCTTAATAAGCAGAAAGAATATGTAAGGGAGTGAATTAGTCAAACTGCAACTCAGAGTTAACTACCTTATTTCTCCACTAATTATCCCATAATAATAAATAATGATAGCAAAATGAATTGTAACAAATTGACCATACAGCTGGTAACTTCACGATAATGGTGAAAATAGTCATACATCTTCTTCTAAACCAGGCACAACCTTTTGTCTAAGATCAAAGTGTAGTTTCTACTTGATTGTGGCCCTCGTAGAGCCAATAGACAACTAAATATACTTAAACAAATCTGAGCAGCTCTCATTCGAAAGAATGGTGACGCTCAGGGTCTTTACTAGTTCGGCCATAACCAGGTCCACCCATTGTGATAGTACCGAATATGGGCCCAATAATAATTATAAAATAAAAATAAAGCAGGCACAGGCATTCCAAGTTATAAGCATAGCTATTATAAATATGATGTAACTGTTTTATGAAGATGATTTGTTGACTATTAATTCCATCGCAGCGATTACAATTTAATATTTGTAAATAAATGTTTTATTAAGTTTTGTCAACTAAGGGAGGAAAACTTGATCTATTATGATTATTCTGCTGTGCAAAGTTCAAGAAATGAGAAATGTCGATGTTGCATATGGTGATGTATAAATGAGGGAATGCCAGCTGCAGGAGTATTGCTTACAACAAGAATGATTGCTGTAGTTATTTCAAGAACAAGCAAACAATCATACAAGAATGATTGCTGTAGTTAGTTCAAGAACAAGAAAACAATCTTACAACAATGAATGATTGCTGCAGTTATTTCAAGAACAAGAAAACAATCTTACAACAATGAATGATTGCTGCAGTTATTTCAAGAACATGAGCCAGCAATCAGTGGTGATAATGTATTTGTTTGATTTCATTTGCTCATTTTGTTTCGTAACTACAAAACATTATAATACACATTTAGGTTATTTCACATGCATGAAGGATGACATTGAAATATATAACACTTGGAAAAGTAGAAAATACAAAAGAATTGCCAGTCGTATATTTCAGCTTCATAACAAGGTTAAAAATAGAAAGCATATGGAAGGCAGATATATCAGATGCTAATGGCAACTAATAATTCAGAAACAAAATATAAATAATGACAATAATCCTTTCACTTCTCTATTAAGCACAGGTTCACAACAAAATGTATTCTCTGCTGTCTTGTGTTATTCTAACCACATCTTTCCATATTATCACAGTTTTCACATGTTTCTAGATTTCTACACAAGTTTTGATTTGAATCTTCCTCTTTTATCATTCCCTGCTGATGTCAGGACAAGATCTGCCTTCCTATATTATTAACCAGCTGCATACTTAAGATGATCCAACTATTTCCAGCATCTTTTCTTAAGTTCTCATTGAGCTAATATTTGTTTCAGTTTGGAATATCTTCATTTCAGTCCGGACATATCCACAGGTGCTGCAATCTCCTTAATCTTCTTCTTTGAGTTCGTTCTTTACGACCAATTTTAATCACTCTTTGTGATATGTTTGATCTTTGCCAAGAACGTGTATACGTTGCACATTGGTTTGTAGGCCCCTAAACGTATAGACTTGTACATGTTTAGGACATGTGCATCTGATTTCAGCCAAACCTCCTTAGTTGCCTCTTACGACATGCGTGGCAGGTAACAGTGGTTATATTCTTTAACTTAAATTTGGGCCCCGGTAACCACTTGGGTGAATCTCAATATCTCCAACAGCTCCCAACGACTGACCATACCAGTTTGATTTTGATTGATGAGCCCACTCATGTTGTGCTATTCTTTTCTGGCCACTCCAATCCCAGCTCTTGCAATCTAGCAGTTGAAGTGGATTGGTTTAAATGAAAATCCTCTTTGCGGCCACACTCTATGAGTACTATTCTGTGCAGGCACCTATTTATGATAACTCTTTGTTACTTGTTAGTCATTCTTCTTGTTGCAGAACAAACCAAGACAGAATAGATCAACATAATTTATTTCCAACGAAAGCTATCCACAAATTTACATTATTTATCAACGTTGTCAACAATGAGAAATTATGTGAACGTGTGGCTCACCTTTGCATGCAATAAATCTTTCTTATCGCAAGTTTTTTTGTGTGGGTACTTTATACAGAAACTTATTTTTTAAATATGGCTAGTACGACACACAAACAAGAAGGACATCCTTTCTGGGGTTATGCAAAGATAGTCCTATATCATGCAAGTCACATTTATTGGAAACATGTCAAACTTGACAGTCAAAGAACTTATCAGCTGTAACTATGTAAAAAGAAGTATCTATGTGAGTAGAGCAACCAATTATAGTTCAGCCGATTTGTTAAAAAAACTGACACGACAAAGCAACATAATGAAGGCAATCACATTAAACAATAACCACAACTTTTGTTAATAAAAAAGAAATCTATGAACAAAAAATTATGCAAATATCTTTGCAATAGTTCTGCATACTGCACTTTCTTTGTACAAAATTAAAACATACAAAAAATTAAGTCTAACTGTTGTATTTCTCGAACAATAAATTTGCAGCACAAAATATATTTTACATATGTGTGTGCTATATAGTATGTGTCTTCCAATCTATCACATCCCGATCAGGTAGATAGTGGACATCTTTCAGACATGGATTGTTTTTCAATATGTCAGGCCCCATCCAGAGTGGCAGCACATAGTGGACATGGAGGATCTTTGAATATGTCAGACCCCATCCAATGCTTTACCAGCAGGATAATGTGTGGCACTAGTACTTTCAATGACATATCTCCTATATATTCAATGACAGAAGCATCATCAAGCTACAGTCACTTTAAGCTCTAACGCAGAATGACACCCTGTCAAACAAAGAAATATGGAGAGGCAAAGAGAGATACATGGACACTCAAACACAGAAATATAGACACTCAAACACAGAAATATAGACACTTGAACATAGACACTCAAACACAGAAATATGAACCCTCAAACACAGAAATATGGACACTCAGACACAGAAATATAGACAATCGGATATAGACACTCAAATACAGAAATATAGACACTGACATAGACACTCAAACACAGAAATATAGACACTCGGACATTGACACTCAAACACAGAAATATAGACACCCAAACACAGAAATATAGACACTCAAACGCAGACACTCAAACACAGAAACATGGACATACAAAAATCAAATATATATCACGGTGTTGCTCTTATCAGTTACAAATGGGAAGAAGCGATGTCTGGCTATTACAAGGTTGCAGCCTGAGCCTGAATAAGAGTGAAGACTTTACTCTGGTAATAAATACACATAATGTATTAGCATGACAAATAAAATGAATTGTGTAGCAGAACTGTTTAACATCAGAAAAAAAAAACACCAGAAGATAAACTCAACAACAAAATTGGCAAAAGCACTTTGAACTAACTGGCCCCAGGAAAGCTCACCTAGTAAATCAAAAGCTGGCTGAAACCGGATGGCGGGCCTAGTCACCATGGGCGCATAATCGACCCAACGTAGATCACTCCGTTCTTGTTAAAGGACCAATTATATATCACAAAAAGAATGATAAAATTGGCTGTGAAGAACGATCGAAAAGAAGAACTGGCAGCTATGAAGAGACATGATCACCAATGCCAGTTGCTATGGTACCTTACACATACTTTGTGTATATTCAAGCATGAGAAATTGATATAGCCATCATTATTGTACTCCAGTGAATAAGTATATGTGATCAAACACCTTTCTTAAACAAAAAGATCTCCCATGCAGAGCACCACCTCTGTGTGTCCCCAAACTCCAGTGAATAAGTATATGTGATCAGACACCTTTCTTAAACAAAAGAATCTCCCATGCAGAGCAGGTAAACACGTAAAAACAAAGTACTACAGTTTTACAAAATACATAAACAGTGACGATAAACAGCAAGCGTTTATCGTCACTGCACGTGTGCAATCGAATGCACGTGTCCATGCAGAGCACCACCTCCGTGTATCCCAGCGCAATTTTAGGATTGTGAAAATTTCTTGAATTTTAATTTTTTAATAGGTTATTAACTAATTTTTTCCACTGCAGCGATTTCCAGCCTACTCTTAATGATTTTCAACTATCAAGAGTTCTTTCACATGCTCACCTTGAATATGATTTATCGTCTGCCTCAGACAGGACTAAGAACTCAATCTGACTTGCATCGAGATAGGGATTATTATAGATGGTTTGATCACAGCATACAGGTTTCAAACCCATATATATCATCTCTAATAGTTGAAACTCAAGTGATCTTTCATTTCACATCCTGAAAACATGTCCAATCCATCGCCATCATCCCTTTTATATCTCTTTATTTATGTCTACCAGACCAGTTAGTCCTTGAACTAATGGGCTAATTGATTTGATGTACCAACGTGATGATGATCCGATGACTAAACTGAGAGACACACTGAGGAGGAGATCAGAGCACTTATGGACTAATTGATTTGATGTACTGACGTGACAATGATTCAATGACTAAACTAAACTGAGAGACACACTGAGGAGATCAGAGCACTTATAGACTAATTGGTTTGATGTACCGATGATCCAATAACTAAATTAAACATCTTATATTTACCATCGTGGGTGATTTTAATCAAATAGTTACCTCCCACTGACAAGCTGGATTATGTACACAACTTATACATGATTCCAATTTATTAATACAATAACTCTGTTGGGGGAGACCGAGCACCTATAGGTCTGCCCGGAGTGCAATGACGTCAGTTAAATATCCGATAACCAATATTAATACAAACATCAAAATTATGACATAATTATCAACTGTTTATATTATAGTTTGAAAACAAAATTCTCAGAAAGATATTGCTTAACAATATTTATGAAGCAGGTAAAAAAAATGTTATCATCATGATTATGTATTTATTTGAATATCAACATAGCAGCAGAATGTTTCAATGATACTTGGTTACTACAACAGCATCACTTCATGAGATGGTCAACAACTATGTGGATTGACAAACAAAGAGAAACAATCATTTCAATAAATCGATGTCTAACAAGGCAAGATTAGGGCTACACACAAGAGTGTTTAGTTTGCTCATATTCAGAACACATATGTTCAGTTACAAGTTGCATATTTATTACATTTGTTCCCCTAGTGTGAGGAGTGTCTGACCGAATGGATTAGAGTGCTGGCTCTGCGCCCGAGCGGTTACCAGGTCCCAAGTTTGGGGTGTAAATAACAGAACCACTGTTACCTGCCACGCATGTCGTAAGAGGCAACTAAGGAGGTTTGGCTGAAATCGAATGCACGTGTCCTAAATGTGTAGAAGTCAACCTGCTACCTTGCAGGACGGCTGGGGACAGCCAAAGGCTAACGGAGAGCGAACCCAGTAAATGCTGGCTGAATCCGGACACATCGCCGAAGGATAAGCACCAGAGCCCCAAATGGCGCTGAAGATGTGATGAAACCCACCCATGCTAAGGCTGCATGAATCAGATTTCCACATGAATTAATTTATGGAGAGATCTGGTACATCAGTCTTTTAGGTGATCCGAAAGAGAGAGAGTGTTGGCTCCCATTCTGGAGACCTGGGTTCAATCCCGGTATGGTTACAATTTTTTTCCTGTCAGGGTATAAAGACAAAATCTGAACCGGAAAAGTTTCACGGTGACTGCACTAGCCATGCGGACAGTAAATTCCTCAGGCGCATGTCCTCCTGTTCTACATCACCCTAAAAGGTGGTATTACACAGGCAGTACTGATAGCTCCCCTAGTTGTTTTGTTGTGTTCTCCGAGCACTAAAGAAAGTACATATCTGTAGTGTTTATTTCATTAAAAATGAAAATGCCCCATAGACTTTGTAAGGTATAAAGTTATCTGTGAAGTCAGAGATGACACTCCTGTATGACAGGGAACACTAATAATAAGGAAAGCATGCCTTCACGCAAAAATCAGTCATAAGCGCCACGCCAGGCACCCTGATTATGCCTGAATTAATAGCGAGCGAACACAAGAAGTACGAAGTAACTATTATTTCACATTTCTAGGTCCAAGAATACAAAAGTGCCAATTCCTTTCTTCATTTGTGGAATGACTAGCGCAAGAAATGAACCCACAACCCTCTTACGTCAAATTAGAAAATCACATGTTCTATACATTGGACTAATCCGTAGCTTATCACTACATTGAAAAAATGAATAATTCTAATACCAGGATGTAGTTTTATATGACTATAGCTACTGCTACAGATCGCTAGTTTAACAGAATTACTGTAGAAACCAGTGACAAATCCCAACAGCATTACTGCAAGGAAGTAACAGTGACTCCTCTCTGTAGCAATAACTAAAACTGCTTCTAACGGATGCTAGTTTACAACATTACCATAGCAACGTTCTATCATAAAGTATGGTAAAATTAGATTCATATATGCCATTTATGTATATTATTAATTTCCCGTTCGCCGCTACCAATTCAGGCATAGTCATGACTCTTAATATGGCGCCTCTAATTTTGCACGAATGTTTGCTTTCCCAATCACTAGTGTCACTCGCAATTCAGGTGAGCCATACTCTGACTTCAGAGTTACGTGCACGTAACATATGATAGATATTTGAAAAATGTGTCGCTGGCACATAAAGTGACCCAATTATCGAAGCAAGAAGCAGGAGCTATCAGCATACATAACCTGACCATCTGCTGATTAAAGAATACAAATGTCATGACATAAATCAAGTCAAGAGAGGACACATACACAAAAGTGACTTATTAAAAGAGTATATAACTATAAAAGTATTGATGCCGGTTTGAAAAATATGAAAAACCACTACCCACCATATTTACATACTATACATAATTACCTGACACCAAGGAACAAGTTTTTTTTTATATGGAGCAATACAAGCTCATACACACACAAGATAATGAATATTAAAGCATTGCATTAATATACATCTTTGCACTAGAATACCAAGTCAAATGTGGTATAGCTAGACAAGAGCACTATAATGGTAGCCAAAGAAGAATAGTAAATTAACAAAAAACCGGTGTCATTAGTCGCCACACGCTGAGAGACATACTGAGGAGGAGATTGGAGCACTTATGGACTAATTGGTTTGATGTACAGTGATGATGATCCAAAGACTAAACTAACATACACCTTTAACTCTTAGTGAACCAGGGCAAAAGCAATGTTTTTACAAGCCATTTGATTTAGTATAAAAAATATCATTTAGTGTGGTTCCTGGTAAAAAGGTGTTCAACCAAAGGCCACGTAGTGTGGCGTTTGGCCCTCAAGGAGTTAATATCGCACTTATTTTAAATTTCAAATTTTATTACTGGCATGTATTGTTTGAGAAGGGAAATTAATTTTTTTAAATAATGTTCGTAGCCAAAATGTTTGTTAGCTCAGTGATTCTTCAATGTTTGTTAGCTCAGTGATTCTTCAATGTTTGTTAGCTCAGTGATTCTTCAATGTTTGTTAGCTCAGTGATTCTTCAATGTTTGTTAGCTCAGTGATTCTTCAATGATCTAGCGGCACTTAGTATCTCAGTGATAAAAGTCTGGATGTGTGGACAGTGCTAAAACTGCTACCGTATAATGTATCTGGTAACACTCAGTAGGCATGAAAAGGCTGTTTATCATCTGTTATTTTGCTGTCGGTGAAATGTTTGGGTGCCTTAACTGGTATGTTAAGTATTTGTACTGTAGAAGTATTTTAATTCTTGCACTTGGTTGACTGTAGTGCCATTGACGTTTAGTTTATTATGTTGTCTTCCTATATTCATTATTTTGGTTTTAGTGTTATTGATTTTCATGTCATGTTTATACAATTTTGGATCAAGATGTCAATATTTTGTTTTAGGTCTTGTTCTTTTTGGGGTATCCGCACTGACCATCTCGAAATGCATTTCATCATTATCTGAATTTGACTCTTTAGTTATTTTGTTCATGTATATAATAAAGAGTAGTGGTGAGAGAAGATTAAGTAATACTCAAAAAGGTTTCCCTGGTGTAGCTAGAGTCTGCGCTACAGATGAGCAGAAACATAACTGTAGAAATCGTTAGAGTTGTGAACTGCATTTTGCCTCGTGGTAATCGCCTAATCAAACACTACAAATTAGCAGCAACTAAACTGTAGAGATCATTAGAGTTGTGAACTATATTTTGCCTCACGGTAATCCTCAAATCAAATTACAATAAATAAACATTACAGCATAATATGTTCAGTATATGTTATTCGTTGCAACATATTGAAATTAACATGAAAAATGATGAGTTTTAATGTTACTATAGTCGGTAGTCTATAAAAGGTTAAACTTGTTTATAATTTTGTTGATATTGTTAATCTTGATGATGATATTGAAGCCCTATTAGTCAGCCCATATAGTGTAGCAGTTACAAGTAATATATTAGCAAAGAGGGCATTCATGAGAACACTGTAGAGATGAGATTTCATAGATTTATGTTGGAAGCATTGATGTTTCTATTAAATGCTACTTTAGATAAAGCATTGATGTTTCTATTAAATGCTACTTTAGATATTGTTTGAATAGTCAAAGACTCGGTGAATAAGATGAAAGAAGTTACCTCTGAAGTCGGAGAAGCCACACCTGTACGGTGGGGGACACTGATAATGAGGAAAACAGGCCTTCATGCAAAAATCAATCAGAAGCGCCATACCAGGCTCCCTGACTATACCTGAATTCATAGCGGGCAACATTAAGAAAAAGAAAATGAAAGAAGACAGTGAACAAGAACTGACCAAGATTCTATTCTATATTAAAGTGATGAGCTTAGAAACTAGCTGCATCACTGCAGTCTGACTAAGTGAGTAGTGATGAGGGATGGCAAACCCAGTTAAAAATTAGCAAAAACAGGTTTGTCTTGCTGACAGGCACATAAATCGTTGTAAACTGAAAAACACAACGAAACAAATGTTATTTTCGTGATGAACAAATAAGATCCTAATTTCTCGTCTATTAGAATTATCTGCATCAAATAATTCTGTCTTTTCTCTAATCCTGTTTTGCCTCACGGAGGCAGGATAAGAAGAGATTTGTAGAACAGGCCTTTGTGTGCGCTTCATAAATGGTGCCTTTCATCTTAACAAAATAGTTCAGTGGTTTAAAGTGTTGACTTTGCAAGTACAACAGACAGCGAGGAAGGCATGCTGTTGTGAACCCAACAGTAAATGAGAATCTAACTGGTGACTTCAAGAAGGAAGCAAGCAGGAAGTTAATTGGTGACTGTATCAATATATTTCACATTACTGTAGCTATCACTAATTTGTGATGTTCTTGCTACTGTTACTACTGAGTACCCTTCTTTACCATCACACTTCAGCTGCTGCTAGTTTTATGGACATTGTACAAACTATTAATAAGATAAAATTGTAGCCTTTCAGATATGGATGTATATTAGAATTTCACATGTTTTACTGATGCAGAAACAAATGGAGAAGAGATCTGGACAAGTTAGGAATGAAGAAGGAATTACTGGAGATCAAATAAAGACAAATCAAATATTTTGGACGTATAAAGAGGTATGAGAGCCGCTGTAGTTAGCTCACTTCTTAGGTGTGTGGTTTGGGTTAAATTTCCCAGTGGGTATGGAATATTTTTCGGCCGTAACAGCTCTCAGATTGACCCAGCCTCAATGGGGTACCAGAAAAACGCACTGGGATGTAAAGGTAGCTGGCGTGATGTTGACTACATCACCAATCATGTGCTGACGGTCAATGATAAAATACAGACCTAACACTGTATTCCTCAATATACCTTGAGGTATGAACAAAAGGATTCCTTATAATGAGATATGACAGTGTTGAAAACAAAACCAAACTGGAAGGGAGGTTGAGCACAAACTGACCAAAGAGAAACAGAAATATATTTGAAAGAAAACAATAAAAGATTAACAATGAACAGTTTGGCAGAATAGATCACAATGGTAATTGTCAGGAAGTGTTGGAGATTCATGTAACTGACCTATGCTGTGGAAATGGTAGATAATCAACCAAATGTAGTACATCAGGTGTTAAACACAAGCTTAAATAATATCTAACATAAAACTGCAAATATTTATTAAAATTAAGTACTTTGTAAATAACAATATTTAACAAAATTCATTCACTGGTATTTTTTTAAATTTGTTACAACCATGTCACCCAGTCCACGAACCAACTGGTTTTTACGGTTCTGAATCGACATGCCGAATACCAGATATAACATGGCGTTCATTATATCAATTTGAATATCCAAGTTTTAACATCATAGAATTAATAATGTTCATTAACTGTCCCTACAGATGCCAGGGCCAGATACTGGGTTTATGGAAGGATGTTCAGTTGCAATGTGGTGTCTTCATACTGAAAGTTTACTGTTTGTTAGCTAAGAAACAATTCTATTTACATATTAGAGAGAAGCCAGTAGCAAAGGCTGACTCAAGTTGAAATAAGACATAGTACAAAAAGGCTCACAACTTGATGAGTACATTCACATACTATTATAATAGTAAGTACAGCTAAGACAGATTAGTTTCACTATTGATACAATTAAATACCAAAACTAGGAAACAACCAACAGCAGTTGTATCAGCGGCCATGTCTGGTGTTTAGGAGAGACACAAGACAAGATGGCTGGCCTGCTTCTCTAAGGAACTGGTGCTGCATGAGTTCAGCTGCAGTGGCACGCTGTGCATGATCCCGCACCAACATGCGGTCAAGGAAACCTTGCAATCTTGGTGAGACCTGTGTTAGAAATATTCACAAGAATTAATAACAGCAGGATTTGTGTTATAACAACAGCAACATAACAATGACAATCATAACAATTAACCTTTTTAGTCTCCGGTCAAATGCGACCGCTATTAATTCGGCCTATGCCAAGCCGTTGACTGATGGCATGGATATAATGTTTTAAATGAATTTTTATGTACATTTACTTGCAAACAGACATGCTAAATTTATTCCACACGTCCCTACCGCTAATGGCTGACCCTGTATTTGTCTGAGAGTAATTTGTTTGGTTTAGTTACTACACATTTTTTAGTATTTAAAATTACAATTTTCTGAAAAAAGTGCTGCAAGATGAAGTTAATGATTCAGATAGCGGGTATTTTTGAATGAAGAATTAATTCAAGATTTGCATGAGGAAATTGGCAACACTAGTTACAATTATCTATGACTAAGGATGTCGCTCCACCCACTTCACACCCCAGCAAGTCTCTATTGGTGATAAAGAATGTTCATAACAGCTGGGCAGTATAAATATTGAGTATTTTAGGAAGGAAACAGGTCCGGCAAATGACATTGATTCAGAATACTCTTCATTTGATTATCTCTCACTGTTTTGAAATCTTTTGAGAACTGGATAGATCAAACCAATGCATATGCTCGTATGAAAATTATAGAAATACTAATCTTCATAGATTTCTGTCTTGACTTTGAGACTTCTAAGAGAAAAACTAACAAACAGATGAAAGATGGGCATGAACATTATCTTCATAATCAACTGTGAAGTTAACATCCCATAAGGAGAAGAAGTAGAAAGTTATGGAGATGCTTGTTTTGGTTTCTCATCCAAACAGCAATGATCAATGACGGCAGGCTAGGGAAAAGTTCTCAACCCCCCTGAACTTCTGTCTTGATTATATGAGGGCTGGCTGCATCAGGAAGGTGTGTGGAAACCAGTAATGATTCCCAAAACATGTCAAATTAACTTCTGTAATGGTGACTGCTTTGTAGCCTTTCACTTGCACATTTATCAGCATTAACACTGATAAGTTTGGGTGAAAGATAATTTTCAGTGTCATTAATTTTGTATTTTTTTTCCTCTTATATAATTTTTCACATCAAACTTAACTGATTCAGTACCAGGTTTTTTCACCTCTGGACGGAATTATTTTTTAGCTTCAAAAATATTGCACACATACTTTAGTTAAATTAAAATATTGTTTCTAAATATGATTTAAAGTTGAACTTATTATATATCAAATTAAAGATAAATGATTGTACTTTCATAAAATATTTATTGTATGCGAAAATATAATGTTGTGTTGACTGTGCATGACAAATATTAGCATGTAATAAAAAAATTAATTGAAATTGTGAGAACAAAAATCCAACTTACCAAGGGCCTTGAGGAACAATATGGTGAATAAGTCAGTGTAACTGCTCTCTTTATATAAGTAATCCATTTATGAATACACAAAAATTAAGAAAATATTGACGGAATATATGGTTTACTAACTGTTCGCAAATTAGCAACACGACCATCTTTGAAGAAATTCCCATTAAAAATTGTCAAATTGAAGATTTCACATACTAAACATTCATGTCTCATAATATATAATCACATACAGTGGAAATTATAGCAATATTTACAGGAATAAAGAACTAAAGTATATGAATAATAGTCCTAACATAGCAACTATATAACTTCTCTCCAAGTAGACTGTGTAGGTTCTGTCTGAATCCTTCTTCTTTTGTTGCAATCCTACTGGAACCTGACTGGGGCAACGCCCTCTCGCAGCTGGTTGGGAAACACTACTAGTATTATTTAAATTATTAATAATCGACGTATTTAAATCACAAACTTCTGTGTCATCAGAATCAGAAGCTTCACTATCTTCACTATCAGTATCTACATCTTCATGCAACTAATCTCGCGCTTCTGCAGCTGTAAACGTGCAGAACGAGCTGATAACAAACCATTTCTAGACTCTGAATTGTTAGACATTATTTTTTAATCACAGGGTAACTTGAAAACGAAAATTAAACTTGGTTTCACTTCTGATTCTAGTCAAAACCACGATGTTGTGATTTGGTTATCGTTAGTACTTCCTTTCTACTTAGTTTCCGGTTGATATAAAACTATAATCGGAGTGAAAATTAATAAAAACTCAACGCAATAGTAGCCGTCTTTTAAACGACGCTGGGCCACGAGATAAGAAATATGTGCACTACAGTGTTCCCGGACTGAATCAGTTAATGGCCTTAACAACATATATGTTCACAAATTAGTACATCATCTATTTTACTATAATTTAAACTTTAAATCATAAATATTGATTAGAAATTGTATGTAATTAATTTTACTTCCCAAATACTTCTCGTTGTTGCAGAGTTATGTCCCTTGTTCTCTGGATTCAGTAGGGACTTTATCTGAAGTGCTGGGACTACAAGGGTTAATGAAAGCAGGATTTGTACTACCAGAGACCTTGCTTCACCTTTAAGTGGTGGCTCTGGTAGCACACTCTAGTCTGGGATTAAAGAGGAAAGACAGCCTTGGTTTAAAAAATACAGTGTTGAAAATGTATGTGTTAAGCCGACAGAAGTGGATACAGCAACCAGGCTTTTAGACTGTGATACAATGTAACATATGCCTTTCTCTTTGGAAGAACAAAGAAGTCCAGTATGTCAGCTAATCCCTATGTTTCAAAGACAGCAGATACATGCAACAGTAGAAGAAGTTTGTAGCTTCTCTCAATACATAAGGATATAAGGACTCGGACGAGTAAATGTGCTGTTTGATAGGACAAGAAAAAAGTAAGCAAAATCAAATCTGAAAATAATGAAGGGAAAGGAACACTTTTTCATACCTTAAGGTATACTGAAGAATACAGGCCTGTATTTATTTTTTTCACTGACCGTCGACACACAATGAATGATGTGGTCAACATCATGCCGGATGTATTCACTTCCTAATGCTTTTCCTGGTACCCAGCTGTGGGTTGGGTCAATCTGAGAGCCGCTATGGTTGAAAAAATATTACGCGCCCACTGTAGAATTAAACACTGACCTATAAAGCGAGTTCAATAATGACTGCACTACTGTGGCTCTCAAATAAAATCTGATTATAACTATAACTCTGGCATTGTAGCTATCGATATAAGGGAAGACTGCAGTAAAACTATGTAGCAAAGGCAAAACATGTAAAAACAAAGTATTGTACTATGCTGTCTGATAGAACAAAAACGCTAACCTTGTGTGTGTTCTTAAGTTTTGGTGGTGGCATGTCTCGAATACGTCGCATAGCTTGAAGTGGTGGCTCGTTGAAGAATGGTGGCTCTCCATCAATCATCTCTATGACCATGATGCCAAGTGACCAGATGTCAACCTGTAGATAATTGAATCAGTCACAATGAGGAATCAGTTTCCCTGACAAACCTGGACTAACAGGGTATTTCTAAATTGTAATTAACAAATTAATAGAACCTTCATTTATACCCTCAGTGTTTCCATAGATGTTTAGTCCCGTTCAGCAAAGTGGTCAATTCACTTGCATGTCATTCTGAAGGTTGTGAGTTCGAATCTGAACCGAGTCACATGTGCAATTTTTTTCATGAGATCCCTAGAAATTGTGCGGAAGCTACCAGGTTTGGGCTTTGTGCAACACTATCGGCAGATAGCGAGCTATTTCTGTCTACAGGGAGGGAGCCATATAAGGAAACTCAGTGCAATTAAGTCAATCCTTCGCCTTTAGATCTTTTTAAGCTGAAGGTGTCCATAGCTGAGCTCTTACACAGCAGCACCAAAGATCAACTTCAAATTTTACCAGTCAGAAGATTTGAGTACCAATTTTCATCTGTGCGACTAGGTAATATTTATTTAACATCTATGCAGAACATATAGTAAGAAATGTGCCCGCCTACCCAGCGGGTTCATAGCGTGTTGGATGACAAGCCCCATGTGAGTGCGGTTCAATTCCATGGGCTGGCAGAAAAGCCACAGGTTCTCCAGATTTATGGCGTTCGTGGTACCGAGTCGAAGAGCTGAAAGCTCAAGTGCTTCTGGATCTAATTGGTTTTTTTAAAGTAAGAAATGTTAAGAATGTCTAAAACTGCAAACATTCTGACCCATTTACAATTAGTAGAAAGAGATCCAATTGGTTTGTTCCAGATCTAAGATATGCTGATGACACAGTAAACTACTATCAATGGCTACAACATTGAAAACGTTTCAATATTTGAATATCTTGCCTGCGTAATTAAAAACTGTACAAAAGAAATCAGAAGACTAGCCATGATAGTTTACAGGTATGAAGAGAAGGAGAGAACGTGGAAGGCAGGGAAAGAAGTTGGATAGTCTGACATTGTGGTTCGACAAAAGATTGACGTCAGAAGACTTGAGGAGGTGGGAGAACTAGCTGGAGAACAAAAGGTTTTCAAGTAGGATGTGATGATAGCAACATTCTACAAAGGGCATGCTACATGAAGAAGAAGACAAGGAAATTGATTGTACAGAGGTTTTAATATCATCCGGTGATGAGCAAATCTCCTTATCAATAAGCTGCATAGGTCTTCCACAATTCTAAATTCTGCCAATGCGAAAAGATCTGGATATTTATGTTAAGTTTTAAGGACTTGTAAGACATATTCAAGGACAAATAATTCAAATACTGACCTCTGGTCCATAAGGTAGCCGTGAGATAACCTCAGGAGCCATCCAATACGGAGTTCCCACTAGTGACTTTCTCTTTGGCAAATCTGTTGTAACTTGTGCACAGAACCCAAAGTCTGACAATTTCACCTGCAAATAAGAAGACAAGATATTTTTGTCATCTGACACAATGATTTTGATACAAATTTGACATGGTGACACATATATAAACTAAATTTGACATTTATCTCAAAGATATTTTTGTCATCTGACACAATGATTTTATGATACAAATTTGACATGACACATATATAAACTAAATTTGACATTTATCTCAAAGATGATATTTTTGTCATCTGACACAATGATTTTATGACACAGGTGATTTAGATTAACCTTCTCTCCTGCCGGAAAACTCAGAATTGATAGGCAAGATGTGGAAAGAATTGGAAGGGATGGCAAGAGAGAGGAAGGGCTAGAAGCAGTTTGTTGAGTGAGTACATGTGCTCCATTTGGAGTTGAAAGGTGAAGAAGAAGAAGAGATATAACAATCAATGCTGAACTGAATGAAACTGTTTATTCAACTTTCAGATCATATTTGCCTACACATAAGTCAAAGCATATACAAACCTTCCCATCATGTGACAAGAGAATAGAGTCAGACTTGATGTCCCTGTGTATGACTCCGTGCGAGTGTAGGAAGGCTAAGGCTTTCAGACAGGCTTTGCACACTGTTGCAATCTGAACCTCGTCCATCCTGAGGAAAATTGTAAGGAGGTGATTATGAAGAATCTTGTTCAGCACAAGGATATAATTACTGACACGCTATCTTTCTTGCTATCTGCAATAATGATTCTCAATCTAGTCGAGTTTAATCGTTGGATCAACATCACTGCACATCGAACCAATTCGTTTATAAGTGCTTTGATCTCCTTCTCAGTATGTCTCAGCGTCTGGCGACTAACAACACCTGTTCTTTGTTGCCTTACTATACTTCTTTGGCTACCAGCCTAGTGCTCTGGTCTAGCTACACCACGTTTGACTTAGTATTCTTGTAGTCTGGTTAGGGTTGTTTTACACCACTATTACTTGAATAATTTATATGTCCTCTCTCCTTAGGGAATTTAGAAAATCAGCCTGGTCCATTGCTCGCAAGTGTTTTACCTCAGCCATACCTGCAAGCCTATCGGCACATTCATTTCCCCTTACACCTGCGTGCCCTGGTCCAAAAATAAAACTGACTTTTGTCAGCCTAGACTTCCTCAGTGACTCCAACCTGATCTCAATATGTGGCTCTCGAACCCATGTCTCTTGCAACTAAGTCAAGAACCTGTTTTTTTATATCACGATGTATATTGGGGAATACAGTGTTTAGACCGGTATTTTGTCTTTAAGTAATGGTACATGATGAGGTTTGTGGTAAACATTACACAGGCTGTCTCTTTACTTCCCAGTGTTTCTCTAGTAATCAAGTGAGACTGAACCAATTTGAGAGCAGTAACAGTTGGAAACAAATCCCACTTCTACTGCACAGATTCGAGAGCTGGGTAGTGCAGTTCCGGTACAACTACACAGTTGAAGTGGAGTTTTTCCCCCACAGTTCTCAGGTTGACCCAGTTTTAACTTTTTTTTAAACTGTTGTTACTGCCTGTAGCACTGCTGTTTAGGGTGGTGTAGGACAGGTGGGATGAGAGCCTGAGGAATTTAATGACTGCATGGCTAGTACAGTCGTCACGAAGCTGTTCAGGTTAGGATTTTTCATTTATGCACACAACAGAAAAATCCTTGGCCTTACTGTGAATTGAACACGGGTCTCTCGCATGGGAGTAGCACTCTAATTCATTCAGCCAGACACTCCTACCCAGTCTTAATTGAGTAAAAGAAAAGCACCGGGAAGTAAAGGTGGATGTCATGATGTTGACCACATCACCCACTGTGTGTTGATGGTCAATGAAAAATATGGGTCTTATACTATATTCTCCAATATACTTCAAGGTATGAAAAAGGGTTCATTTACTACTGTGGAACTGTGATCCTGGATCATTATGTCTATGAAGCAAGTACACTAGCGACTATGCTATCGAGGCTCTCTTGTAACTGGATGTCAAGCCTGCGTGTTCGTAGTGCGCTGGACTACGGGTGACAAGTCCTCTGTGAGTGCGGGTTCAACTCCGCGGACTGGCATAAAAGCTACAGGTTCCCCAGATTTACAGTGTTCGTCGCCCGAGTGGTTACCGGGCCCAAATTTGGGGTGTAAAGAATAGGACCACTGCTACCTGCCACGCATGTCGTAAGAGGCGACTAAGGAGGTTTGGCTGAAATCGGATGCATGTGTCCTAAACGTGTAGAACTCTATGTGTTTAGGGGCCTACCAAACCAATGTGCAACGTATACACGTTCTTGGCAAAGATCAAACATCACAAAAAGTTATTAAAATTGGTCGTAAAGAACAAACGCAAAGAAGAAAGACAGTGTTCGTGGCACCGAACCGAAGGGTTATGATGTCCATGACACCGAGCCGAAGAGCTTTCAGCTCAAGTGCTTCTGGATCGGAAAAAACACCAAAAACTGGATGTCATACTTAATTATGTTTCAACATCATGAATACACATTTTCACTAAATATTGGTTTCATTCTTTGTACATTGATCCCTCCCAAGTGATTCTCCATTCCAATGTATGACTAATTCAAAAACATACAAAACCCATCAACACTGATATATCATTCAGTGGTGCAGGTGGATAATTCACTAACATACCTGCTGTGGGTGACAATGTCAGTGAGGGCTCCTCCTTCCATGAACTCCATCACTACCCACAATTCGTCAGCCACCAGATAACTGTTGTACATTTCAACAATGTTGGGATGATGGTAGTCTCTCATTACAACCACCTGGAACCACATCAAACACTGGTTACATACGTGTTATAACTGAAAACCATGACACTAGGTGACAACCCGGTAGCAGTGTGACAACAAAATAAGAAGAATAACTGAACCAATTAATTAGTCTTTAGTTTAGTCATCGGATCATCATCACTGCATATCGAACCAATTAGTCCATAAATGCTCCAAGCTCCTCCTCAGTATGTCTCTCAGTGTGTGGTGACTAACGACACCGGTTCTTTGTTGGTTTACTATTCTTCGTTGGCTACCAGCATAGTGTACTTGTCTAACTACACCATATTTGACTTGGAATTCTTGCAGTCTGGTTAGTGCTGTAGATTCACCACTATTTCTTGAATCATGTACACGTTCTCTCTCCCTTAGGGAATTTATAATAGCCTGGTCCATTGCTCACCCACTTTTTACAGCAGTCATACCATACCTGCAAGCCTTTCAGCATGTTTATTTCCCCTTGCACATGTGGATGACGAGGTACAAAAATAAAACTGATTTTTGTCGGCCTAGACTCCAACCATTGTCTCCGAAACCAACCTGTTTCAATCTTCCTGGGCATACTCATTAACTAACTGAGAAAACTGGCATGGATAAAAGTCTGTGATTCCAGCCAAACCATTGCTTTAGTTACTGCCATGATTTCCATAGTGAGACCGCTTGTAGTCATGTAAAATTTAATTAAATTATGTAACACAACCACCACAATTAAAACAAAAATTGAATAAAACAACAATTTTACAAACACATGCTGATACCAATAAATGGTATGGGCTGGATTATTGAAGAAAAAGAATAAAAAAGTATTCAAAACGAATTTACCTCATTGAAAAGAAGTTCTCTCCTCTGTTGTTTCCTCAGGTCCATCTTCTTCACTGCTACCTGTTTGCCTCTAGACTGGTCTAAAGCAGTGCACACAATGCCAGTAGAACCTTCCCCAATTTTAAGGAAATTTTTCAAAAACTGACAGGGATCACCAGGGTTGACAACATATTGTAAAGTCCGACGGAACTGTATCAGACATGAGAGGAAAGTGTAATAATAGTAGAGTATTAGTATTGGAAAATAGTACATTCATGAATTTGTGATGTATTATGTGTGTAATATTTTATTTAGTTGGAGTATTATGTATGTGATGTATTGTGTATTTTGAACTTTTCTATCAGTCCCTAAAAATGGGAAAAACTAGCCGATGGCCGAGTTATGTGGAGAACAACATTACGCAAAGGTGCAGAATCTTTTGAAAAAAGACATGGATGAGCTGAGAGGCAAGAGAAACAAGCTCAAACTCAGAAGTTGTCACAGTAAAACACTTGCCAATTGACCGTCTATAAAGATGAAAAATACCATATTATATTATTATGTATTTCATGTATCATTTGATGTATTATGTATGTTTTGGAAATCATTCTCTTCTCTCATATCAAAGTTTAAGCTTTATAATATTTGGATAACTGCCTTAACTTTAAACTTATAAATGTATTATCTAGAACTTGAGATTCACCAATCCATATTTTTCAATGAATTACAGGAAATATAAATCTTTTCATGAATGTTTTAAGCATGATCCCTCTCTTCCACTAATGCTGCTTAATATGAATTGATCACTTGTGTTGGACAGATGACAGCCAGACTCATCAAGATATATTGTATGGTGAGCTAGCTTCTGACAAAAGAACTGTGAAACTATGCCTCCGTCACTACAGGGATGTATTGCAAACAAGACTTGAAGATTGACATGATTATTGGTTTCTGAACTGATGTCACAACGCTCCAGGCCATAGGTGCTCAGTCTCCCCAACAGATGTCAAAGGGTATGCATACTGATGGTTCCTGTGGCTCGCTGATTAAGCAAACTTCTATCTATGCCCATCAAACATCCAGCTTTACTTGTATAACGTGTAATTTCAAACTCATTAAATCGCTGAATTGATTCAACAGCAATTTCAGTGTGCTCATCCAACAGTAGGTCGCCAAGAGACTGAAGAACATCCCCTTTATCCACCCGAAACCCCTCAACAATTGATACTTTCAATGCAAGTCAATCCGCTCTCACGTTGACGTGAACACCCACATGCCCAGTAGATCCACGTAAGCCTCTACCTCATTGACATGACTGTACCAAACTTGGAGGAGATTGCCAAGAACAGGTCCAGTTGGAAGCAGATTCTGAACACTGGTGAAACCAGATTTAGATATCTTACAATATATTACACGCCAGAAGAAAGCAAAAACTTCTACAATATCCACCGAATGGGCTACCACAGTCTATAGAGACTAATAGGATGCCAGAAGAAAACAAAAACTTCTACAATATCCACCGAATGGGCTACCACAGTCTATTGAGACTAAAAGGATGCCATCCTTTACACATATACAAACAGGCACAAGTTGTTTATTATCTAAAGATGCTGAGTTCTAACAGTCAGTGAAAAAAAACAAATAATTTACAATAATTCTGTAATTGTGGACTAGTGTCATAAAGAGTGTTTGCAATTGTTGATTGGTCTATCAGTACTTATCCTAATACTGAGGTGAGTCTTGAACATTCAACAAAATAATTGTAAGCCCCGTTGTTCGCTAGAAATTCAACCGTAGTCAGGCTGCATAATAGGTCACATTTGACTTTGCGTGGAGGTTAGCTTTCCGCATCGTCAGTGTCTCTCATCATTCAGAAGAACCTTACTCTGACTCTGAGGTATTTGTAATTTAGATCCTCAACTGGATGCCTGAGAGGCAGAATGAGAGGTGTGTTTAATCAGCGAGCCACAGGAACCATCAGTATGCATACTCTTCGATATCTGTTGGGGGAGACTGAGCACCTATGGGTCTGCCCGGAGTGCAATGACGTCAGTTTAGTAACCAATAACCAAGATCCTCAAGTAAAAGATAAGGAAACTTGTAGTTATACAGCACACTGTGTGCACACCATAAACTTTTTGGTTTAGTTGACCCAGAACACCAAAATTAACATAGCACATGCTTACTAACGAAGTGTGTTATCGACTTCGCTATCAGTTCCCCCAACAAAATAAATATATACATATTATATGCCAAAATGTATATATTTCATTGCATATATTGCGTTGCTGGAGTTCATGTTGATATTTCCAGATAATTTTTAAGTTTGAAAAACATAGAATAATAAAATACATTCAAACATAAAATGAAAACAGAAAGGATGCAATGAAAACAAACAGAAAAGTAAAGTCTAGCCAATAATTGACCAATGAAAGTGGATGTTAACTAGTGAGAAATCTTTCACATGGTATCAAGAATTGTACTAAATATTTGACGATTATTTTATAGTTTATTTCTTTAGTCAAGATGCAAATGATATGCTACAAATGCCATTCATAGAGACATTAACAGGAGATTAGTACACATTGACATATGTTACCATTGGTGTTTACACATATTTGTGGCCCGCCTGCCCAGCATGTTCGTAGCACGCTGGACGACGGAGTGACAAGCCCTCTGTGAGTGCGGGTTCAATTCCGCGGCTGGCAGAAAAAGCCACATGTTCTCCAGATTTACGGTGTTCGTGGCACCGAACCGAAGGGTTACGATGTCCATGGCACCGAGCTGAAGACCCCCTTCTCCCATATTTGTGATGTCATCTATGTTTACACATATTAGTGTATGATGTCATCTATGTTTACACATATTTGTGTATGATGTCACTACTGGTGTTTAGTGATATATGGTTTTTTATACAGGGTGTTCAAGATAAATAGAAGCCTGATTGATAAATGAAAAGTTGACAGGTACGCATTGTGTCCTGTCTATTTACTATTTAAACCTGGTCTGACTAGCTCATCCTTTCGTCACATTTGTTCTATCGCCCCGTCCCGCATCATAATTACACACCATCACAAAAAGATTCATGCACTTGATCTATACTTCGTCTTAATTGAACCTTCTCATTTTCATAAACATATGCCAGATTGGCTCCCTTGACAAGGCTACTTTTATCTTGAACACTGCGTATAAGCATACATAATACATCCAGATAATATGAGTGTTACATAGAGATACAATAGAAGTAATGTACATGCAGAATACACAGCAAGAGTATGACTGACAACAAACATGCACAGAAATAAGTATCAAACACACAAATAGATGATTAAAGTTTTGAAAAAATACAAATAGGTAAGCAAACCTCATCATGAGACAAACGTTGCTCTGGTCCTGTTCCCTGCTGTTGTGTCCGGATGGAACCTTTAGGGGAAGGAGTGGACTGCTTGGAATATGGGGGCTTGTTGGGTGAGTATGCAGGAGTAGGCACTGAGTTATGATGGGGCGGTTGTTGACCTCCAGGCTGGTGCCCTGAAGGTGACTGAAGATGGTGATCATTGTGTGGTTGTCATTTCAAAATAGAGTTAGGTACAACAACAAACAATGTGCTATACACTACATGTGCTATAAATAATATTTTGTTTTGCAATAGTTGCAATAAGAAAAGCTAATGATATCTACAATAAGCAAGTGCTCACGGCCAATAATGACCACAACAGCTTGTCAGGGTTTGACAAAATCTAGGATAGGTGTTCTACAAAATATAACATTTTTCTTAGCTACCAAATGTTGTACATAGAAATATAAAGTAAATAGTACATTTCCATACCATTAGGTTATGTCGGGAGCATAGTGTTATGGACTACTTTGCTTTGACTAACGAAAAATTATGGGTAATGAGGCCAACATCACGCTGGTCACCTTTACATCATAATGTTTCTTTGGTATTCAATTGAGGCTGAGTTGATCTGAGAGCACATAGAAATATCACATAGAAATATATGCATCTCCATATTCTGTAGAGAATTGCTTGAGAATCTTAACTGTAAAAGGGTAAGTAAAAGAACACTTTTTCCTTCCATGAGGTCAAAAGTGTTAGGCCCATAGTTTTCCTTGACCAGTGGTACATGATGGGAGATGTGGTCAACATCATGTCAATCACCTTTACTTCCCAGTCCTATTTTGATATCCAATTGAGGCAGGATTGACCTGAGGGCCGTTTTTTCAGGTAAAAACAACTCCACCCCTACTATGGAATTGAACTCAGAGCATGCAGCTAAGAAGCGGGTGCATTAACCATTATGCTATAGGTCCTCTCTAATCTTACTCATAGTTATGTTATTATTCAGTAAAAGAACTAATTTTAACAAGGAGAGAGAGAGAGAGAGAGAGAATGGTTTCACTCAGTTCAATCAAAATAAAATATATATTTCCTATCATGTCCAGTTTGTGTCAATTGAAAACAGATGGGAAAAAAAATGTCTATGCATTTAAACTGCCTCTATAGGTGCGGAGCTCTATTTATCTAGCTGGAAGTGTCAGCTGCAGAGAACTTGTACAGGAACTCCAACAACTATTTCCCATTTTCTTCAACTCAGAAAGACAGGATGTAACTGTTCAGCTGAGCGATTGTGGAACCCATAGTATCATGGAATTTAACACTGTATACCGGTGCACAAATCCAGCATACTATGCTACACCTAGTGTCAGCTTAAAAATAAAGGTGCTAAAGATTGACTTCACTACACCGGGTTTTACCCCGTATGGCTAGATCCCTCTCCGCAGAATTAACACGCCACCTATTGCATGAACTCCATTGCTTCTGCAACTATCCTAGGGATCTCTGAAAAAAAATGCACTTGATAACAGAATAGCAAGATCTAGATTCGAACCCACATCCTTCAGAATGTAAGGCAACAGCTTGTGATTCACAGAGACCCCCCACTTTAAGAATAACACTGAGAAAGGAGAAGAAGATGAATACAGTAATGTTAACTACTAATCTTACAATATCTGATTGATAAGATAAATGAAAGCACTAATGATTGATTAGTAACAAGATGCAGAACATGAGATGTGTGATCAAGTGGTCACTCAATCAAACAAAAACAATACTTATTCATGATGCTTTTTCATAACAACTAGACAAATACTTGTACTGGGTGAGTGAATATATCTGATTAATTACTGACTCCAGTTTACATCTCACCTAAACTATAATATGATCGCAAGCAGGCCAGACAGAAAAGTGAAGGGGTTGACGGTTATCTCAAACAGTTTGTAATAAATTTTTTTACTCTTCTATAAGGTAACTAAATATTTCTTTGTAAGCAACCATTTATAACTATATGGTTGTAAGCAGGCCAGGCAGAAAAATGAAGGGGTGATGGTTATCTCAAACAGTTTGTAACAAATTTTCTTTACTCTTTCATATGGTAACTAAATATTTCTTTGTAAACATCCTGTTATAGTTAATTGATATCTTTCTGGATCTTGATAATATTTTAATGTTGTGATAAAATGACACAATACCTCTCAAATGCAAAACAACAGTGAGCAGGGCACAAAACTGTGAGTTATGATCAGAGGTCATAACTCTTTGTGGACCAGGGCAAAAGCCATGTTTTTACAAGCCGTTTGTTTTTTGGGAATAAAAACACCCATTAGTGTGGTGAAAAAACAACCCTCCCAATGTTATATTTGATCATGGGAAAAACGTGTCTATATAGTAAGTGAACTAACGACTACACTATCATAGCTCTTGACTTCAGAAGCAGACTATATTTTCATTGCTACTTTGTATTATAATGTAAGCATGAAAAACAATAAAGTGTTCCCAAGAAATATCTGATAGTTTTTAATATAGTAACATCAGCATACATACTATTTGATATCTACTGGGGAAGGTTGAGCATCTAGGAGCCTGTTGTAGTACTAATACATCGGCTTGTCAACCAATAACTAAAAAATGTTTACGTAAACGCAACAATGTAGCATATAATGAAGAAAGGGTGTGAAGTCTTATAGACACCATAGTACTAGGCTGCATAGGACATTGGGCTGCAGAATTTGTAGGGTTAGGTCTCTTACTTGCTAACTTTCCCCTTTTCTAACTAAGTGAGTCAAGTACCAATTTTCTATCAGGTGAAGTGGAGTGTGTTTGAGATGGGAAACAAAACTTCTAACTGTGAATCAATTGTTCTAACCATTTTATTATACTGACTCTCTTCCTGGTCCTTTACTTGGGCATCTAAATTACAAGTACCTATGAAGTTGAAGAAAGGCTCACCTGAATGGTGAGGGACACTGGTGATAAGGAAAGAAATCCTTCACGCAAAAATCAGTGATGTGCCATGACTATGCCTGAGTTCATAGCTTTGTGATGTTATGCTACTATACTTAACGTTGATGTGGTTAATTTCAGGTATTCTACAAACAGGTTACATGAGCAAATGACAACATATATGTTGACGTACATTGTTACTAATAGAAGATGTAACATAGTTACTGGAACTACAACTTGTTGTACTTATGATTTTTAAACTTTTTTTGCCATTCGCTCACTATGAATTCAGGCATAGCCATGACATCTAATATGACACATCTGACTGATTTTTGCATGAAGGCTTGCTTTCAATATCACCAATGTCCCTCACAATTCAGGCAAGTCTTACTCCCAACTTCAGAAGTACTGTACTTATGATGATTATGACAGCAATGTAAAGTTTCCTTCACAATATAACTACTATATATGTAGCTTAATAAACCAAACACACACAAAACAAGGTCAGGCATTCCATAATCTGACCTTTATACACACTTACAAGCACTATAAAAGTCTAACTCTCTAACATTTCTCAAGTGGTAGTGCCACCCTTAACATGCCTTTACCACTGTTCTTCCCAGACATACTAGTATCAGATAACAATGGACATGTGCACTATCTGTCAGGTACTTGGGGAGGAAGGGGTGTTGGTGTATCACTTTTCTAGCCCACTGTTCAGGTTATAACAATGCTTAGGTTAAGCGGTAGATATCGTCTCAGAAAGAATTCTATTTCATGTTCTTATCAAAGAAGGTAGAGAATGTTAGAAACTCTCTCAATTTCTGAGAATATTTTAGCAGAAGTTATTGTTAATAGTTGTTGAATTGATTGCTTTCTAGGCAGACCCATAGGCACTCAGATGTCAAAGAGCATGCATGCTGATGGTTCCATTACTCACTGGTTAAGTACAGTTATTATTCTGCCCCACATGTGCTCAATTCTAAAAAATAAATTCCTTATATTTGCCATACACGATCCAACAGGATGTACCTAAGCAGTTGCAGTATGTCACCTTTATATATCTCCAACATTCAGACTATGGGTACTTTAAACATAATTATGTGTGCTCTCTCATTACCCAGACTATAGGTACTTTAAACATAATTATGTGTGCTCTCTCATTACCCAGACTATAGGTACTTTAAACATAATTATGTTTGCTCTCTCATTACCCAGACTATAGGTACTTTAAACATAATTATGTTTGCTCTCTCATTACCCAGACTATAGGTACTTTAAACATAATTATGTTTGCTCTCTCATTACCCAGACTATAGGTACTTTAAACATAATTATGTTTGCTCTCCCATTACTCAGACTATAGGTACTTTAAACATAATTATGTGTGCTCTCTCATTATCCTCTATAGGCACTTTAAACATAATTATGTCTGCTCTCTCATTACCCAGACTATAGATACTTTAAACATAATTTTCTTTCTCTCATTACCCAGACTATAGGTACTTTAAACATAATTATGTGTGCTCTCTCATTATCCAGACTATAGGTACTTTAAACATAATTATGTGTGCTCTCTCATTATCCTCTATAGGCACTTTAAACATAATTTTCTCTACTCTCATTACCCAGACTATAGGTACTTTAAACATAATTATGTTTGCTCTCTCATTATCCAGACTATAGGTACTTTAAACATAATTATGTGTGCTCTCTCATTATCCAGACTATAGATACTTTAAACATAATTATGTCTGCTCTCTCATTATCCAGACTATAGATACTTTAAACATAATTATGTCTGCTCTCTCATTACCCAGACTATAGATACTTTAAACATAATTATGTTTGCTCTCCCATTACTCAGACTATAGGTACTTTAAACATAATTATGTGTGCTCTCTCATTATCCTCTATAGGCACTTTAAACATAATTATGTCTGCTCTCTCATTACCCAGACTATAGATACTTTAAACATAATTTTCTCTACTCTCATTACCCAGACTATAGGTACTTTAAACATAATTATGTGTGCTCT
This sequence comes from Arion vulgaris, assembly GCA_020796225.1. Classification (NCBI taxonomy): domain Eukaryota; kingdom Metazoa; phylum Mollusca; class Gastropoda; order Stylommatophora; family Arionidae; genus Arion; species Arion vulgaris. The sequence continues at coordinate 11,639,877 of CM036754.1, forward strand.
CTCATTATCCAGACTATAGGTACTTTAAACATAATTATGTGTGCTCTCTCATTATCCTCTATAGGCACTTTAAACATAATTTTCTCTACTCTCATTACCCAGACTATAGGTACTTTAAACATAATTATGTTTGCTCTCTCATTACCCAGACTATAGATACTTTAAACATAATTTTCTCTACTCTCATTACCCAGACTATAGGTACTTTAAACATAATTATGTTTGCTCTCTCATTATCCAGACTATAGATACTTTAAACATAATTATGTGTGCTCTCTCATTATATAGACTATAGATACTTTAAACATAATTATGTCTGCTCTCCCATTATCCAGACTATAGATACTTTAAACATAATTATGTGTGCTCTCTCATTATCCAGACTATAGATACTTTAAACATAATTTTCTCTACTCTCATTACCCAGACTATAGATACTTTAAACATAATTATGTTTGCTCTCTCATTATCCAGACTATAGATACTTTAAACATAATTATGTGTGCTCTCTCATTACCCAGACTATAGGTACTTTAAACATAATTATGTGTGCTCTCTCATTACCCAGACTATAGATACTTTAAACATAATTATGTTTGCTCTCTCATTACCCAGACTATAGGTACTTTAAACATAATTATGTGTGCTCTCTCATTACCCAGACTATAGATACTTTAAACATAATTATGTGTGCTCTCTCATTATCCAGACTATAGATACTTTAAACATAATTATGTGTGCTCTCTCATTATCCAGACTATAGATACTTTAAACATAATTATGTGTGCTCTCTCATTACCCAGACTATAGGTACTTTAAACATAATTATGTGTGCTCTCTCATTACCCAGACTATAGATACTTTAAACATAATTATGTGTGCTCTCTCATTATCCAGACTATAGGTACTTTAAACATAATTATGTGTGCTCTCTCATTACCCAGACTATAGATACTTTAAACATAATTATCTCTGCTCTCTCATTACCCTCTATAGGTACTTTAAACATAATTATGTGTGCTCTCTCATTACCCAGACTATAGATACTTTAAACATAATTATGTTTGCTCTCTCATTATCCAGACTATAGGTACTTTAAACATAATTATGTGTGCTCTCTCATTACCCAGACTATAGGTACTTTAAACATAATTATGTCTGCTCTCTCATTACCCAGACTATAGATACTTTAAACATAATTATGTTTGCTCTCTCATTACCCAGACTATAGGTACTTTAAACATAATTATGTCTGCTCTCTCATTACCCAGACTATAGATACTTTAAACATAATTTTCTCTACTCTCATTACCCTCACTATAAGTACTTTGAACATAATTTTCTTTGCTCTCGTTGTCACAAACACTTGCAAGCCCAGCACAATTGATCTATATTTTAGAGACAGTAGCTAACCAATGTTCACAAATGACATATAAGTGACGCACACATTTGTCAAACGTGTAAGATAATGCCATTCAGAAATAATATGTTTATCATGCCGAAAGGATGAAATGTATGTATATAAAGCAAAATGTTCATGAGTCTAAAACAACAAAAATATGTTTGGGAAACCTTATTAACTCTTAGTGGATCAGGGTAAAAATATTTAGAGTAAAAACATCAGTGTGACTCCCGTCCACAAGGAGTTAAAATAATTATGCTGTTTACACATTTGCCTCTAATCATCTAATAATATATTATTTAATTGAACTTTTTTTTAGTACTACACAAGTATACAAAATGTAACACATATATATAAAATGTAGACAAAAAATAGAACTACAACATAATTTCAATCTAAACTGAGACAGATTTTACTAGCTAAGTAAGTAGACGTAACAGAAACAATGACACCAATTCTAATATATTTGTCAAGTATAATAGATCTGAACATACCATCTCACAGTGTTTACTTACTCGTTCATACTGCAAGGCAGCAGGTGTTTGGGAAATGCTTGCATAGTTGGGATGATCTTGATGAGCAGGTGGGATGCTCTGATGGCGGGGTTGACCAGTCTGTGATGCACCATTAGGCACTTGACGATATCGATCGCTGTTTTGACGAGGCAGGGAACGGTCATCATAATGACTGTGCCGCAATGGTTGACCTTGGGAAGTGTATTCAAATGACCTGTCACCAGCTTGACTATCATATGAGTTATTTATTCTATGGTCATGTTGCACCAGTCGTTTTTCTAGAGTGCCTTGATTGTAATCACCCCGACCGTGGTCCACAACGTCACCATGACCATCATAATACTTTGTCCCTCGAATTCTTGGATCCACCTGTTCTTGTTGATGATGAGGTTTAGAATACCTGGGGTCTCTGCTGTCCCATGCATCTCGTGGCTGAGGGTATTCTCCTGGATAGTCTTTGCGTTCTCGATACCCATGAGGAGGTTGCTGCTGTTGGTGATGTGGATGATGAGCATGTTGATGTTGTCTGTCATATTCCTGGCGCGGCACCTGCTGCATCACCTCATCTTCTGGGACAGCTGGATAATCATTTCCTGGAGCACGACGTCTGTAAGGAGGTGGACTCTCCCGCCTCAATGAATTTGATCTTGCTACACTGACACCTTGTGTATGTCCATTCTGATGGCCTCTAATGATAGTCTGTAAAGATGATGAAGATTATTTGATTGTGTTAGGTTTTTTTTAAATAAAGAAGGCAAAAGTAACAAGCTAGCACACTGCAACATTTATATTTCAAATGATATAACTTTTGTGTCATGGCTGGTTGTGTTGTTTAAAGTTTAGTATTGTTGTTAGCATCTTTCCAAACAATTTTGTATTGATTGATTGATTGCACCATCATCATTGCACTTTGGTGAGTAACCATCTGTGCTCCGATCTCGTTCTTACACAGGAATATCTCAGCTGCAGTGCATGAACACTGTAGCACCGGCGAGAGTTCCCGATGTAATTCTGAAGTTAGTGAAAATATTTTGTAGGAATTGTTTCTTAATCAAATCTTTCTAGTCAATTTTACCAGAGAAGGGACTTTCCAGCCTGCACTTCTCGATTTTAAACTGCTACTGGTTCTTTTACATGCTCAACTTGTACACATGACCTACGTTTTATCGTCTGTCTCCGATAAGACTAGGAACTCGATCTCACCTATACTTAAATCAGAGATCTCTGGAAAGATATCCTGATGTCTCCACAAGGGGGCGAACCAAGTACCTTTGGAATGAAAGGCAAGCACATAACCTCTATGCCAGAGACCCCTTAAATATATATATTGAGTCTTCTACAACAGAACATCGGAAAAGAAGGCAAGAGGAAGACCACGGAAAAGATGGTTAGATGGCATAGCAGAATCCTGTGAAAGAGCAAAGATAACAATCACACAAGCCACAAGAACAGTGCAAGACAAGAACAGAAAACCATGACACTGGGCAACAACCCGGTAGCAGTGTGACGACAAAAGAAGAAGATATATCAATAAAATTAAAATGTATAACACTAATTAAATAACCCTAATTTGACCTACAAACACCCAGTGTCACTACCAGAAATCAAGATACTTATCAAGCGAAAGTACAAAGAGGTGTGGAGGCAAAAAACCCACAGCAAACACCCACAAGATCCCATCAACAGACTAAACAGAAAACAGCACACAACAATCTTTCGCCTAAGAACAGGTCACTGCAGGCTCAACTACCACATGCATAGAATAAAGCCTGCTCAGACTGCACAGTGTGCATGCCAGACAGAAACACAGACTCCAGAGCACATCCTGCAGTCATGTCCATCATACATACAACAACGAAATGAAACATGGCCTCATGAACAAAGTTTACAGACCAAGCTATGGGGAACTCTCGAAGAACTCCAACTGACATGCAGCTTCATAGAGGCAACCCATCTCATGGTTTAGACGAGCATATGAAACCGAACGCAAAGAAGAAGGAGAAGAAAACTATCATGATGTGCTGGTTAATTCTGTACTAGGCCAAAACTTAGGTCAGGACATAAAAACACAAAGGAATACCTTCAGTGGCTCCACATCAGTTTGAGTAATTGTAGATGGGTCAACAATGGGCCTACGTCTCTCTTTACTGCCCTCAATTATGCCAGCCCACTGGGCTGGTAAGCCAACAAACACTCCATTCTCCCAGTCAAACCCTGTATGGACTCGATGTTGGAAATTTGAGGGAGAGGAGATCTCTATTTGTGGCTTCTTCTTCTTCTTGAACATAGTGAAGACAAAACCTGCACACAAAAAATAAAGAAAAAGTTGTACCAAACATTTGAAGCTGTTCTTCCTCTAGTTAGTGTGCATCTTTAAAATTATGTGGGGTCTCTGTGGTTAAGCCTTTGCCTAGCGTTCCGAAGGTCATAGGTTCAAACCAAGAATTCGGCATTATGTTCACATGTGCTTTTATTCAGAGACGCCTAGGATTGTTGTCAGAGCTATGGAGTTCGAGCAATACTCTCAGTACGTGGCGTGCCCTTTCTGTGGAGAGGGACTGAGCTATATGGGGTAAAACCAGGTGCAACGAAGTCAATCCTTCAGCTTTAGACCATATAAAATCATGTGTAGAGCATGATGAATGTATAAGAACTAAAAACAATTAGGAAACAGCACAGGGTACACAAGCGTAGTTACAGTCACACAGAAAAATTGAAACACTCGCGGACTAGTGCTATAAGCAAGTGTTGCTACTACCCTTGCTGGTATTATTATTGTTTTACACAATCCAATCACAGCAATATAAAGGTGTAAAGCAAGTAAAGGAATCATTTTTATACTGTGTGGTATATAGTGTAATAATGTGTTAGGCCAGTATTTTTCATTGACCGTCAGCACACGATGGGTGATGTGGTCAAATCACGCTGGCCACCTTTACTTCCCAGTGCTTTTCCTGGTTCCCACTGAGGCTGGGTCAACCCGAGAGCCGTTACAGTCTGAAAAAATTCCACGCCCACTTGTGAAATTGAACCCGGAACACTAGCCTAAGAAGTGAGTTCACTAACAACTACATTCATGCTGCTCTCAGAGTAAAGGTACATCATAGATAAACCTCAGACATATATAAAGTTGATATCACCATAAAGTATGTACCAGAACAAACTCCTTGGAGCATAAACAGGACCACCAATACATATCCAGACAGGGATAAAAGTAATATTTGACAAGGATGAACAGAACAGTATGAAAATTAGGACAGTCCTTCTCTTATGAATGAAGAATACCTACAAGATCTCAGGGTCTGGGTATAAACTGGAGGGTATAGGGAACCCTTTTTCATACCTTGAGGTATATTTGGTAATACAGTGTTGGGTATTTGTAATTCTCTCTCTCTTGCGATCACCGCTTAGACTGATGTACCAGATTTCCTCATAAATTCTGCTGTTGTTTTTAGGCTCCGTCCCTCCATAGAGTTTCTCATTTAGCTCAGTTATTTTCCAGCCAGGTTTCGTTTCTCAGACCTGCTAGCAGTGGGCAGTCTTGCAGTAGGTGATCTGCCATCATGTCCGCCTTCTCGCAGTGCACAGGCTAGTTGTGCAAATTTTTTATTTGTTGCAAAGGTGGGACCGGAGTCTGTTATGGCCGGTATGGAGGCGGAATATGACAACTTGTTTGCTACGGGACAGACCATAGTATCCATCTTTGGCGCTGTGTTGAGGGTGGTCTTGCAACCACTTCTTTCTAAATCGCTATCCGATGGTTGTTTTAGCCTCCTCGTAGCTGATTTCTACAGCAGTCACCCTCCTGCCTTTGCTAGCTTGTCTGCCTCTTCGTTTCCGCTTATACTGCAGTGTGATGGGATCTACTGTATGACTGTGTTTGAATGAGTTTGTTGATACTCCGAGGATCGTTTTTAGCTCTGTGTCGGTTGAGCTTTTTAGTGCCTTGATGGCCGACAGGGCGTCCGTGAATATCACTACTTTGTTATGTGAGGCACTGCTTCTCTCTAGGATCATTTCAGTGGCTATTCTTAGAGCCTCCATCTCTGCATGGTAGTTGTTTGAGTACTTTCTTGTGGCTATCGACTTTGTGACCTTCACTTTCTGTGGGAGTTTAAGCACTATTCCTCCTCCTCCATCGCTAATCGTGTTTTTTGTCGATCTGTCAGTGTCCACATGTGTCCATGCTCTCTCAGGGTACTCTGTTGCTATGAATTCTTCTGTAATCACTCTCCTTTTGCAGTTCGCTTGCGGCCCCTCTTTTTGTATGCCCGGTATTGATTCTCTTAGCTCTGGCATCATGGTCTCCAACGGCGGGTTCTTGTCAGTTGCCGGTATAAGTCTGGATTTACAGTTGACTAGGACCGGGACATCTTGAATCAGTGTTTTGGCACTTTTCGCAAAGCTGGATCTCTTTCTTTAACTTGCCCCTTCCCAATCCGTTCATTCTGTCATACATGGGGTGGGAGTTAAGGCTCTTTAATTTCTCCACCAGTTGGGTAACCTTTCAGGCCTCTGCGGTCTTTCATTAGTTGGAGGCATGTGATTGTTTCCAGCGCAAAGATGGGCATGGACTTCATGGTCCCTGTGATAATGCGTGCTGCACGATTTTGGGTGTTGCTCACTTTGGCGAATTGCGTGTTGGATGCACTGCCCCAATTTGTAATGCCGTACTCCAGGACTGGTCACACTCTTCAAGAGTAGAGCTTATTGAGGATTTTGCTGTTTGCTCCCCACGTGAAACCTGCAAGTTTTCTATCATACCAAGCCTCTGTCTTGCTTTTACAGTAGCTTTTCATCTGGGAGCACCATGTGAGCCTTCGGGTCTAGAGTGACTCCTAGGTATGTTGGGTTTTTGTCTTCTGGGAGATCGTGCCCGTTTATTCTAAGCTTTACTTTGTGGGTCTGGCTGTTCAGCGAGAACACAGTGTATGAGGTTTTCACAGTGTTAATGTTTAGGCACCGCTTTTCTGTCCAGGTTTCCAGTTTGGTAAACGTGCCTTCCAATCGTTTTGTTGATCTGGGCATTGACTCCTCACTCGCCCAGATTGCCAGATCATCGGCGTACATTGCTGAGTCTACTCACAAGGGTATGCATGTAGCTATATCGTTGACAAAGATTGGAAAGAGAGTTGGTGAGAGCACTCCTCTCTGGGGCACTCCTTCCTCTAGCGTCCTCATGCTTGTTTTTCCCTGAACTTGAACCCTTGCTGTTCTGTTCTGTTCTCTAGGTACTGATCTAGCCATTTGTGCATTCGTCCCTTTATTCCAAGGCTCAGGAGTTTTGAGTTTTAGACCTTCTTTACAGACAGTGTCAAACGCTTTTTCCATATCTACCCAAATTGCCAGCGTGTGCTTTTTCTCTTGGAAACCATCCTCGATTTCCTGGGCGACATAGGTTACCTGATCTTTGGTAGATCGGTACCCCTAAAGCCCCCTGTTGAGACATGAGCAGGCCCTTGCTCTCCAAGTGCCATGATAACCTGTTCACCGTGCGTTCCATGAGTTTGCCCGTACAGCTTAGGAGGCTTATGGGTCTGTAACTTGCCGGATGGAGTGTCTTTGCCTGGCTTTAGGATGGGTACCATGATCGCTTCTTTCCACTCTCTTGGTACTATGCTTGTCCTCCACAATATGTTTAGGACTGTCAATAGAACTGTCTTTGCCCTATTTCCCAGGTTTTTAGGAATCTCATTTGTGATCCCATCTTTTCCCTATGATTTCCTAAGTTTTAGGTCCCCTAATGCCTCTTTCAGCTCATTTCTGGAGAATGTGTCTGTTAAGTGACTATCGGCTTTTGCGGGCTCACCTTGGAGGAATCTCACTTTTCTTTTGGTTTCATCTCTTTTTTCTTTAGGGATGTTGACTCTGCTGACATTGGCATATCTTTCCATTAGGACATTCGCTGTCTCCCTTCTCGAGCACATCTCGTTATTGTGCTCCAAAACTATTGGTGGTCGGCTGGTGTTTTCGTATTTTTAATTGACTGTCGGGCGGGGATGTCTCTGTAGTGTAGAGGTTAGGTGCTCGCCTTTCATGCCATAGGTAACCGGTTCGCTCCCTTGTGGAGCCATCAGGATATTTTTACAGTGATCCCTGAAAACGTAGGTCCTATGTTCAATTTGAGCACATAAAAGAACGCTGGATAGTTCAAAATCGAGAAAAGCTGGCTGGAAAGCTCTGCCATGGCAAAATTTATTAGAAAGATATTAAATTGCTGCAAAATAACTTCACCATCTTCAAAATGACATCGGGGACCCTCGTCTGTGCAACAGAGTTTGTGCACTGCAGCTGAGATCTTCTTGTGTAAGAAAAAGATCAGAGCACACATGGTTACTCACCAAAGTGCAATGATGATGGGCCTATCAATCAATCAACTGTCAGCACACGATGGGTGATGTGGTCAACATCACCTCGGCCGCCTTTACTTTCAAGTTCTTTTTATGGCAGACTCAACAGAGACTTAGATAGACTAGGAATAAGTCAAACAGCTTTCTGCCAGTATTAGCAGACTGGAGCATGTCTTGTAAAACTGTCTTCTGGGTGAGCTGAGAAGCAGCATGTGGCCACACCCAGTCAACCTAAAAACTAAGCTTTGGGAAAACTTGACAGTCCTGAAGCTGACTGTCCAGTCTGTGGTCCACAGTAAACTAAGCGTATGACCAAAGATCACTGAAGAAAATATGAAATGTCATAAATGTATTTGGAATGACCATATAACAAACAGATGAATGCGTGCAAGAACAGAAATTCACAGCTGGGAAACACCAAAGGATGTCTGTAAGCAAGACTTAAAGTCTTTTGTCTGTTTGACATAAACACATGAACATGGGAAACAGTCGCCAAAGAAGACAGATGGATCTGGAAAAAGGAGGTGCAGAGTGGGCTGATGCATTTTGAGCATAGTATGATCAAACACGCCCGTGTGCTGCCGGGGCCGCAAGGGGAGCAAAGAGTAGCAGCACTGCGACCTACAAGGCATGTCGTAAGAGGCGACTAAGGTGGGGTTTGGCGAAGGGCTGGCTACCCTATCCAGTAGAAAATTTTAGCCACAAAATCCAACCAACCATGAACAAGTCACATAAAAATAAAATAAAACTGTGCCAACCAAGAGGAAAGGAAGCTCTTCTAGAAGAGGTATGAAGCGATGCAGAGAAAGCCGCAAGGAGTCTACACCGCAGATTATCTTCCTTTCACCTAGGAAAAGCTCCAGAATTGGCACCTGGAATGTTAGAAGTATGTATCAAATGGGAAAGACAGCACAGGTTGTAAATGAGATGAAATTTCACGGATTGGCATCTTGGGATTATGTGAAACTAGGTGGAATGGTGCAGGCAAACAACGTCTAAACACAGGAGAAACAATGCTGATCTCAGGCCATATGGAAGAAAATGCCCCCCCATAGTGAAGGAGTGGCTTTAATGCTATCTAAAGAAGCGGAGAAGGCACTAATAAAATGGGAAGCAGTGAGTCCTAGGATAATCACAGCAACATTCAGAACCGCCAAAAAGAAAGTATTCTTGAATGTGACGCAGTGTTATGCACCTACCAATGATAAAGAGGAAAAAGTAAAAGAGGAATTTTACATAAAACTTCAAAATATTATAGGTAATCAGAGAAATGGGAACATCAAAATTATGATGGGTGACCTCAATGCCAAAATAGGTTCGGACAACATAGGCTACGAGGAGATCATGGGGAAACACGGACTAGGAATAATGAACGAAAATGGAGAACTATTCACTAATTTCTGTGCAGCGAATCAATACGTCATAGGTGGAAGTGTCTTTCCACATAAAAGAATACATAAAGCAACCTGGGTATCACCAGATCACAGAACAGAAAATCAAATTGACCACATATGCATAAACAAGAAATTCAGGTCATCTCTACAAGATGTAAGGGTCCTAAGGGGGCAGATGTAGATTCGGATCACCATTTGCTGATAAGTAAAATTAAACTGAAGCTTAAGCGATACATAACATCCCATGAACATAGACACCAATATAATGTAGGATACCTCAGAAGTCAAGAAACAAAGGAACAGTTCACGGTCACAGTCTCTAATAAGTATGAGGTGTTGCAGCAATTAGAAGATGAGGTGAGTGCGGAGAATGCTGGCAGCAAGCCAAAAATATTTGGAATGAAACATGCACAGAGGTATTAGGAAAGAAGGAGCGGAATCATAAGGCATGTATAACTCCAGAAACTCTCAAGGAAATAGAAGAAAGGAAAAAAAGGAAAGCAGATTTAAATAATAGCAAAACTAGAACTGCCAAAGCCATAGCCCAGGAAAACTACACAGAAGCTAGCAAGAAAGTGAAGAAACAAATAAAGTTAGATAAAAGACAATACGTAGAAGATCTAGCAAGAGAAGCAGAGGTAGCTGCAGGAAAAGGAAACCTTAGGGGTCTTTACAACATCACTAGAAAGCTAGCAGGAAAATACAGACCATCAAATGGGTTGATCAAAAATAGTAGTGGGAAAACTATCACTAATGTTAGAGACCAAATGGAAAGATGGATGGAATACTTCAAGGAACTCCTGAACAGACCAGCACCTACAAACCCCCAGATATCCAACCGGCAGAAATTGACTTGGACATCAACTGTGAGAAACCATCCAAGGAGGAGATTAGTAAAGCCATTAAACTTTAAAAGATGGAAAGCGGCGTCCAGATGGTATTCCAGCAGAGGCGGTTAAAGCCAACATAAACACATCCACAGAAATACTGTATAAATTATTTAGCAGAATCTGGGAGACCAAAGAAATACCAGCAAACTGGAGAGAAGGATACCTGGTGAAGCTACCAAAGAAAGGGACCTTCAGAAGTGTGAAAACTATAGGGGAATAATGCTGTTGTCAGTACCTGGGAAAATACTAAGCAGAGTCATCCTGGAGAGACTGAGAGATGCCATCGATATAAAGCTAAGAGATGAACAGGCAGGCTTCCAAATAGATCCTGTGCTGACCAGATAGCCACATTACGTATAATAATAGAGCAAAGTATTGAATGGAAATCCCCACTTTATATCGGATTTGTTGATTATGAGAAGGCTTTTGACAGTATTGATAGGAAAACCCTTTGGAAATTAATGAGGCATTATGGAATCCCACAGAAAATTATTAACCTAATAAAAGCAACATATACAGATATGAAATGTAGAGTTCTTCATGAAGGTAAACTAACAGATACTTTCGAAATAGAAACAGGAGTGCGTCAGGGTGTCTTCTATCACCTTTGTTGTTCTTACTGACAATAGACTGGATTATGAAGACCACAGTAACTAACACCAGAAATGGAATCCAATGGACTCTGACAGAGCAACTAGATGATCTGGACTTCGCTGATGATATAGCCCTTCTGTCACATACACGAAATCAGATGCAGGATAAGCTAAACACATTGAATCAAAGGTCCCAGCAACTAGGGCTGAACATTCATAAGGGAAAGACAAAGATATTGAGAATTAACCAAACAACGACAACTCGATTCTCCTGGGGAAATCCCACTTCAAGAGGTAGAATCATACACATATTTGGGCAGCAACGTAGACAAAGAGGGTGGAACAGATAGAGATGTTAAAATAAGAATACAGAAGGCAAGAGGAGCTTTCATTGCACTGGGAAACATTTGGAAGTCCAAAGAAATCAAATCTAGAACAAAAATTCGGATATTTAACTCTAATGTTAAAGCAGTTCTACTGTATGGGTCAGAAACATGGAGAACAACTAAAACAATAGCGCATAAATTGCAAACATTCATCAACTGGTGTCTGCGCAGAATAGAGGGAATAAGATGGTATGATAGGGTCACAAATGAGGAACTTATGGAGAGAACAAGACAGATTCCAGTGAACGAACAGGTTAAAAAAGACGCTGGCGCTGGATAGGACACACTTTGCGAAACCGGAGGGGAATATAACAAGAAGGGTCCTTGCCTGAACCCGAGGGACAGCGAAAGAAGGGAGGCCGAGAAATACATGGAGACGAGATTTGGAGGCGGAGATCAACAATATAAAGAAGAGCTGGAGGGAGCTACAGGAGATAGCTAGAGATAGGAAGACTTGGCATGAGTTGGTTGAGGGCCTATGCCCCAACTCGGGTTAAAAAGGCAAAGAGAGAGAAGAGAGAGATGATCAAACAGACTTTACTCCAGGATGCAATCCAATCTCGAGAGACCTGTCTCACCATTTTGATATGTGAGTTATGACAGAAACTGTCACTACCACATGGAACTTGAGTCACCAACGGTGCTGCCAAGTACATATATACGCCAGGGTGCACAGCTCTACAATGTCTACATATGCTGACTATATGCTCGTCTCTCTGTACTGAAAGATGCTTACTACTACACACTGGTAACACTAATTGCATTAGCAATGACAAAAGTGCACCAGTCGAAACTTCGTTTCATCAATTAAATAGTATTGTAGTTATGTATTATGATCAATCATAATGAATCATACACTGCAGTTCATCATTGATGCCGTCACCGTGCTGCGCGATTTCCACTGACTCAGACTGGTAAACTTTTTTTCTACAAAAGGCTGTTATTTGCATAACTTAACTAGAGAGATATTGAATTCACTTGTACTCTCAACTACATTGCTGTAGAAACTGTCATTGCTGATGTGTCAGTATTTTAGTAATAGTAGTTGTTTCTTACTGAGTCAACTGGGGTGGTAACATCAGTAACTGAAGTAGTTTTATTAGTAAACAGGCAACAGGTAACTTCCGTCTTCGGAAGTTCAGTGAGAGCGGTGAAGCCTCATATGTTATATTACAACACGGAATGAAAACGTATACACTTTACACTAAATAAAATCATCTAAAAATGCATCACCATCAAGAAACTGAAAATGTTTTTACCTTACAACACTAACAGAAGCTAACTACATATAATCATATTGGTCCAAGCGCAACAGGCTGGTCGCCATTTTCTTTAACACAATATCCGGGCATTTTGAGTACGCTAAGAGGGCGCTGGATTCATGTATTGCAACCTTCCTTACCTGTACGTTGTTCTAATAATGCTAGCCCGTCTGACTAATTAGAAGAAATTGTGGGGCACCAGCGATGACCTTCCTGCTAACGACTAGATTCATCAAGGCTATTCGTCTAGTTGTTTAGAGCTCTGAGCATATGAAACCGATCGTACGAATATGTTGGAAAGTATGAAACTCGTTTATGTGCACAATGTTTGTTGTACACACCCCTTTACTCACATAGGGAGCAAATAACTGCACAAAAAGTTGATAGCAAAGAAGCAAATTCTAGTTTGTATTTGCTTTAGCATTACATATCTTCGTAACCTCGTGAAACAATTATTCTCCCCTTTTTCTGGTCTCTGACTGTTTTCTTTATTGCGTCCCATGATAGTCCAGCGTTCTTCAGTTCCTCAAGAAGACCCATCTCAGAAGACCCATCTCTAGATCTTTTCCATTGCGGGTTCCACTCTTGTGCTTGTCTAGAGACACTCGACTTTGTCTTCCACAAGGTGTTCCCGACTCATCGCCAGTTTCTCCTTCTGACCTGCGTCACCGATGGCTTATGCTCTGCTATTCTTATACACAGGCCTCTGTTTGCATCACTGCCATACCATCTCAGTCTGAGAATGCGCCTAAGGCATCTGTTGACAAAGGTATGAATCTTATGTGCATTTAACTTGGTGACTCGCCACGTTTTCGAATCCTACATCATCAAATAGATTGTCCTGAGCAGAACTTTACCACCCTAACAGTCCTTCAAAGTGTCTCATATGCCAGATGTCCCACTCCCCCTCTGCAGCAGTCAGGCTCAATTCATTAGTTACATCCTGGACCTACTTTCTCCGTAGTCGCCCTCTTCCACTCTTTGCAGGAATGCCTCTTTCCAACTCTTCGTATATTTTTATATGCCTAAAGTACTTCAATTTTCTCATTTATAGCATCATTCAGTTTTCTTTGATTTTGAGTTCATTCTGGATAGATATATTTGTTTTCTTTTATGTCCATGCAACAAGATGAATTCACATTTGATTCGATAAAGATATAGTATGTTTAGTCAAAGTAACATCAACTTTAAAAAGTCTAAATAAAATATGGAATTCCAAGTTATATAGTATTAAAACTAAATTACGAATTGTCAGTTCCAATGTTGTATCAATTCTAACATATGCCAACGAGAGTTGGAACATGACTACAGATATAGAAAGTAAGTTGAAAGCATTTGAAAATAGATGTCTGTGAAAAATAATGAACATAAAATGGGACGAATTCAGGAGACGTCAGGAGATCAGAGAAATGTCTGGTTTCAACCACTAGTAGCAACAACTGTTACGAGAAGGAGAAGATAGAGATATGTTGGACATACCTTGAGAAGAAATGATCAAAGAATATCAAAGCAGGCATTCAGTGGGAAGCAAATGGTTCAAGAAAGAGAGGACTCCCTAAGGAGACCCTGAAACGAACTTTTCTGAGAAGCAAGAAATATCGGTCTCAGTTCCATAGAGGAGATTGAGTAAGTTGCCCAGGATAGAGTGGTATGAAGAAATTGCTTGCATGCCCTATGTAACGTATAACGGTACGAGAGGAATTATTTATATTTTGTTATTTATATTTGGTCAGATATAGTTCAGATTTAATCACAAACTAGTTAACACTATCCATACGTTTTAAAAAGGCAGTTGTTTTAAAAAGAACCTGCAGTTTGTTTCGTTGCATTCACGAGAAAAAACCAAAAAACACAATTGCAAAGCGTGTTCATAAAGTTACTGTTTCTGAAAAAATGTTGTGTTTACATGACGAGATTTGTCACCCCTTACAGAATTTCTGTTTTGTCGAATTGTACAACATACTTGGGATGAGGCATTGAGCGTGTTATTTCGTTTTGAATACGTGAGTCTACACAGGGACAGTTTATGTGTATTTGTGTAAACATGGTAGACTGCGCTTTTTTTCAGGGATACATTAAAAAACATGCTTAGGAGCTGAATTTATTTTTAGCTTTATTTAACTTCGTTTTAGTTTTTCATTTCTTTGAATCGATTTATTCTAGTTGTTGTGTTTGTGTGTGTTCGCGTGAGCGCGGATGTCTCTATTTCATAAATCTATAATCTATCACAATAGTTAGTTTTGTTGTTGTTGTTTTCAGTCTCTGCCGGCAGGGATGTCACTAGAGTTGGTGACACCAGGTCTGAGAACTTACGGTGTCCTTCCCAAAGACCACCTCCCGTACCAGACCATATATAAATCTTAATTGATTGATGGGAACATCCTCATTGCACTGCGTTGAACAACCATGTGTGCTCTGACTCCCCTTCTTGTGCAGGAATATCTCAGCGATAGTGCACAAATTCTGTAGCACCGACAAGGGTCTCGACGTAATTTAGACTTTATTAAACAGGATATTGCATATATGGATAAAATAACTCAAGAGTCAAATTCAGATAATGATGAAATAAATGAACTGTTGTTTGCAGATGATCAGTGCCTGATACATCAAAATGAACAAGATCTACAACATCATATTGACACCTTGAACAAAAATTGTGTAAAACATGACATGAAAATCAACAACACTAAAACAGAAATAATGAATATGGGAAGAAAACATAATAATCTAGACATCCATGTCAATGGCACTAAAATAAACCAAGTGAAAGAATTCAAATACTTAGGAAGCATAGAAGAACAAGAAGAAGAAAGAAGAAGAAGATTAAACAGGAACACCGACACAAACATTTCAGCACTTAGAAGTGACTCTGAGAGCTTGCATTATTTATGTGCTAGCATATAGATGCCAATCATGGACGATTACACAAGTATTAAGAGAAGAAAATTGAAACGTTTGAAGCAAAGTGTTCATGAGCAATATCCCGGAAGTTGAAATATGTTGGTCACAGTATTTTATGAAAAAGTAGTAATGGATATCATGGTTCCTGGAAGACAAGACAGAAAATGATCAAGACAACGTTAGTCACAGACGATTAGCAATAATAACCGTCCATCGCAAGCGATGATGACAACAGTTTCAGGCGTGTGCTTCTGCACCTCTCTGGTGTGTGCGGAGGTGATTATAGAGTCCAACTTGGGAAAGCAATACTCCACAACATGTGTAGTATAAGTACGTGAACAAGGTTAGAAATGTAGGTATCTTGTGTTCTGTCTTTTCGTGCTCACAAAAGCCCGTTATATAAATCTCTTCTTATCCTGACGGTGTGAGGTAAAACAGGATTAAAGAAAAGAAGAAGAAGAAGAAACCACTAAGAAAGGAATAACAATTTGATTTTAATAAAACGTTTTACTTTAGCAATTTATGCAGCATAGTTATTTATGTCTTCTCACTAGTTATCAATCAACAATGTATTATGGTAATAGCAGAGATATTGAACTGTTATTATCTTATCTTAACCACATTTGCCATGAAGCGCCGTGGAAGAGTTAGTTTCATATCTTGTACCAGGTGTGTTGCGCTTGATGTTGTCAGTCCATGCTTTCGCAGGGACTCTGAGATGTTATCTATCCATCGTGTTCTTGGCCTGCCTCGTGCTCTACGCACTGAGTGTCGATTATTGTAGGCACGTGAATGTAGTAAATGTGGTTCCATTCTCATTAGATAGCCGAACCACTTAATTCTTTGCTTCTCGGTGTACTTTATGCATGGTATAGTACCAACGATGCTTCTGATATTCTCGTTTCTCACTCTACCTCGCCTTGTAATAACGTTGACAGCTTTTCGTAGACATCTCATTTCACATGTTGTAATCGTTCTTTCTTGTGTCTTAGTCAGAGGCCATGTTTGGCACTGCTAGCAGAGAGTTGGAATAAATATGCAGTTTATCAGTTGTCGTTTGACTGCCATGTTAATGCTTGGATATTTTAATAGTGGTGACGGTATGCCACTGCGTTTGCTTCTTGCATCTAGTCATTTAATTGTAATTTAACTATAGAAATGTGATTAATGCTTTATTTCAGATTTCAACAAGTTTATCTTTTACATTATTTCTCACCTTCTTTTGTTCAAAGCTACATTAGTAATACTTTACTTTACATGTAAATCGACGGAACTTCATTGTGCTTTCCTCTCAACTGAACTAGTTTACAAAAACTAACTTTGGTGATCACGATCTGTATGACCACTGCCCTTGGTATTTTTTCTCCGTGAGAACACTACAACCGATGCAAAGCACATATTTACAGTAATTATAGCGACATCTTAGAGCAGTTAAAGAATGTCAATTTAGACGGATAGATTCAATGTCAGAAATTTAGACATAATGTGCTTGGCAGCGTCTGTTTGAAACCGGTATTACCAGTTTTTTAAAAAAAACTCTGAAATTTTCAGTTTTTTAAATATCGCATATTTCATTATTGTGTTGTTTTACATGCACATTACAGTTTTCTTTTCCTTCTTCTTTGCACTTGTTCTTATTAACTAAGTTGCTCTCTGTGATCTGTGGGTTTGCGCTGAGAACGTGAATACGTTGTGCATCGGTTCGTAGACTTCTACGGCGTGTAGGACAGCACATCCGAATTTTGGCCAATTACAATTTATATATATTTATATATGTTCTAGTTCGTCTTTACAGACAGTCAAGTGTTTTACTGTGACAACTGCTCGAGTGGTTACCAGGTTCCCACATTTGGGGTGTAAAGAATAGAACCACTGTTACCTGCCACGAATGTCGTAACAGGCGATTAAGGAGGTTTGGCTGTAATCGGATGCACATGTCCTAAACGTGTAGAAGTCTATGCGTTTATGGGCCTACCAAACCAATGTGCAATGTATACACGTTCTTGGCAAAGATCAAGCATATCACAAAGAGTGATTAAAATTGGTCGTAAAGAACGAACGCAAAGAAGGAAAAGAAGACTGTGACAATTTCTGAGTTTGCGTTTGACTCTCCTCCTGCCTTTCAGCTCATCCCTAAGTTTCTTTTCAAAAGATTATGTACCTTTCTGTAATGTTGTTTTCCGCGTAACTCGGTCATCCGATAGTTTTTACCATTCACTGGGACCGATATGAAAGCTCTTAATTAAGGCCTTGCAGATATCCTTATATCTGAGCAGTGGTCTGCTTTGGTGCCTATTCCCTTCGAAAGTTTAGGGAACATCATTTATTTTGGTATGCGGCAATTGTCCATTCTTCTCACATGCCTAGCCATCTTAGTCTTCTACTGCTGAGCACGCCGATGATGGAAGACAAGTTTTCACGTTGCAGTAGTTCAGAGTTGGTTATCTTGTCGTACCACCTGGTTGCAGGCGTCAACAATTTGCCGAATTACACTTGTCTTCGTTTCGGAGCACATGGGTGTCATTGGCAATGATAGAGCAGACAGACTGGCTGGCTCTGCTGCTATATCAAAGGGCCGGCCAATGGACAGAGCTGACACCTTGAACGCCCTCATAGAGTGTGGCCGCAGAGAAGATTTTTATCTGAACCAATCCACGTCAACTACTAGATTACGGGAGCTGGATTTGAAGATTGGTGTGGCAAGAAAGGAACAGTACGACAAACATACGAGTAGGCTCATCAATCAAAATCGAACTGGTACGGTCAATCGCTGGACGCTGTTGGAGATATTACGAAAGAGATCGGAGCACCTATGGACGTGTCCTGAGTGCAATGAAGATATTCCAAACTGAAACTGAAACCACCTGATTGTTACATTACAGTAACAACTGGTCATCTACTATCAATGAAACAAGTGTCTTTGTTTTACTCCGAAATTCTGCTAACCAATTTTTTCTCTGAGTCCAGAGCTATTGGGCAGGGAATCGACTGTATATCACTCTAGTCATCTAATTTGGTGACTAGCAACGAATTTCTGAAGCGAAAAACTGCAAAATATTGCAGTAAAGGTCACCCTGTCAATATCAATACTTCCTGCGCGAAGATATTCTTGTCATAAGCGAACTACCAGACTATCTATCTACGATCACATCACAGTGGTACAACAACACACGATTACAAATACTAATGTTGGTGAACCTAAGATTTAACAGAGGTCGCGAAAAGCACTACTTATGAAGCGTACACAAAAGCCCGTTTTAGAAATCTCTTCTTATCCTGACGCTATGAGGCAAAACAGGATTCGAGAAGAGAAGAAAAAGAAGAAGACTGTTATGATAAACTATGGATGACGTCACACACAGAGGATGAATGGATACATTCAGAAATATATAATAACAATAAAATGGTGACCCATTTATGGATGAATAAACACACTAGGAAGAACATATAAACAAGAAGGCAATATGTAAATATTGAGATTGGGGCCCTTTAGAGAATAAAGAAATAATTACATTTCCCGTAGCTTTTACAGATCTTATGGTCTGAATTGCCTGACACTTTACATTTCTAGACCATAGTGTACATGAGATAGAAGGGTCAATTCCCTTCCTTGGAATTGCCGTCCTTCCCATTTCTAGGTCCTAGTGTGCATTAGATTGAAGGGCAAATTCCCTTCCTCAAAATTGTTCGTCACTTCACATTTCTAGACCCTAGTGTGCAGGAGATAGTAGGGCCAATTACCTTTCACAGAATTGTCCATCACTTCACATTTCTAGACTATAGAGTGCAGGATATAGAAGGGCCTATTTCTGTTCTAATGTAGGGAACGTCGAGTATGGGATTGAGCCCAAACCCCCCATATGTCCGAGTCGATAAGTGAACGTTTATGCATTACGCTAGTACATCCCACATATAGAGAATACCCTCCCCAAATAAACAGCTAAATACGTTAACATGTACTTGCTAGGAATCCAAATAGAGAAACAAGAAGCAGCAGTACATAATCTCATGTATGAGAATTGAAGCCGTAGTGGCGTAAGGAAATGATTTGCTGACAAAGTCGATCCTAAATATAAATCGAGAACTAACAACATTAAAATTACTTAGAACCAAACGCCACACTATGTGGCTTTGGGCTGGGCGTCTTTATTACCAGGAGCCACACTAAAGGGCGTTTTTTATTCTAAAAACAAATGGGTTGTAAAAACATGGCTTTTGTCTTGGTCCACTAAGAGTTAACTCTTTCATCCTTCTGAGCCAATATACTGGCTCTCAGTATATTTTAAGATGACGCAAAGCCAGAATACTGGTTAATTTAGTTATCTCAGTTCCACAAGTTGTGCATACCGATAGGTGTGGCTAGACGGGAAAACCACGAGAGAAAACCCAGTAGATACATCAATCAACAGAGAACGGGAGTTGTTAGCCTAAAGGCACTGAAATACATGCTTGGGAGGAGATCGGAGCAATTATGGAATGTCCGATGAGCGATGAAGATGATCCTCAAATGAACAATGAACATTTTAGTATATATGGTAAAGTAAAAACGACCAGATGTAAAAAAAAAATTACAGAGTAAAAGGGTTAACAGACCCATGTTACCTAAGTAAGAACAATGAAGGTAATACATTAGTAGATAGCAATTCATCAACATCAGAACCAGTGGCGGCTCGTCATTAAGGGCCAGTGGGGCCGGCCTCACCAAAAATAACGTATAACGTGTATTTATTATTTTATAAATTAGAATATAGCAACCAAAAACCATGATTTATCCGGGAAATAATGTCTGGCCCCACCAAACAAATATGATCAGGAGCCGCCACTGATCAGAACTATCTTTCCATCGAAGATTGGCTGCAATGGACCTCCCACATTCTCTTTTTCTAGCCTTGATATTGCACTCTGCCATGCTGTAATTTGTAAATCTATTGTTGGTTTCCTCACACTTGTGTCTTGTCCTTCCTGGACATCCTTCTTTATCGTTTGGTTTCCTCACACTTATGTCTTGTCCTTCCTGGACATCCTTCTTTATCGTTTGGTTTCCTCACACTTGTGTCTTGGTCTTCCTGGACGTCCTTCTTTATCGTTTGGTTTCCTCACACTTATGTCTTGTCCTTCCTGGACATCCTTCTTTATCGTTTGGTTTCCTCACACTTATGTCTTGTCCTTCCTAGACGTCCTTCTTTATTGTTTGGTTTCCTCACACTTGTATCTTGTCCTTCCTAGACGTCCTCCTTCAACGTTTCCTCAAGAAAGTTGATCAATGTGTTCTTGTCTATTATGTAACCGAAATATTTTCAATTTGTTATTCTCTATAGTAATTCTTTCTTTGTTACTACTTTATCTAGAAACTTCTTTACTTGTCTGGTTTGTTTTTCTTTCCATGAAATACGACTTATTTGTTTGTATATCCACATCTCCAAAGGCATTAATTATGTCTTCAAATGCTTGTTGGGTGTCCATGTTTCTGAACCATACAAAAATTGTATAGTAAAGTTAGCATGATATTCTTTTTCTTATTCTTTTTTTCTCTAATCCGTTTGCCTCACAGTGTCTGGATAAAAGAGATTTATAGAACGGGTTTTGTGGTCGCTTCATAAATAGTGTCATTCATCACCTTTGTTATTCCTGTGGTCCACCTTCTGCGTGAACAACCTTTTGCTTTGTGTTCTCTGTATCGGAGTAACATTGTTCTTTGAGGCGCACTGTCTGTTGGTAATCTGTTTAGTGGTTGAAATAAGTTGTTTCTTGATGAAGTTCAGCACTGATATTCTACCCATTTTTTCCGGATGTCTCCATTTCTAAACCGGTCTCTCATGGATACTCACAACATTCTGTGTGTGTACTTCACCTCTGTTGTGACTTCATATATATCGCAATTACGCACCATATTTTAAACACCGACCATAAGGGCACTAGCACAATCTGATTGGACAGATAAATGTTACAATCATACATTCGTATCGTCGTATATTGTCAGGTATACATTATATATAATTCACGTTCGTTTACTATAGACGCTGTTCCGGTTCAGTTAATCTTAATAGACTTAAGAAGTTTAGACGCTTTATATACTGTTAGAAAAAAAAGGAAATAAAATAAGTATTTGCGACCTCTAGATGCAACATTTTTGTAATGTTGTCCCTTCCTAGACGTGTCAGGTATTGTGTCCCAGGTGGGATTTTTATTAAACGAATAAGTGCACTAGATCTTGCCGTGCGTGCCAGTCAATGTGTTGTATGAACTCACATGAGCACTAGATCGTGCCGTACATTCCAATCAATGTGTCGCAGGAGTGATATGCAAAAAAAAGCTAGCAAGATTATGTAAAATATGCTGTTTCATTAATTTATTTCTCTCTCACTTTCTCTCTGTCTGTGTGTCTCTCTCTCTAGCCTGTGACATCCTTAGCGATTAGAGCAACGAACAAATGCATACCATTCTTATCTATTCTTGGCCGTCCTCTGTATTGTGTCCCATCTATGATTTATTTAATTCTGTTCTTGTTCTACAGTACTCTCCAGGTTGTTTTGGGTCTCTCATGTTTTCGTTTACCCTCTAGTATCCATCTCAGTGCAGTCTTCATTACAGAGTTAGTCTCCATGCGTATCATATGTCTGATCCATCTCCAGTATCTCTTTTGGATGATGGTGCCCATGTCCTGTTGTGGACACTATGTAAGCAGTTCTTGGTTAGAGATAATATTTGGCCAGAACACGTTGAAGATTTTTCGCAGACAAGTATTGTGGAAGATGGAAAGTTTGGACATATCTTGATCTGTCCTTCTCCAGCATTCAGATCTCTATAGTAAAGTTAATAGCACACATCTGTGGTATATATTAACCGTGGTTCTGATACTGTATTGGACTGATTTCCAGACCGTCTGATGGGTCATGAATGCACTTCGTACTTTACTCATTAAAAGTATGTTTTTAATGTTAGATCCAGCTCCTCCTTCGTGAACTTTAAACCTCTAAATAGGGATCTCAATCACTCGGCATGTCAGGCATTGTTCTGCGGCATGTGAAACAATAATTTCAAAGCAAAAAGCAACATGAAACCAACCAGAGGATACTATGAACAATCATAGAATATTACATCAGTTCATTTTAGTAACTAAAGACCGAAGATTGTAACCAGAACAGGGCCAGTGTGGCATCAATAGCGAAAACTAGATTTGGTGTAACTATCTTCTTCTTCTTCTCTTCGACCATTCACTTCTTTATAGAAGTGTTGGGGTGAAACGTAGTGATCTTGTGTGTGCTTTTTTAAGGCACTTTGTAAGCTGATATTCATGTTCGTAAGGCTGTTCTTGATGCCGTTGCTCCATCTTTTGGCGTGGTCTTCCTCTTGCCTTGTACTCATTATACCTTTTCTGTGTGGCTCTCTGTGGTAGGCGATACCAGGGCATTCTGGTCAGGTGTCCAAACCATTTAATCTGTTGTTCTTTTATGAATTGCATAACTGGTTTCACATCCAGTCTCCTTCTGATTTCTTCATTTCTAATTTTGTCTCTTATTGTCACACCTGCAGCTCTTCTAAGAAACCTTATCTCTGTCGTTATAATTTTCCGCTCATTAGCTGCTGTTATTGGCCATGTTTGACACTGGTAACATAGTGTTGGCCAGAAAATCGTTCTTATGAGATTTGCTTTAGTTGTTAACAGTATCTCTTTATGTGACAACAGTGGTGTTAACTGTCCCAGTACTTGGTTAGGTTTTGTGCAACGATTGCTGATTTCGCTATCGATACTTCCATCTGCTGTGAAAATTTCTCCTAAGTATTTGGCCTCAATTGTTTGTTTTATGTCTACGTTCTGGAGTTGGTGTAACTATGTAATGAAGAAATGCTTACATTGAGAATATGAAAGTTAAAAAGTAGACATAATATATCTATGTAATGAAACAATATTTAGATAAAAAATATGACAGTAAAAAAGTAGACACAATCTAACTATGTAATGAAACAATATTTAGATAAAATATGACAGTAAAAAAGTAGACACAATCTAACTATGTAATGAAACAATATTTAGATAAAATATGACAGTAAAAAAAGTTAGACACAATGTAACTATGTAATGGAAAGGTTTAAAAGGTAATATAAAAAAAGACGTAATACAGAGATAATGTCAATATGTGCAAGGATGTGTATTGTCCTCATTATTGTTCGTCAAAGGCATCGACAACAGATACATAATAGTCAATGCAAGCCAAGATTTCAACAATGATGATAAATGATAATGATCATCATCAAGTAGCTTGTCCCTTCTAGAACTTGGCTCCCATGACAGCCAGCCCTGAAAAATTATATTCTGTGCAAGATGTCCGGCGTCAGCAGCAGTTGTCCTGAGATCGTCAATGACATCCTGCCCCATCCCTGCCTGCATCCATCCCATGTCTGCATCCATCGTCGTCTATGTCTTCCTATCGCTCATCTTTCATGCCCCGTTCCTTCTAGAATTATCTTCTCAATGATATGCAAAATTACTAACCTTGGTGCCCTAGCAAATAAACTGTTTTTGCAGACGACTAAGCTAAATAACAAATGCAATGATCACAACAGGAAAACTAATGTTGATAAGACCAAGACTATGACAATAGCAAGAGAAGAAATGAAAACGAATATTTTCTACGCAAACCAACAACTAAAACAAGGGAAATACTTATGTACAGTGGCGGCTCGTGGTAATTTTTTGTTGGTATGGCCAGACAAAAGTTTTTGGAAAAATCATGGTTTTGGGTTGTTATATATTAATTTATAAAATACTAAATACACGTTACACATTTTTTTGGTGGGCCCGCCCCACTGGCCCTTAATGACGAGCCGTCACTGCTTATGTATTTGAGACGCGTGGTATAATCAGATGAAATCATGAATACCAAAATACAACAAAGACTCCAAAAAAGCAAGCCACACCATCTGCAAATGACACCAACATTTAAAACAAGGTATCTGTGCAGACAAAAAAAAAAAAGTAAATAAATTACGACCTTTATCTCAACTGTGTGCTGCTAGTGGCACAATTGGACACTAACAGCAAATTTAAAAAAGAAAATTACAACAGCAGAGGTGAAATAACGTGTGGAAAATAATGGGAGTAGCCAGGAGAGATAATATTTCTTTTTTTAAACGAGACTATTAAAGACGTGGTGGGAACAAAACTAATGCTAGAACGTATTAAGAACAACAAACAAAGCGGTTCGGTCATGTAACACAATTACCAATCAACAGTCTATTGTCCTTTGTCTATTCTTTCTTTCTTTCTTTCTTTCTCGAATCCTGTATGCCTCACAGCGTCAGGTCAGGAAGAGATTTCTAAAACGGGCCCTAGTATGCGCTTCGTAGATAGTCTCTTTCGTCGCCTCAGTTATCTCTGAGGTCCATCTTTGCGTGGCCGGCCTTTTGCTTTGTACCCATTGTATCGGAGCAGCCTTTGTCTATTCCCAGGTGGAAGATGTAGTTGGCTATCCACTCTTGCGGTTAAGCGTAGGGATGGGAGCTTTAATTTGCGTTTTAGGGCTAGATGAGTCGCCCTTGTTGTGTTGTATCTGTGTTTATGTAGTGTGGTCTTGATATTGTCTATCCATCTTTCTTGGTCTTCCCTTAGCTCTAGTACCCGATCTCTTTTTATTGTATGCTGTTATTGGTGGTTGGTTGTATTTCATTCTCATTAAATGTCCAAACCACTGCATTTGTTGTCTTTCAATGTATTCGGTGCATGAAGTTATGCCCACCCTGCGTCTAATGTCCTCATTTCGTAGTCTGTCTTTCCTGGTGACTCCCACTGCCTTTCTCAAGCATTTCCTTTCACGCGTGGTGAGCTTTCTGTGATGTGTTGCTAGCTGTAAGAGACCAAGTTTGGCACTGGTAACAAAGTGTTGGTAGGAAACTACCTTTTATCATCTGTCTTTTCACTTCCATCTTGATCTTTGGGTGTTGTAGTAATGGTGCAATCAACAGTACCCCACAATAAGCCTTTTCATATACAATGGTTTCAAGGTCAAATACCGTGCACACAAAAGAACGATGAAGCGCAGAATTATCAGAGGTGATAATTATCATATACGAGATATACTCGAGGGAATTTGCCAGAAATCGTCGCATACTCTGACACTGAAAGGTACAACAGAAGCAGAGGAAAGACAAGAGTTCCAAGATTCACTGATATTTAATGACGAATTCGTTAATTCTGCTTCAATCTCACATCTATACCTCATTCTGATTTTTACAAAGTTTAATAGGAAAACCGGAAACTGACAGGAAGGAAGGGCAGACGGGGTGGGTTCAAAAGGTTACATAGCTGAAAGATCATTGGTTGGCACTACAATATGCTATATAAACAACAATTGTCCGAAGTATTGAAATGATCATATATCATGTGACATTGAAAGGATTTGATCGTCAACACCGCGCTAGATATGGCCCGGCTATATTATTGATAGAGTAAAGCAAACAGAAACAGAGCAGTGGAGCCAATCACAAGCTTATGATTGAATGTGTATTTTCGTTCAGGTTAAATAATCTTTTCAAATGAAATTCGATTCAAATTCAATAACTAATATTTCTGCTGTAAAATGTACTGAATAATGTATATAAATACAACTACAAAACAACAAAAAACCCGAGTTTACTTTTTCGGTTTGCTGAAGGGTGTAACTTTTGGACACGTAGTCTCTTGGTCTATAAGGTGTGTTCCGCGCCTGGATCTGCATACAGCAAGGTTGGGGTCGGCTAGACTTTCTTAGGAAGAGCAACTCGTGAAAAGTATTAGATGCTAGCGAACTGTCAAACACACAAGCCAACACCCACCTCCCAGTATAATGTAGACAAGGAAACTGACCGCGAGATCAAAGGCTAATGGTATTATGGCTCATCCATGGGGATGAACCACAGCCAACTGTAAATAACTAGGTCTAACAACTGATGGGAAAATCCCTGACCTAGATCAGATCGGGGGCTGGAAATTATAGATGTTTGATAGATCACTGTACGCTTTTTTGCAATTTTACTCAATTCTAAGAGTCTATGATTATTTATTCAAGAAAGAGAGGTCGACCTAAGGAGACCCTGAAACGAACTTTGCTGAGAGAGGCAGGAAATATCGGTCACAGTTCCATGGAGGAGATTGAGCGAGTTGCCAAGGATAGAGCGGTATGGAGAAATTACTTGTAGGCCCTATATAACGTATAACGGTACGAGAGGAATTATTATTTATGATTATTTATTGGTGGAAAAATATTCATAATATTGATATTCCTTATTGTTAACCTTAACTTGTTTGCATAATATAACTTAGATTTAGCATTGTGTGTTGATTTTAAAATGAACTCGTCTATATACAACAATACCGGAATGCGAGGTCACGTGGTGTAGTTGTGGTCTGATTTCCATAATTCTTACCTGAGTTCGCAGGCCCATAAGTTTATAGTTGGCTCTGGATGAACTCCTCCTCTAGATCAGTTTTTATTAGTCTACGTAGGGAGGCGAACCCGAATTTTTAAAAAGACATGCAGAAACCGGATGTGCTGACATACGGGTCTGTAGACGCCTACCCCGCACAACGAACTCACGCTCTAAAGCTCAAATCACATACAGACCACAAAGAGTGGCTTAACATGGGGTTGGTGTAGAGAGAATGAAGAAAGACTCATACCCGTCTGAATTCAATACCCCGTTAGAATACCAATATTAACACATTTACTAGCACATGGGAAAACAAGGCTGTAGCCAAATTAATGTTTGTTCCCATGTTCATTTCTTGGATCATTTCGTGTACAAATTAAGATGTCGTTTTCTTAGTAAACGGATTGTATGAATTATATTGATTTGTAGGTAACTATATGGGCTATTACCAAATAATAAAATAATCCTACATGCAGATGCTGTAAATTGTTTTCATTGTTGGCGCAGCGTGCGGCAGTTGGGTTATTTTAATAGACAATCCTTGTCGTGCTCTGTGGCAGTTAGTACGAAGTATGTTAAGAAAAAGTAGCGATATAATATATATATAATATACTATAATATAATATTATACTATAATATAAAGTCTTTCTATACACCAGATGCTGTCTAAAAATGTTTTGTATTCTTCTTCTTCTTCTTAGCATTTATTCTTACCAACCTTGTTAATCACTCTTTATTTGAGATCTGTGTGGTTTGCGCCCAGAACAGGAATACAGTGCG
The DNA here is from genome assembly GCA_020796225.1 of Arion vulgaris. Lineage (NCBI taxonomy): Eukaryota > Metazoa > Mollusca > Gastropoda > Stylommatophora > Arionidae > Arion > Arion vulgaris. The sequence goes on from CM036754.1 coordinate 11,667,756, forward strand.
CGTCGGTTCTTAACTTCTACGCATGTAGGACAGATACATCCGGAAATTTCTACCTAAATTAGTTCTGTGAGTCCTTATGTTGTTCTTAGGAAGCTGCGAGAAATTTGATACATACATCTAATATTGTCTAATAATAGTTCCTGACAGTGGCGGCTCGTCATTAAGGGCCAGAGGGGTCGGGCCCCACCAAAAATAATATGTAACGTGTATTTATTATGTAATGGACTAAAATATAACCTAACCCAAAACCATGATTTTCCCAAAAAATGTGTGTCTGACCCACCAGCAAAAACGATCACAAGCCGCCACTGGTTCCTGATATTCGTAATCATCAAATTGTTCGTCTATACATTAAGGCAATGATGGAGGAGAGAAGGCGGCTGCTCCGCTGGAGAATGGCTGTTGATAAAACAGTTTGGTGCTAATCTAGTCTCTTCCATTTTCGTGTAGCAAACTACCCACAAAAAAAATTCATTTAGCCCTCTCCTGGAAAAATGTATGTGGTCACCCATGATCATCAAATTGAGTTGTAGAATGGTGCTATTTTTGCTGTCATGACTATTGGCTTTATTGATTCACATTGGCTTTGTCTAGTTTTCTTGTGTCTCCAGTACTTGATAACGTCATTCTGGTGGAAACATAGACCCTGCTATAGTATTTTAATAAAATTGCAAAAATTCATTTTCCATTCAATCTTTCCCTGCTGTTAAGGTGGAAAACGTGAAAGAGAGAAAAATGTAAGAACCGATAATGTAAACGCTGACATCTCCAATTGGCTTCGTTACTCCAACCGTTATCACATTGAGATCACTGGTTTGTGTATGGTAATCATATGATGTGTAGAAGCAACAAATCTAAACCAGAACCAACTATAAACTTATCTATAATTGGATGTGCTAAACACATAATGAAACTCTGACGCAGAACTTGCAACGCACTACACGCATGTAAGAAAAATGGACCAGGTACGAGTCACGATATTGGACCAGGTACGAGTCACATTATGACCTATAACCAATGACGGACTGGGCATACATTTTTTATCAAGAGAAGCCCGCGTGTTCGAGCGCGTTGGACGACAGGTGACACGCCCCCTGTGAGTGCAGTTCAATTCCGCGGGGTGGCAGAAAAGCCCCAGGTTCTCCAGATTTACGGTGTTCGTGGCACCGAACCGAAGGGTTACGATGTCCATGGCACTGAGCCGAAGAGCTGAAAACTCTAGTGCTTCTGGATCAGACAAAAAAATATCAAGAGAAATTGTTAAAGGCCTCACTCCTTGAAATGGGTTTAATATGGCCCCACTTATAAAACATAGTGAAAATAAACAAATTTTTGTTCTTTTGCGGTAGTTCTTATCGACCAATTTTATCATTCTTTGTGATATGTTTAAGTCTTAGCGTGGCCCCCGGCAATATAAGGCGGACTAGCTCAGACGGGAAATCGAAATTTCCTGCTTAATGTGGGCTGATTTTTGTATATTTGATAGAACACTGTACGCTTATTTGAAATGTTACCCAATTCTATGCGTTCATGGTTATTTATTGATGAAAAATGTTAATAATACAGATATCCCTTAGCTTTAAACTTAATTTCTAACATAATATAACCTTGATTTAGCATGTTGTCTTGTTTTTAGCAAAGAAACATCCAAAGCAACAAACTTGTCTTCCTTTGCGACTGCTTGTCAGTCCTGCAGGCCACACAAAGGGAACCACAAGATAACATGGAAAGAGAGTTGACACTACAGCTAAACAAGCTCTCAGAACACAACAAAATTATTCTCCAGTGGATACCAGCCCACTGTGGCGTACCAGGAAATGAGAGAGCAGACATGCTGGCTAAGGAGGGAACAAAACTTACACAACACAAACACCAAGTGTCACTACCAGAAATCAAGACACATATCAAAAGAAAGTACAAAGAGGTATGGAGGCAACAAACCCACAGCAAACACCCACAAGATCCCATCAGCAGACTAAACAGAAAACAGCACATAACAATCTTTCGCCTAAGAACAGGTCACTGCAGGCTCAACCACCACATACACAGAATAAAGCCTGCTCAGACTGCACAGTGTGCATGCCAGACAGAAACACAGACTCCAGAGCACATCCTGCAGTCATGTCCATCATACATACACCAACGAAATGAAACATGGCCTCATGAACAAAGCTTACAGACCAAGCTATGGGGAACTCTCGAAGAACTCCAACTGACATGCAGCTTCATAGAGGCAACCTATCTCATGATTTAGACGAGCATACGAAACCGAACGCAAAGAAGAAGAAGCAGAAGAAGAAGAAGAAGAAAATAAATGTGTATATATACAACAACACTGGAGTTCGAGGATCACGAGACAGTTGTGGTCTTACTTCCTAGAATTTTTACCTGAGCCCGCTGGCTGTATATTATCGGAGGTCACGGTCTTAGCCAAGAACGACTGAATTTGCGCCCAGTTCGTAGGCTCCTACACGTGTAGGACAGGCTCATCAGAAAAGAAAAAAGTAAGTGCAAAGAACAAATAATATGGTGCATCTATTCAATATTGTTGTTTCCATTTAATGTTAACGCATCATCATCATTATGACAAATAGTATATTAAAAAAAAAGGAAAAGGAACCCTTTCATACCTCGTGGTATATAGGTCAATACAGTGTTAGGCCTGTATTTTTCATTGACTGTCGGCACACGATGTCAGAGCATGTCTGGTAACCAGTTGAGGCTGGGTCGACCTGAGAGCCGTCGCGGTCGGGAAAAATTCCACGCACATTGCGGAGCTGAACCCAGACCACCAGCCTTGCGAAGCGAGTTCACTAACAACTACGCTACAGCGGCTCTCACAAATAGTATATGCCATACTAAAATGTTTAGTTCCTTCCATCCTTTCGTTCGCTTGAACTATTGTCTATATAATTAATGTTGTCTCTTGTATAAACTTCATTGTCTTTAGTAGCTCACACAGGAGGTCGTTGCAGTTTTCTGTCCAGTGTTGTTTCACTAAGCCAGTGAGTTTGTCTCAGTATATCATATTCGGGAGTCTTAAAGTACTTGCTCTGCAGTCGTAGGTGCTTGTCCACATGGCTGAATTGGCAATATTGAATTTTGAAAACATGTTACTGCACAGTCGATTGGGTCCCGTTCTGAGGCGCAGAAAGACAACTGGTTCAAATCTAAAAACAGCAAATCAACATGGTTACAAACTCCATCTATTATGCATAAATTGTGTATGTTTAAAACATCAATATATTAAAATAAAAGACAATTTGTGTATGTTTAAAACATCAATATATAAAAATAAAAGACAATTTGTGTATTTTGATTACATTTCAATAAGATGTTCAATAAAATCACTGAACATGTTAGAAAAACAATTGGAAGCTGATGGCTAAGAGAAGTCAGTTTTATATAAGTTGGAGGCTAACACACATATATGGATGCACAAAAATCAAATTGTCGTCATAGTGGGCAACCAAGGTTAGAAACTAACATCATCATCAAATAGCTTGTCCTAAGCAGAATTTTACCACCCCAACAGTCCTCTGGAACTATTCTCTCTCATAGGCCAGATGTCCCACCTCTGCAGCCGTCATGTTCAAACCATCAGTTACATCCTGAATCCATCGTCTCTGTGGTCTTCCTCTTCTTCTCTATAACTTTATGCTTCCTTCCATGATGGTCTTCTCCAGGCCTTCGTGTCTCTTTATATGTCCAAAATACCTAAATTTTATCTTTTTCATTTGTAGCATCAGCTAGTTTTCTTTGATCTTGAGTTCTTTCTGAGTAAATCTATTTGTTCTCTTCTCTGTCCATGATATACGAAGGACTCTTCTGTAACACTTATATTCGAAAGCACAAATATGTTTTTCCACTGCTTTATTAAATGCCCATGCTTCACACCCATACTAACATATAATAGGTGGTCTCTATGGGGAAGGGATTTAGACATTTACATGTTGTTATGAAAGCTGTGGGTTCGAATCAGGACAGAGTCATGTGTACATTGTTTTTCGCGAGTTTCCTAGGATTGTTGCTAGGGCTTTCTGCAATACTCTCGTTAGATGGCGTGCCATTTCTGCCGACAGGGGCGGAGCCATATGGGGAAACCCGGTACAATAAAGTCAATCATTCGCATTTAAACCCCCATTTTTTAGACGAGCATAAGAAAGACAGCGTTACAAGTGTCAGAATAACTTAAACAGGTGTACAAACAGCAGTGTTGTGGATGGTACCACCAATGCACGAGGAAGAAGAATATTCTTTAACGTTGTTCACATTCAGACTTCTACGTTAATGATTCTGACAAAGGTAACAGTCAGCACTAGGTTACCATCATTGCCGTCACATTGTTCATGAAGAGAGACACGCCTCTGCTCTCTTCAAGTCGTCTGTTGACGAGACAAAATGATAGTACTACAGCTTCGATTTCAGACGTGAGAACTGAAAAAAAGTCACGCCGAGCAAGGTCCCACGCAGACTAAGGTGGATAGGACATACAATCGAAGTTTTGTTTAGCCAAATATTTTGTAACAGTTTTAGCAACGTGAGAGCGTGCTAAACTATCGGAGTGTAGGCGCCAGCCAGATGGTTGCAGCTCAGGGCGCTGTCGTCGAATTGTTTTGGTATGTGCCTTCAAATCAATACAACCGTAGGTTAAAGAAATACTTTTTTTTTTCTTTTGTCCTTCTCTGCTTTTTTGCCGTTAGGCGTAGCAGGTTTAACTGGTGATTGATCTCCGATGACGATCGGTCGCTTGATATGCTGTGGCAGTGGCGGCTCGTCATTAAGGGCCAGTGGGGCCGGGCCCCGCCAGAAATAATGTGTATTTATTATTTTATAAATTAAAATATAGCAACCAAAAACCATGATTTTTCCTGAAAAAAATGTCTGGCCCCACGAACAAAAATTATCACGAGCCGCCACTGTGCTGTGGTATTGTGGAGTTTTAAAATATCTGTAACTCCACCAATCCATCTTTTTTTGGGTCTGCCCTTCCTCTTGATGATTTCATTTTCAGGTTGTACGCTCTTGCAACTGGTGTATTCTGGTTCATTCTCACCAAGTGGCCAAACCATTTGAATCTCTGTTTTTAAAAAAAATAAATACAATGACGATAAATTAAACACGCCCACATGAAACAACATAGCAACATAACCAGAAATCCACTTGACTAGAACTCACAGTGGAGAGAGCAGTGTGACTCCAAAAATACATGATGTAGAATAAAAGTGGGGAAGGGTGTCGAATAAAAACATGGGGGAGAGATCAAAGCGATTGAAGTATCATGGGTAGAGTTGAAGACAAAGAACATAATAAAATTTGGTGAACAGCGACAGCAGCAACCCCATGCTCCACTGGAAACAAAAAGGTATATTAGTAATAGCAAACGGAGGTTAAAAAAAACAGACAGCAGCACAAGTAGTAGAAGAATATAAATAGATTAATAAAAAGCTGTTTTTTGGAAAGCACGACCAGGACTAGAGAAAGACGAGCATATGGAAAGAAAAATACACAACTGGAAGAATACTATTAATAAATATACATATAGCAGTATGATAAAATGTAGAACTAAAGTAGGAAACTAAGAGGGTGCTGGAAATTCACTGTAGCCAACATTCTATGCATGGATGGTACTTAGCTTCATCCCGTCTGTGAACACCAAGAGAACCACGTAATGAAATATTCTGCGAGTGATTTGATTGATTGATTGATAGTATCATCATCATTGCGCTTCGGTGAGTAACCACATGTGCTTCAATCTCTTTCTTACACAGGAATATCTTAGCGGCAGTACACGAACCCAGTAGCACCGGCGAGGGTCCCCGATAAAATTTATAAGATGGTAAAAATATTTTGTAGGAATTTTATTTTAAATCTTTTTAATGAATTTTGCCCCGTCATCTGATTCTATCCTGCTCTTGTCGATCTTTGAGCTGCCAATGTTCTTTTACTTGCTTAACTTGAACACGGGACTTACGTTTTATCTTCCGTCTCCGATAGGACTAGAAACTTGATCTCACCTACACTGAGATCAGGGATCTCTTGAAAAATTTCCCGATGGTTCCACGAGGGAACGAACCGAGTTCCTTTGGAAATAAAGGCAAGAACTTGGCCTGCATTCCTGGATTAAATGATCGGAGTGAATGGCGTGGACACGTGAACACACACACATAAACTTGGAAACCCTAGATGCATCGCCGAAACTCTCACACACGGCATTTGGACAGACGCTACATATGTGCTATATATGTGCAGCTGTATTTTGTCATTGTTTTTGTAATTTGTAAAACTGCAGTACTTTGTGATTACGTATTTTGCCAATCAAATAGTTTTACTGCAGTCTCATCTGTTTTGTGCATATGTGCTTTACAATGTTATCAGCGCACTCCGTTGAGTTTATTTGCATATTATACAAGGTCAAGGTAAAATAAAAATCGCATTAGTATGTGTTCTTCAGGATAGAACTTTGCGATGGCATTGAAAGATCAACCAGCTTTGCAGCTCTAGTTACCAACAACAGATTACATTTTACTTGATGTATTTCAACTGCCCATTCCTTACATTGCTTGGCGTGCGAGCAATCTCATAGACTCGCCCAAAAACCACAACAAACACAAGAATGCTGATCATGCAATTTGAGCATTTCGTTTCAGAACATTTAATAACACTTCTTTCTTACCAGCCCCCCCCCTTCCCAAAAAATCTCCGAATGTTTACTGCTAAGAAAGATCACATTTCTAGAATTATCTGGAGTCGTAAAACACAATGTGTTTGTATTTTTGTTTCGCTGTTCCAGTATTTTCACCAATAGACCGTCTGTTTAATTAAGAAGGTTCGCTTACTTTACTTTGACCGTCCTTGTTCTAACTCACATTCTAGATTGAGTTACGTTAATAAACGCACATTTATTCCATAATTTGCATGTGCTTGAGGTTACAATGTGTGTATTTCATGTTTCAGCTATTGGTACTTTAGAAGTCAACATGTCAGAGCCTCCATGAGACTGCTCACAATTGGCATAAAGCGTGGCACAAGTCGCCATGAACTCTTGTGAGAATGGATGATGCATGTGCAAGGGCGGCTCATCATTAAGGGCCAGTGGAGCCTGGCCCCACCAATAATCGAAAGGGGAAAACTTCCCGGAATAGACAAATAATAGTAAATACTCCAAAACCATGATTTTTTCAGAAAATTTATGTCTGGGTCCCACCAAGAAAAATGACTACGAGCCGCCGCTGTGCATGTGTATTACTAGCGTGCAATGAGAACCATCAGCCCCTATATGTTTTCCCATTTGTTGAATGCGACTGGATATTTGGGGTCTATTAGCTAGATAACTAATGAAAAATGAAAATCGTGGCATATCCTAAAGGACGCAGCCATCAACTACAGTAAACGAGTCGTTGATTTTCTAGGCACCACTTATACGTTCAGTAGTTTGCCATTGCTTTCCTAACGGGTGGCGCCGTCGTCCTTTTGTTAAAATCAACGGAAACAATTTGCAAGCAAACTGTCCGCAGCGTGATTCGAAATCAGAATGTCGGGGTTAATAGACCGAGTTACTAACCCCTAGGCCACAGTTGCCACGCAGATAACTAATATCTAGTTTATTTTACTATTTGATGCGTTTTGTGTTCTTAATAATATGCAAATTTTTTTCTCTCGAAAAGTTACATGTCTTGGTCATTTGTTGCTATAAATTCTTTCAATTTTAGCAATCTTTCAGTCATCATTGTACATTTAGTTTATCTTTATGAGATCTATTGTGTTTGAGGATTGGACTCTACAGTCATCTTCGCACAAACCATGGAGGTGCAGCTGCACACGACTGAGGCTGTTGTTATCCTCGATCGCGATGGACGGCTATTAATGAGATCTTCAAATTAATTTGTGCGGTTGTCTCTATATATCATATGTTCATTACCCTCTTATAGAGATTCAGTGGCGGCTCGTCATTAAGAGCCAATGGGGCCAGGCTCCACAAAAATAATGTATAACGTGTATTTATTATTTTATAAATTAAAATATAGCAACCAAAAAACCATGATTTATCAGGAAAAAAAATGTCTGGCCCCACCAACAAAAATGATCACGAGCCGCCACTGTAGAGATTGCTACTTGCCACACATCAGTTGTCTTGCGGACAGTGTTGAGAAGTGCAAAAACATTGACAGGAAGACTACATTACTTTCCCCTACGAATATATCATATTTCAGCAATGAAAATAGGACATGTACGCATCATACAGTTAATGACTATGTTCAGATATGTTACAAGGAATGTGCTTGCCTTTACGGTTCCTACTGATTCCTGAAGACAACTCGGCTGCCTGTTTGATTTTATGAAGAGATGGGTCTCTGTAGCGTAGAGGTTAAGTGCTCGTTTCTTGCGCCAAAGGTACTCGGTCCCCCTCTCCACCGTGGAAATGTCTGGATATTTTTCCAGAGATTCCTGATCTCAGTGTTGTATACGAGATCGAGTTCATAGTCATATCGGAGACATACGATAAAACGTAGGTCCCTTGTTCATTATGAGCACATAAAAGAACCCTTGGCTTTTCAACATCGAGATCAGGCTGGAAAGCCGCTGCCCGGGCAAAATTCATTAGAAAAGATTAAAAATAAAATCCCTACAAAAATATATTCACAATTACATCGGGGACCCTCGCCGGTGCTACGGAGTTCATGCACTGCAGCTGAGATCTTCCTATGTAAGAAAGAAATTGGAGCACACATGGTTACTCACCGAAGTGCAATGACGATGGTTCTATCAATCTTTCCGCCCGAGTGGTTACCGGGGCCCAAATTTATTTGGGGTGTAAAGAATAGAACCATTGTTACCTGCTACGCATGTCGTAAGAGGCGACTAAGCACATGTCCTAAACGTGTAGAAGTCTATGCGTTTAGGGGCCTACAAACCAATGTGCAACGTATACACGCTCTTGGCAAAGATCAAACATATCACAAAGAGTGATTAAAGTTGGTCGTAAAGAACGAACGCAAAGAAGAAGATCTATCTTTCAATCAATGATTTTATGATCATGTGAAACTTATCTAGGAAGAAGAATACACTTATTCTGATTGGCACGAGTCAGCTATGATGGTCTCCTTATGGCCAATCAGATGTGATACCATGCTAGAGTATACATTCATATGTGGTTAAAGTAGGGGTTTTCTGTTGGTAAAATTGTACAGTTACCAGTCTGCAGAAACATGTGTCCTGTTGGATAATGTGCGTACACTTTGGCTAAAATTCAGATGTGCATGTCCTTCACACCGTAGGGGCGCAACGTGCTGACGTTTTCGGCGCAAACTACGAAGAGTGTTTAACTTGTTTGATAAGAACGAACACAATCAATTAAACGTACCCTCTTATATACTTTCTTATTCCGTCTTTTTTTAGGAAGGGTAAATTTCAGCCTTTTCTCCAGCATTGTGTGTCTGTGACGTTTAGATAGCAAATAGCATCAACAGATGCGGTTTTACAGAAGAATATTGTTAATTACACTGACTTCTAAAACTACAAATTCTGATGAAAAAAGACTAATGCTGATGTTCTGAATGAGATAAACGCAGAGAAAGCGCATTAACAATATAAAAAAGAGGTGTTCTTCATTTTTCAGCCATGTCATGAGAAAAGGAGCGTTAATCCTTTGGTGACTGTCTGCAAAATGAAAGTGGAAGAAGCCGGTGGACGAAAGAGATATATTATTATGGACAGCCTAACTTCATGGCACAGAAAACGGCAATAACCAAACGTATAGTTACTACTCACGACAGACGTATGTGTTGATCTATGGTCGCATACGTCGGCAGGTCTGACATATAGGCATCAAACCTATAGTACCTGACATTGCATCACACACTGTGCCGGTTCAATTTTTTGAATGGATAGCACTACACGCGACGCACAGCGATGTAACGTGACAACGCACTTCCCAGTGTAATCACGAACTTGTGTACCATGACATACTTATAAACTGACTCTTCAATAGATATGTGCTTTGAAATATTACTACATTCGGAGATTAATGACTCGAGTCTAGTTTATTAATCAGCATGTTTTCTCATATTACTATCTGAACGAGATCACCTGCAAACTAGGGACTAGCTCCGTGTAGGACCTCTTAGGTCAAAGTTCATGAGCGAAATCGCTCTTTCGGTAAACAAATAAATAGGATAAATAGTACTAACTATGAAGGATTATCTTATCAGTTTGAAACATGTTATTTAAAAAGGGAACACATCACTAAAAATGAATTGCAGCAAGAAATTCGTATCGTGGACACTTGTTTATGGCAATAAGCATGTTGCTATGTGTAAATATGCACACTTTGCAACGATAAGGAACATTCACATTGATGAAAACATCACCCGTGCCCGTTGTTGTGGTCATCACAGTGGACTCGGTGATGCAGCCGCAGTTTTTACGTTTCAAAAGTTATGTTATCACCACACGAGTGGTTCAAGACGATGTTCAACCGTTGCAGGTCCACAACCGGTATCTTTGCCAGAAGGTGATTCAATACAGTATAAGGTAATAGTATTACTATGATGATCATTGAATGTATATGTATAATACATAGTTATAGTATTAAAGTATAGTATTTAATTATATTTATTATTTATAATATTAACTATTATATTATTATAGTTTTGACTTTCATGGTAATGACTGAAATGTTATGGTAACAGTCACCACTAGGCTACCAACATTACTTTAAACTTCTTCGGGAAGAAATACAGGCTGTGGTAATGTTTTACTAAGTACACTATCATGTGTTGGATAGATTTGCAACAGGTGTGTTGTATAATGGTTATTTGTTTACGGACATTATTTTTATGGGGCGAAGGCTTGATTTCCTTATCACCAGTATCATTCAGGGAAGATTTACTCTGACCAGAAGTAGGACTGTTATAGCACAAAATTCTGGACAGGACAAGCTACTGAATGATGATGAGTTTCATCCATCCATTTTCATTAGCATTGACTAAATGATGTAGATTTTAGTTATTGCCTGTCCAATTACTATGTACTCACCTACAAGATTAAGATTCTACCTGCCATGATCATCCCCAGCACGATAGTACAGCAGATCGCTTAATCTACAGTCATTGACAAATAAAAGAAGAATAAGTTTTTAAAAAAACCTGTCTTTACTTCCTGTGTAATACCGCTTTTTAGGGCGGTGTAGGACAGGGAGGGGGACATATGCCTGAGGAATTTAATGACAACTGCAGTCACTGCAAAACTGTTCAGGTAATGACTTTTCTTTTTGCCCCTGACATAAAAAACTCCTTGATCTTACTGGGGATCAAACTGAAACCGAGGTCTCCCGAATGGGAACTAGATACTCTTCGTGACTGAGTGTACTAGATCATGCAGAAATTAAAATGATATTTTGTAAAGTTGATCAAGTCTACAAATGTACTATCTAAAAAGAAAGGCTTAAAAACAAGGTTATAGCACAAATGCTAAGAGGTATTTTAAAAAAAAGTAAATATTCGGAATATTTCATTTTCTACGTGTAGCATGTCCTCAACAGACAACATTGTAATAAATTACCAAACACTGGAGAAAGTAAAACATTTTACATATTTGGGTCGTAAAATGTCATATAACGGAGACACAAGGAAAGAAATAAACTCATTTATTGCAATAGGAGCTAGTGCCTTCACTAAGTTAACAAATATCTAAAGACCTTAGTATATGTACAAAAGTTAAATTGTTTAGGTTCTGTATTATTCCTGTACTGATCTACAGATGTGAAAATTGGAAATCAACAAGCAAAATTGATAAGAAACTGGATAGTTTTGAGAATAAATGTCTCCCAAAAATACTAAAAGTAAAATGGAGTGATTTCGTTTTGAACAACACAGTGAGAGATAGAACACAGCAACAATCCGTATCAAATATTATAAGGAAACGAAGGTGGAAATATTTAGGTCATGTTCTTAGATCAGACGAAAGAGACTAAATCGACAAGTCCTTATGTGGTCACCAGTTGGAAAAAGAAAACGTGGAAGACCTAAGACCACTCTACGAAGAACAATCCTACAGAAAAGTAAGCTATTGGGATGTAAAACCATACAAGATCTCCAACTGCTAGCAACGAACCGAAAACATGGAGCTCTAAAACCTCTGCCCTATGTGCTGCCTTTGGTAAAAAAAGGAACAAACTAACTAAGCATGTCCTCTGCAGAGCGTCTTTGTCATCTTAACTGCCGGAAAGACTCAATTTATAGTTAGTTCTCCCACCTCCCCCGTCATCATGTTCAAGGTTTCCTTAATGTTCTGTTTCCTTCATCATCTTGATCATTTGTGTCAGCTTCCAGGAACCATACCCTCTATTATTGCTCTCACTAAACCACAGTTTGTTTATGGTAACCAAAATATTTCAAAAACATGATATTATTTATAAGGCCTATATTCATCGATATGCAGGTCTAGAATGTATGTATTTTTTCCCCCTTTTCAAATTAATTCTAAAGAATTTAATAGTTGTACACATGTAATTGGTAAATTTATCACAATGGTAAATATAAGTGTATGTATAGAGACACAAAGGGTTTAGAAGACCATTATGGAAGGAAGCATCCCGGCGAAGAGGAAGACCACGGAGAAGATGAATTCAGGATATAACTTGTGATTTGAGCATCGTGATTGCAGGGCGGGACATCTGGCCTATGATATAAATTCCAAATGATTGTTAGGGTAACAAAGTTCTGCTCAGGACAAGCTATTTGATAATGGTGGTAAATATAAGATTGATAGAGTATTAATGATTGATTGATAGGACCATCATCATTGCACTTGGGTGAGAAACCATGGGTGATCCAATCTCTTACTTATACAGGAGGAACTCAGTGACAGTGCAAGAACTCTAGCACCAGCGAGGGTCTCCAATGTCAGTTAGAGTATGGTAAAAATACTTTGTAGGAATTTAATTTTTCTTGTGAATTTTGCCCGGCCAGCGACTTTCCAGCCTGCTATTCTCAATTTTGAACTACTAATGGTTCTTTTACATGCTAAACTTTAGCAAGGATCCTACATTTTATCATCAGTCTCCGATAGGACTAGGAACTCGATCTCACCTACACTAAGAATAAGGATCTCTGAAAAAATAATCGCAATGGCTCCATGAGGGAGCGAACCGAGTACCTTTGGAACTGGAGGTGAGCTCCGAACCTCAACACCGCAGAGACACCCAGACAGTATTTAGTAGAAAGTAAGTATGGAACATGTGTTAGGACAGTCCTCCTTTATGGATCTGAGACTTGGAAAGCAGTTGAGAAAATAGAAAGCATGCTAAGAGGCTTCAAGTGAAACTTATTAGAAGGATACTTCAGTATATCTTGAAGGATAAGATTAACAATATCAGACTTCAAGAACTAACTGTTCTGGAAGACATTAAAAAAGATACAAAAAGACAATGGATTAGACATGTCCTCATGATGAGAAAAGAAAGAGACCAAGATATGCAGTGGACACTGCATGGGCAGTGAAAAAAGGAAGACATAGGGGCACATGGAGGTGAACTTTTGAAGAAGAGCTCAAAGTCTTGCACAAGATTAGGTTTGGGGTAAATAGAAAGATATTGCACTGAGTGGACATTTTTATCCCAGATTTGTGTGTCCCTATACATGAAGTCTGTTTACTTTTATAATTTATTTGTAGAACTGTTTGTCATTGTGAGACAAATGAAATATCACATCAATTATTATAATAATGAACAGTGACAAAGCATTATTGAAGTTCATAGGTAGTTTTTAGAATAGAAGATTGAAGGTCAGAATAATAAAATACACATGTGCAAAGTGTTTGTGGTGGCAGTAAACATCATCTGTGTAAACTCCATGCAATTCATTAAAAATAAAATGACCCATGATGAATATATTTGTCACACCTTGATGCAGGAGCTACATTGTTGATGTTAAACAAACTGTTGCATAACAGCTGGTGAAATATACTGCCGGAAGAAGGTGACTATTAATACAAGAATATGTGGATTTGAAAATAGCGAAATTGATTAATCTCTGCACTACTGATCACATGTAGAATTTCTAGGGTTCAAGGCCAACTTGGCAAACACAAATTTGTGGTGTGCCCATGGTATGCTGTTGGACTGCATGAGACCCTGATCCTTTACTTGGGGATCTAAATTACAAGTCAGAGTGGTTTAACAAATAGTAGATATGGAGCGTTCGAAGAAGAAGATTGTGATTATTCTTAAAAGGATATCACAAGGGAATCTGATGATCATTTAGACAAAGAAGAATTGTTTTTAAATTGTTTGATATTCAAGCTAGATTTGTTCTATCTGAGGATCAGAATATAGTACAGGGAAGTGTACAAAGTCATGAACCACATAATATATCAAGTAAATTTAATACAATTTGGTTTTCTGCAAATATATAATAAGTAGAAACATTAGAGATGAAGGGGTAAGTCAATAACAGATTATAGAGCACTTAGTTGTGCCATATTATCTTGTTTTTAATACCACTCTGATAGGGGCGGTTATTGCTCAGGAGCTCATGGGAATGGGTTTTTAAGGTACAGGTGGCCAGAGTTCAAAGAGTTAAGGGATATAATCTAATAAGTTTGATTATAGTTATTTTTAAGGTTTGTAATTATATTAATATGACATCTGTTAGAGTTCATTTTATGTAAAACGTAAACATAATATTCCTTTTTAGCTGTAAGTATTTTGAATTTAATGAATTAGTTTAGTTTTCGGAGCTTTGGTAAAGTTAGTCACTTCACGTCTCTTCTAGTTTTTCAAACTTGTATAGCGTTGCACATATATGCAAGACTTTAATTCATGTTGTAAACTTTGAGGCTATACCTAAATATGCATGGGTTAGGACTAATCTATATTGCTCATTCATAAGCGACAGGAAACAGAAATAAATGCGGTCTAAAGCTATTTGAACTGTGCCACAGTGAGGATATAGTATGAATATGTTAGTACATTATTCACATGCATCATAGAACATTCTAGCATATCATAGTTTCAAATGTTTGTTGTTTCAGAGTATGCAGCAGAGGGTGAAAGCCAAATCGGCTTTGTTTGATCGTCCATTTTCAGATTTTCTAACAGACACTTTTGGCAGACAGCATACTTATTTACGGATATCTTTGACTGAGAGGTGCAATCTGAGATGTAAGTTTTTGTATGTTATTAATTACAGCTATTTTATCATTCCTTACTGCTAGAACTAAATGATGGCGTGACCACATGACTTGAGCACAGACTTTTACAAAATAAAAACCAAACTTTGAATTTGTGAAATCGTGATTATAAAGATTAAGTGACTGTTAGTCACATCTATCTATTTCCTCTTCATGTCCCATTTGGTGCATGACGCTTCCACAAGAGATTTCCATTTTTGTTTTTTCTGCTGCCTTTCTATTAATTGTTTCTAAAGTCAGTCTTTCAACTTTCCACAGATCTTCTTGTTTCCTTTGTATGTCAATGCTTTCTCTTCTTGTACGTTGTCCATCAGAGAGCTGTCCTAGCCAATGCTCCTACTGACATGCTCAATCTGCCCCCGTCATCGCTGTTTAATGATGGTTTTCAATGATGCACAATTGTTTAGTTTCAAAAGCTCTTCATTTGCTTTTGTATTTGGCTGAAAATTTGCAAAATTCTTCTGAAATATTTATTTTAAAATGTCAACTTGTGTTTAATGTTGTGGCTAATTATCCAGCACTCCCAGAACATGTTGATCACATGGTTACGCCATATTTGGAATGGTGCAACTATATCAGTTATGGATACATCTCATGTTGTCTAATAAAATTCTTATTTGAAGGGTTCAATTTATCTGTCTTGTCTTTATTATGAAAGTTATTTTGAAAAAGTAAATGCTTATCTGGTGTGCAGGGGATGTATTATTGTATAATGATTTGGTCTGTCTCCTCAACTGTACTAATCATGTCCTATGCAGATATTTATAGCAGATATTTTCCACCAGGTTCGATCCTTTATGTTCTTTATTTTCTGTATATAACATTATTTGTTCATGGTGGGAAAAAAATGAGAATTTAGACCCCCCCCCAAAAGTATGTATATGGTAATATTTTGTTGCTTCAGTGTGTCCTATACACCTGTGTTGTCTCTCTCTAATCTCAGCTTAGAGAGTTGAGTAAATGGTTTAGAATGCAGCCTAATCAGTGACCTCAATAGTCTTGTACAGACAGTAATTGGCAAACTGATAATGTGTAATTTTACAAGTGTAATTTTACATGAGTGTAGTAATAAATCAGGTCAAAGTTTCTTTACTGTTCCCAGATACAAGTGTCCACTGTCTATTTTTAGATTATTCACTATTTGAACAGATTGCAAATATATATGGAATTTCTTCTTGTTCATCTTTGTTCGATTTCAGTCTTATGCTTTAACGATTGTAAAGAGTGAGTCACAGTTTTATTTTACCAACATTTCCATGTTTGATTGCAAAGGGAAATAGGGTATGTTACTACATTTACTATTGTATGTGAGTGGGTCTACAGCAGGCTTTTAGTTGATAAAGAATTGACAGCAGGATCTATGTGGCGCAGAGGTTAGGGCACTCATCTCTCATTCCAAAGGTACTTGTTCATTCCTTTGTGTTACCATCAGGATATTATTCTAGATATCCCTGATCTCAGTGTAGGTGTGACCAAGTCCTGTCCTATCGAAGATGGATGATAAAATGTAGCTATCGTGTTCAAGTTGATTACACCAAAAAAACACAGTGGCAGTTAAAAATCTAGAAGAGCAGACTGGAAAGCTGCTGCTTGAGCAAAATTTATTAGAAAGATTTTTAAAAATGTAATTTCTACAAACTATTCTCACCATCTTCTAAATTACATCGGGGACACTTGCTGATGCTACAGAGTTCAAGCACTGCCGCTGAGATCTTCTTGTGTATGAAAGAGATCCGAGCACACATGGTCACTCACCGAAAAGCAATGATAATGGTCCAATCAATCAAAGTGCTGACATGTTGTATAGCTTATATTCCTGGTTAGGCGGTAGCTAGAGGATTTTCTATAGGCTGCATATTTTAAAAACCACTATGCCAAAGTTATCGCCACCCAGTGGACAGGTGATGATTTTGTATTTTGCACCCATGATAAAAAAAATCCCATACTTTATCTGGAATTCTAAACTGTATCCTCATAACTGATTGGTGCTCTTATCCACTTGACAATGTACTCTGTTGTTGTAAATCTGTTGAACAAATCTTGTATTTGTTATATAGCTCTATGTCTTCTGTCTCCTGCATGAAGTATGAAAATTAATATATGGTCCCACCTAATAGCTGCCCATCGCATGTTAATCAGTCATACATTGATATAAAGAGAGTAGTGAGACAGCAATGTATTTTATCCCCTTGTAGTTTTAATATATACAGTTTAGGAAATGTTAAAAAAAAATTATGATATGAATTGGCAAAGCAACATCAGCTTTTAAAAGTCTAAATAAAATATGGAACTGCAAGTTATATAGTATTAAAACTAAATTACGAATTTTCAATTCAAATGTTGTATCAATCCTAACATATGCCAGCGAGAGTTGGAAAATGACTAAAGATATAGAAAGCAAGTTGAATGCATTTGAAAATAGATGTCTCGAAAAATAATGAATATAAAATGGAACGAATTCAGGAGAAGTGATGAAATCAGAGACATGTCTGGTCAACCACTAGTGACAACTGTTATAAGAGAGAGAAGATGGAGATATGTTGGGCACACCTTGAGGAGAAATGATCAAAGAATATCAAAGCAGACATTGAAGTGGGATGCAAGGGGTTCAAGAAGGAGAACCTGAAGCGAACTTTGCTGAGAGAGGCAGGAAATATCGGTCTCAGTTCCATGGAGGAGATTGAGCGAGTTACCCACGATAGAACGGTATGGAGAAATTACTTGCAGGCCCTATGTAACGATTAACGTGCGAGAGGAATTATTATTATTATATATCTCATCATTATCAAGGTGCATATCCTTTATAGGACGTTGCTCTCTTTGCAGTACATCTGAAATTCACTCTGTCTCTTACCAGTTCACCCACTTCGTCGATGGTCATGTTCATGGTTTCTTTAATATCTTGTAGTCATCTTCTTCTTGGTCTGCCTCTGCGTCCTGGGACTCTACTAGTATTGTTTTTTCCAACCCATCGTGACGCTTGATGTGACCAAAGTATGTAATTTTTCTGTATAGTATGTTGTTTATCAGATATATCTCATATACAGCTTTATTCATTCACATTTGGTGGAAATATGATTTCATAATTCAGATACACAGATGACACGTTTCTACTTTTAATTAGTGTCAAGGGATTACAACCGCTAATTGCTTTAGCTTAAGAAAACACAGCAGTGATCAGAACATTTTTTTCTTAATGCAGATAATTAATGCCAACCTAAAATTACCATTAACAATGAAGAAATTGAAAATGTTACACATTATTTAATATCTTAGCTCTGTAACTAACATTTGAGACTGTACTAAAGAAGCCATAAGTACACTGGTCATGGCAAGTCATTGGTTAAATAGTAGAAAACATCTAAGGAATAACACAAGCAAGATAATAAAAGCAAAGATGCTGAGGATACATGCATTTTTCTTGTGGAAACATATGGATGTGAATTATGGACAACACACATTGGAGAACAAAATGAAATATTATGAAAGTAAAATTCTTGGAATGCCCTGAACAAAAAAATAGGAAATTACAGACATACTACAAGACTTGAACATTAAGGAACATTGGTCCACAGACAATATTATGTCTCGGAAACTGAAATATTTTATTTGGTCACGTTAAACATCATTGTGGTTTCGTGAGAGCAATAGTGAAAGGCATGATTCCTGAAAGATGAGGCAGAGGAACTACCGTAACAACGGGGCAACAGGACATTAAGAAAATATTGAACATAACAAGGAGTATGCAGGAGAACTTTCTAGAGATAAAGAACATTTCAAGCAAACTGTGATAAATGTGACATTCTGCAAAAGGTATGCTACATAACGAGTCTATAGTACAGGTCATGAATATATGGCCTTTTTCATTTTTACAGATGGTCATTTGGCAAGTGTTTTACTGTGACAACGTCTGAGTTTTAACTTGTCTCTATTGCCTCTCAGCTTATCCCCAAGTCTCTTTTCAAAAGATTCTGCACCTTTGTGCAAAGTTGTCCTCCACATAGCTCAGTCATCAGCTAATTTTTCCCATTTGTTGAGACCGATAGAAAAGTTCTTCATTGAGGTCTTGCAGACATCCTTATATCTCAGCAGTGGTCTGTCTTGGTACCTATTCCCATCCAAAAGTTCACAGAACAACACTTATGGTATTTGACTATTGTCCATAATAGAAAGAAATTCGATTATGAGTTCTCCAAGGTTGTTCACTTCACTGGTGTTGGCTATTTTACAGATGTGATCGATACATTTTTGTGAATTCATGAATTCATTCATAAATAATATCAATCAGACTGATAACGCAATATAGCATCAAATATTTCCAATGATATTTACAGGTCAGTATTGTATGCCTGAGGAAGGTGTGAGCCTGTCTCCAAAGGATAGCATCCTTACAACTCCAGAAATCCTAAGATTGTCAAAGCTATTTGTGTCAGAGGGGATCACTAAAATTAGACTAACTGGTGGAGAGCCTCTTGTGCGGCCGGACATACAACATATTATCGGTCAGTCTAAGCCAAATAAGATTGTGTCTATACTCGAACTAAACAGGAATAAGATAAAATCTTTGATCAAATGTGTTTAACCCTTTAGCTGCTAAGGATGCATATATACGTTTTTCCCATTCGCTTGTAAAGACTCACTAACACGTCTGTTCTTATCTCTCATCTGTGGGCTAAAGACGTGTTAACACGTTATACATTGCTACTGTCACTGCTATAGGTGTACATTAACGTTTGTGACCTAGAAAGAAAGAGTAGCTATTTTTAGCTCAGCCTTCAGAAAGTATGTAGCAGTTAAAGGGTTAAATAAAGAATCTTTATATGATTGTGGGAAGTAAAGGCAGCTGGCTTGATGTTTACAGAATTGTGCACTTGCGATGAGAAGGATTTGTCTACTTATAGATGAGACAGAATTGTGCACTTGCGGTGAGAAGGATTTGTCTACTTATAGATGAGACAGAATTGTGCACTTGCGGTGAGAAGGATTTGTCTACTTATAGATGAGACAGAATTGTGCACTTGCGGTGAGAAGGATTTGTCTACTTATAGATGAGACAGAATTGTGCACTTGCGGTGAGAAGGATTTGTCTACTTATAGATGAGACAGAATTGTGCACTTGCGGTGAGAAGGATTTGTCTACTTATAGATGAGACAGAATTGTGCACTTGCGGTGAGAAGGATTTGTCTACTTATAGATGAGACAGAATTGTGCACTTGCGGTGAGAAGGATTTGTCTACTTATAGATGAGACAGAATTGTGCACTTGCGGTGAGAAGGATTTGTCTACTTATAGATAAGACAGAATTGTGCACTTGTGGTGAGAAGGATTTGTCTACTTATAGATAAGACAGAATTGTGCACTTGTGGTGAGAAGGATTTGTCTACTTATAGATAAGACAGAATTGTGCACTTGTGGTGAGAAGGATTTGTCTACTTAATAGATGAGACAGAATTGTGCACTTGTGGTGAGAAGGATTTGTCAACTTGTAGATGAGACAGAATTGTGGACTTGCGGTGAGAAGGATTTGTCTACTTATAGATGAGACAGAATTGTGCACTTGTGGTGAGAAGGATTTGTCTACTTATAGATAAGACAGAATTGTGCACTTGTGGTGAGAAGGATTTGTCTACTTGTAGATGAGACAGAATTGTGGACCTCTTTGTGTGACCTGAAGGGATTAATACAGTTCATTGTAGCTACAAATGTTGGGGTATGATGTCTTACAAAAGAATGGTGAAAATAAAGAATTGAGACGACAGAATAATTGTAATGGATGAAATAGTGTTCACCATATTGTATCCTTGATCATGAAGTCTCATCTTGATAGTTACTACTTTTAAGTAGGTCAATGTACCACATTATTCACTTTAGTATAATGACAGTTGTTTATATTAGCAGCGGTAGAAATAACCAAATGGATATTGCTCTATGACACATTTTACTTTAATTATAACAGAAACTGTGAGATTTGAGATAGAGTTGTGTTTAGTGCATTTGTCTCATAAACGAGTCATCCTTGAATCAAATTCACCATTTGGTGTAGGGTTTTTCTCAGACTATAATGGCTCTTAAGTGAATTCAGCCTCAACTGGGTACCAGAGAAAAACTGGAAAGTAAAGGCGACCGGCATGCTGACGTCACCCATCATCTGCTGTTAGTTAATGAAAATGGGTTCTTATAACATAAGCTATGCTGTTGTGAATTGTTGGTACAAAAATGTAACATTTCAACAAGTTTTCGTATTAGTGAATTTATTCACCACAACTAGAGAAAATCAACTTTAACATTGATATAACATTGCAGGTAAAAACAGTAGATAGATCAGTTGTTATTTCCCTAACGAACGAAGGTTGACTGAAATGAATTTCTACATTTTCTATCTTTCATAATATTGGTACATTTTGCCACACATTTATGCACCTCTTGATGTGTCCTTCCCACTAATAGTGTTATCTTCCTATTCCTCTCAGCTTTCATAAAAGTAGAATGACAAAAATGGAATATTTGCTTTACGTTTTTGTTTTTTCTATCTCCATACCTGATCTATGGAAATAACAATTTAAAATGTATCTTCTTCTACATTCTCCCACTACGAATTAAGGCATAGTCAGGGCGCCTTGTATTGCTCTTCAACTGATTTTTGTGTGAAGTCCTGCTTTCCTTATTATCAGACTTCAAGAACTAAATGGACTGGAAGACATTAAAAAATAGATATATAAGTAACAATGGATTGCACATGTAATCAAAATGAGAAAATAAAGACGACCAAGTAATGCAATGCAGTTGACACCACAGGAACAACTAAAGAAAAAGGGTTGCCAAAAGGCACATGGAGGAGAACATTTGAGATAGAGATGAAAGACATGTTGAGGTCTAGGTTTTAGGTGGAAAGAAAGGCACATGATCAACTAAGTGGAAATCTTGGTCTCTGCCTTATATGCCCTTGGGCGAAACGAGAACTTATGATGATGATGTCCAGAACACTCGAGAAACAGTGACCCAATATGCGAGTCAGTACTGGCACCCCAGAAACAGGAGATTTCACCATCTGATAGTTTGCTCAGGGCTTGTAAGTTTGTAGTCTTCTGACAAACCTCTTCTTCTTTAGGCTCTGTTTCCCACTTGTTCATATATCTTCTCCTGACAAACCTCTTCTGAATGCTGTGTTTTATTCTTGTTAATATATCTTGACAAACCTCAGTTTCAGTTTGGAATATCTTCATTGCATTCCGGACATGTCCATAGGTGCGCTGATCTCCTTCGCAATATCTCCAACAGCGTCCAGCGACTGACCGTACCAGTTCAATTTTGGTTGATGAGCCAACTATACCTGTCGTACTGTTTTTTTTTGCCACACCAATCTTCAAACCCAGCTCCCGCAATCTAGTAGTTGACATGGATTGGTTTAGATGAAGATTTGTCAAACCTCTTCTTTTGCAAGCTGTTTCTAACTTGACTAGAGTCTTCTAAATATGAAAACAAACTCTGGAGACTACTAGCCTGAAATAAGAGAAATGAAAACTTGTACCTCCTTGGGGGTTAGAAACAATAACAGTTATCAAAAATCAAATCTTAACCAAATGTTCAATAATGTACTCAATGATAGACAAGCATGTTTTATGACCTATTTGTTGCAGGTAACACTCTAATATTGGATGCGGTATATGATTACTAGCCCAGGTGGCTCTTAGCAATATGTTTTCAGTTATAAGCTGGCTTCTTTTGTTCACTAACATACAGAATACATTCTCTTCTCTCTCTCTCTTGTTGAACTTGTCTGAAATAACTAAAACCATTCTATAATGGTGTCTTCTATTGTTAGCTCTTATAGCTGTTTGATTATGCTAGCTCTACTTTCTTACATGAAAGGAAACGAATATATGTTTACATATATCAGCATTTTATATTTATATATATATATATATACAGGGTGTTCAACTTAAAAGCAGCCTATGAATGGAGCTAATCTGGCATATATGTATGGAAATGAGAAGGTTCAGTTATGACGTAGTATAGGTCAAGGTTGTGTGACGGTGTGTAATTGTAGTGCGGAAGGGGTGATGAACAAATGTGACGTAGGACGAGCTAGTCAGAACTGGTTTAAATAGTAAATAAACAAAACGCGATAGGTTATCTGGCAAATTTCGATTTGTCAATGGGGCTGCAATTATCTTGAACACCCTGTAGAAAGAGGGAGAGAGTTAATGTTAAAAAGTCACTAGTTATGATATTATGAATATCAATAGCTTCATGACGAAACCATATTAAAATGGGTCTTAACTTTTCCATTTTTGTTTTGTGTAAAGATGCAGAACTATATGGTAGTTTGATTGTAAATTTAATTTTTTCTTCACTCGTAAATTAGATAAAGAGTTTAATAATTTGCCGCAAATGTGACAACCTGATTTGCCTTTTTGTTCTAACAGAAGGTTTGAATGATCTGAGAAAGGTTGGCCTCAAACATATTGGTATAACATCAAATGCTGTAACATTAGCAAGAAGGCTGCCAGAGCTGAAAGCAGCAGGACTAGATCAGATCAACCTGAGTTTAGACACCCTTGTCCCAGCCAAGTTTGAATTTATCACTAGGAGAAAGGGTTATGAGAAAGTGATTAAAGCCATTGACAAAGCACTAGAGCTGGGGTATGATCCTCTTAAGGTGAGTATTATGTGACAGCTCATTCATTCAGTAGCATGTCCGTTACGAAACTTTACTTTTATGACAGCTTTCTTGAAATCCTTTGAGAACGGTAATGGAAGGTATGGTTCCTGGAGTATAAGATGAAGGTGGCAGTAGGAAATCACAAAAACCTTGAACATGATGCTGGAGGAGACGGGAGAACTTGCCAGAGACCGAGTTTTTCAGGTGGGCTGTTGTGAAAGCGACATTTTACAAGGAACATGCAACTACTTGAGACTGTACAATGAAATATTGAAGATCTATCAATCATATTTTAGTGTGGAGATGGAACATTATTTTATCCCCATATTCATGTTAATAGTGAATATGCATGGTGCATGGTTATTTCTACGTTACAGTACACGTTTTTGTACAATATAAACGGATGAAAAGTAGAATGAGTTATATATGCAATACGCTTGTTTGTAAGATAAACATATTGGGAAAGTATGATGAGTTATATATGCAATACGCTTGTTTGTAAGATAAATATATGGGGAAAGTATGATGAGTTATATATGCAATACGCTTGTTTGTAAGATAAATATAAGGGGGAAAGTATGATGAGTTATATATGCAATACGCTTGTTTGTAAGATAAATATAAGGGGGAAAGTATGATGAGTTATATATGCAATACGCTTGTTTGTAAGATAAACATAGGGGGAAAGTATGATGAGTTATATATGCAATACGCTTGTTTGTAAGATAAACATATGGGGAAAGTATGATGAGTTATATATGCAATACGCTTGTTTGTAAGATAAATATATGGGGAAAGTATGATGAGTTATATATGCAATACGCTTGTTTGTAAGATAAATATAAGGGGGAAAGTATGATGAGTTATATATGCAATACGCTTGTTTGTAAGATAAATATAAGGGGGAAAGTATGATGAGTTATATATGCAATACGCTTGTTTGTAAGATAAATATAAGGGGGAAAGTATGATGAGTTATATATGCAATACACTTGTTTGTAAGATAAATATAAGGGGGAAAGTATGATGAGTTATATATGCAATACGCTTGTTTGTAAGATAAACATATTGGGAAAGTATGATGAGTTATATATGCAATACGCTTGTTTGTAAGATAAATATATGGGGAAAGTATGATGAGTTATATATGCAATACGCTTGTTTGTAAGATAAATATAAGGGGGAAAGTATGATGAGTTATATATGCAATACGCTTGTTTGTAAGATAAATATAAGGGGGAAAGTATGATGAGTTATATATGCAATACGCTTGTTTGTAAGATAAATATAAGGGGGAAAGTATGATGAGTTATATATGCAATACACTTGTTTGTAAGATAAATATAAGGGGGAAAGTATGATGAGTTATATATGCAATACGCTTGTTTGTAAGATAAACATAGGGGGAAAGTATGATGAGTTATATATGCAATACGCTTGTTTGTAAGATAAACATATGGGGAAAGTATGATGAGTTATATATGCAATACGCTTGTTTGTAAGGTAAACATAGGGGGAAAGTATGATGAGTTATATATGCAATACGCTTGTTTGTAAGATAAACATAGGGGGAAAGTATGATGAGTTATATATGCAATACGCTTGTTTGTAAGATAAATATAAGGGGGAAAGTATGATGAGTTATATATGCAATACGCTTGTTTGTAAGATAAACATATGGGGAAAGTATGATGAGTTATATATGCAATATGCTTGTTTGTAAGATAAATATAAGGGGGAAAGTATGATGAGTTATATATGCAATATGCTTGTTTGTAAGATAAACATAAGGGGGAAAGTATGATGAGTTATATATGCAATACGCTTGTTTGTAAGATAAATATAAGGGGGAAAGTATGATGAGTTATATTTGCAATATGCTTGTTTGTAAGATAAACATATGGGGAAAGTATGATGAGTTATATATGCAATACGCTTGTTTGTAAGATAAATATAAGGGGGAAAGTATGATGAGTTATATATGCAATACGCTTGTTTGTAAGATAAACATAGGGGGAAAGTATGATGAGTTATATATGCAATACGCTTGTTTGTAAGATAAACATAGGGGGAAAGTATGATGAGTTATATATGCAATACGCTTGTTTGTAAGATAAATATAAGGGGGAAAGTATGATGAGTTATATATGCAATACGCTTGTTTGTAAGATAAACATAGGGGGAAAGTATGATGAGTTATATATGCAATACGCTTGTTTGTAAGATAAACATATGGGGAAAGTATGATGAGTTATATTTGGACATTTAAGTCATAAAACTGTGATGTTAAATGAAAAAAAAATTGTTTCCTTATGTATGTTAGTAAAGAAAATCCTTCTTGTTAACAAATCTAGAATTGATATCTCTCTCGATCGTTCTTTTCGGCCATTTTGATCATTCTTATTGTGATATATAAACAGCCTTTGCCAAGAACATTTGTTTTACGTCACATCGTCAGTACCATTTGGAGCTCTGGTGCTTGTCCTTCGGCGATGTGTCCGGTTTCAACCAGCGTTTACTGGGTTCGCTCTCCGTTAGCCTTTGACTGTTCCCAGTTAACCTTCAAGGCAGCAGGTTAGAATTGATATGATTTGTGTTGTACTGAAGTCTGCTGAGGACCTATACCTAATTCCGCAACATTATCTATGCCATAATTTGCAAACATTGTAATATGACTTACATAGAGTAAACTGGCAACTAATATGGTGACTGTTTAAGCATGATATATGCAATCGCTCTTTGACTACTGTAGCCACCCACTTTAATCACACTGACTATCTTGGTGCTCGGAACAGCCATCTGGTTGTGTTCCACTTATGACTAGAATTGATTTGTCCTCATATATCATTTTATATCTCTATATGGTACTTTTTTCGATCATTGACTTAAAACACGACTCCCATGTTTCATGATATACTCAGTACCCTTTTTCTCTTGCTGACATATAATTTTTCTTTTTTAGTTCGTTCAAATATTTATGTTATTCTTTCTTTCTTCTTCTTTCTTTTGTCCTTCTCTGCTTTTTTGCCGCTAGGCGTAGCAGGTTTAACTGATGATCGGTTTCCGAGATAATGCACGCTCGGTCGCTTGATATGGTGTGGTATTGTGGAGTTTTAAGATGTCTGTAACTCAATCAACCCATCTTTTTCTTGGTCTGCCCTTTCCTCTTGATGATTCCATTTTCAGGTTGTACGCTCTTGCAACTGGTGTATTCAGGTTCATTCTGACCAAGTGGCCAAACCATTTGAGTCTCTGTTTTTCAATAAATCTAATAGTAGGTGTTGTTCCGACTTTCACATTGCTAATTGATTCTCATCATTTCAAGAGACTGGCCTCTTAACCATTACCTGTTTACCATTTTTTCCATAGCCGCACAGTTGTTGGTGATTGATATGTCTTGTATGATAAAATTCTTGTAGTCAAAATGTTGGTATTGTCCGCAGTTGTACTTTATGTATGTCTTTCTTTCTTTCTCGAATCCTGTTTGCCTCACAGCGTCAGGTCAAGAAGAGATTTCTAAAACGGGCCTTGTATACTTTATGTATGTGATGTACGTAAACCTACAAATCTGAGGTGGTCAGAGCAGATCAGATCTGGAGAAAACTGAGGGGACTCTGTGGTGATACTTAATAAATTGGCGTTTTAGGACAAAGGCATGTATGTGTAGTATCAGATAAACAAACATAAATATGTAACTACCCTACTTGTTTTGATATTTTGACTTGTTTATATCCAGTAATTTATCTTTCAGATTAACTGTGTTGTCATGAGAGGTATCAATGATGATGAAATCTGTGATTTTGTTGCTTTCACTGAGAACAAGGTGAGAAATTAGGACTGGATACATGGATCCTGACAGTGTTTTGTATGTATGACTGGACTATTGAGCTTCTGACAGTACATAACTTGACAGTACATGGGACCATAGACGAAAAAAATAAATAGTAACAAAGCTATGCC
The DNA here is from genome assembly GCA_020796225.1 of Arion vulgaris. Taxonomy (NCBI): domain Eukaryota; kingdom Metazoa; phylum Mollusca; class Gastropoda; order Stylommatophora; family Arionidae; genus Arion; species Arion vulgaris. The sequence continues at coordinate 11,695,571 of CM036754.1, forward strand.
AGGGTCAGTGAGCTAGCATTAATTAAGACCCTATCACACCTCCACTTGGTGGCCCTGGAAACAGACTAGGCTCTTCAGTGTGGCAAAGTTGATGGGGATCGAGGGAGAGCTACCATGCGGTAAGGTAGTATTGTAGACGCAATCATGAATGCTATGTGATCTGTTCGCAACACAGACAAGCAGAATTCCAGAGTGGATGCGTGCACATGTGTCTCCTGGTCAACATCCAAAAAACAAGTAACAAGTACATATACAGTACAAATGATAGTAAGGACTTGGTAGAACAAATCTCCCTCTCATTCTCTTTACTGATGTTCTGTTGTAGAAGACACTGTATACAGAGGAGTTTGGTTGCACCAATAGCTGTAGAACACTTTCTCCCACTTGTACATAAGAGTTACAGGAAATTATGCTGTAGCTGTTTAAAGAAATAAATATGAGAAACAAATCTGTGTAACTTTTATTGACCACCGTACTATCATTTTAATGCTACTGTCACCAGGCCACATATTGTGGCAACCCTGTCTAGAAAGAGTTAATCCTCAGTCTATCTTAGCCCTCTACCTACACCATAACAATGGATGTAATAAGAATTATGTAATACAATATGTTTGAAAAAATATATAATCTCTTTTTATTTCAGCCAGTGGATGTCAGGTTTATTGAATATATGCCCTTCGGTGGAAACAAATGGAGTACAAAGAAGTTTTTTTCATACCAAGACATGCTTCACTTAATTCATCAAAAATGGCCGTCCTTCAAGAAACTGTCTGACAAGCCAAACGACACTTCAAAGGTATTATAAATTCAAATTTAATTTTCTTTTAAATCATTCTTTCTCTTTTTTTTCTTTCTCGTTTTCATTCCTTTTAATTTTAAATGGAACATAAGGCTGTGGCGTACGGTTAACATTTAAATCTGTCTTTATTTAATTCATCAATCTTAATGGAGCCTAATGCAACAATTTTTTTAGCACCATGTCAATTTTTTTATTTCAGTTACTGTAGCAAAGCAATTTTGATAGATTTGGGTTTTTATCCCTAACTCAACCTTCGGGAATCTGGGGAAATATTGTCAAATAGTACCCACATTTGTGCAGATGAGTTACTGATAAGTTTTTACGAACATAAAATCCAACTTGATAGTACCACATCTGCTGAGTTGTTCTATAGAATGGTTTCATGGTTTCATAGAATGGATTGCTTATAAGGAAGAACATTAGAGCAGACTTGTTCCAGTTTTAAACAATAGTTCTAGCTATTTGAATGCCCAGAGTTTGAAAAAAAAAGGAATGAATAACACTGAAGATTAATTTCAGATGTTAGCAGAATGACGGTGCATATTTGAAATGTCATTCACAGAGTTGAATTGGCCAGTATTATTGATTTTAACATATGTAGGGCTTGGCATTGTATGCTTGTTTACTCCAGAGAAGGCAGAAACTAATTTTGTGGATGGTTTGAGGAGAGACAGAACTGTTTACTCATGTGAACAGTTTTGAGAACTCAGTGGAAACCAAGTAGTCAATGAAGAAGAGTTAGAACTGATCTTGTAATAAAGCAAAAATGTAGTAAATTGAATATATTTTACAGATGTAGGAAGATGATCTATTGCAGTGATGTATGTAAAATAAATGTTCAACAATATGAAGAAATGACAGATCCAATAAAGATATATGGAATGACAACTCCAACAAATACACACAAAATGGCAGCTTGTAGATTTGCATGACAGTGGAAGCTTACATAGTAGCATGTCAGTCTAAAAACTGAAAGGATCTAAAGCCGAAGGATTTACTTCATTGCAGCAGGTTTTACCCCGTATGACTCAGTTCCCTCTATACAGAACTGGCATGCCACCTGTCTAGAGTATTACACAAAGCACAAACTCCTTAGCTCCGGCAACAATCCTTAGAGGTCTCTGGAAAAAATGCACTCGTGAACATAGCAGCGTAGTCCAGATTCAAACCCATGACCTTCAGAATGCAAGACAAGGACTTAACCACTTAGCCACAGAGACTCCTGCATGTCAGTATGATAGTTTACAGTGTAGTATGACAGCTTACATAGTTGTATGATAGTTTACAGTGTAGTATGACAGCTTACATAGTTGTATGATAGTTTACAGTGTAGTATGACAGCTTACATAGTTGTATGATAGTTTACAGTGTAGTATGACAGCTTACATAGTTGTATGATAGTTTACAGTGTAGCATGACAGCTTACATTGTTGTATGATAGTTTACAGTGTAGCATGACAGCTTACATTGTTGTATGATAGTTTGCAGTGTAGCATGACAGCTTACATATTTGTATGATAGTTTACAGTGTAGCATGACAGCTTACATAGTTGTATGATAGTTTACAGTGTAGCATGACAGCTTACATAGTTGTATTATAGTTTACAGTGTAGTATGACAGCTTACATAGTTATATGATAGTTTACAGTGTAGTATGACAGCTTACATAGTTGTATGATAGTTTACAGTGTAGCATGACAGCTTGCATTGTTGTATGATAGTTTACACAGCATACGGCAGGTTTCGGAATGAGTGGATGTCGTCAATAGAAGTTTCTAACCTCCAGCGGCTTACGTGGATATACTGTCCTGGGCATGCGGGTGTTTACGGTAATGAGAGAGCGGACAGGCTTGCATCAACAGCATCGATTGTTGGGGAGTTGAAGATGGATAAGGGGATGTTCTTTGGTCTCTTCACGACTCTCTGTTGGATGAGGACACTAAAATCGATGTTGAATCGATCAAGCGATTTAAGCAGTTTGGAGTTACCCGTTGTTCAAGTCGAACTGGATGCCTGAGAGGCAGAGTGAGAGGTGTGTTTAATCAGCGAGCAACAGGAACCATCAGTATATCAGTATGCATACTCTTCGATATCTGGGGGAGACTGAGCACCTATGGGTCTGCCCGGAGTGTAATGACGTCAGTTTAGTAACCAATAACCAATGATAGTTTACAGTGTAGCATGGCAGCTTACATAGTTGTATGATAGTTTGCAGATTTGAGGATAGCTTAGAGTTCAATGACAACATACAAAGTTGCATGATAATGACAGCTTGTAGAGTTGTGTGACAGTTGGGGGTTTGAGATGTTAGATATTGGTGGTGCCTCTGGTTAAGGTGACTCAAATGCCCTTTTCATGGCAGTTTACCAACCTTTGGTCCAAATTTAACACCCAACTCTCACCAGTGGCTTATAGCAGCTGTTAGCTTGCAACAGCGGCAACCTTATAGGCAATAACTTTAATAAAAAATAAAAACCAAGTTAGAATAGTTGATCTGGTCATAAAATAATTAGTGAGTTCAGGTATGTCTATACATTATGTGAAGACTGGACTTGACAGACAATATGGAGGAAACCATATGGTTTAATGGGTAAGACAGCATTTAACAGCAATTCACTTTGAAGTGTCAGGAGCATAATGAGGCAAATAGAACTCCCTGGTCATCCATTGCACTTGGATCTGTTTGCAATTGTGTTGACCTTTCTTGTCACTGTATTTAGGTGGACCCAGGAGAGAGAGTGAGGTTGACAAAATGCGCAACTCTTGCTCACTTTAAACCAATTCACAGCGCATATTATTTTTTCATCCTGTTGTTTGACAGCGACAGCTTACAGAGCGTTATCTTCTTCTTCGAATGCTCCATATCGACCACTTGTTAAACCACTCTTTGTGATCTGTATGTGATCCAAGCCTAAGAGCGATTGTATACTGTGCCAGTTATATGCCTACAAGTAGGCCAGCACATCCTATTTCTGTGACACTTTTTATTTACTAGAGTAGTTTCCCTAGTGACACGGTCTATTAACCACAACGTTCTGAGTTCGAATCACGCTGCGGACAGTTTGGTTGCAAATTGTTTCACGTGGATTTTTACAAAAGGACAATGGCACCACCCGTTCAGAAGCAATGGCAAACTACTGAACGCAATAATGCCTAGAAAAATCACAAACAGCGTTAAAAGCTGGGGTTGATTCGCAAAGTCCTGTAAAGGATATGCAATTAACTTTAGTTTCCCTAGATCCCAACCTCGTTGCCTCTTATGACATGCCTTGTAGGTCGCAGTGTTAATATTCTTTGCACTCCAAGTGAGCCACGGCAAACACGGGCAAGTGAGGGGTATAATAGTGCTTACTGTTATATGACACTAATAGCTTACAAGTTTTTATGACCATATGACAACTTGTATAGTTGCAAGATATTAGCAACTTACACATATAACATTGTCAATTATCTATCACTGGTTCTGTAATTTCAATAACAATTAGGCATACAAGGTACCAGGTTTTGCTGGGCAGATTGGTTTCATCACATCCATGAGTGATCACTTCTGTGGAACATGCAACAGGTTACGACTAACAGCAGATGGCAACCTCAAGGTGAGTGACCATCTATATGACCTCTCATGTTGTTGGATACCTAACTTCTTATATACTATTAAACTTTATGATCTGTACCTCATTGCTTGTTTCTCCATATGCTTATTACCTTTTTCTGTCCTCTGTAGCTAACTTCTATTTTGTTCTCAATGCATGTTCTCTTGTGTATTCCCCATCCAAGTCATTTTACTACATTGATTGTATTTGTTGATTGATTGAGTGATAAGATTACCATAACTGCACTTTGGTCAATGACCGTGTGTGCTCTGATCTCTTTCTTACTCAGGAAAAAATCTCAACTGCAGTGTACACACCGTGTAGTAGCACCAGTTTTGGTCCCAATTAAATTTTGAGGGTAGTAAAAATTTGTAAACTTTTTTTTTTCTTAAATTGGTAGCAAACGTTTTTGCCTTGACAGCAACTTTCCAGCCTATTAATATAAGTTGAACTGTCAAAGTTTTTTTTACATGTTCAACTATAACACAAGACCCACATTTTATCATTTGTCTCCGATAGGACTAGAAACTCGATCTCACCTACATTGAAATTATGAATTGCTAGAAAATAACCCGACCGCTTCACACAGGATTCAAACTCAAGTTCTTTTGTAGTGTAAAGAGAGCACTATACTTCAACATCGCAGAGACTACTACAGAGAGCTAGCTTCTGGCAAAAGATATGTGGGAACCTTTCTTCATTATCTACAAGGATGTCTGCAAATGAGACTCAACAACATTAGACCTGAATACTTCTCCAAACTAAGAAGAGTTTGCTGGTAACAGGTCCAACTTGTAGCAGACTATGGTCTGAGAACTGATGAACCAGACTAAAGTTGATTTCTTATATATATTAAGCCAGGAGTAAACAGCAACTGATATAACAAATTTAACATGACCTCTCTCTTCCCTTGGGCATCCAACGTCTCTAAAAAATAACAGACAACCATCCTGCTGTTCATATGTAGACCTCTCAACTGGAGTCAAAATTACATCAGCTAAGAATATATGGAAGAGTGTAGGGTTTTTTGTTTGAAATGTTTGAAAATTGATCTTTGAAGATAAACAAGATTAACCCTGATACTGAATGGCGCAACAGGAATAGAGGAAAGAAAGCAAGAAAGAAAGACATTTGACAAGCCAAATTTGATTAAATCTTTTAGGAAAATGTTTGGCTTATGTTTGACAAATTTCATGAAATTATGACAGAAATTTTGTTTAGTTTTATGTTTGAGAAGTCATATTTTGTTTATATGAATGAAAATATTTTGTTTGGTTTCATATTTGACAAGTAAAGTTTCATCAATGTGAACTGTTGCCTTTGTCATATTAACTGTTCAGTTTGTGACAGGTGTGTCTTCATGGAAATTCTGAGATCTCCCTTCGGGATGCAATGAGAAAAGACCTGCCAGATGAAGAGTTGCTGGAAGTAATTGGTGCAGCTGTCAAACGAAAAAAGAAACAACATGCAGGTAGATATAAAAGTGGTAGTTTTTTGCGCTTGTGTTTTTGTTTTTTTAAATCTTGTTTTGTCTCACATCGTCAGAATCAGAAGAGATTTCTAGGATGGTCTTTTGTGTGCGCTTCATAAATAGTGTGTTTTTTTACACTCTCTGTGAGGTCCACCTTTTGCGTGGACAGCCTTTTGCTTTGTATCCATTGAATAGGATGAGCTGTGCACAACAGGCCAAAAAAACAATGAATAAGATTAAAATTTGTCGTCATGTTCAGCAATCCGGTGCTCATCAAGACTTTACTCCACTTCATTATTGTGACTTTAGAAACAGTCTACATCATTCCAGTCTGGCAAAGTGAGATGGAGTCGAAAAAAAGACATCCACCTCTGAAAAATGCTGTATCTGCAAGCACAAACTTGTGTGCTCTGAATGGGAACAGTTCACTAGACGAACAGCATCACAGAGCTGTACCTCATCAAAACAGTTGAAACTAAAGGATAGACAAATTATTTGCGGTGAATTTATTATGTTTTGTACCATTGTTGCAACTGTGTGTATGCTCAGACGTGAATTATTTGCTATCATCATCACAGTCATATCTACCACCAGGCGAAACACATAAAAAAACAAAGTACTGTAGTTTTACAAAGTACAAAAACAATAGACCAACGTTTGACCAAAAGGCCTTTATCAAGCAACGCATACAACAGAAGTAAAGAAATTCAGACTTTTTTATGGCAGACATAACATGTACAATCAGACATTAAATCCTTAACGGACCTAAAATGGGATTTCTGCGGAGACTGACAGAATCATATGGGGTAATCCTGGTTTAATGAAGTTGATCCTTCCTTAGTGTTGTCAGTATTTCATACTATTAGTGTTGTCAGTATTTCATACTACTAGTATTGTCAGTATTTCATACTATCAGTGTTGTTAGTATTTCATACTATCAGTGTTGTCAGTATTTCATACTACTAGTATTGTCAGTATTTCATACTATCAGTGTTGTTAGTATTTCATACTATCAGTGTTGTCAGTATTTCATACTATCAGTGTTGTCAGTATTTCATACTATTAGTGTTGTCAGTATTTCATACTATTAGTGTTGTCAGTATTTCATACTATTAGTGTTGTCAGTATTTCATACTATTAGTGTTGTCAGTATTTCATACTATTAGTGTTGTCAGTATTTCATACTATTAGTGTTGTCAGTATTTCATACTATCTGTGTTGTCAGTATTTCATACTATCCGTGTTGTCAATATTTCAAACTATCAGTGTTGTCAGTATTTCATGCTATCAGTATTTCATACTATTAGTGTTGTCAGTATTTCATACTATTAGTGTTGTCAGTATTTCATACTATCAGTATTGTCAGTATTTCATACTATCAGTATTGTCAGTATTTCATACTATTAGTGTTGTCCGTATTTCATACTATTAGTATTGTCAGTATTTCATACTATTAGTGTTGTCAGTATTTCATACTATTAGTGTTGTCAGTATTTCATACTATTAGTATTGTCAGTATTTCATACTATTAGTGTTGTCAGTATTTTTTTATCTTGTTTCATGCAGGAATGACTAATTTATCCAACATGGAAAACAGACCGATGATACTGATTGGTGGATAACACATACTGAGCTACAGCATATGCATCATCATCATCAAGCAGACATTTGCGTAGGAATGGATATAAGCATGAAAGATTATTTTGTCTACAGTTACTTCAGAAAAATTAAAATGATGATCCTGAAGTTTGTTATCTATTTAAGTGATTTCCACGATTGGCTGCAAGCACCACAGATGTCGCCACTGTTCCGAACCGGTTATGTAGAAATGTTGTTAACTCCTTGTGTACCAAACGCCGCACTAAATGGCGTTTTTTATAGTAAAAACACATGCCCTGGTCCACTAAAAGTTAATTTATGAATTGAAAACAGCCTGTGAATATTTTAATAACGTGTGTATATTATTCTACAATGTACACATCTGCTCAAATCTATGTTTTAAATAAAGGGAAATAGTGCTTTATTTATTTTATATTTTATTTACTTTATTAATTTCATAGCGACTCGGGTTTGCACTAGTTTGAGAACTGCCGATCCATAGTTTTTTAATTAATCATTTGTATATTGAGCCATCACCGACATTAGTGGAAACCTATGCAATCAGAGGCATGCACTTACTTATCCTGGCAATGAGAAATGGTTGTTAAAGATTAGCACTTCCTTATTTACTACAATGTGGTGGTTGGTCATCTAAGCTGATGACAGAATATTCAGCTCTGCCACAAGGCTCTCCTCTTACACCAGCCTTATTCATCATATACACAATGATGGTGGACTTAAAAAGATGTATACATCAGAGTGCCCTATGATTATCATATATACCAGCTTATCAAACTCCAGGTTTGATAAGCTGGTATATATGATCTGTTCATATATACTCTATTCATAAGATGGATAGCTGCTGTGTTGTTCAAGAGGAAGGTTGTACCATGATTTGTGTTGCTGTGTTGTTCAAGAGGAAGGTTGTACCATGATTTGTTGGTTGGTCATCTGAGCGAGTGACAGTATATTCAGGTTTGCCACAAGGCTCTCCTCTTTCGTCAACCTTATTCAACATATACACAGTTACAATCACAGAACAACAACTTGGTGGAAGAGTTAGAACATTGTCATTTGCTGATGACATTTTGGTTTATAGACAGGGGAAAGACAGGAATGAAATTGCTGGTGAGATACAGGGGGAACTTGACCGCACCACAGACTGGTGTGATGCTTCTGAAGCATTAGTCAATCCTACAAAAGCAGCAGTAACATGGTTCTCCCTTAATAACCACACTGTTAATGCATATACGCCTGTTGTGAGGCTGTACGGTGTTGATATATCTGAAGCTAAATTGATTAAATATTTGGGTGTGAAATTTGACCCCAGATTGTGTTACAGGGACCATGTTGAGTATGTCATTGTCAAGGAACGTAAAGATCTAGTGGCAGTGAGAATCATTGCAGCTGCCAATATCGAGCAATGGCTGCTTATCATCCTGTACCAGGCACTGGTCCTTTTAACCATTGAATATGCAATGGCGATCCTCACTGTTAGTGAGGTTCACATTGAACGACTGGAGAATATACAGAATGAAGGTATGCTTATCATTCTGGGTTGCACTATGGAAGCACCCTCTGTGGCGATGAGGTTTCTTCTTGACTTCCTGATCATGGAGTATTAGAATAAAGTTAGAGATTGTGCGAATCTCAAAATAAGTGCTAAAAAGACATCCACTGCATGAGGTGCTCAGTATCAGAAGTGGGAGTCGATTAAAGTGGACCAAGTCGTAGGTTGGCCGTGTAGCAGACATTGTTCAGCTGGTATGTTGACTCACGAATATTGACCCTGGGCAAGAATGGACACTGGAGGCTTTGCTTAAAGTGGTTGAATTAAATGTCCTGCTGCCATTTTGTACTGTCCTTCCATTCACCTACATTATATAAGCCTACCCAGATCGCACTTTTGAAATCACTGAACCATAAATCTATATGATAAAGTCACAATATAGATGAGACTGCAGTAAAACTATTTGATTGGCAAAACACGTAATCACAAAGTACTGTAGTTTTACAAATTACAAAAACAATGACAAAATACAGCAACGTTTCGACCAACAAGGCCATTATGAAGCAAACGAACAACAGGGGTGATGAATTTTTAAAAACATATGGATGACCACATACAAACATTTCTAATGAAAATCTGGGAATAAAAACGAATAACGAAATAAATGTAACACAAAAAACACACATAATAAACTAGAAATAGAAAAGAAGAGAAACAATGAAAGATCAAGTAAATATATAACTTGAATACATGCAACATATGCACATATAGATTACAAGGCATGAGAAGAGAAAGTACTAAGAAGCATAGGAATGTAACACGTTAAGCCCACGTGGTCGCAAGGTACCATACAACGAAATCAACCGATTCTCCAGAGCAAATCGTCGAGGAACATGATCGAAGAGCTGTGACTTGGACATCGTGAGCTCCTAAATGGCCAGTATCATTTAAATGGGTGGCTACAGGGTCACAGATCATTGGCGTATGTCGCGCAAGTGTTGGGCAAATCGGTCACTGAGCCTCTTGCCTGTCTTGCCGATATAAACCTTGTTACACCGCTTACAGATAATGGCATAGATAAGATTACGGGACTCGCATGTCACCTTGGCGGGTGTACCCATCAATATTGTTCCTAATTTCAGCAGCGGTAACTGTCTAGGACCATTTCCTGTAGTATCTGACCAAGGTGACTATAACCTTTATATTGTTATAGTTTTAACTGGTGATCCATGAGGGGGGTCTGTTGCTTGGTCTGATAATGTGCTAGTGTTTTGTTTTATCCATATAGTCCATTTGATGTTCCTATGTACGATAGTGTATCTAGATCAACATCTCTTTCATTCAACAGTAATATATATCAAACGAACATGATGTATTCATTTCATATTCCTTTAATCAGATGTTACAATTTGTGGACAATACACACACACGTCCGTCAGTATCCACTGTTTATATCCGTCTCTTCATCTTGTCACTACGTCGCTAAGCAGTACTAACAACCTACGTCAACTAGTTTCACTATGTCAATGTCTCGTTCTAGTGTTGCTATCTGCTTATAATGGACAGTTTTGGTGTGCAAACACTAAGTCTCTACTTATCTCCCTTTTACAAGCCTATCTCTATCTAAACTACCTGTCTAGTCTGTTAGCTACTACCTTGGAGCTGGGGCTACTACAATATGGTCATTCATCATCGTGATCGATATGATCAAGTCCACAGATCTGAGAAACAGTAGCTCTGCTTCTACAATCCAGTACTGTATTCTCTTTAACCCTTTGCTGCTAAGGACAAGTATAGACGTTTCCCCATTGACTGCTAAAGATGCGTTAACACATCTGTTATTATCTCTCCTCTTTGGGCTAAAGATGTGTTAACACATTATACATTTCTACTGTCACTGCTATAGGTTTTCATTCACATTTGTGACCTAGAAACAAAGAGTAGCTATTTTAGATCCCTCTTCGGAAAGTATATAGCAGCGAAAGGGTTTTATTTTCTGCCTTTACCTTTTGTCACAAAGTCATGTAGTGGTAGCCATCTATCAGCATTGACATATAAGCATGCCTTCACCTGAGCAATCTTGTGTCATTTAGAAATGTCTAGTAAATTAAACATGTATCTCATAGCTCGACATGAACTGTATCTTATGCACCCAAGGATCGGCCTCATAGCTTCATTCTGTAACCTGATCATATATTAATAGTGATTATGCGTCGGTAGTGATCACTTTTAGTGGGATGTCTGTAGCTGATGCAGTAGTGAGCTCGATCACAACCCAAGTGTACCTGGTTCAAATTCAACAGCGGGCAGTTTGAAAGCAAATTTGTTCCCGTGGATTTTTACGAACTGGGAAAAATAGAACTCACCATTCAGAAAGCAATGGCAAACTACTGAATGTATAAGTGGTGCCTAGAAAATGAACGACTCATTTACTGTGGTTGATAGCTAATTCCTATAAAGGATATGCCACAATTTTCATTTATCAGTGATCACTTTATTGATAATATTTGAGTTTCTTGTTTACTATTGTTGATACTGTGTTACCTGCCTTTTCATTATTAATTGATCTCATGTGAATAGAAAGCACAACATTTGTTATAATCAGAGAAGAAATCGTTTTTGTAATTTTCTCATTTCTTTAACTTTTAATGACTGTCATATATTTACTTTGTTTTCATGTGATTTTCTCATTATCTTCACTTTAATGATTGATGATTGCATCATGTTGACATTATTTGCCTGTGATTGTCTTATATCTTCAACTACTTATGATTGCTATATTTTCTTGTGTTTTTTCATGCAAAATTGTCCCTATTTATTTAGAACTGTTGTGAGTATCAAATTAACTATGAAAGATGTTCAGATTTGAGTTTTATGACTGAAGCCGCCAGTCGTTACGGGCCCAAATTTGGGGTGTAAAGAATAGAACCACTGTTACCTGCCACGCATGTCGTAAGAGGCAACTGAGGAGGTTTGGCTGAAATCAGATGCATGTGTCCTAAACGTGTAGAAGTCTATACGTTTAGGGGCCTACCAAACCAATGTGCAACGTATACACGTTCTTGGCAAAGATCACACATATCACAAAGAGTGATTAAAATTGGTCGAAAAGAACAAACGCAAAGAAGAAGAAGATGACTGAAGCAATACAATTTAATAGTAGCTAATCGCAAGCGATGTTGACAACAGCCTCAGATGTGCATTGTAGCACCTTTCTGGTGTGAACAGAGGTTCTACAGTACAATCCTTGAACATAACCCCCTACCACTGGTATACATGATCAAAGTTGGACATGTGGGTGTTGTGTGTTAGTCTTTTCTCTGCGCCTCAGCCATGCTGTGGTTTTCAGCTATGCAAGTTCCTCTTATGTTGTTGCGGTGCACATTTGGTGGTCTTGTGCAAGTAATTCCCAGCAAATGTCTATATCCAAGCATTCTAGAGTCCCTTTAAGTGCATTTTTAAGCTATTTGTTCTATCCATTAACTGGTTGTTTGCCACCATCTAGCTCACCATACATCAGATATTTTGGGATCAATTTATGAGGCATCTGTGTAACTTGAGCAACCTATCTTCTCTTTTTTTTTTTTTTTTTCTTTCGTCCGCTTTCAACTCAGACGAAGTTTCATCTCTGAAACTGATTTTTGCGTGAAAATCTGTTTTCCAATTTCTTACAATGGCAGCAGCGTGCACATTGTAAATTACTACACTGGCAGCCGTGTGCTCAATGTACTCGTAATTAGTATTCCCTCGCCATACAGGCAGATTTTCTCCGACTTCAGAGGTACTCATGTTATCGTCCTGAGTAAGACCAGGGGACTTGAACAAATGCCGGACAGTAGGTTCGAACCCGAGCTATGAGGCGTCTCACAGCTAGCAGGCCGAGCTACTATCAACTACTCTAGGCAGTCCCCGAGCAACCTATCTCACATGGGCTTTCTGCCACAGAAGGATACTTGGGATCTTGGATCTCATGAGGACTTCAGTATCTGGAATTTTGTCCTGCAATTTATTTTGAGCAGTCTGCAGCGATAACTTGTGTGGAAGTGGTTTAGTTTTCTTGCGTGTCTACTATACACTGTCCATGTCTCACTGGGGTACAAAAGAGGGGTGAGCACTATAACCTTTTAGCTTTCTGGCAATGCAATAAAGTCTAGCAAAAAGCTGATGGCATGTTCTGGATGCAACTCAGAACTGTGTGATCATTATTGGAATCTTTCTACCATCGTTCTCTTCGGACAAGCTGAAGAAAGTGTTGAATAAGTTGTGTCACATTTGACACTGATATCTGCACCTTTTGATCCAATACAGACATTATCAGAACATCATTTGTAGAACTGGCTTTTTTCTTTCCATCTTCAATCCCTACTTGTTTGTTCAGACAGCAGTGACCCAGCCAAGGTCACGACTTGGACATGGAGCAGCATCTCTGCTCTGGTTCGTTGACCCTGACATCTCATTCACAGTTTCTTAAATCCCATTCTACATTTAGATCAATATTTCAGACAATCGTCATCCAATTTTCATTAATTTTTTTAAAGTTAAGTTATGTTATGTTTACCTCAGGTAGTTGTAACTCATTAGTCAAAATATGCATTATGTAAATTCTATTTGTAATAACTAGTGCAAGAATGTCTTCATTTAGTAAGGTATTGCTATTTTAACATTTCCTTTTTTCATATCTGTTGCTGTGGAGACAGGTTGAGTCGCTCATGTAGGATTTCAAGATGTTTATGATTATTTGTTGCTTTGTTCAAAACATTTTCTGAACAGTCAAACTTGTTAACAAAATAAGTAGTGCTTTTCTTTGTTTGACATTAACCTATTATCCATATATCATCATCATCAGGAGCTGTGCCGGCTGGCGTAGGTGATCTGGATCCCCACAAATCTCTGGTGTTTGCTATCATCTCAGATGCTGATGCTCTCACGGGCAATGAAGTCAGGCTATCCAAAATTTTCTCCCCGTCTTCCTCTGCCTCGTCTCCCCTCAATTTTACTGGTTATTACATTGTGTTCTAAACCTTCCTTCCTCATCATCATGCCCACAAAATGATGATGTATGTATGATGATCCATATATATATATAAGATTGGTTATTGGTTACAAAACTGACGTCATTGCACTCCGGGCAGACCCATAGGTGCTCAGTCTCCCCAACAGATATCGAAGAGTATGCATACTGATGGTTCCCATGGCTCTTCTTTTGTATGCATATTTTCTTGTCTGATCTGCTGGAGGACCAGTCAATGGTACACGAACCCTGTAGCATCGGCTGGAGCTCATTACATATAATACAAATTAGACAGCAATGTAAACCTGGAAACAAAGAGCATGTAACATTATAATTGGTGTATAAGATAAGATAGATACAATAAGATAAAATTTGATAAGATTAGATAGATACAATAAGATAAAATTTGATAAGATAAGATTAGATAGATACAATAAGATAAAATTTGATAAGATTAGATTAGATTGACCAATGTGTAACCTTTAGTAAGTTGTTCCTTGTGAAGTCTCTTCTTATTGCTGCGAAAGTTTTTCTTTGTGTATCTCAAGATATCACTTTAGATTGCACTTTGCCAGAGTGGTTACCGGGGCCCAAATTTGGGGTGTAAAGAATCAAACCACTGTTACCTGCCATGCATGTTGTAAGAGAAGACTAAGGAGGTTTGGCTGAAATCGGATGCATTTGTCCTAAACGTGTAGAAGTCTATGCGTTTAGGGGCCTACAAACCAATGTGCAACGTATACACGTTCTTGACAAAGATCAAACATATCACAAAGAGTGATTAAAATTGGTCATAAAGAACAAACGCAAAGAAGAAGAAGAAGATTGCACTTTTGTTTGATTTGATAAGAGGCCACATCCTCCTACAACTCTGGACATATTTCCAGTGCCTTAATACTCTCATTTATGTACCTGTATTGTTATGCAAGATGCCAAAATAACTGTTTAAGATGATTATTAAGTTCGTAAATTTTGTGGTTTCAAATGTTTAGTGTTCAGTGTTATAATATTTAGTTCATCAGAAGTTTCATATTTAAAAAAAGAAATAGAATGTGTGAGTTATATAATGTCCCTCACTTCACTATGTGATATGTATATATATTCCTCTGGTACTGTTATATGTTACATCTGTGGTTAAGCCTTTGCCTTGTGAGTCGATGGTCATGGGTTCAAATCCGAACCATTCTGTTCTTGAGTGCAGTTTTTCCAGAGACCCCTAGGATTATTGCTGGAGCTACGGAGTTCGTGCTTTGTGCAATACTCTCTGCATGTAGCGTGCCATTTCTGCGGAGGGACCGAGCCATATGGGGTAAAACCCGGTGCAATGAAGTCAATCCTTCGGCTTTAAAACCCTTTAACATAAGGCCTGCAAGTAATTTCTTCATACCGCTCTGTCCTGGACAACTCATTGAATCTCTTCTATAGAATTTAGTCTGATATGTCTTGCCTCTTTCAGCAAAGTTTTTTTCAGGTTTCAGGTTGCCCTCTCTTTCTTGAACCCTTTGCCTCCCCCTTCAATGCCTGCTTTGGTATTCTTTGATCATTTCTTCTCAAGGTGTGCCTCTCCATCATATCTCCATCTTCTCCTTCTTATAACAGTTGTTACTAGCGGTTGACCAGATATGTAATATGTATAGTTAAATTAAAAAACATTTTCCGTAGCCTTTTGAGACCTTAGAGTATGTAGTACGTGTCACTTCATATTTCTAGACCATAGTGTGCAGGAGGTAGGAGTGCCAATTCCTGTCCTTAGGTGTGGAACATCGAGTGTGAAATTTAACCCACAACCCTTTTGAGTCTGAGCCGATAGGCGGACGATTGCTCTAATCCATCCCACAATATGTATAGTTACACATACAAAATAACATGCACATTGTTACCCTTAATTGTTATAGTAAGATTATAACAAGTAATCAACCTACCATATATAGAATCTGGACCCAATCTACACTAGACAAGTTGCCAAGCTGACCTATTTCATTTGGACCTTCTCATACAATTTGTGTCTTCCTCAAACTATAAAAATAGAGTTGCTCGTTATTCAATATTCAAATTGTACATTCATTGCCTTTGCTAAATAGAAAACGTTCCAAATGTTTAATCAACTATCATAAATATTTAATCATCGTAATTACAAAATAACATCATGTCCCGGCAGATGAAATATTTTAGCCACGTTAAATGTCACAGTGGTGCGGAGAGAGCAGTAATGGAAGACATGGTTCCTGGAGTTTATGTTATGCAATTGACATCATGGCACATTGGGCATTCTCATGCGTTCTCTGCCCTCCACTGCAGCAGCCATCCTAAGGTCCACTTGCTTGCCGTACCCATGAGAAGTTGGGTAGTATCTTCTCTCTCTACCACGAAGACAACACTGTCTGGCATGTCCAAACTTAATTCCTAATTCTTGCATTCGCTCCAGTGTCTGAAATTTGCCCATATCACATAAATGAGCGTGTACTGCATTTATGACATTGGTTCTGTCCATACTTCTGCCAGCTTGAGTCAGGACATTGTTTGCAAGAAAGTGAGCATGTTCGTTGGAGCATGTTCATTGCCCTGCACTCCAGTGTTTCCTGGCCACAGCCAAGCCAAGTTTTAACAAAGTCAGTCTTGCAATGTCTTGGCTAGGATAATATATTATGTCTTGACTGGAGTTGATCTTGTGTATAAATTTAGTCCCTAAATCCCTACAGTGGCTAAAGACTCAAACATACTCATGACTGCAGGCTCAGTGACTCTGTGAGCATGATACAGAAGATCAAGACCGTTTATGTCTGAAGGCAGTGGATGCAATTAATACAACATGTGACAATCCAGGCATTTAAATTTTAGTCCCAGGTCATTCTGGGTTGAAGGGCAATGAGAGAGAAGATGCACTGGTGAGCAATGCTACGATCGAGAATGGGTCTTCTATGGATAAAAGCATCATCATCAATGCTCTAAAAGAAAACATACGCTGTGAAGATTTCAACGAAGAAGATAAAGGGTATTCTCTATCTCAGTTGTGCAAGTTATGTACACCGATAGCTGCGGCAAGACAGGAAAAACATAATAGAAACCCCAGTAGATACATCAACCAACACAGAATGGGAATTGTTAATCTAAACACACTGAAATACATGCTTGGGAGGAGATCAGAGCAATTATGAACATGTCCGATATACAATGAAGATGATCCTCAAATGAACAATACTCGTCTGTCATGCATGTGTGTGTGTGTATATGTAGATGTGAATACAATTGTGTGTCCAGGCATATGTGTCTTGATGATAAATAATCTTGTGATGAATAGTTGTTTGAATGAAATTTGTTCTCAGATAACGTTATGATTTTAGCTATGATCCTTGTTTATCAAGGAGTGGTTAGCTGAACAGTTAGGAGACTGGTCTTTCAATCTTGACATGTGAGTTTGAGTATGCTATGATCTGTTTTTTCCCTTTTCAAGTATTATGTAAAAATCAAATATGCGTAATACCGGAGAATAGCATATATTTTTCTACCTTAAATCCCACCTCTCGCACAAAATGAGCAATAGCAAAGTTGTGTTTTGTTTTAATTTACAAATGATTAATTATGCATATTTGAAGTCAGATTGTTAGCTTTTTCATTTCTACAGAACTGACATCATGTACAATATTCTATATCTCACCCGTGTGTTGCCAGGGCCCGCAAGGGAAGTAAAGAATAGGACCCCTGACCTACAAGAAATGTCGTAAGAGGTGACTGATGTAGGACCCTAGGAAGCTACCCTAGTAAATAAAAAGCATCGCATAAAACGGATGTGCTAGCCTACTTGTAGGTGCATAACCGGCACAATGTACAATCGCTCTTAGGCTCAGATCACATACAAATGGCACAGAGTGGTTAAGAAGTGGTCGATATGGAGCGCTCAATGAAGAAGAAAGATGATGTATTCTCTATCTGTTCACGAGGTTGACCTACATTTGTTGTAAAGCTCCTTTAGACAAGAAGAGAAAATTGCTATAAAGTTATGTTTTGTTTCATTTACCAACACAAGAGAGAGGAAACTGCTGCAAGTTTTTGATTTGTTTCATTTACCAACACGAGAGAGAGGAAACTGCTGCAAGTTTTTGATTTGTTTCATTTACCAACACGAGAGAGAGAAAATTGCTGTAATGTTATGTTTTGTTTCATTTACCAACACAAGAGAAAGGAAACTGCTGCAAGTTTTTGATTTATTTTATTTACCAACACAAGAGAGAGGAAACTGCTGCAAGTATTGTAATTTTTTATTTACTTACCCTCATGGACACATGATAGTTGGACAATTATGTATTCTTGTGAATATACCAAATTATTTCCTGTAGATTTATCCAACCGGTGTCCTCATGTATGATATTACTTTCCTTGTGTTGTATTGTTTAAATTGTGACATTAGCATAAACTCAAGGTGTATGAATATTCTCATGAGAACGAGGTCAACAAATTAGTCATTATTTTGTAACAGATGTAACCTCTCTTATTTTGTTTTGAGAATATTTGATCATTTTAAGATAAACAGGATCACTTGTTGGTATTTTGTTCTGTCTAGCTTTTGATAACATTAAATAAATTGAGATCAGATTTGTTTTTATATTATATATATTGGCGTCCGGAGGGTTAATATGTCTACATTCACTGTGGAACATCCAAGGTTTATCCAGATGAAACAGAGTAGAATATGGAGAAGGAAGTAATTTGTTTTTTGTAAAGTAATAAAGTAGTTAGCATGTGACAAGTTATAAAAATACAGTAGACTATAGGCCGGAATTAAAGCGCAACCGACACTCTCAAGCAACTGACACTCTAAAGCAACTGATACTCTCAAGCAACCTGCAAACAAATAATCATACACTGTACTTTAAATCAAATAAATTTCAAGTGGAAATGTCAGTTTAAACTTAATGTGCATGCTGTAAGCCTAACATTTGTATCCATCTCCCACAAATTCACCATGTGTGCACATACTGCTCAGATGGGATTTATTATTATTTCAATTTTGTGTTCTCATCCAACCCCAAAAATGCCAAAACAGGTCCCAAGTAAGTGTAAATGCATAGTGCTAACCCTCAAGCAGAAAATGGAAATATACAAGAGGTTTGAAAAAGGTCAGAGTCTTGCTGTGCTCATATTAAAGGAGGAGTGAAGTAATGGAGTAAGAGTCTAAAAAAAGAAGTTTAAATGCGAAGGATTGAGTTTGTTGCACGGGTTTCCTATACGGCTCGGCCCCTTCTGGAAGAAATGGCAAGCCACCTGCAGCTCCATCAACAATCCTTGTGATGTCCAAAACAAATGTGCATTTGAACTGAACAGTGTGGTCTGAATTTGAACCCACATCCTTCAGAACATAAAGCAAACATTTTAACCAATTTGCCACCAAGCCCCCTCCCGCCCCACAAGACTAGTATTTGGCCAGAATATGTGTATGATCTTTCGCAGACAAGTTGTATGAAAGGTGGAGAGTCAGCTCTCACGATCTGCTTGTCTTTACTTGAATTTTTGTATTGTTCCTGGTATCTTGCTTTAGATACCTTCATGTTCTGAGACGTAACAATGGCATCTTCAATGCCCCAATAGAGTAGAGTGTGGTAAGTTATTAAAATGATTAGGGAATGAAATTTGGCAAAAGCCCAACTTTTGTCATAATAAAAACACTTAATATTGATGAATAATTATTCCATATTTTAATTCACAAAAATTGCAGCCAATTTGTATCATACATATGAAACTGTTGATATAAATGTTAAAATTAGCATCATGAAGCAGGCTTTACAATCATACACCTGGACAATACCTGCATAAATGATTAATGTCACACCTGAACAAAACAAAAAAAGGTGAGAAATATCAAACTATCATGTCTAAGCATGGGAAATAACACATCTGGACAATAATACACATGTGAGAAATATTACACCCATATACTTTAAGATCCGTGCTAACTTCAACATATTCAAGAAGAAGGAATTCAACACAAAACAAACTTTGTACATGCATACAAGCAACATGTGACACTGAATGGCAATCTCTAGAAGACTGTAGTTATAACTATTGCCAGTAATAAATAAGAATAGTTAGAGTTCTTTCGGGAAACCGGAAATTCTTGTTAGATGTTGGCAGAGTTTTATATATGTTTGATAGAATACTGTAAACGTTGTTGCAATTTTGCTCAATTCTACGAGTCCATGGTTATTTATTGATTACAAGTTTTAACAACACAGAATTTTCTCAGCGTTAAATTTAATTTATGAAATAATATAACCTTGTTTCGCATGTTGTTTTATCTAATAATACTGGATTGCAGGATCAGTCTACGGATGTGGTCTGATAATTTTTATCGCACTCTCTCTCTCTCTCGTTCCCATAATTTGTATCTGAACTCCTCTGGATTTATGTTATTGTTCGACCAGGTTATAACATTGACTATTAAGAATTCAGTATCAATAATAATAGTAAATACAAATTAAGAAGCAAAGAGAAAATGTACATGTCTGGAAGGAATAGTTACACCAGAATAAGAAACAAAGGAAGATGTCAACTACATGATCAACATTTGTCAATCCTCCTGTACAGCACAATCATCAAACTAAGAATAAACTAGAGCTGTGTTCTCTATATATTTGTATATGGAGTTGATTGTTCAAGATTTCTTCTTTTTCTTCCTCCATTGTACCTCAGTAGGTGTTAAGGAGGGTGAGGAACTTATGTTTTTTGCGTGGTCTTCCTCTTGCTCTGTATTTGTTATATTTTTCAAAGTGGTTCCCTATGGTAGAACATACCAGGGTATTCGTGTCAGGTGAACCAACCATTTATCCTGTTGTTATTTTATGTTGGAGACTGACAGATAAAAACATGTCAAAATTGTTATCTCCCTATAGAAAATTCACTGAGTGTTTTGGATGTACTAGGACCAGTGTACTAGGACCTTATGTCTTTTGCGTGGTCTTCCTCTTGCTCTGTATTTCTTATATTTTTCAATGTGGTTCTCTATGGTAGAACATACCAGGGTATTCTTATCAGGTGAACCAACCATTTATCCTGTTGTTATTTTATGTTGGAGACTGACAGATAAAAAAACATGTCAAAATTGTTATCTCCCTATAGAAAATTCACTGAGTGTTTTGGATGTACTAGGACCAGTGTACTAGGACCAGGTACGACCGTTCTCCAACCCCAAGGTAGCAGTTAGCGGACTAGACAGGTAGTTTAGATAGATAAGATAGTAGAAATGAGATAGATAGAGACCGATAGAAACACTGAAGCAAGGTGGACTAATGAGATAGATAGAAGATAGAGACCGATAGAAACACTGAAGCAAGTGGACATATTTTTGTGTAAACAACAATATTTACTGAGAACATCAATAAACAAATACTAAATCTAACATGGTTGAGTTGATTTATTATAACATCACAGTATTCAGTCGTGACATCAACATCATGTTACAAATGTTATAGTAGTAGATCTGAAATAAATAAAGGACCACCAACAGAAACGTACCATCCTACTACATGGATGAAGAAACTAACCTTCCAAAAACTTCTTTCCTAAAGAAAATAAAATGACATGCAAAGATGACACTCAAATAACAAACTTGAAATCAGATTGATAACATATCCAGGTTTAGTTTAGTTGTCGGTTCCATCATCAAAATAGGCAGATTAAAAAATAACTTAGCAGAGTACCATGGACACTGACATGAGAAGCACAAAACAGTCTTAGGGTACCCTACAAAAGATGGTTAGGCCGAACGGATTAGAGAAAATGTCTATGAGACATGATAGTCACTGATATCTTCATGAGTCTCTAGTCATGGACAAATAGAATAGGAGTTAAACAATACAGCATATCTATTAAATATAATGTTAAAATGTAATAGCAAAAACGAATGCAATCCTTCAAGTCCAACTCCCCTAAGCCACAGACGCCACCACCCACTGATTACATCCACCATTTCTAAAAACATTTTTTTCTCTCTAATCCCATTTTGTCTCAAAGTCTCAGGATAATAAGAGATTTCTAGAACATAATTTTTTTGTGTGCTTCATAAAGTGTTTTTACCACCTCTGTTATTTCTGAGGTCCACCTTTAATTGGATACCAGAGAATGAAAATAAAGCCAGTCTGCTTGCTGTTGATCACATTACCATTAGCATGCCATTGATCAAAGATAAATACAAGCCTAACACTATATTACACAATACACTGCATGATAGAATAGTGAACAAGCTATATATATATATATATATATATATATATTTATTGTGTAAATGTAGTATATATATATATATACACTACATTTACACATAATAATAATAATAATTCCTCTCGTACCGTTATACGTTACATAGGGCCTGAAAGTAATTTCTTCATAACGCTCTATCCTGGGCAACTCGCTCAATCTCCTCCATGGAACTGAGACCGATATTTCCTGCCTCTCTCAGCAAAGTTCGTTTCAGGTCTTCTTAGGTCGACCTCTCTTTCTTGAACCCTTTACATCCCACTTCAATGTCTGCTTTGATATTCGTTGATCATTTCTCCTCAAGGTGTGCCCAACATATCTCCATCTTACTACATCATTTACAAAATATATATATATATATATATTTTATATATATATATCTATATCTATTTTGTAAATGACGTAGTATATATATATATATATATATATATATATATATATATATATATATATATATATATATATATATATATATATATATATATATATATATATATATATATATATATATATATATATATTACATCATTTACACAATAATAATAATAATAAAATAATATTTACACAATAGAACACACAATAAACTCTAGTGACTGAATTATGATTTGTTAATAAATTGAGTAAAATGGAGTCATGTACTTTCTGCAAATAAAATAGAACATTTTCTACTTAGCAAAGTCATCACACATACCACTCTTTCACATCTTTTATTCTGCCTCTCTTAGAAGTCTCTAAGTCACTTCCTGAAGCTATCGTACCATTGGCTACTGATTGTCCAGACTGCAATGATGAGAAGTTCTGTGTTTCATCTACTTTGTAAATTCCCTCATTTCGACTGCGGAGCTTACACAAAGCAATGGCCAGTACAATGAGAGCAATCAAAATGCTGACAGATATCCCCAATATCAAACCTGAAATAAAGATATCATCATGAAAGCATGCCACATTTATAACAAGCAAATTTCTAACAGCTTTCTTGAAGCTGTTTATCTAAATATAAATTCACATTTTTGCAGAGAGAGAATGTGATATGGGCGTCTCAGACACTGGAATAAGTGTGAAAATTAGGAGTTAAATTTGGACATGCCAGACAGTGTCGTTTTCACGGTAGAGAGAAAAGGTATACAAATCAACTTCTCATAATTACGGTGAGCAAATGGACTTTAGGATGGCTGCTGCAGCAGAGGACAGAGTGTGCATGGGAATGCCCTATGTGCCATGATGTCAATCACATAACATAACATTTTTGCAGAGATTTAATACACTTCTTTCTGATAAGAATTCAGAGATAACAAAGGCGATGAAAAACAGTGTTAATGAAGCAAGCCTGTTCTAGAAATACTCATCTTATCCTGACGCTGTGAGGCAAAACAAGATTAGAGAAAAGACATTCACATTTTTTTCTGAGATTAAAATACACCTTTTCTGATAACAATTTAAATACTGACAAGAATAATGAAAATGCTAATTTTCCTGTTATTTTTGTCCATTCATTGTTCTTTGTGTTTGTTCTTATCAACCAAGTTAACTGCTTCTGTGTGATTTGTATGGTTTGTTCTTATCAATCAAATTAACCATTCTGTGTGATCTGTATGGTTTGTTCTTATCAATCAAGTTAACCATTCTGTGTGATTTGTATGGTTTGTTCTTATCAATCAAGTTAACCATTCTTTGTGATCTGTATGGTTTGTTCTTATCAATCAAGTTAACCATTCTGTGTGATTTGTTCTTATCAATCAAGTTAACCATTCTTTGTGATTTGTATGGTTTGTTCTTATCAATCAAGTTAACCATTCTTTGTGATCTGTATGGTTTGTTCTTATCAACCAAGTTAACCATTCTGTGTGATTTGTATGGTTTGTTCTTATCAACCAAGTTAACCACTCTTTGTGATCTGTGTGGTTTGTTCTTATCAACCAAGTTAACCACTCTTTGTGATCTGTGTGGTTTGTTCTTATCAATCAAGTTAACCATTCTGTGTGATCTGTATGGTTTGTTCTTATCAACCAAGTTAACCATTCTGTGTGATCTGTATGGTTTGTTCTTATCAATCAAGTTAACCATTCTTTGTGATCTGTATGGTTTGTTCTTATCAACCAAGTTAACCATTCTGTGTGATCTGTATGGTTTGTTCTTATCAATCAAGTTAACCATTCTTTGTGATCTGTATGGTTTGTTCTTATCAACCAAGTTAACCATTCTGTGTGATCTGTATGGTTTGTTCTTATCAACCAAGTTAACCACTCTTTGTGATCTGTATGGTTTGTTCTTATCAATCAAGTTAACCATTCTTTGTGATCTGTATGTTTTGTTCTTATCAACCAAGTTAACCACTCTTTGTGATCTGTATGGTTTGTTCTTATCAATCAAGTTAACCATTCTGTGTGATCTGTATGGTTTGTTCTTATCAATCAAGTTAACCATTCTTTGTGATCTGTATGGTTTGTGTAGGGAGCATGAATATGTTGCACCCTTTTAGGCCTCTATGATATGTAAGACAGAAACATCCAAATTGTGGCTAAAGTGTACGCATATTATCCCCAACAGGCCACATATTTATACAGATGGGTAGCAAAGATTTTACAAACAGCAAAAACACCACTATAAAGTACCACATCTAGAGTCATACTGTAGCATGGTTTCAAATATTATTGGTCATAATGAGGCCGTTAGAGCTGACTCAAGCCAGTCAATGCATAAAAAATGTATAATTATTTACCAGATAAAAGTGTGCGTGTGAGTATTTAATCATCATCTCTTCCTAAGCTTACCTTATTATACACTGTTTGTGGGTTAAGTATCTTTTCAGTTATGATTTTGTTTATAAATAAACTTTGTATGTTTTTTTTTTCTAAATACATCATACACTATCATCAAATAGCTTGTCCTGAGCATAGCTTGTCATCCTAACAATAGTGCAAAATTTTCTCTTCATAGGTCAGATGTCCCGCCCCACTACCGTAGAGCTTAAATCATCCATCACATCCTGAATCTATATGTTTCATGATCCTTCTTTCCCGGGATCTCTCCAAAATTATTTTCTCCATCCCTTCATCTTTTTACGTGTCAAAAATACTTCATTTTTTTCATTCTTATACAGGGTGTTCAACTTAAAAGCAGCCCCAGTGATAAATATAAATTTGCCAGGTACGCATTGCATCTCGTCTAGTTACTATTTAAACCGGTTCTGACTAGCTTGTCCTACGACACATTTATTCAGCGCCCCTTCCCACACTACAATTACACAACATCACACAACCTTGACCTATAATACGTCATAGCTGAACCTTCTCATTTCCATACATATATGCCAGATTAGCTCCATTCACAGGCTGCTTTTAAGTTGAACACCCTGTAGCAATAGCCAGTTTTCTTTTAATTGTGAGATTCTAAATGATGAGACTTATAACTTTTTGCACAGAGATACATTCAACAAAAACTAATTTAGTGATAATACTTGTTGGTGTTTTGTAACAAGATTTTAAAATATATAAACATTTCTCAACACTCAGTTTAAGAACATCAGTATTAAATGTAATTTTAAAAATCAACTAATGTGACAGAAATATCCTCTACAATGTTGGGTGGACAAGTAACCAAAATAATGTGCAGCTGAAACCCATCCAAATTTCTTCTTAATCTAAGTGTTCACACACACACACACACAAAAACTATAAAATCTGACTGAACCTTTTACCAGTGTGCAAAAAATGAACTTACCTACGCCCGAGTGGTTACCGGAGCCCTAATTTGGGGTGTAAAGAATAGAACCACTGTTACCTGCCACGCATGTCGTAAGAGGCAACTAAGGAGGTTTGGCTGAAATCGGATGTGCGTGTCCTAAACTTGTAGAAGTCTGTGTTTAGGGGCTTACCAAACCAATGTGCAACTTATACACATTCTTGGCAAAGATCAAACATATCACAAAGAGTGATTAAAATTGGTCGTAAAGAACGAACGCAAAGAAGGAAAAGAACTTACCCAAATTAACTCCTTTATTGCCATTCCCATTATCTTTGCCTAATGCTTTGCCAGGTTCTTCAGTGCTTTCAGAATTGTTGAGTTCATCATGGATTTTGTGCTGACTGCTGTAGATATCACCATTAAAACCCCGGATTAGGTGACCATCTCCGTCAATGAAACCCCCAGCATTAGAGCGCCAGGTGGATGCTGCAAAATCTGGTAGCTGAGATAGTTTAGCAGTTTCACATTCTTTGTTTACACACTTAGGATCCTGCCTGAGAATAGACAACATTTATATGGCTGTTTCGTGTGATTATTTTTTATATGAATGTTATAAATCAGAATTTCACTGAAACCAGAAAGATAAAAAATTACTGGAAAGATTAAAAATGAAAAGAGAGATAATGAAAGAAATAATGATTGATTGACAAGATTATCATCATTTCACTTTGGTGAATAACCCTGTATGCTGTAATCTCTTTCTTGCACAGGAAGATCTCAGCGGCAGCGCACACAAACTCCATAGCACTAGCAAGGGTCCCCGATGTAATTTTTGAAGTTGGTGAAAGTTTGTAGGTATTTTATTTTAATTGTTACTAATGATTTTTTACAACTTTTAAAAATAATGTAATATCGTAAAGTTTAATTTTTGTTTCTAATGAAATGCCAGTGCATAATTTCTGTTTCTAAATAATCTCTAATATTCATACATTTAGTAGAATGTCCCTTACAGAGTTTTATTTGCTCCCATGACAGCATTTTTTAATAGTCTTTATTGGAAAAGTGCTCTTCAACTGATGCGTCCATTTGCAATTCATCTATTACATTTTGCACCCATCTTCAATATGTGAAGACAAAATCTTCTTCGAACGCTCCATATCGACTACTTGTTAACCACTCTTTGTGATTTGTGTGTGATTTTAGCCTCAGAGCGATTGTACAGTGTGCCAGTTATGCGCCTACAAGTAGGCCAGCACATCCGATTTCTGCAATGCTTTTTATTTACTAGGTAGTTTCCTAGGCTCCTACCTCAGTCGCCTCTTACGACATAGGTCGCAGTGTTACCATTCTTTTCTCCCCTTGTGGTCCACGGAAACACACGGGCGGAAGATAAAATAACAAATGTATAGATATAAAAAGGAACCTACTTCACAGTTGTTGGTGCATGTGTAGTTATTTTAATAATAACTACTGCAGTAATAATATCATCAGTTCCAGAACTAACTGCTACACAATCTTCATCACTGTTATAGTGACAGCCTGACTCTGCTCCAGCAAAGATAATGTCATCTGTTGCTTCCTCTTCCATTTCTGTATCCTGCAGACAATAACTAAAGCAATAAGAATGGAAGAATACTTTGTAAAAAGTTATATTTATCTTTTTTCCATTTTCCCTTAAAATGGCACTTTTTTCATTGTCACAGTATACAGTGAGGTTGGTTCCAAACAGCGGTGTATACGTCAGGAGGAGGTAGCGAAGATTAGGTCTCACTGCCTATGAAATTCTCTCAAAGCATGTGTCTCTCATCGCCTCTGACAGCCAAGTTCAGCTTCTGGTCTTCTCATGGAAAAACTATTTTCACAGACAGGAGAAGGGGCAAATCACAAGAACCTGGTACCAGAATACTAGTAGTTTCTGGCAGATAAGGCTCATGAACCTTGATAGGTAGCCCATATAGGAGAAGAAAATCTCTGATTTTAAACCTTTGCTCCTGTGCTTCTATAACTCAATCATGAGAAAAAATTTGTGAGCAGTATATCTAGTTCTGGCAACTCCTTCAACAGGTCTGATGCCCAGCAGTAAGTGGTTATTGCCTTTCCTTTGGTAACATCAGAAACAAAGAGAGGGGGAAACCTACTGCTAAATAACAATAACTTCTCCATATTTCACTGCCCTGGTCTGTGCACTGGCAACTCCATCACCACCTAACACCGGTCACACAACATGGGAAGCAGTAATTACCAATTATGTCTTACAGCTCAATTGGTGTCTAGTCTAGTCGTCGGATCACTATCACTGCACGTCGAACAAATTAGTCCATAAGTGCTCCGATCTCTCCTCAGTATGTCCATCAGCGTGTGACAACTAACGACACCGGTTCTTTGTTGGTTTACAATTCTTCTTTGTCTGCCAGCATAGCGTTCTTGTCGAGCTACACCACACTTAACTTTGAGTTCTTGCAGTCTGGTTAGTGTTGTGGATTCACCGCTATTACGTGAATCATGTACACGCCTCTCTCCCTTAAGGATTTATAATATCAGCCTGGTCCATTGCTCGTCCGCTTTGGACAGCAGCCATACCTGCAAGCCTATCCGCACGTTCATTCCCCTTACACCTGCAGCCCTGGCGTATAGCAAGGCACCATGGGCTGCTTTCAAAGGTGGCAGATATCTTTGCCTCTCGCTAAACAGTTACTGCCTGCCAAAGCTTGGTAGCCTCCAGCTAATAAGGTGCTATCTCACCATGGTATATCTGTTCAATTGTGTGTCTTGAACTTAGAGTGAATTCCAAACAAGTTGGTAAAAACTACACACCAATAGAAATACAAAAAGAAAAAATATAGCACTAAGAAATTCAAAATTATGCTCAAGCTAGTCAAATAAACATAAAACCAGAAACAACTTCAATAACGTGTTAGAATCAATGTCACCACACCTATAGAGGTACAGTCTCTTTTATCGCACTCATTTTGAGTTTCATAGCACTTATACAGTAGCTCTAGCAGTCATTTCAATATTTTCACCCAAACTCAGAAAGTTAGTTACCCATTTTCAGCTGGGTAGACTGAAGAATCAGCCACATCTGCAATTCACCCACTGTACGTTTACTGTTTTAGTCTAAACAAACTAACACATGTAGGCCCTACTGTGCTAAAGAAACTAACATCTGTACTGTTCTGAATCTCTGAAAATAATTATTAAATGTAAAGTTTAATAATTGAGATGCTAATATAATATGACTTACTTCTTCAATAGCTTGCATATCATCAATGCCTTCATCCATAGACCTGTTGTATATAAGACATATAGAGATCATCAGCTTACAGGACACAGACTTAACTCATTATACACACATCACATCTGCATTCAGTTTTACTGTATAAATCGGAGACATTGTAAACATGTCCCGCCTTGGTCGAATAAAAGGCTTTGAGGGACTATAAAGAATTCTCTGAATTCATTTGGACCAAACAACACCAAATATTGAGATCACCTGACACACAAGCATAAATAATAACAATAAAATTAAAATAAGGAAGTGGTTGGGACATATACTAAAAATATAGAAGACCAGACACCCACATGTGGTTCTGAAATGACGTCCGGGAGGCAAGAGGTATAGGGGAAGACCTAGAGAGACATGAAGGCGAACTGTAGATAGACAAGAGAAGAGGTGGTAATGACCTGGTATGAACAATAATCGTGGCTGGTTCAAAACAGATCTGATTGGAGGAAATTTGTTGATGGCTTATGCTTCAAGGGGGAGTTAAGAAAAGAATATAAGTTGTATATATGGATTCATAATGATACAACAACAATGTGCTCTGATAAAACTTAGGATTCAATGCATGAAACAAAATAGCAGTAGAGAAATTAAAATTGTATGGAATCACAAGATTGTAGAAAGTGCAAACAAGCTATTTTTAATAACAAACCTTCACACTTGTTCTTTCAGTAATGATTTCATCTCCTTTATCAGTAAATCTTCTTCTTTTTCTTTGAACTCTCCATTTCGACCGCTTGTTAAACCATTCTTTGTGATTTGTATGTGATCTGAGCCTTAGAGTGACTATGTTGTGCCAGTTTAGCACCTCAAATAGGTCAGCACATCCGATTTCTGCAACGCTTTTTTATTTACTACGGTAGTTTCCCTAGGCCCCTTCCTCAGTCGTTTCTTACGACATGATTTGGGTCGCAGTATTACTACTCTTTGCAGGTCTTGACGACACACAGACTTCTTCTTCAACGATCCAGCGGCACTTGAGCTCTTGCCCTTCAGCTCAATGCTATGTAGTGGTATCTGCATGTGTTTGTAAGTTGTTCTTTGTTCCGTATAATGTGTTCCATTTATCTGACCTTGGAGGAAGGAGGGTCTTCCTGATGTCATCTAGTGCTTGACACCTGAAGAGGTGGTGGTGAACGGTTTCATGTTGATGTGCACACAGCAGGCACTCTGGAATGTGTTGTGGTTGAATTCTGTTCAAGTGGTTATTAAGTGTTATGTGTTACAACACACAGATGTATCAGTAAATTTAAAAGATAGTTACATCTCATTTTACAGTAAAATATGTATACTTTAATTCAACTCACTTAACTTCTCCTGATGAACATACTAGCACATTGCATAAGTTCATAAATACTTAAGTTCTCCAGATCAACATACTAGCACATTGTATAAGTTCATACATACTTAAGTTCTCCAGATCAACATACTAGCATATTGCATAAGTTCATAAATACTCAAGTTCTCCAGATCAATATACTAGCACATTGCATAAGTTCATACATGCTTCAGTTCTCCTGATCAACATACTAGCACATTGCATAAGTTCATAAATACTCAAGTTCTCCAGATCAACATACTAGTACATTGCATAAGTTCATACATGCTTCAGTTCTCCTGATCAACACACTAGCACATTGCATAAATCCATATGTGCTCTGTTCTTCAATATAGTTATAATCTCAATATTCTCACACCTACTGGATCCAAGGGATGTTGTTTGTCATTCTCTTCTATCTCTACGTCTACTCTGCAGATAGCACTGGCATGCTTGTCTGCACTCAACCCCATTTCAATCAGGCAAGTAATGTCTCTGATTCTTTTTTTTTTTTTTACATATGTGGAACAGAGAGTGTTTATGATGTCTGTCCTGTATACACTTCTCACAGCAATTCTCATATGCATATTCATTGAGTTTGCATTGTGCACACCACATTAATGATATTGTCTCTGTCCAATCTTCCGCCAGCGTGAGTCAAGGCATTGTTTTAAAAAATGTAAGCACATTCATTGCCCTGCACTCCAGCATGTCCAGCCAAGTCATTGTCTTGAGATGCAACCTCCGAATGTTGTCCACACAATTCTGCGTGTAGATTTCCATATTAAATACTTTAAGTATATTTATTGAGTCTTATATACTAATCGTATTGGTGGCTTGTTGCTCAGCCACCCACAAGAGAAACTGAATGATTACTGTATTCTGTGAACAGTAAATAAAATCATATGAGAAAGTTTATAATTTCATTACTTACCTTGCAAATGATGCTTGGACATTCAAGAAAACATTTCCATCAAAATGAATTTTTGGATTTCTCTGCTTCGCCAGTTCAAATAATTGAACACTGTTAAATACTAAACCTAAAATTAAAAGTATATCCATGTATGATATATATCTGTACATACTAACATACACATTGCTAGACAGACAGTAGATATTTAGATGGATGGAAAAACAGGACGATGATCTTTACAAGAAACTAAAAATTCTCCATCAAATTCTTGAATAGAATCAAAGTTAGATATACAGGAACTGAATATTTTATGCAATCTCTGAATCATGACTAACGATGCTTTTTTAAGGAGTTTAGCTGGTCACAGCTACTAACATGCACTTTCTCATGGCAGTCACTATATTGTGTGGAAGCAATCACTTGTGTTCTGTGTTTCTAGAGAACTTAACATGACTTTGTAGAATTTTAGTTATTTTGCTATATCTAAAAGATTACCATATCATTATCTAATCACAACTTTCTGATACAAAGAAATGAGGACATTGTTTCATACTTGAAACACAACAGAGATTTCAGCATCAAAGACTACTACATCTTCTATTCAAAGGCTACTTCATTCAAACTTCCAAATTAAATAATCAACCAGTATCCACTGGTTCCATTAAGTGCACATATTAGCCACAGACAAATGCTTCCTCTAGGTTTGTCACTCATTCAGTTTATTCTCTCTGTGGTTAAGTGGTAAGCTATTTGCTTAGCAATCTGGAGGTCGTGGGTTTGAATCCAGACCAAGTTGTTCTGTCCATTAGTGCATTTTTTCCAGAATATCCTTAGAATTGTTGCAGGAACTACAAAGTTTGTGCTTTGTTTATTACTCTTGGTAGATTGTATGCTTTTTCTGCAGAAAGGGGCTCAACCTTAGGGGGAAAGTTTGATGCAATGAATGTAATCTTTCATCTTTAGACCTTTATAGATTTTAGACCCTCTGCTGCCCGAGTGGTTACCGGGCCCAAATTGGGGTGTAAAGAATAGAACCACTGTTACCTGCCATGCATGTCGTAAGGGACGACTAAGGAGGTTGGGTGTGGGACTAGCTACCCCTCACCATAAAAAACACTACATGGCTACAGAACGGAGAGCGAACCGAGTAAATGCTGGCTGAATCCGGACACATCGCCGAAGGATAAGCACCAGAGCTCCAAATAGTGCTGAAGATGTGACGTAAAAATGCGTTCTTGGCAAAGGCTGTTTATATTTCACAATAAGAATGATCAAAATGGCTAAAAAGAACGATCGAGAGAGAGAGAGAGAGACCCTCTACATACCTCTATGTCACCTCAACTGCTCTGTAAAACATCTTTGTATTCTTCTGTTTTTCTTTTCTGCAGTTTTAAATGATTGTGATTCTATACTATACCACATATTTTTCCATCTCTAGATGTCATCAGTCAACTTCTAACATTATTCTTTAGTTTGCAGACACAACTCTTACTGTATTCTTACATCTCTATTCTTATCTTAAGGTTATACTACTCACCTGAAAGCAGACCCTCAAAGTGTCTAACAATGCTCCCATTTGCTTGTAATCCTCCAACTGTTATGACCGCTTGCTCATTGAATATATGCTGGTGATAACCTATATAACCAATAATAATGACTTCATTTTAAAAAAAAATATTTTAAAATAACAAATTCTCATGTTAAACAGATTCAGAATGTGTGCAGTAATTAGCTCAATGTTTGAGTTATACTGTTGAAATATTTCAAATATTCATGGCAAACAGATTTAGAATGTGTGCCAAACAGATTCGTAACATGTGCAATAAATACCTCAGTTTGAGTTAAACTACTGACATAATTTTATGCCCAAGTTCAGGAATGATGGTAATATTATGGAGTCACAAAACTTACAGTAAATGAGTTGCTGAGATTTCTAGTTATGTCACTCTCCTTAATGACTGGATAACCTGTGTGGGATGGGAGAGTATTAGATCACTAATGATATTTTGTGCCAAGAGCTGGCTTCCAGTAAAAGAGTAATAGAACGAATCTTCCTTCACGACAAGGATAATGGAAAAAAATACTTCAAGGCATAGAGCATCACTACGCCAAACTGAGAAGAGCTAGACCTGGACATATCTAGTCATAGGTGAGTTATGAACACTTGTCTGTGGACTGGTGAAGCCAGACTAAGATGGCTTGTTGATATAAAGCATGTCAGGTGAAAGTAACAACTAATCATACAAAATTCCTCCATGGGTGCTACAGTTATTGTTTCACCCCCTTCTCAAAGACTAAGGAGATGTCATAATGAATAATATTAGAATATAAACTCAATGACGAGCCAAGAACCCTGCCACAGGTGAAGCTTATTTGCAATCTCTTATTGTGTTTTTTATTTAAATACTTTTAACTGAAAGGTGTAGTACAATATTCTACACAAGAGTTATTGTACATAAAAGTTACATCATCAAGCAGCTTTACTGGAACAACCATTTTGATAGGAAAGTACACAAAAGTTACATCATCAAGCAGCTTTACTGGAACAACCATTTTGATAGAAAAGTACTCAAAAGAATAATTTGCTCTGTAGTTAAAGTAACCAAAAATTGCTATATTATTTTACTTACAATTTTTTTCAAAATATTTATGTTTTTATTGGTGATTACCAGTGGCGGCTCGTGATAATTTTTGTTGGTGGGCC
This sequence comes from Arion vulgaris, assembly GCA_020796225.1. Lineage (NCBI taxonomy): Eukaryota > Metazoa > Mollusca > Gastropoda > Stylommatophora > Arionidae > Arion > Arion vulgaris. The sequence goes on from CM036754.1 coordinate 11,729,703, forward strand.
AGACATTTTTCTTCGGATAAATCATGGTTTTGGGTTGCTAAATTTCTATATATATAAAATAATAAATTCGCGTTATACATTATTTTTGGTGGGGCCAGGCCCCACTGGCCCTTAATGACAAGCTGCCACTGGTGATTACTATTATAGCAATTAATTAAACTTCTTATTTTTAACCACTCACTCAAACTATACCTGTTGTTGAATTTTGTACATGCAGCTCAGCAGAATCAATCTGTAGAGTGGCATTAGACCCTGTCCTTGTCACACGTACAACATGGTATCGGCCATCATTTACCTTCTGGTGGAGGTTAACTAGGTGTTGTACGACAATGCCCATATTGTAGGTCAAGTGTATATGACCTCCTAACTTTAAAAGAGAAAAAGTACAAACACTTTAGAAACTTGTCAAATTAACTTCTTCTTCTTCTTGCGCTCACCCATATAATTTAGGTCTAGTCTTTTTCTCTCTCTCTCTATCTCTCTCTCACGATCGTTATTTTTTTGGGCCATTTTTATCATTCTTATTGTGATATATAAACAGCCTTTGCCAAGAACGTTTGTTTTACGTCACATCTTCAGTACCATTTGGAGCTCTATTGCTTGTCCTTCGGCGACGTGTCCGATTTCAACCAGCGTTTACTGGGTTCACTCTTCATCAGCCTTTGACTGTCCCCAGCCTACCTGCAAGGCAGCAGGTTAGGTGTAATCAAGAAGCCTGGTATGGCACTTCTGACTGATTTTTGAGTGAAGGCTACAAATTAACTAACTCGAAACACTCAAAGTTTTCATTGCTGAAAAGGTAATGAAAATCCATTCAAATAGGCAAACTATCAATTTTACTAGGGAATTAAACCTAAAGCACTAGATCTTTATCTGTTTCAGTTACTTAGCTTCAAGCGGAAGGGGAAACCAACTCTTACTTGCAGTATAAAGTTGGACAGCCTTCCAAAATGAAATTATTGATTACTGAACAGATATCATAGAACTCTGGGTAGACCCATTGGTGCTCAGTCTTCCCCAACAGATGTTAAAATGTATGCACACTGATAGTTTCAGGGACTAACTGGCTTCTTGTCCCTCAGGCATCCAGTTTGGCTTGCACAATGTGTAATTATAAATTCGTTAAACTGCTGGATAGATTAAATATCAATTTTAGTGTCTACATGCAACAGACAATTGCCAAGAAATCAAAGGTTGTCTGCTCTATCCATCTTTAACTCTCCAACAATCGATACTGTTGATGCAAGCCTATTTGCATTCTCATTGCCACCAACACCCACATATACAGGGCATTAGTAAGCCTCTTGATGTTGGAAATCTTAAAAGATAACATCCACTTATAATGCAACCTGCAATTTTGGACCGTCGAAGCATCGACTGAGAGTTTAACACAAAAACAACGGCCCTGGTAAACAAAGTCCCAAAGAGCCAATGGAGGGCAGTAGTAACAGCCTGAACCTCCATTCTCATACTGGAAGTAGTTGTCCTGTGTGCTCCATTCCATTTTGCAACAACCAAATCATGCCCACTAGCTAAAAAACCAAAGCCTGACTTCTCACCACAATGCACAGACCCACCAGTATAAACAACATCATCATGATCACTTGTATTATCTGGTATCAGCTGTTTAATTGCAAGTTCATCTTTCATGTTGTCTCAATCTCAACATTCCATTCCAAGAGTAATTCTTCTTCTTCTTCTGCATTCTCACTAGATTGGGATTTCAGATTCTCTAATAAAGGCAGCTGTCTGCCTCAGATTATCAGCAACGCCATACAGTTTGTCTTGGACGATAGTGTAAGTGGGCCACCTCTTTCTTCTCAAGTCTGCACACTGGGGGCAGTTCTGTAGGATATAATTCCTATGATTTCTGCTTCCCATTTGTTAAATAAATGACCAAACAGACCTCTTCCAGCAGTCAGTTTTGGCCACCCTCGTGATTGTAGGTCTGACATTCTTACTGTGTGGCTAAATCTCTGAGGCAGATTGGCGACCGTAGAATCTGTTATCCCATTCCTCATTGTGAGGGTCGTTGCATCATGTTATGCGCCTTACGGCCTAGTGCATCCGATTTCTGCAAGCATCTGTTTCGGGTTAGCATTCCCTAATTCCAAGAGTAATGATAAATATTGTAGAAGTTTACCCTGTTACCATCTATCAGGATCCACTCTTCCCCTTAGAGTCACAACTGTGGTCACCTGGCTAATTACTCTCTCAGCTTGGGCCATCCAGGAATGCTCGATTCTCGTGTCCTTAATCATTCCTACATAGCATTTTAACCATCTTAAAGAATTACATAAGGGATCCTCCTGGTGCTATGGAGTTTGTGAACGGCAGCTAAGATCTTTCTGTGTAAGAAAGAGATCAGAGAACACATGATTATTCACCTAAGTGCAATGATGATGGCTCTATCAATCAATCAATCAATCAATCAAACCTTAGACTGACTTTGACTGATTTTTTCAAGTGAAAGTATATATTATCTACCTCAAGTGGATTCTTCTTCTTTACCCTTCACCCCCAAGGAAGCATAGATCCACAACCAAGGCCTTCCATGCCTGCCTATCCAAGGCCATTTTTTTCCAGATCTCCTTGAAGGTCCTTCTTCCTCGGATGGCGAGCTATGAATTTTCCTGGTTGTGGTTTCTGTAGCTATCTAGTGTTTTTACGGGGTGGGGTAGCTAGCCCCATATCCAACCTCCTTAGTCACCTCTTAACTTGTAATGTAACTTGTTCTATTCTTTACATCCCAAATTGGGCCCCGGTAACCACTCAGGCGACCTCAAGTGGATTGCTTAAGCCATAAACGATGAAAATGTGCTGGTTTGTATGTAAATATGCTAACCTCGGCACTAATGGTGATAATATGAGTATCAAGGATAACATTTACGTACAATTCTACAGTGTAGCTCACCATTTCTATCTGGATAAAATCATCAAATGATTTGCTGTCAATCCTTATCAATGTGGCATCATCTTGAAAAGTCTGGAATCCAAAAGCCAACCTATCAAGGGTGGTAGAAGGTTGCATGTGGTCTGGATAAGTATATATGATCAACCCTGGCTGTGATCCAAAGATGTACGACACACTCTCTGTTGGAAATGTATACATTATAATGATGATCAAAATATGAAGTGACACAAGCTACTATCAAAACTACTTATAGAACAAAGAGATAACAAGAGAGCAAACCTCACAAAAACATTGATACCTATCATCATCACTGGTCTCTTCGTCTCAGGAGACAATAGATATTGCGTCACATAGTATGTTCTGCGCTGAATCACATTTCTTGTGGCTGTAATGGTCTATTCTGGAGTAGCACTCCTTGCCACAGTTGCTGCAGATAAAACGGGAGACTGTAGTTGATATATGGGATGTTCTCTCTACTCTCTCTTTTGCCTCCACATGTGATGTTGTTTATCTTCTTTTCTTTTTTGAGCCGCCTTCACTGTCGCTCGCCATGCTTGCCTGTCTTTGGCCAGCCACTCCCAGTGTTCTTTGTCTATGCCGCATGAAAACAATACCTATCATTAGTTCTCTATATGGGATGATGTCATCATTTTCATGCTTCTCACAAAACACAACCGGCAGAGATATCATTTACAAAACTGATTAAAGATTAGCAAAATAGATCTATGAAACTACTGTGACAGCTCTGTGACAGCCAAACAGATCTATGAAACTACTGTAACAGCTCTGTGACAGCCAAACAGATCTATGAAACTACTGTGACAGCTCTGTGACAGCCAAACAGATCTATGAAACTACTGTGACAGCTCTGTGACAGCCAAACAGATCTATGAAACTACACAGCCAAACAGATCTATGAAACTACTGTGACAGCTCTGTGACAGCTCTGTGACAGCCAAACACTTGTTGCTACATGCCCAACATTGGATAGGGAAAGAAGAAAAATATGGTCAAATATTACATCTCTTCTTTGAAAAGAAAATCTTGTGGCAATGTTGATAGCCTCGAACCGACTGCTACCATTATCAGAATCATTAACATGGAAGTCTGAAAGTGCAACATTTGATATGATTGGATTTCAAAGAAACTCAACATATAGAAAGAAAATGAAATAAGTGGTACAATGGGTTTTAAAGAAACTCAAGATACATAAAGGAGATCAACATGTTGACCATTACTTGAATACATGTTTTTTTAAACATCTGTTGCTTTCTTCATGCAAACTTTGACTTGATAAATTTGTATATATTTCATTTTACATAATGACTGATAAATTTGAAAACAATTATAGTCATAGACATTACATAACTTTTACATTACAGAAATGGAGGGAATAAGCTGAAAGATCGTATTATAAAATATGATCAATGTATTATGAATACTGACATACTGGATGTAGTATGATATAGGATTACATTTTTTGAAGGTATTAAAAGACATGTGTACAGTAATATGATTAAATATGGTTAGGGTACTAGAAAAAGTGACATACAGTTAGGGGTATTAAATATGGTCAGAGTGCTAGAAATGCTGACACACAGTTAGGAGTATGATTAAATATGTTTAAAGTACTATAAATACTCATATGACAGAGGCTCAAGGGTAACTACTGACAGTTGACTAGTGGATCCCTGACAAAACTATTTTTGTTCTAAATTTTTGGTGGGCAGAGGCAACATTTGTGAAGATATAGAACACCTACAAAGAAGAGAAAAGTACAGGAAATACTTTATGAAGTTACCATCTTTGCATGCTGGTCCAGTAAACGAGGTCATATCACAGTCACACGTATGAAACATCCAGTGCTGTACACATCTGCCATTGTTGGCACACGAATTAGTGTCACACATAGACAATGGACCTTGAGAGTAGAGAGCATGAAAATAAAAAGTGCATATATCATTTACACAAAGGAATGTACGTAAAAAAATATATATATAAGTACACATTGTATGTCATCAAGTGCCATGTCAACTGACACTGGCAAGCATGTCTCTTCACAACTTCCTATTCTAACTGCAAAATATAATCTTGCTGACATTTTTCCATGTCATGTCATTTTTCCGTAGATCCTGTTAAATTTGAATGATTTATTTACTGTTATTTAACTGTTAAAGAGATGAAGATCTAATATAACAAAGTATAAACCACTCGTTGTGATTTCAGCCATTTGAGCATAAATGTATTCTTTTGCTGCTTTACAGCATAGTTGTGATTTTTCTGTCTAGCACATTTGGTTTTTTTTGACACACTATTTTGCTCAGTTTTATTATTAATAGCTCTTGAGTCTACACACTGTTTACAAAACAGCATCTGTGGTTTTTTTCTCTTTAACAGTGATCTGTAGTGCAGCCGTTGAGAACTGAGTGGTTTCTCTGAAAGTGTGTGTATTGAATCACCCCTACAATCATTTGAGACATAGATCATTTATGTTTGGATACATTCTGTATAAACTAGTTAAACAATGACAATTTACTGAGAGTATAGCTGCAGTAGCGCAGTTGTTAATGAACTTGCTTCTTAAGCGCATAGTCCAGGTTCAATTTCACAGTTCACAGTGGACGTAGAATATTTTTCCATCCTCAATTGGGTACCAGGAAAAGCACTGGAAAGTAAAGGCAGCCGGTGTGATGTTGACCACATCACCTGTTGTGTACTGATGGTCAATGAAAAATATGGTCTAACACTGTATTACCCAATATGCTTCAAGATATAAAAAGGGTTCCTTAACTGTTTTGTTTTTTTAACTTATCCCTACAGTCATATTTAATTGTGTCAAATTGTGTCTAACTACATCCTATTTCATCATACTAAGTATCGATGGATCAAAGATTCTTTATTAAGGATATGTCATCCACAGCAGAATATGCACTAGTTCAAATCTGCAGTATGCAACTGCCAAACTCACCTACTTCATTTGAGGGTTTTAATTATACACTTTTCGTAATACATCTCTAAGTCTAGGATGCTGAGGTCAAAGTTCACAGTTATGTAACACCCACATTAAGTCCATCAACTACTCGGTCTGAGATAACATCCCATGTTTACTCACTAAGTATACTTTGTGTGTGAATCATGTGGATTTTCAGATTTTCTTCCCTATTAAACTTTAATTGTGTGGTACTACATACATTTGACACAAGAATTTAATTGGTCAGATCTCTGTTTGTGCAGACAATTAGATAATAAGTTCATTGAATATGATTTAGCTGTGTATGACAATAGCTCACTGTTCATTTAAGGAACATCTTCATTGCACATTGGACATATCCATAATTGATCCGATCTCCTCCCCAGCATGTTTTTCAGTGTGTTTAGACTAACAACTCTCGTTCTGTGTTGGTTGATGTATCTACTAGGGTTTCTCTCATGGTTTTCCCATCTTGTTGCACCTATCGGTATGCAAAACTTGCGCAACCGAGATAGAGAGTACCCTTTATCTTCTTCGTTGAAATCTTTAGTGTTGACAATATGTGTTTGACAATAGTAATTGGAGAGAGTGATCATTACAAACCAGTTCAGATAAGATATGTGGTGTAGATTCATTTTAAATATCTTTATCTAATGACTACAATGCTTTGAATAGGACATGACAGCAACAGAGGCAGGACATTCATAATCAATAAGGTGGTACATCTTGGGCTAAATAAAGCTAGTATAAACTACATAAACAATGATAACTTATTCATACTCACCCTTACAACCATATTCAACACTGTCATGAACACGAATGGCCTCCAGAATTAGGTCTGGTAGATAGCCATTAAGATCTAGTGAGCCCAAACAGCCAATAAAGCCTTGCTTGGAGTAAATATGTTTGGAAAGGTATGGATACATTTTCTTACTAACACCTCCGACATACAGGTGGCCTTTCAAGTCCAATTTGCTATTTTTAGCACTGGTTAAATCATCTATAGTTGTAACATTGTCATCTACAATAAGAAGCTGTTTATGCATCTCTGATCTCAACAGCTGAATCTGTCGATAGAAAAGTACACATATTTAAATTCTCAACCTGTTATCTTGACTAAGACACATTCTTTAAGAAAAAACTTTCTTGTCTCTGCTATGTTCTTAAGTGAGCAAGGATGAAATCTTACAGTTGGTGTCAAAGGTTAAATAAATGAAATCAAAGTCTGCACACTCAGGGGGGCCCCATTGATCAGTCTATGCACTTGAGCTATTGATCATGAAAGTCTATACAATCAGGGGTCCCAATATAAGCTCAATCCCTTTTAGGTGAAGCTTGGTGAAAGCATAACAATCCTCCTCAACCTCCTCCAACAATCTTCCATCATGAATAACCTGGTATGCAAACCCCTCATACAGTTGCTGGAGGATGTTTACAACAATCATAGTAACTACACAGACAGTAACCATGTAGACAGTAACTGCAAACACACAGTAACTTCAAACAGACAGTAACAACAGTGAATTGTTCATATATTTTGCTCTGATATTAATACAGTATGATGACTTGAGCCACATTTGACAACATCCTACATGATCATTACCCACCTCATGCCATTTGTTGTCACTGATAGGCTCAAACGTATTGGCTTTCAAACGTTGAGGACCTTTCCCCATGTCGTAAACATAAAACAAGAATCCATGAAACAACTCCACAGCAAAGAAATCCTGTCCTGTTCCTCCATTATACAGAATCAAACCAGAACTTTCTGTGGTCTTGAGTTTCAAAGTTACTGAAAATCTGTCATGGACTTGCAACCGAGACAAAATGAGATAGGAATCTGCAGACATGAATGCCACTGGTTTCTCTACATAGTAATCATCAGAAATAAAGTCAGCAGATATTTCAATGTTGTTCCCTACGTCTGCTTTAGCCATCTGAAACAGGAATCAAATAAACAATTATTTTCACGATTGAGATAATAGATAAAAATGTCAAATTTTAACTCTATTTTTGTGTCTATGAAAATCAAAAATAAAATTTTTCACAGACATATTGTCCATCAAGGTAGAAGGTGATTAAAAATAAACAAATAAAATGATTGGCTGAAACAGAAGATGTAGGAAGGAAAGAATAACACCTTCAAAATGGCCTACACAAATGACATAGAGTGCTACAGAATGAATCTTTGAAAAAGTGCAGTGACCTTGCTTGAATTACATTGAGAAACAAAAATGAAATGGTTCGGCATTTAGTAAGAATGCAATCAAACTGCACTGGATACAAAGTCTTTTACAACAAAACATCAGGAACGGAGGAGAGAGGAAGACATAAAAAAGATGGATAGATGGCATAGCAGAATCTTATCAAAAAAGCAAAAATATCTATCACTCAAGCCACTAGAGCAGCACAGGACAAAAACAGAAAACCATGACACTAGGCAACAACCTGGTAACAGTGCGACAACAAAAGAACAGAAGAAGCAGACAGCAAGTTCAAGCTTACTATATATTATATTTTCAGAAAAGTAAATAATCAAAAAACATATAAGTTTAAAAATGATCTGGCAAACAGATTGACAACATCACCTGTACTCTAAAATTTACAACTTCAAGAAATTATTGAAACTAGTATCATCTCCTACATGTCTCATACAGAACATACCTGAAAGAATTCCTTTTCATTAACAATGAAATCTTGCATAGAACCAATAAACCCTGAGTGTTGACCTTTACTGTTTTTATAAGTCTGGGTCACATGTCCAACCTCCATACTTGCAATACTCCATTGTTTGATACTTTCATGCATTTGTTCTGCAGATAGCAATCACACAAATAATATGTCAGAAATGATTTTATTGTGCTTATATCATACACTGTTTATTTGTGGGGGTCTCTGTGGCTAAGTGGTTAAGCCTTTGCCATGCGAGTCGAAGGTCGTGGGTTCGAATCCGGACGGCGCCATTCTGTTCACGGTGCAATTTTTCCAAATACCCCAAGGATTGTTGCTGGAGCTACGGAGTTTGTGTTTTGTGCAATGCTTTCGGCAGGTGGCTTGCCATTTATGCAGAATGCAACCTAGCGATATGGGGTAAAACCTGGTGCAATGAAGTCAATCTTTCAGTTTTAAAGTTTTTTGTATTTTATAAAACTTGATTTGTACAACAAAATAATCTCTTTTAGAAGAAAATTTGAATTGATAAAGACTTTCAGTTTTCTTTCATAGTAAAACTATTGTTCACTTTTTGAGAGAATATTGATTATATATAGTAATCATCATGTGCTATTACCATCGCCGTAGGCGTATGGAGCTTCACAAACTGGCTTGATGTGGACAGAGAATTGGCCCTTTGATGATGATCCAATATCAAAGTCCTTGTGCAGGATTCCATTCACCATGGGAAAATAGTTAGAGTCAATAATGATGTATATTCTGACCAATAGCTATGTTGTCACCATGAACACAAAAAGAGCAATGATCAACACAATCTTTCTCCCAACATTATGCTACCAGTGCCAAACCTGGACGCTGACATCAAATGATAGAAGAAAACTAGTCATGACAGAGATGAAGTGTCTGAGCAGAATTCTGGGGGTAACAAGAAGAGACCGGTTAAGAAACGAAGACATCAGAAAAAAAAGTGGGTACAAAATCAGTTCTGAACTTCATCAAGAAACAACAAATTAAATGGTTTGGCCACATAAGCAGATTACCAACAGACAGTGCATCTCAAAAAGCAATGTTGCTCAATACAATGGATACAAAGGCCAGTCATGCAAAAGGTGGACCTCAGAGATAACAGAGGCGACGAAAGACACGATTTATGAAGTGCACACAAAAGCCAGTTCTAGAAATCTCTTCTTATCCTGATGCTGTGAGGCAAGACAGGATTGAAGAAAAGAAATAAAAGAAAGAACTATGTTTTCTACAAGGTCTTACATTATCAATTATGGTGGGATGAAATTTTACTGAAAGAATATGTTTATATTTCAAGTTATGTATCACTACTTTGAGACATAATAATACTTCCCGATGTGGATAGATTACTTTGGGGCATAATACATCAAGATGTGGTTAGATTACTTTGAGACATAATAATACTTCCCGATGTGGATAGATTACTTTGGGGCATAATACATCAAGATGTGGTTAGATTACTTTGGGACATAATAATACTTCACGATGTGGATAGATCACTTCAGGGTCACAGTGAGCAATGATTTACCTTTCGTAGGTAGGAGACTGTATAGTGTAGCCAATATTACTAATCTGTTCTACACATCATAATCGTTTAACAACATAGCCTTAGGGACAACAGCTGGTAATTTGTACTATTAATGTTTGTGATACTGTAAATGTCAGTGCTACTATCATATCAATGTTGGTGGTATTATCAAAACAGATGAGACTGCAGTAAAACTATTTGATTGGCAAAACACGTAATCACAAAGTACTGTAGTTTTACAAATTACAAAAACAATGACAAAATACAGCAACGTTTGACCAACAAGGCCTTTATCAAGCAAACGAACAACAGGAGTGACAAATTAAAAAATTAAAAAACAAATGGTAATCACAAAGTACTGTAGTTTTACTAAATTTGTTTTTAAAAATTTGTCACTTCTGTTATTCGTTTGCTTGATAAAGCTGTTAGTCGAACGTTGCTATTTTGTCATTGTTTTTGTAATTTGTAAAACTACAGTACTGTGTTATTACGTGTTTTATTATCAACAACACTTTGAATATCAAAAGATACAACAAATCATATGAATAATTCATTGAGTCAAATACCTGGTCACTACACAGTGCCTGAGACATTAAGCAAATATGAATAAAAAATACATCTAGGTTAGCTGACAACAAGTCATCAGAATAAATTCACCAACCTGTGACAGACCTTTCCTGATCAACTGTCATCTCAATGGTTCGCATTCTAAACTTGATGAAAACTGTGTGCCAGATGTTATTATTAAGCTTGTGGCCAACTGACAGGATCTGATTTCAAGAATATGACAATGTTTCAGTTTTAAACAAGTCACATAATACAACAGTTGTGTATACAGTAAGTGTTGCATGGAACAATGGTGCCACACAACAGTTGTGTATACAGTAAGTGTTGCATAGAACAATGAAGTCACACAACAATTGTATATACAGTAAGTGTTGCATAGAACAATGGAGTAACAGAACAGTTGTGTATATAGTAAGTGTTGCTTGGAACAATAGTCACACAACGGTTGTGTATACAGTAAGTGTTGCATAGAACAATGGAGTCACACAACAGTTGTGTATACAGTAATTGTTGTATAGAATAGGCCACTGATTGGTTGATTGGACCATAATTATTGCACTTTGGTGAATAGACATGTGTGTTTCGATATCTTTCTTATACAGGAAGATCGCAGCAGCAGTGCACGAACTTCATAGCACCGGCAAGGGTCCTGGATGTAATTTTGAATATAGCAACATTTTTGTAGGAATTTTATTTTCATATCTTTAAATAAATTTTACATAGGCAGTGGCTTTCCAGCCTACTCTTGTAGATTTTTAACTACCAAGGTTCTTTTGTGGAACAAGAGATAGGGAGCAGAAGGTGGCGATGGATAGGACACACACTGAGGAAACCCCTAACAGCATCACAAGACAGGCTCTCCAATAGAACCCCAGGGCAATAGAGGTAGGGGAAGACCCAGGAACACCTGGAGACGGGAGTTAGACGGAATGCAAGAAAATGAGAAGAGAGTGGAGAGATCTGGAAAGGATGGCCTTGGATAGGTCGGATTGGAAGGCTTTGGTTGTAGACCTATGCTTCCCTAGGGGCGAAGGGTGAAGAAGAAGGGTTCTTTTACGTTCTAAACTTGAACACAAGACCTACGTTTTATCGTCCGTCTCCAATAAGACTAGGAACTTGATCTCACCTACAATGAGATCAGGATCTCCTGAAAATATCCTATAATAGTTGTGCATACGGTATATGCTACATAAAATATCTATAGTCTGTCCATTAATTCATGAGCACGTTTGAAATTGATTTTCTCGAAAACTACCGGTTGGATCTCAGTGATTTTTTGCAAGCAGCCTTAGAATATCCATGACGCTAGAAAATATTTTTTATAGTAAACCCTTGAGACTATAAGTTTTCCCTCTTCAAATATGTGTGGTAATTCGACTATTCTTTTACTCCGGACAATATTAATGTTATTTGAATTCCTCAAGGTACATATTGCATCTTCTTCTTCGAGCGCTCCATATCGACCACTTGTTAAACCACTCTTTGTGATTTGTATGTGATCTGAGCCTAAAAGCGATTGTACGTTGTGCCAGTTATGTTAACCTATAAGTAGGTCAGCAATTCGATTTCTGCAAAGCTTTTTATTTACTAGGGTAGCTTCCTTAGGCCCCTACCTCAGTTGCCTCTTAGGACATGCCGTGTATGTCACAGTGTTACTATTATTTGCTCCGTCAACAACACATGGGCGACATATTACTAATAATCTCTTTGAATATAATTCACTAGCACCATCTGTAAAGAAACATGGCAAACAGGATAGTAGTAATATAATGATTAATTAGTATAAATATTTATCCAAGTAAAACAAACCTTAGAATCACTACTCAAGTCAACTGACAAAAAGAGAACACCTTCATCAAGGTACAACTTCATCCTATTTCTCATGTGACCAGTGATCAAGAAGAGAAGTCCTGTAGGGTGCACGGTTCGAAACCTAAGTGAGATATCATCTACCTGGTTTATCAGTTCTGTGAGCTTGGTAACTTTCAGGAACTGAGATCCATCAAATGTCAAGGTAAGAGCAGCTGATAATGAAATATAGTTTTAAATATTGAAAAGTTGCATAGAATGTCAGAAATTAATCAATAATTACAGATAAATAACACAGTAGAAGATATCACACAAGATACATAAGACACAAACATTATATGATACAAGATACATAAGACACAAACATTATATGATACAAGATACATAAGACACAAACATTATATGACACAAGATACATAAGACACAAACATTATATAACACAAGATACATAAGACACAAACATTATATGACACAAGATACATAAGACACAAACATTATATGATACAAAATACATAAGACACAAACATTATATGATACAAGATACATAAGACACAAACATTATATGATACAAGATACATAAGACACAAACATTATAGGACACAAGATACATAAGACACAAACATTATATGATACAAGATACATAAGACACAAAGATTATATGACACAAGATACATAAGACACAAACATTATATGACACAAGATACATAAGACACAAACATTATATGATACAAGATACATAAGACACAAACATTATATGATACAAGATACATAAGACACAAACATTATATGATACAAGATACATAAGACACAAACATTATATGATACAAGATACATAAGACACAAACATTATATGATACAAGATACATAAGACACAAACATTATATGATACAAGATACATAAGACACAAACATTATATGATACAAGATACATAAGACACAAACATTATATGACACAAGATACATAAGACACAAACATTATATGACACAAGATACATAAGACACAAACATTATATGACACAAGATACATAAGACACAAACATTATATGACACAAGATACATAAGACACAAACATTATATGAAACAAGATACATAAGACACAAACATTATATGATACAAGATACATAAGACACAAACATTATATGACACAAGATACATAAGACACAAACATTATATAACACAAGATACATAAGACACAAACATTATATCACACAAGATACATAAGACACAAACATTATATGATACAAGATACATAAGACACAAACATTATATGACACAAGATACATAAGACACAAACATTATATGACACAAGATACATAAGACACAAACATTATATGACACAAGATACATAAGACACAAACATTATATGACACAAGATACATAAGACACAAACATTATATAACACAAGATACATAAGACACAAACATTATATGACACAAGATACATAAGACACAAACATTATATGATACAAGATACATAAGACACAAACATTATATGATACAAGATACATAAGACACAAACATTATATGACACAAGATACATAAGACACAAACATTATATGATACAAGATACATAAGACACAAACATTATATGACACAAGATACATAAGACACAAACATTATATGATACAAGATACATAAGACACAAACATTATATGATACAAGATACATAAGACACAAACATTATATGACACAAGATACATAAGACACAAACATTATATGACACAAGATACATAAGACACAAACATTATATGATACAAGATACATAAGACACAAACATTATATGATACAAGATACATAAGACACAAACATTATATGACACAAGATACATAAGACACAAACATTATATGACACAAGATACATAAGACACAAACATTATATGACACAAGATACATAAGACACAAACATTATATGATACAAGATACATAAGACACAAACATTATATGATACAAGATACATAAGACACAAACATTATATGACACAAGATACAAAAGACACAAACATTATATGATAGAAGATACATAAGACACAAACATTATATGATACAAGATACATAAGACACAAACATTATATGACACAAGATACATAAGACACAAACATTATATGACACAAGATACATAAGACACAAACATTATATGATACAAGATACATAAGACACAAACATTATATGATACAAGATACATAAGACACAAACATTATATGATACAAGATACATAAGACACAAACATTATATGACACAAGATACATAAGACACAAACATTATATGACACAAGATACATAAGACACAAACATTATATGATACAAGATACATAAGACACAAACATTATATGACACAAGATACATAAGACACAAACATTATATGACACAAGATACATAAGACACAAACATTATATGATACAAGATACATAAGACACAAACATTATATGATACAAGATACATAAGACACAAACATTATATGATACAAGATACATAAGACACAAACATTATATGACACAAGATACATAAGACACAAACATTATATGACACAAGATACATAAGACACAAACATTATATGATACAAGATACATAAGACACAAACATTATATGACACAAGATACATAAGACACAAACATTATATGATACAAGATACATAAGACACAAACATTATATCACACAAGATACATAAGACACAAACATTATATGACACAAGATACATAAGACACAAACATTATATGATACAAGATACATAAGACACAAACATTATATGACACAAGATACATAAGACACAAACATTATATGACACAAGATACATAAGACACAAACATTATATGATACAAGATACATAAGACACAAACATTATATGATACAAGATACATAAGACACAAACATTATATAATACAAGATACATAAGACACAAACATTATATGACACAAGATACATAAGACACAAACATTATATGACACAAGATACATAAGACACAAACATTATATGACACAAGATACACAAGACACAAACATTATATGACACAAGATACATAAGACACAAACATTATATGATACAAGATACACAAGACACAAACATTATATGATACAAGATACATAAGACACAAACATTATATGATACAAGATACATAAGACACAAACATTATATGACACAAGATACACAAGACACAAACATTATATGATACAAGATACATAAGACACAAACATTATATGACACAAGATACATAAGACACAAACATTATATGATACAAGATACATAAGACACAAACATTATATGACACAAGATACATAAGACACAAACATTATATAACACAAGATACATAAGACACAAACATTATATGATACAAGATACACAAGACACAAACATTATATGACACAAGATACATAAGACACAAACATTATATGACACAAGATACATAAGACACAAACATTATATGATACAAGATACATAAGACACAAACATTATATGACACAAGATACATAAGACACAAACATTATATGATACAAGATACATAAGACACAAACATTATATGACACAAGATACATAAGACACAAACATTATATGACACAAGATACATAAGACACAAACATTATATAATACAAGATACATAAGACAAACATTATATGACACAAGATACATAAGACACAAACATTATATGATACAAGATACATAAGACACAAACATTATATGATACAAGATACATAAGACACAAACATTATATGATACAAGATACATAAGACAAACATTATATCACACAAGATACATAAGACACAAACATTATATGACACAAGATACATAAGACACAAACATTATATGACACAAGATACATAAGACACAAACATTATATGACACAAGATACATAAGACACAAACATTATATGACACAAGATACATAAGACACAAACATTATATAATACAAGATACATAAGACACAAACATTATATGATACAAGATACATAAGACACAAACATTATATGATACAAGATACATAAGACACAAACATTCAAGAACAAAATAGAAGCTTTCGAAACAAGGTGTTTCATAACTTAAGTATCCTTTCTGACCAATGCATTCTACCTGAATTCTTCCTGTAGTAGTGTGCCAGGACCGGGTACAACCGTTCCCCAACCCCAGGTAGTAGCTAGCAGACTAGACAGGTAGTTTAGATAGATAAGTTTGTAGAAGTGAGTAAGTAGAGACTGTAGTGTTTGCACACCAAATCTGCCCACTACGAGCAGCTAGCAAACACTAGAACGAGACATTGACGTAGTGAAAATAGTTGACGTAGATTTGTTAGTACTGCTTAGCGACGTAGTGACAACAGAGGGAGACGAACATTGGACATGGATGGACGTGTTTTGGTCTTTGTCTACATGTAATAACATCAGTAACGGAATTATGATTCATAGAAAAGCGTCTCTTTATTTGTAGTAGTGTGTGTGCAAGCAACCAAACATAAGCCACCACAATAAATATCATCATTCTACAACATTCCTTTCCATCCTTTATTTTTTAACCTAACCATCGTTTCTGATCTATCCATCCCTACTGATATATCGCCCTTTTGATCTATCCATCCTTCCTGTCTTATCCATAATTTATCTTTCTTTCCAGACCAACATATACTTTCTGAGCTATTCATCCTTCCAGACCTAACCAGCCTTGCTGATCTATTTATCAATCTTACCTTCAATCTTGATCCTTTTGTATTCTCAAAATATTATATTTGTTCTTTTACGAAGAAGTTTTCCGAACACTGACAACCAGTTACTAGTCAATAACTTATCATATTTGCGCCTTATTATATATTCCATTGGGTACAGAACAGAATAAGAAAGACATAAAGATAGCCCAGTACCCTACTTGTGTAAACACACTACAGAACAGAATAGGAGAGAACTAAACACACTACAGAACAGAATAAGAGAGAACGAAACACACTATAGAACAGAAATAGAGAGAACTAAACACACTACAGAACAGAATAAGAGAGAACGAAACACACTACAGAACAGAAATAGAGAGAACGAAACACACTACAGAACAGAAATATAGAGAACTAAACACACTACAGAACAGAATAGGAGAGAACAAAACACACTACAGAACAGAATAGGAGAGAACAAAACACACTACAGAACAGAATAAGAGAGAATGAAACACACTACAGAACAGAATAAGAGAGAATGAAACACACTACGGAACAGAATAAGAGAGAAAGAAAAATAAAGTCAAGTACCATACTTGTATAAACACACTCATCATCATCAAATAGCTTGTCTTGAGCAGAATTTTGCCACCCCAACAGTCCTCCGGAATTTCTCTCTCATAGGCCAGATGTTCCACCTCTGCAGCCGTCATGTTCAAACCATCAGTTACATCCTGAATCCATCTTCTCCGTGGTCTTCCTCTTCTCTTTGCTGGTATGCCTTCCTCCATGATGGTCTCCAGCCCTTCATGTCTTTTTATGTCCAAAATATCTCAATTTTCTCTTTCGTATTTGTAGCATTAGCCAGTTTTCTTTGATTTTGAGTTCTTTCTGGATAGATCTATTTGTTCTCTTCTCTGTCCAAGATATACGGAGAACTCTTCTGTAACACTTATAAACACACTACAGAACAGAATAAAAGAGAAAGAAAGATAGTCCAGTACCATACTTGTACAAACACACTACAGAACAGAATAAAAGAGAAAGAAAGATAGTCCAGTACCATACTTGTACAAACACACTACAGAACAGAATAAAAGAGAAAGAAAGATAGTCCAGTACCATACTTGTACAAACACACTACAGAACAGAATAAAAGAGAAAGAAAGATAGTCCAGTACCATACTTGTACAAACACACTACAGAACAGAATAAAAGAGAAAGAAAGATAGTCCAGTACCATACTTGTACAAACACACTACAGAACAGAATAAAAGAGAAAGAAAGATAGTCCAGTACCATACTTGTACAAACACACTACAGAACAGAATAAAAGAGAAAGAAAGATAGTCCAGTACCATACTTGTACAAACACACTACAGAACAGAATAAAAGAGAAAGAAAGATAGTCCAGTACCATACTTGTACAAACACACTACAGAACAGAATAAAAGAGAAAGAAAGATAGTCCAGTACCATACTTGTACAAACACACTACAGAACAGAATAAAAGAGAAAGAAAGATAGTCCAGTACCATACTTGTACAAACACACTACAGAACAGAATAAAAGAGAAAGAAAGATAGTCCAGTACCATACTTGTACAAACACACTACAGAACAGAATAAAAGAGAAAGAAAGATAGTCCAGTACCATACTTGTACAAACACACTACAGAACAGAATAAAAGAGAAAGAAAGATAGTCCAGTACCATACTTGTACAAACACACTACAGAACAGAATAAAAGAGAAAGAAAGATAGTCCAGTACCATACTTGTACAAACACACTACAGAACAGAATAAAAGAGAAAGAAAGATAGTCCAGTACCATACTTGTACAAACACACTACAGAACAGAATAAAAGAGAAAGAAAGATAGTCCAGTACCATACTTGTACAAACACACTACAGAACAGAATAAAAGAGAAAGAAAGATAGTCCAGTACCATACTTGTACAAACACACTACAGAACAGAATAAAAGAGAAAGAAAGATAGTCCAGTACCATACTTGTACAAACACACTACAGAACAGAATAAAAGAGAAAGAAAGATAGTCCAGTACCATACTTGTACAAACACACTACAGAACAGAATAAAAGAGAAAGAAAGATAGTCCAGTACCATACTTGTACAAACACACTACAGAACAGAATAAAAGAGAAAGAAAGATAGTCCAGTACCATACTTGTACAAACACACTACAGAACAGAATAAAAGAGAAAGAAAGATAGTCCAGTACCATACTTGTACAAACACACTACAGAACAGAATAAAAGAGAAAGAAAGATAGTCCAGTACCATACTTGTACAAACACACTACAGAACAGAATAAAAGAGAAAGAAAGATAGTCCAGTACCATACTTGTACAAACACACTACAGAACAGAATAAAAGAGAAAGAAAGATAGTCCAGTACCATACTTGTACAAACACACTACAGAACAGAATAAAAGAGAAAGAAAGATAGTCCAGTACCATACTTGTATAAACACACTACAGAACAGAATAAAAGAGAAAGAAAGATAGTCCAGTACCATACTTGTACAAACACACTACAGAACAGAATAAAAGAGAAAGAAAGATAGTCCAGTACCATACTTGTACAAACACACTACAGAACAGAATAAAAGAGAAAGAAAGATAGTCCAGTACCATACTTGTACAAACACACTACAGAACAGAATAAAAGAGAAAGAAAGATAGTCCAGTACCATACTTGTACAAACACACTACAGAACAGAATAAAAGAGAAAGAAAGATAGTCCAGTACCATACTTGTACAAACACACTACAGAACAGAATACACAATCACAATTGATAAACAAGCAATATAATAACTTACATAGCTCACAGCGACTTCCTCTGTGATTAGTGTTAGCGCAGTCACATTTCCCCTTGTTGTCTGTAGTAAGGCACCTGCCCCCATTCAAGCAAGACATCCGACCCTCACAAAGACCTCTATTCTTAGTTAGAGTCCCACTCAGTTCTAGGGGCGTAGGTCTGAGGAACTCACCATCACAGTTCTGGTAGAATAAGTTTCCTATAGAGCCACGAAACTTGGGCTTAAATATTACAGAAGGTGATGCCAAGGAAGTGAACTTATTTTCATACTCAATGGGTAACCCACCAAGAAAGAGAAAATATTCGTGGCTGGATGACGACCCATAGCTCTGCCATGTTCCAGGAGATGGTGTGGTGACCTCAACATCGTCCACCTTCAAAGATATTAGAGCACCATGCTGCCTAACACTCACATGGTGCCACTTGTTATCGTTCAAGAAATGGCCTAAGGAAGGAAGAAAAAGCAAGTGAGATAGAGCAGCCCTTCTTTGACACATTAAAAAAACAACAATGGAAATATTGATTACCTAGATACAATATAATATGTAGAATACAACATGTTGTAATCTACTCATTTAATCTTATCTTATCTTAACCACATTTGCCGTGAAGCGTCGTGGGAGAGTTAGTTTCTATCTTGTGCCAGGTGTGTTGCGCTTGACGTTGTCAGTCCATGCTTTCGCAGGGACTCTGAGATGTTATCTATCCATCTTGTTCTTGGCCTGCCTCGTGCTCTGCGCCCTGAGTGTCGATTATTATAGGCACGTGATGGTAGTAAATGTGGTTCCATTCTCATTAAATGGCCGAACCACTTGAATCTTTGCTTCTCGATGTACTGTATGCATGGTATAGTACCAACGATGCTTCTGATATTCTCGTTTCTCACTCTATCTCGCCTTGTAACGTTGACAGCTTTTCGTAGTCTTTCTTTCTTGTGTCTTAGTCAGGGGTCATGTTTGGCACTGATAACAGAGAGTTGGAATAAATATGCAGTTTATCAGTTGTCGTTTGACTGCCATGTTAATGCTTGGATGTTTTAATAGTGGTGACAGTTGGTATGTCACTGGCATTTGCCTTTTGGCATCTAGTCTCGATTTCTCTGTCCATCTTTCCATCTGCTGTGAATATACTCCCGAGATATTTGAATTCTGGAGTCTGTTTCATTTAATATACAACATATTGTAATCTTCTCATTTAATATACAACATATTGTAATCTACTCATATATACAACATATTGTAATCTACTCATATATACAACATATTGTAATCTTCTCATATATACAACATATTGTAATCTTCTCATATATACAACATATTGTAATCTACTCATATATACAATATATTGTAATCTACTCATATATACAATATATTGTAATCTACTCATATATATACAGCATATTGTAATCTACTCATATATAGAACATGTTGTAATCTACTCATATATATACAGCATATTGTAATCTACTCATATATAGAACATATTGTAATCTACTCATATATAGAACATGTTGTAATCTACTCATATATATACAACATATTGTAATCTACTTATATATACAACATATTGTAATCTTCTCATATATATACAACATATTGTAATCTACTTATATATACAACATATTGTAATCTACTCATATATACAACATATTGTATTCTACTTATATATACAACATATTGTAATCTTCTCATATATATACAACATATTGTAATCTACTCATATATACAACATATTGTAATCTACTCATATATACAACATATTGTAATCTACTCATATATACAGCAAGTTGTAATCTTCTCATATATACAACATATTGTAATCTACTCATATATACAGCAAGTTGTAATCTTCTCATATATACAACATATTGTAATCTACTCATATATACAGCAAGTTGTAATCTTCTCATATATACAACATATTGTAATCTACTCATATATACAGCAAGTTGTAATCTTCTCATATATACAACATATTGTAATCTACTCATATATACAGCAAGTTGTAATCTTCTCATATATATACAACATATTGTAATCTACTCATATATACAGCAAGTTGTAATCTTCTCATATATATGCAACATATTGTAATCTACTCATATATATACAACATATTGTAATCTTCTCATATATACAGCAAGTTGTAATCTACTCATATATACAACATATTGTAATCTTCTCATATATACAACATATTGTAATCTACTCATATATACAGCATCAAGTGCGACCTTGATATATGTAAGTGCGTATTTATTTCGAGAGGAAAATGGTTAATTTCTAAAGCTTGTGTTGCAACACTAATTATACATCGCCATTTACGGAATAACGCAAAATCAACCCAATAGTAATAATGCAAAGGATGACGATGTTGCTGTATATACCGATGTGTCGGTTCATCGTGGTGAGAAATCTGGCTGAGGTTTCTTGGCTAATGCGCATGGTAGGGTTGTTGCAGAGCGAAGTGGGGCATACAGGATAACTACTTCTAGTATGAGGATGGAGGTTGAGGTCATTACTGCTGCCTTACATTGGCTCTCTGGGACTTCATTTACTGGGGCCGTTGTTGCATCTGACTCTCAGTCGATGCTTCACAAGATCCAGAAGGGCAGGTTTCGGTATGAGTGGATGTCGTCTATAGCAGTTTCTAACCTCCAGAGGCTTACATGGATATACTGCCTTGGGCATGCGGGTGTTTACGGTAATGAGAGAGCGGACATCGATTGTTGGAGAGTTGAAGATGGATAAGGGGATGTTCTTCGGTTTCTTCGCGACTGTCTGTTGGATGAGGACACTAAAATCGATGTTGAATCGATCAAGCGATTTAGTCAGTTTGGAGTTATCCGTTGTCCAGGTCGAACTAGATGCCTGAAAGGCAGAGTGAGAGGTGTGTTTAATCAGCGAGCCACGGGAACTATCAGTATGCATACTCTTCGATATATGTTGGGGAAGACTGAGCACCTATGGGTCTGCCCGGAGTGCAATGACGTCAGTTTAGTAACCAATAACTAAACCAACCCAATAGTAACGTAAAATTATATAAATCATGTGGCAGAATGGTCAAGTCAAAGAAGCCATGGGTGTATTTAGTATGACAGCAAAGAAGCGTGACAATGGAGGTACTGGCGGTGACTAAGGCACTACTCTGACTGTAGTCACAAAACTACACTCATGCGAGCATTCTGAGTGACTTATTGAGTGTGATCCGAAAGGTGGAGGCTGGTTGTGCTGAATCACTACAAGCGTCAACAATTTGTAAAATTACACTTATCTTCGTTCGCGGGGCACATATGTGTCGTTGGCAATGAGATAGCAGACAGGCTGGCTGGCTCTGTCACTATATCAGAGGGCCAGCCAATGGATATAGCTGCCATTTTAAACGCCTTCATAGAGAGTGGCCGCAAAGAAGATTTTCATATAAACCAATCCACGTCAACTACTAGATTGCAGGAGCTGGGTTTGAAGATTGGAGTAGCAAGAAAAAACAGCACAACAGGTATATGAGTAGGCTCATCAATCAAAATCGAACTGGTACAGTCAGTCGCTGGACGCTGTTGGAGATATTGCGAAGAAGATCGGAGAAACTATGGACATGTCCGGAGTGCAATGAAGATATTCCAAACTGAAACTGAAACAGAACTGTATAAATCATGACATGAAAATCAATAACACTAAAACCGAAACGAAATAATAAATACAGAAAGAAAGCATAATAAACTAAATATCAATGTCAATGGCACTACAAACAGCGCAAGACAAAAACAGAAAACCACGACACTGGGCAACAACCCGGTAGCAGTGTGACGACAAAAGAAGAAGAAGAAGAATGGCACTACAATCGGTTGTGCAAGAATTCAAATGCGGCACAACTCTATGTTCCCTCAGAACTACAAGAGGTCTACTGCATTTATCTATAGCAGAAAATGCCTATCGAACTTGCGCACCTTTTGTTCAATGATGAATTCTGCTTTCGTGATTTCTGGCTTTAATGTGTACTCTACCGGCAGTGTTCTCTTGTTTAAAATATTGCAGCTTCTCATGTGTCTATTGCAAGCACGGGGATTTTGTAATTTCCATCGGTGTTGACAACAGTTTCTTCCTTTTTTCTTCCAAATTTTTTTTTTTTATTAATTACAGCACGCATTCCTTCTCAGCGATTGTAAAGCTTATGAACGTCGACGTGATGTTGTCTCTAATATATGTTTATATTGTTCTTGAGGAAATATCATGTTCCTTGAATGTTTCTAGTTGTGTTTTGTTTTCTTCTTCATGATTCAATCGTTTCTAAGGGTATACATGATATACCTCTAATAGTAAAGTTACACTGTATAAATGAACATCGTTTTTATAACCCATAAAACAGATATAACAGATGATATATACATCAATGAACATGAACTAGAAATAGTGGATAGTTTTCAATGTTTATGTTCATTGGTAACAAAGCGACGGAAATCAAAAGATGGTTCTGAGGAAATTTAAAAACTGCAAAACCTATGGAAGGGAACTGATATTAAGGGAAATCTTAGATGTTTAAGAGCATGTAATTTCCCTATAACTGTGTGTTGCTGTGCGGCATAGATTATTTATAAAACAATTGAAAATCGACTACTCCCTCTGAATGCAAGTGGTATCGAAGAGTACAGAAAAATAACAAATATGTCCATTTTTTAGAAGAGAAATTGGGAGTAAAGCAGAGACAAATTTAGAAAAAATAAATATTTTGGACATGTAAAATGACACGATTCTTTGAACAAGATCATTCTTGTGGATACGATACCGGGCAGACTAAGGAGAGGAAGGATAAGGAGAAGACTGTAGCAAGATGTCGTAGATGAGTTGAGTATGCGGCTGACGCTGTACATCTCAGATACGACAGGGTGGTACTTAGAACTGCTGTCATGGGAACCAGTCCCGACAGTAGCAAGATGATGATGATGATGGATTAGGATGAACGTCTAGAACTACACACACGCGCGCACGAACGCACACATGAACGCACACACAACTGTTGTGTATCTGACATATAATCAAACGAACGACTACCCTCTCTACCAAACACCAAGTTTAGTCTTAGGTCTGTTCTCACCAACCCTACTTCTCTAATTAATTGTGTCACTACACGTCCCTACACAGTCAACATGTTTGTCCCGAAGATAGAATCCAATTCTAAGGTTATAACAGAGACTTGTTGGGCAGCAATGTAGACAAAGAGATTGGAACAGATAGAGATGTTAAATTAAGAATACAGAAGGCAAGAGGAACTTTCATTGCACTGGGAAACATATGGAAGTCTAAAGAAATCAAATCTAGAACAAAAATTCTGATATTTAACTCTAATGTTAAAGCAGTTCTACTGTATGGGTCAGAAACATGGAGAACAACTAAAACAATAGCGCATAAATTGCAAACATTCATCAACTGGTGTCTGCGCGGAATAGAGGGAATAAGATGGTATGATAGGGTCACAAATGAGGAACTTATGGAGAGAACAAGACAGATTCCAGTGAACGAACAGGTTTAAAAAGACGCTGGCGCTGGATAGGACACACTTTGCGAAAACCGGAGGAGAATATAACAAGAAGGGTCCTTGCCTGGAACCCGCAGGGACAGCGAAAGAAGGGAGGCCGAAAAATACATGGAGACGAGATTTGGAGGCGGAGATCAACAATATAAAGAAGAGCTGGAGGGGGCTGCAGGAGATAGCTAGAGATAGGAAGACTTGGCATGAGTTGGTTGAGGGCCTATGCCCCAACCCGGGTAAAAAAAGGCAAAGAGAGAGAGAAAAGAGACTTGTAAGATAAAAGATGCAGCGCTATAGGAGAATTATGTATATTGATTGATTGATATAGCCATCATCAATACACTTCGGTGAGTAACCACGTGTGCTCCGATCTCTTTCTTACACATGAAGATCTAAGCTGCAGTGCACGAAAACTCCGTAGCACCGGCGAGGATCCCCGATGTAAATTTAATTATGGTTAAGATATTTTGTTGGAATTTTATTTTTAATCTTTTTTTTCTTCTAATGAATTTTGCCCGGCAGCGGCTTTCCAGCCTGCTCTTCTAATGAATTTTGCCCGGGCAGCGGCTTTCCAGTCTGCTCTTCTCGATTTTGAACTGCCAAGGTTTATTTTACGAGCTCAAATGAAACACGGGACCTACCTTTTATCATCCGTCTCTGATAGGACTAGGAACTTGACCTCACCTACACTGAGATCAGGGATCTCTGGGAAAATATCCCGATGGATCCACGAGGAAGCGAACCGATTACCTTTGGCACACGAAGTGAACACCTAACCTCTATGATACAGAGAACCTTGAATTATGTATATATATATGTATGGGCGGGCGTCCGTCACTTAGCGGGTAGCAGAACCAACTATAAACTTATTTAGAGTTGGCTGTGGCGGTAGTGAGCTTGATCTATATCTCTCTTCACCTTTCAATTCCCAACGGAGTACAGGTCTTCAACAAACTTCTTCCAGCTCTTCCTCTCTCTTGTCATCCCTTCCCTTTCCATGTTTTACCTATCCTTTTAACATCATCCTCCAGTTCTCTTCTCCAGTTCCGTCAAGCCATCCCTACTCCTCTTTCTCTGCGGGTTCCAAAACAGTGCCTGTCTTGCAATGCTTCCGGTCGGTCTTCTCAATGTGTGTCCTATCCATCGCCAGCGTCTCTTCCTGAGCTCTTTCTCCACTGGTATCTGCTTAGTTCTTTCTCTGAGTTCCTTGTTTGTAATCTTATTATACCATCTCAGTCCCTATATTCTACGTAAACATCAATTTACGAAGGTCTGCAGTTTTCTGTTGGTTTCCTTTGTTGTCTTCCATGTTTCCGAGCCATAGAACAGCACTGACTTCATATTTGATTGAAAGATTCTCAGCTTCGTGTTTGTTTTGATCTCCTTTGACTTCCATATCTTACTCAATGCAATAAAGTTTCTCCTTGCTTTTTGTATTCTTATCTTGACATCTTTGTTTGTTCCCCTTCTGTGTCAATGTTGCTACCAAGTTATGTTTATGATTCTACATCTTGTAGAGCTGTTTCCTCCAGCATAATCTGGTTTACATTTACTGCATTTATTCTCATGACCTTGGTTGTTCCCCTGTATATTTTCAAACCTAGTTGCTGAGACGTATTATTTAGAGTATTCATTTTATCAGTGGCGGCTCGTCATTCAGGGCCAGTGGGGTCGGACACCACCAAAAGTAAGGTGAAACGTGTATTTATTATTTTATACATTAAAATCTAATCTAACCAAAACCTGATTTTTCCGAAAATTTCTGTCTGGCCCCACCAACAAAAATTATCACGACCCGCTACTGCATTTTATCTTTAATCTGTACGTGATTGTGGGACAGCAATGCCAGATCGTCTGCAAAATGCAGGTCCTCTAGTTGTTTCATAATTGATCTATGGGGAATGTTTATAAAATGACGATATTTTATGATTCTCGTTTAATTACACTATTGTATGAAGATAGACCGTTACTGTTATGTTTTTTATTATTGTTAATCATTTTTGAATGTTTGCAGATATTTTTCACACTTTCAATTGCAATTCACATTTTCCAATATTATTAATATGCCTAATATTTGTATGTAGTAGTTTCTCTAATTTCTGCGTCTACTCTTCTCTGTTCTCTAATCCTGTTTGCTTTACCTCAAAGCATCGGGATCAGATAAACATTTCTAGAACAATCTCTTTTGTGCACTTCCTACATCGTGTCCTTCACATATACAGCCTCTGTTATTTCTGAAGACCACTTCATTCCGTATCATCACACTGGAGGTGTATTTCAACCAGTTTTGAATGAAAATCGTGACATATTCTTTACAGGACTTAGCTATCGACCACAGTAAACGAGTCGTCGATTTTCTAGGCACTATTTATACGTTCAGTAGTTTGCCATTGCTTTCTGAACGGTGAAGTCTGTTTTTAGCGTTCATAAAATTCCACGCGAACAAATTTGCTTCCAAACTGCCCACCGTTGGGTTTGAACCAGGTACACTTGGGTTGGGATTGAGCTCACTACCGCGTATGCTACGAGAAGTCGATTTCAGATTTCCGCCGTGAAATGTCAAGTGGCAGCGTCAAGCTTGATTTTTAGATGAATACCAACTCACAAAGTACATCAGACACAAGAGATGCTTACATTTCCCGCCAACACCTCACTGGGGAACAATGTAGGAAGGGAATAATAAGAAGAGGAAGATTCATTACCGACATATGGAAATGAGTTCTGGACAATAATAATAAGAAGAGGAAGATTCATTACCGACATATGGAAATGAGTTCTGGACAATAATAATAAGAAGAGGAAGATTCATTACCGACATATGGAAATGAGTTCTGGACAATAATAAGAAGAGGAAGATTCATTACCGACATATGGAAATGAGTTCTGGACAATAATAATAAGAAGAAGAAGATTCATTACCGACATATGGAAATGAGTTCTGGACAATAATAATAAGAAGAGGAAGATTCATTACCGACATATGGAAATGAGTTCTGGACAATAATAATAAGAAGAGGAAGATTCATTACCGACATATGGAAATGAGTTCTGGACAATAATAATAAGAAGAGGAAGATTCATTACCGACATATGGAAATGAGTTCTGGACAATAATAATAAGAAGAGGAAGATTCATTACCGACATATGGAAATGAGTTCTGGACAATAATAAGAAGAGGAAGATTCATTACCGACATATGGAAATGAGTTCTGGACAATAATAAGAAGAGGAAGATTCATTACCGACATATGGAAATGAGTTCTGGACAATAAACAAACATAACAAATCTGAAAGACATGCATCAGTGATTTTACGGAGGAGGGGTGGAAGAGGGAGGGGATGGGGGAGGAGATTCCATTGATTATTAAATTGACTCGGTGTCATGAGAGAGTTTAGATGTCAATGAAGAAAGTAACCTTCTGGCACAAACCAATTGGGGGCGGAATATAATGCGAAGATGGTGATTAGAAGACACTGTGACAACGTAAACAGATTCCTGTGAAGACAGATAGAGGATAGCAGAGAGAGAGAGAGAGAGATGATACGTAACAAAATGACAGCATGACATGGAAGAGCGTCTACAACGGAAGTAGCGTCAACACTTGGAACAGAGAGTTATGAAGATCTATGATTGTCAACGTCAGTAGGTACGACACGATGATGATGGTTAGGATGAGTTTGCGATGTATTCGGTCATCTGGAAATTCTGTGAGCTTGTTTTGTTTGTGTGTTAAAAGAAGATGGTTGTTCAGCGACACATCAACCAGTGGCGGCTCGTCATTAAGGGCCAGTGGGGCCGAGCCCCACCAAAAATAATGTGTAATGTGTATCAATTAAAATATAACCTAACCCAATACCATGATTTTCCACACAAAAATATGTCTGGTCCCACCAACAAAACTTAGCACGAGCCGCCACTGACATCAACTATAACATGATTATATGACACTTTAACTATGTTCAGTTTAGTTTTAGTTTAGTCGTTGGATCATCATCACTGTACATCAAACCAATTAGTCCATAAGTGCTCAGATCTCCTTAGTATGTCTCTCAGCGTGTGACGACTAACGACACCGGTTCTTTGTTGGTTTACTATTCTTCTTTGGCTACCAGCATAGTGCTCTTGTCTAGCTACACCACGTTTGACTTGGAATTATAGCAGTCTGGCTAGTGTTGTAGATTCACCACCATTACTTGAGTCATTTACACGACCTCTTAGGGAATTTATAATATAAGCCTCGTCCATTGCTTGCTCGCTTTTTACAGCAGTCATACCTGCAAGCATATCGGCGCGTTCATTTTACAGCAGTCATACCTGCAAGCATATCGGCGCGTGTCATACCTGCAAGCATATCGGCGCGTGTCATACCTGCAAGCATATCGGCGCGTGTCATACCTGCAAGCATATCGGCGCGTGTCATACCTGCAAGCATATCGGCGCGTGTCATACCTGCAAGCATATCGGCGCGTTCATTTTACAGCAGTCATACCTGCAAGCATATCGGCGCGTTCATTTCCCCGTGCACCTGCACGTCCAGGCACACCAAATAAAACTGATTTTTGTCAGCCTAGACCTCCTCAGCGACTCCAGCCATTGTCTCCTAGCCCAGCCTGTTTCAATCTTCCTGATCATACCCATTGAGTCACTGAGAAAACATGCATGGATAAAAGTCTGTGATTTCAGCCAGATCATCGATTTAGTTACTGCCATGATTTTCATAGTGAGACTGCTGTAGTCACGGAAAAACCACGACTTTCCTTCTTCACAACATTCCTTCTGACTTGAGCAGTGAAAGCCTATGAGCTCCGCACGTTTCGAATCACTGACCCATCTGTATGTGTTTTTGTGTAAACTTACATAAGATGACTATATAATAGCACTTTAACTATCTGCTCTATTGATGCTAGCACACATTCCGTGCAACCTACCTGCTTGAGCAGTCACCTTTCTTTGGCGACTATTGATCCAAATACAAGCACACATTCCGTGCAACCTACCTGCTTGAGCAGTCACCTTTCTTTAACGACTATTGATCCAAATACAAGCACACATTCCGTGCAACCTACCTGCTTGAGCAGTCACCTTTCTTTAACGACTATTGATCCAAATACAAGCACACATTCCGTGGACCCTACCTGCTTGAGTAGTCACCTTTCTTTGACGACTATTGACGATTAATCGAACACTGCCTGACAACAACTGAACCTCCAGGAAGTCATGACCTTGATCCATATACAACAGAAGTGAGTCTGATACATCCGTCTTAAACATGAAAGAGAGGGACGCATTTAAACATGGCTTCCACGGAGGGTACATGACGTATGATCCAGAAGATCCATCCAAGTTCAGGGTCACTGTAGTCATAGTTACGCAAGCTAGAAGTACAAGAACGTACTGTACATATGAACACATTTTCCGGATGAGCTCGACCTGAATGGAGATGACGACAACGAAAAACTTTGATAGCAAAAACTATCCCGTCACAAGTGAATATTGTTGAATAATATATCTATATTTCAAGGGCGTCTTCAGAATTTGATTTCTCAACTTGGTTACTTGCACTTCTCCAAAACATATCGCACAGTTTATGATGTAGTGGGTAGTTAAGTCAATCAAAGAAGACAGACACAGATGGATTACCATCCGTTGTTGACTATCCAAGCTTCTAGCCTTTCTTTCATCTTTTGACAGCCTGAAACTCACAAAAAGAAATTATAAAATGAAACACATTTTGAGCGATCCTAGTTGTAGTTATAATTTATAATTGTGTACACCGTTTTGTTGTGAGCTTGGTTGATCGAATCTTACTAAAAATGGCTTTGAATAAAAAAAATTAAAAAACAAACACTTGCAAGTTATCATAATCATAAGATGCCGTGCCGACTAGCGTAGGCGATCATGGATCTCCACAAATCTCTGTCCCTGGTATTAGATATCTTGTAAGATATTGAAGCTCTTCCGTGCCATGAAGTCATGCTGTCTAAAATGTTTTCTTAAACAAGTGAAAATTCTCACAATTAAAGACAACCCGCTTATTTATAGTCAGTCAATAACTGAGTTCATCAAACAGTCTGGCTACGGATGTCTTTATACGCTTGGAGGCGTTTTTAAAAACGTCGCATATGGAAGCCAATGAAAGGTTCGTTATTGCACAAATCATACATCAGTAACCTGGAAATGAAATACAAACATGTCACACCTAAAATAGCAATGTTCAAGAGAAATTGTCTCCCAACATTATGCAACCAGTGCTAAACCTGGACACTGATATCAAACGATAGAAGTAAACTCGACAGAGATGAAGTGTCTAGGCAGAATGCTGGGAGTTTCAAGAAGAGATTGGTTTTAAAATGAAGCCATCAGGAGGAAAATGGGTACAACATCAGTACTGAACTTCGTCAAGAAACAACACATTAAATGGTTCTGTCACATAAGCAGATTACTAACAGACAGTGCGTCTCAAAGAGCTATGTTACTCTGATACAATGGATACAAAGCCAAAGGCCGTCTACGCAAAACCTGGACCTCAGAGATAACAGAGGCGACGAATAACTGTTTATGAAGCGCAGACAAAAGCGCGTTCTACGAATCTCTTCTTATCCTGACGCTGTGATGCAAAACAGGATTAGATTCCATTTTTTTTTAAATGTCAACAATGGTAAACAATATATTTGTGGGCACATCCAATCACAAGTTTAAGAAGCATTTGTGTAAGCATCCAATCCAGCATTGAATTAAATATGTGTAGATACATCCAATCCAGTATTTCTAACATTTTACCAAACCTCTAGTGTCCTGTCACTTGTCATAATATCTATCTGGAGCCCAGGGCATGTTATTTCACCAAAATAGGATCCTGAAATATTATTACTGCGACCGGAAATATTGAATGTATGATTGCAAATTACATCCCCTTTCCTCAGTATTTGAGACAAGCAAAGTTCTTTTCACGTGACGTAATTACCCTGAATTCAGACTTTATTGGAGGCAAAAAGTATGCGTCAATCCTGAATAGAAACTTATTACGTGCATGTGGCGGTTAAGTTATAATCGAATAGTAACTAGCAATGACACGAATACACAGTACTGTCTGGATTCGTTAGTAAGGAATGTTACCCAGGAAAATGTACCAGTTACTTATACCTTCCGTACCTATACACGGCAATGTTAAAAGTCTACATTTTCCCATAAGACTTTACCTTTTTTCTAGATATAACTTTTTAATATTATTTTAAATACGGAGATGTTTGTACGTGAATTGGTTATGAATTGTGAGAAGTGTCTGGTCGAGTGGATTAGAGGGCGGCTCTCATACGGGAGACCTGTGTTTAATCCAGGGACGTAGTCTCCATGCGTGCTAGGCGTGCGCCGCACACATATGCCAGGCCAGAAGAAAAATTATTATGTTAAGTATTCACAATAATATTTACTATAAATATTTCTAGAGTAACTATAAGTAGCTGTCTATTATTGAATTGATGCGAATAAGAAACTGAAAGTAAGTCTCTCTATGGACACGCTATTCCGGTATGGTAGTAACTAGGAGTTACGACCCTTGTTCTCCGAGCATCGCTCGGTTGTTTCCGCCCTACGCGTGTTGGTCTCTCGATTCTAACGCGAACTATGACGTTGTGTGAAACGAGTGAGAGGAGAGATTGGTGGACAGGTTGTGGTTTTACATAGTGAATGCGTGCGGGATGAAACCAGCACTATCAATAAAAGTACGTGGTGTTTAAAAAACGTTTATTTTGAATGTTCGACTATTTACGATTGAAAAATGAACTTGTGGAACTCCATAGTTCATGATTTACTGCAGCTTTAAATTGAAAATGATCTCAGTTCAGGCTTTAAAGAAGTACTCAATCTGGCAGAATTGATCGTGACTATTCCAGCAACCACTGTGTCTGTTGAAAGGTCGTTTTCAGCATTAAAGTGAATCCACATTTGCTGCAGAACTACACACGGTAAATATAGACTCTCCAATCTTAGCCTTTAGTCTTCTCTTCAAACGCTCCATAACGACCACTTGGTAAACCACTCTTTATAAGTTGTATGTGATCTGAGCATAAGAGCGATTGTACGTTGTGTCAGTTGTGCGCCCACAGGTAAGCCAGCACATCCGATTTCTGCTACGCTTTTTATTTACAAGGGTAGTTTCCCTAGACCTCTACCTTAGTTGCCTCTTATGACATGCCTTGTAAGTCGCATTGTTACTTTTCTTTGCTCCCCATGAGAGCCCCGATAACACACGGGTGAGTCTTTTGTCTATTGAATATGAATTTTTGAGCAAAGTTAGAATGAAGTATACAATTTACGATGCCATCACAGAGAAGTTTCTGCACAAGGAAAGAATGGATATGATCTTCAAATGAAACATGTAAGTGGAAATATGTACTATTTAAAAAAAAAACACATATTGTTCCCAGTTCAATAACTATCGGTGCGTAATTGAATATAGTTGACTTTTCAATTAAAAGTGAAAAAAGGTTAAATGGGATGGACGCATTCATTTTAAGTAGCAGCCCACCTATCTCGCATTATCAGCTACGCCACTGGTTTAATCCAAGGTAAGACCAATGATTGTTGTCTGTTTCGGGCATAAATGAAAAATCCTAAACTGAACAGCTTTGTAACGACTGCACTAGCCATGTATCCATTAAATTCCTCAGGCTCTCGTCCAACTTGTCCTATACCGCCCTAAAAAGCGGTACTACAGATAGTAACGACAGTTTTTTTTTAATGAACTGTGGAATTACATGAATGACCTTTAGTTCGGTTACTATGTAGGGGTCTCTATGGTTACCTTTAGTTCGGTTACTAATGTAGGGGTCTCTATGGTGACCTTTAGTTCGGTTACTAATGTAGGGGTGTCTATGGTTACCTTTAGTTCGGTTACTAATGTAGGGGTCTCTATGGTGACCTTTAGTTCGGTTACTAATGTAGGGGTCTCTATGGTGACCTTTAGTTCGGTTACTAATGTAGGGGTCTCTATATCTAAGTGGTAGCTTGTGCCTTGTGAATCCGGACAGTGCCGTTCTGTTCCAGAGTACATTTTTAGAGACCCTGGAATTGTTGCCGGAGCTATGGAGTTCGTGCTTTGTGCAATACTCTCGGCAGGTGGTGTGCCATTTTAGCGGCGAGAGACTGAACCATACGGGGTAAAATTCGGTGCAATGAAATCAATCCTTCGGCTTTTAAACCCATTTAAACTATTGAATCGATTTTGCTTTTTCCCGAACATGGACGCTTTAACTGATTTTCTCCCATAAGCCGCTGGGATCGTCACTGTGTATTTGTTTTAGATCTATCTTAAAGAAAATTCATTTATCTGCAAAATGTTAGTGGGGTTGGGGCAGAGCCAACTATAAACTACTGGGCCTTCGGGCTCAGGTAAGAATTGTGGGAAATCAGACCCCAACTACACCACGTGAACTCGCATTCCAGTATTGGTGTATATAGACGAATTCATTTTAAAATCAACACAATCTGGCCTGTGCTAGAGCCAGGCTGTGGGTTGGGGAGGGTGGAGGGAAGGTTCAAGTGCCTTTCTCTTCCGGAAAATGGTTTATTGATAGAACATTGTGATTGACTGTTGCTAGCTAGATATGACTTATACTTTTCTTCTTCTTCCCCGTTCAACTTCCAACGGAGCACAGGCAGTTAAAAATGGATAAGAGTAGGCTGAAAAGCCACTGCCTGGGCAAAATTCATTAGAAAATATATTATAATAAAACTCCTTTACAATTGCTATCAACTTAAAAATTACATCGGGACTCTCGTCGCTGCTACGGAGTTCACGCATTGCAACTGATATCTTCCTGTTGTCGCCCGAGTGGTTAAAAAACGTGGCATATCCTAAAGGACGTAACCATCAACCACAGTAAACGAGTCGTTTATTTTTCTATGCACCACTTATACGTTCAGTAGTTTGCCATTGCTGTCTGAACGCAGATTTCTATTTTTACCTTTTTGTAAAATCCCACGGAAACGAATTTGCTTCCAAACTTGCCCACCATGGCGTTTGAACCAGGTACGCTTGGGTTCGTGATCGAGCTCACTACCGCTTGAGCTACAGACGCTCACCGAGTGGTTATCGGTGCCCAAATTAGGGTGTAAAGAATAGAACCACTGTTACCTGCCCCGCATGTCGTAAGAGGCAACTAAGGAGGTTGGACATGGGGCTAGCTACCCCACACCGTAAAAACACTAGATGGCTACAGAACGGAGAGCGAACCGAGTAAACGCTGGCTGAAACCGAACACATCGCCGAAGGATAAGCACCAGAGGTCCAAATGGTGCTGAAGATGTGACGTAAAACACATCAATGCTAAGGCTGCATGAATCAGATTTCCACACTAATAAAATTTATGGGGAGATCTAGTACAGCGATCTGGGAGGTGATCGATAGAGAAAGATATCTTCCTGTGTAAGAAAGAGATCAGAGCACACATGATTACTCACCGAAGTGCAATGATGATGGTCTTAGCAATCCATCAATCAATCACTTAATTTGCTTGAGCAAGCTAATATAATGTAGAAATGGTATTACCGAGGAAACGTAGAGGGCAGGAAAGAAAAAGAGAGAGAGAGAAAAAGAGAGAGAAGAGAACGGAAAGAGGAAGAAAGAGAAAAGAGAAATCAATTATAAATGAGTAGCTTACAAAATTTATAAAAAGATTGTGCTTGAACTTCCAGAAAAAAGAATGTCCAAATCTAATGATCTTTTACTAACTTTAATTCGCAATATGTTATCAATATTAACTCAGAGTTATCACGTTGCTGAATAATTCGATTCTCCACAAGGAGTTAGTTATATAGTTAATTGTATATCCTTTACAGAACTTTGAGAATCAACCCCAGCTTTTTAACGCTGTTTGTGATTTTTCTAGGCATTATTACGTTCAGTAGTTTGCCATTGCACAAGGGAGTTAATTCTTATTGTTTATGTTAGTTGGCCTACACGCTCTGATATAACCAAAACGAGGTACGTCCTTGGGTTGAAAGAGCGTGCTTTGGCTTAAAGAGGATATAATCCTTAAATAACAAACAAATATATCATCATCAAATAGCTCACTTTGCCACCCTAACAGTCCTCCGGAATTTCTCTCTCTCATAGGCCAGATGTCTCGCCTCTGCAGCTGTCATGTTATAACCATCAGTCACATCCTGAATCCATCTTCTCCGTGGTCTTCCTCTTCTTCTCTTTGCCAGTATGCCTCCTTCCATATATTCTTCTCCAGCCCTTTGTGTCTTGTTATATGTCCAAAATACCTCAATTTTCTCTTTCTTATTTGTAGCATCAGCCAGTTTTTAACAAGCGCATACATATACTCGTAGTAATGTTCAATAATCTTGAAGACCTGTCACAATTTCTTAGCGGGACGTATTCGGCCCTCCTGTCGTAGGTTGCCCGTCACTGATCTAGTTAAACAGTAGCTATACTCCAGTGTTATATTGAACCAATACTTATATATGGCAGCGAATCATGGACAATGAACAAAAAATCAATAATATTATTGGAATCCACAGAGATGTGGTTTTCCAAAAGAGTGCTGAAAATTTCATGAACAGATAAGAAAACAAATGATGAGGTTTTAAATTAGGCATGCACACAAAGAAACCTTATCAAAAGAATACAAATCAGGCAATCAAGTTCCTCGAACAATTAATGCGAAGCGAAGAATTAGAACATTTCATGACATGTAAAATTCAGGGAAGAAGAGATCGTGGAAGACAGAGGGAGAAGATGTTGTATGGTCTAACATCGTAGTTTGTCAAAAGATCGACGTCAGAACTGATTTCCTGCACCAAATAGAGAGAGAGAGAGAGAGAGAGAGAGAGAGAGAGTTGTGGAGAAACAAGATCGCCAAAGAAAGCTGGCATTGCACTTGATTGATTAATACTCTGGATTGGTTTGACTGTAGCCGACGTAAGTATCAAGCTGTATATTTACTATTATATAGTATTAACTTATAATTCGTTATGCACAATCGGTTATAGTTAATAGCAGTGGCGGCTCGTCATTAGGGGCCAGAGGGGCCATTCCTCCCAAAAATAATGTGTAACATGTATATATTATTTTATATTTTGAAATATAACTAACCCAAAACCATGATTTTTTCGAAAATATGTGTCTGGCCCCACCAACAAAATTGATCACGAGCCGCCACTGGTTAATAGCCAGCAATACTAGAACAAAGTATCTGGTACTAAGTAACGAACATTTGATGAAAATGTAACGGAATTGTACAATTGCTAAAAAGTAACTAAAACAGCACATCACTAGTCACAGTAACTAATCATTAATTAGCGCCACCTCGCGGTGTTTTGAACACATTTCTGTATCGATCTTACAAAACATACCGGCATCCATCTCAAAATCATTGAGCCCTTTTGTTGAGACCACAGGCACCTTGGGTAGACAAGCCTAGACTGTGTGTGTTTGTGTGTGTATGTGTGTGTTGTGACAGATTGATTCATTGATTCATTAATTAACCGTGCAGTGTGCAATATAACGCTACTCTGATATCCGTTGGGAAGTAAATATAAAAATCGACGGAATCTGAAATTGATGCAGAGTGTGTATATATGTGTGTGTGTGTGTGTTTGTGTGCGCGTCCGCGCAGATTCAATAATGAAAACCGAAGCAAACAACATGGAACGTGCACAATTTGAAATCAACAACATGGAGAATACAACATAACCATAGTATGTGTCTGCTACTGAAGCATTGGTTATTGGTTACTAAACTGGCATCATTGCACTCCGAGCAGACCCATAGGTGTTCAATCTTCCCAACAGATATCGAAGAATACTGATGGTTCCCGTGGCACGCTTCTCACTCTTCCCCTCAGGCATCCAGTTCTACTTGTAGTCCAAACTGCTTAAATATCTAGATTGATTCAACATCTAATTTAGTATCTTCATCCAACAAACAGTCGCGAAGAGACTGAAGAACATACCCTTTATCTATCCGCAACTGAAGTAGGTATATCTTCCTCTCTCTTACTCTTGTTCGTTCCCAATGATTGATTGATTAATTGATATCAATGCACTTCGGTGAGTAACCACATGTGCTCCGATCTCTTTCTTACACACGAAGATCTCAGCTGCAGTGCACGAACTCCGTAGCACCGGCGAGGGTCCCGATGTAATTTTGAAGAGGGTGAAAATATTTTTGTAAGGATTTTTTAACAAAATCTTAAAGGAGACAGAACATAAACAATAGACATCGCCCGAGTGGTTACCGAGGGCCCGAGTGGTTACCGGGGCCCGAGTGGTTACCGGGGCCAGAGTGGTTACCGGGCCCGCCGAGTGGTTACCGGGGCCGAGTGGTTACCGGGGCCGAGTGGTTACCGGGGCCCGAGTGGTTACCGGGGCCCGAGTGGTTACCGGGGCCCGCCCGAGTGGTTACCGGGGCCCGAGTGGTTATCGGGGCCCGAGTGGTTACCGGGGCCCGAGTGGTTACCGGGGCCCGAGTGGTTACCGGGGCCCGAGTGGTTACCGGGCCCGAGTGGTTACCGGGCCCGAGTGGTTACCGGGGCCCGAGTGGTTACCGGGGCCCCAGTGGTTACCAGGGCCCAAATTTGGGGTGTAAAGAATAAAACCACTGTTACCTGCCACGCATGTCGTAAGAAGCGACTAAGGAGGTTTGGCTGAAATCGAATGCACATGTCCTAAACGTGTAGAAGTCTATGCGTTTAGGGGCCTACCAAACCAATGTGCAACGTATACACGTTCTTGGCAAAGATCAAGCATATCACAAAGAGTGATTAAAATTGGTCGTAAAGAACGAACGCAAAGAAGGAGAAGAAGAACAATAGACATCTCTTGTGGAAGCTGTATGTGTGAAACAGCACACACGAAGAGGGTTTAGACAGATGATGTTCATAATAAGAAAAATGTGAAGTAGAGTAGACAACATAACATCTTGAATTGTTGGTTGTACTGTTGTGAATATTGAATTTTCATACAGCTGAAATTGCTTCTTATAAACAAACTGATTCCCTGTGTCTTGCTCCTTGATTGATCAGTTTTTCGATACTCAATTCTGCAAACACATTGAGTTTCGAACTCGATTACTTATTTTCTTCCTCGCAGAAATGAATAGTATGAATAACGTTCAGAACAAATAATGGTGTATCTATTGATATTCAGTATATATATATGGAACTGCAGTAAAACTATTTGATTGGCAAAACACGTAATTACAAAGTACTGTAGTTTTACAAATTACAAAACAATGACAAAATACAGCAACGTTTCGACCAACAAGGCCTTTATCAAGCAAACGAACAAACAGGAGTGACAAATTAAAATGAAACACAAATGGACGACCAAATACAAACGTATCTAAGGAAAATCTGGAATAAAACGAATAACGAAATAAATGTAACACAAAAAAACACACACATAAAAATCAGAAATAGAAAGGAAAGAAACAATGAAACATCTAGTAAATATATAACTTGAATACATGCAACATATACCATATAGATTACAAAGCATGGGAAGAGAAGTACTAAGAAGCATAAGAATGGAATATAACATGAATACATGCAGCATATACCCATATAGATTACAAAGCATGGGAAGAGAAAGTACTAAGAAGCATAAGAATGTAATACGTTGACCCCGCGTGGTCGCAAGGTACCATACAAAGAAATCAACCGATTCTCCAGAGCAAATCGACTGCGATCATCCGAGAACATGATCGGATGGCTGTGACCTGGACATCGTGAGCACCTAAATGGCCAGTGTCATTGAAATGGGTGGCTACAGGGTCACAGAGCATTGGCGTATGTCGCGTAAGTGTTGGGCGAATCGGTCACTGAGCTCTTGCCTGTCTCGCCGATATAAGCCTTGTTACACCGCTTACAGATAATGGCATAGATAAGATTACGGGACTCGCATGTGAACCCATCGTCAATAAGACACGTGCCTAAAGGAAAAGATACAGTACGCGTCTGTATCACATAAGCACACGTGTTGCAACGCCGACGACAACACTGGACAGTGCCAAAATGAGTCTGGATATTGGACTTAAGGCGACTGTGTACCAACATATCCTTAAGACTTCTGTCCCGTCTGTAAGACACCAAAGGATAGTTGGGGAAGACAGAACGGTCTCAGGATCCGATCTAGGAGACAGATGACGGAATAAAACATTTTCACCAGGAACTATGGGGTGGTAAGTTAAGATAAGTTTTACTCTGTCAGAGTTAGTAGTCATATGCTGACTGGTAAGGGCCTGCTGGCGAGTGATTTTCTGAACTCGATGCATAGCCGAGACAAGCACCTCTCCGGGTATATGCGCCTACGAAAGAAATCTGCCATTCTCGCAGCTCTTACGCCTTCGTCGCCTTTGTAGTGAGGACGATGATTTTCTTGAGAGAGCTCGCGAGATGCTTGATTTCTTTCGTAGGCGCCTATACCCGGAGAGGGTGCTTGTCTCGGCTATGCATCGAGTTCAGAAAATCACTGGCAGGCCCTTACCAGTCAGCATAGGACTACTAACTCTGACAGAGTAAAACTTATCTTAACTTACCACCCCATAGTTCCCTGGTGAAAATGTTTTATTCCGTCATCTGTCTCTCCTTAGATCAGATCCTGAGACCGTTCTGTCTTCCCCAACTATCCTTTGGTGTCTTACAGACGGGACAGAAGTCTTAAGGATATGTTGGTACACAGTCGCCTTAAGTCCAATATCCAGACTCATTTTGGCACTGTCCAGTGTGGTCGTCGGCGTTGCAACACGTGTGCTATGGTGATACAGACGCGTACTGATCTTTTCCTTTAGGCACGTTTCTTATTGACGATGGGTTCACATGCGAGTCCCGTAATCTTATCTATGCCATTATCTGTAAGCGGTGTAACAAGGCTTATATCGGCGAGACAGGCAAGAGGCTCAGTGACCGATTCACCCAACACTTACGCGACATACGCCAATGCTCTGTGACCCTGTAGCCACCCATTTCAATGACACTGGCCATTTAGGTGCTCACGATGTCCAGGTCAAAGCCATCCGATCATGTTCCTCGGATGATCGCAGTCGATTTGCTCTGGAGAATCGGTTGATTTCTTTGTATGGTACCTTGGACCACGCGGGCTCAACGTATTACATTCTTATGCTTCTTAGTACTTTCTCTTCCCATGCTTTGTAATCTATATGGGTATATGTTGCATGTATTCATGTTATATTCCATTCTTATGCTTCTTAGTACTTTCTTTTCCCCTGCTTTGTAATCTATATGGGTATATGTTGCATGTATTCAAGTTATATATTTACTAGATGTTTCATTGTTTCTTTCCTTTCTATTTCTAGTTTTTATGTGTGTTTTTGTGTTACATTTATTTCGTTATTCGTTTTATTCCAGATTTTCCTTAGATACGTTTGTATTTGGTCGTCCATTTGTGTTTCATTTTAATTTGTCACTCTTGTTTGTTCGTTTGCTTGATAAAGGCCTTGTTGGTCGAAACGTTGCTGTATTTTGTCATTGTTTTTGTAATTTGTAAAACTACAGTACTTTGTAATTACGTGTTTTGTATCTATTGAG
The DNA here is from genome assembly GCA_020796225.1 of Arion vulgaris. Classification (NCBI taxonomy): domain Eukaryota; kingdom Metazoa; phylum Mollusca; class Gastropoda; order Stylommatophora; family Arionidae; genus Arion; species Arion vulgaris. Next base: position 11,771,742 of record CM036754.1, read on the forward strand.
GGTTTTAAAGCCGAAGGATTGACGTCATTGCGCCGGGTTTTACGCCATATGGCTCGGTGCCTCTCTGCAGAAATGGCACGCAACCTGCCAAGAGTATTGCTCAAAGCACGAACTCCGTAGCTCCAGCAACAATACTAGGGTCTCTGGAAAAAAAATGCACTCGTAAACAGAACGGCGCGGTCCGGATTCGAATCTACAACCTTCGACTCACAAGGCAAATGACTTAACCACTTAGCCACAGAGACCTCCGTACCTAGAGGCGTACCTATTGATCATGCTTAGTTAGAAATACAATTTTGTTGATATTTGTCTGTCTTATACCTTATATTTTTGTAATCAATTTATACAATTTAACTTGTTTTGTTTTCATGTTTTTAGATACGTTGAATGTAGGATGTTTTAATGGATTCTATCACATTTTTAACCGAACCCAACTCGATTAGCGTTTAGGCCTGAGGATGCCAATGGTGTTATCGTTATGGCCGTTTTATATAAGTAAAATATGTGATTTGTTTCGTTTCGTTCAATAAATCCATCCTTCATTTCTAACTTTGTCATCACTTTGTATTTATTCATTTCTGTGTCCGTGAAATAAGCCCAAAATTATTCTAGAAATACATGTTTCAAATGTTGCAATTTTGTCTCTCGAAAGATATACAATAATAAAGTGTAGCAGCTTTGTACAAACCACCAGTAATAAGGAATAATACTACATCGAAGTGTGTTGGTTTATCAAATGTTCAGAATTCAAATTGATGTTGCATAAAAAAGGCTTTACTTGCTAAAACGCAACAATCAATGCTGTTGATGCGAGCCTGTCTGAGATCTCATTGACGCAAACATCCACATGGCCATGACAATAGATCCACGTATGCACGCCTCTGGAGGTTAGAAACCTTAATAGAGAACATCCACTCATAACGCAACCTGTCAATTTGGAATTTTCAAAGCATCGACTGTGAGTGGAACACAATATCGTGAGTAACTGGAGATAAGCAGTAACAGTCTTAACCTCCATCCTCATACTGGAAGTATTCATATGTGTTTAGCTTCAATCTGCCCCAGCCATACCATGTGCGCTATCAAAGAAATCCCAGCCTGACTTCTCCCCACGAAGAACAGACCCATCGGTATAAACAATTACATTTACAATTATGTAAACAATATAAGGGCATTGGCTAGACAGCACTCCGATGGACATCGCATGGGGAAAAAAGGTCTGGGCTTCCAAAGAAAACATGGAGAAGAACTGTGGAAAGAGAGTTGAAAGATTGGGGCTGGACACGGAAAACAATTGGTAGAAAGACAGCAGAGGAGCAGCAATGGAACTATTTTGTGAAAGCCTTATGCATCAAACAGAAAAACGAAGAGAATATGGATGAAGAAAAAAAATGTAAAATTACATATAATTGATAACTAGCCAATTTGAAAGGAAACAAATCTTATATGATCTAATATTACACCACTGCATTCATGATGCATGTAAACAGGGACATGAGACCAAAACAGATAACTTACACGACCAATAATGTGACATTACTGCTGGACAAATTATATGATAATCGTGTATAAATAAATACCAACAACATCAGAAAAGACAGTGTACCAACATCAGCATAAGAAAGAAAGTTGGGACAGAACCTTGCTTGAATTACAATGGAAAACAAATAATGAAGTTCTTCGGCCACTTAATAAGAATGCACTCAAGCTCCACTGTATACACAGTCTTCTATCACAGAACATCGTGCAAGAAGAGGAGAGGAAGACCACGAAAAGAAATAGTTAGATAGCATATCAGAATCCTGTCAAAAATCAAAAATAGCTATCACCACGCCATTAGAGCAGCGCAAAACAAAAACAGAAAATCACAACACTGGGCAACAAACCGATAACAGTGTTACGACAAAAGACACAAAAAGAAGTATAAATAAAAGTATTTGTACAATATTCGTATCATGGCATTATTCTAGATTTCTAATTAGATCCGATCATTAGATTATCTGTAGAAGATCCGCCGTAGCTGACATAATAAACCAGGAACTGGCTGAATTTGATAATAAAATACATTTACAGATGTTTATATCCATAATTATCTTCAAAGACATTGGCAATTCTGATTATTTCCGGGTTGTTTCGTTATCGGTGTAGCATTATAGTTTTGTATAATGCAATTTGATCTGCTTCGCCATTATTGATCCAGCAATGCTTGAGTTCTTTCCCTTCGGTCAAATGTCATGGAGACAAAGAGCTGGGGTGTAGGTGTGTTGTCTGCCCACGCCGGACATGATCTAGAATTGTACTGTTCTAGCTTCAGGGCAAGGAAAGGTTATATGTGCTGCTCACTGGTACAGCAGTCAAGTCTAAGTGCTGCTCACTGGTACAACAGTCAGGTCTATGTGCTGCTCGCTGGTATAGTAGTCAAGTCTATGTGCTGCTCACTGGTAGTACAGTAGTCGTCTAAGTGCTGCTCACTGGTACAGTAGTCAAGTCTATGTGCTGCTCACTGGTACAGTAGTCAAGTCTATGTGCTGCTCACTGGTACAGTAGTCAAGTCTATGTGCTGCTCAATGCAACAGCATGTTATGAATTAACCAGTGAACAACACAGAGACTTGAATACTTTAACAGTGAGCAACACAGATAGCTTTTCCTGTCCTGGTGCTAGAGTAGTACAATTATGTACCTTGTCCGGGTTGGATAGACAAAGCTTACATGCATATTGTCAAATACGACACACATGTGCACATATGGGCTACTTTTAACATTTTTACAAACAGAAATCTCATTTTATAATATCTCATTAACTAAGTTAAATTGTAACATGTTGTCAATTCGGATTAATTATATATGGAGGAAGCTCTTGATACTTGTACACTGTTTATTTATATATGGAGGAAGCTCTTGATACTTGTACACTGTTTATTTGTATATGGAGGAAGCTCTTGATACTTGTACACTGTTTATTTGTATATGGAGGAAGCTCTTGATACTTGTACACTGTTTATTTGTATATGGAGGAAGCTCTTGATACTTGTACACTGTTTATTTGTATATGGAGGAAGCTCTTGATACTTGTACACTGTTTATTTGTATATGGAGGAAGCTCTTGATACTTGTACACTGTTTATTTGTATATGGAGGAAGCTCTTGATACTTGTACACTGTTTAATTATATATGGAGGAAGCTCTTGATACTTGTACACTGTTTATTTGTATATGGAGGAAGCTCTTGATACTTGTACACTGTTTAATTATATATGGAGGAAGCTCTTGATACTTGTACACTGTTTATTTGTATATGGAGGAAGCTCTTGATACTTGTACACTGTTTAATTATATATGGAGGAAGCTCTTGATACTTGTACACTGTTTATTTGTTGATCATATTCTTTGCTTCTGTTGCTTCCTCTGGGCTTCTTTAAAAAAACTCCTTGTTCTCGTCTTATATATGGAAGACCATCAGATCTGATTAGTCTTGATACGCCCTGATATAACTAAGAAAGACACCTGTCTTAGGTTGAAAAGAGCTTGCCTCGATCGTATAGAGGTTTAATCCCCTACTTAACAACAACAACAAACCTGGTTAGTCTATGGGAGACCGTCAATCTAATTAGTCTATGGAAGACTGTCAATCTAATTAGTCTATGGAAGACTGTCAATCTGATTAGCCTATGGAAGACCGTCAATCTAATTTGTCTATGGAAGACTGTCAGAGCTGACTCATGCTGCCATACACAGTTCGTTTCGAAATTGGAATATTTTTCTGTCTATTCAAAAGTTAGATTGGAATGGAAATCAATTGTCAGTTTCAAAACTTGCTCGAGGGATTAAGTAACAGCAGACCAAGAACAAAGTGCATATAAATTGAAAGTGGGAGGAGAAAACGTGCGGTTTATGGAACAATCATAGCAATGTCAATAATTTCTCAGATTCAAAGATGCACATTGCAACATATGTTACATGAAATATCGACTGCTTTGTTGACATTTAACACACACAATATCATAACTCTCAATTTCTGTGTGTGTTTATTAATATGCCACAGTTTCCCTAATCCCACAGCACACCCGTCTCGTGTTTGTTATAGTTCATTCCAAAATTCGTGAACATCTTTACCGACTAATATAAAATTATCCACTTGACAGAAATTATTGATTTTTAAATTTTTCTATAGGTAGCAGTGACGACCTTCATGAAGTATTTTTTATTGGTTATTGGTAATTTTGCCCACCCAAACCTTTAGTGCTGTAATATTTTACTTATATGTTATTACTAAAATAACAGCGATGTTGATATGGTATACATAAAGAAGGTTAGCAGTACGGTTGTCATTTTTTTCTATATATTGAGCATTTCCGTTCCCCACATGCAATTCAGCGCAAGTCAAAATCGGGAATCCCGTGGAATTAATCAGTTCACAATATATCATAAAGAGTGTCATTGGCGTAAGAACACACTATTATTTTTTATTGATGAATGTGGAAGCTATCATTTGTTCACTATGTCACCTTTCCTTTTATAATATGTAATAGGGATACACCTTTGCAAACATTCGCCACCATTTTGTGTAATACTGTAAATTCTAAACTTTGATGATCGTTTTGTTGTGCTTATGCAAAATTATATAATAAAAAACGTGGTTTGCATCAAGCAAGCTACCTACCAATTAGTTAAACATGAATTCGTAAGGACGTGAGGTATATAAGACTGCCTGCCAAAATATACTATTATGCATCAGATAGATTTCGTACAAATTAAACCTTAGTGTGTTCTCGAATTTTGTAACGAACTATAGTGTATCATTGATTGATTGATTGATTGATTGATTGTTAGTTAGGACCATCATCATTGCACTTCGGTGAGTAACCGTAGATGCTCCGATCTCTTTCTTACACAGGAAGACCTCAGCCGGAGTGCACGAACTCCGTAGCACCGGCGAGGGTCGTCGGTGTAATTTTTAAGATGGTAAAGATATATTGTAGGAATTTTATTAATAATTTTTGTCGAATGAATTTTGTTAGGTCAGTGGCTCTTCTCGATTTTGAAATGCCAAAGGTTCTCTTACGTGCTCAAAATTGAACATGGGACCTACGTTTTAATGTCCGTCTCCGATAGGACTAGGAACTCGATCTCACCTATACTGAGATCAGGCATATCTGGAAAAATATTCTGATGGCTCAACGAGGGAGGGAACCAAGTACCTTAGGAGCGAGATTCTTGCATTTCCTGAAGAAGAAAAATGCTCCTTAGGTATGTCTATAACTTGATTTATTTGAGGTTTGTCGGTGAAGATATTGATGTTTTCCACTCTAGCGAATGTCATTACTTCGGTTTTGTCGATGTTTATTCTCATATTGTGATTGTTGCATCTGGTGTCTGTTAATTCTTACAATACGTGTACTATACGCACTGTTTTTGAGGAACAAATTTTAAGACGAAGATGTCCTTACAAAATTTGTTATAACTTTATTACATTCAATAGCAGAGACAAACTGCATACACCAAAATGTGCGCAATTGAAAGATCTATTACAAACACCCACTTGCTGTATTTGAATTTTAACAATACACTTAAATCATTAAAGTCCTCTACGATATATTAACAACTGGTTAGAACCATATGGTCCGTGAAATGGCTTTGCGTAAAATGGGAACTAACTTTATGGTCTGCCAGGTGGCGTTTCGTATTCTAAGAGTTAACGTGTTGTTATAGCTGCTATGCTGTTGTTGATATGAATTCCTGACCGTCAACTAAAAGCAATTCGTTTAAGAGTTCCCTCAAGGCTGTTCCCTTCACTGGTGTTAGCTATTTTACAGATTTGATCGACATATGCAATGAACAGTAGCGGTGATAGTATGCATCCTTGTCTTACTTCAGACCTAGCATGAAACTTTTCTAATAGTTCTGTGTTTGTTCTAACCATGCACTTGCTGTTTATATAGAGATTCGCGCGTAGATTAATTTAGCGGTCATTAACTGCATAGTTTGACAATATTTTCCACAACTTTATCATATCTACAAACAAACAAAAAAACCAAACTAACAGAAGCAATGATAGAAGGTTTTCATATCCGACTACTTCTCTTGTGTTGTTTCCTATTCAGCTACAAGACATATTGATTTCCCTGCTGGGTGATGTATTTTTGTTATATCTTTCCAGCTCCATTTGAAAGGGAGGGGGCTTTCTTTGATTTGTTGAAGAGTCATCTTTCTCTCCTGCAAGGATTCATCAGCGCTTGGACAAGTGTCTGAAGGTCTAAAAACAAAGGATTAACTACAGTGCACCAGGGTTTAGCCCATATAGCTTGGTCCCTCTTCACAGAAGTGGCACGCCATCTGTCGAGAGTATTGCACAAAGCACGAACACCGTAGGTCCGACAAAAATTCTAGGGGTTTCTGGGGGAAAATGCACTTATTAACAGAACGTCAAGGTTCGGATTCGAACCCACGACCTTTGTAAAGCACGAAAAAGGCATAACCATTTAACCACTTAACCACTTAACCACTTAACCACTTAACCACTTAACCACTTAACCGCTTAACCACTTAACCACTTAACCGCTTAACCGCTTAACCACTTAACCACTTAACCACTTAACCACTTAACCATTTAACCACTTAACCATTTAACCACTTAACCACTTAACCACTTAACCACTTAACCATTTAACCACTTAACCACTTAACCACTTAACCACATAACCATTTAACCACAGAGACCCCACTTCTGCTAGTGTACTTCGACCTAAAGTCACTTATTGTTTGTGTTTGTTATGTAGGGGATTAAATCCTCTTTAAGTCGAGACACGCTCTTTTCAACCTAAGGACGAGCTTTGTATTGGTTATATCAGAGCGCGTAGGCTAACAAACATGACAAATAAGAATTAACTTCTTTCAGAGAAACCAATAGTTATTTAAAGTCACTTAGTGCAGAATTTGCTGCCTTTAGGACAGGTCCCAGACCATATTGTCTGTCGCACAAAGAAAAAATGTCTACACTTTAAATCATAAAATGAAAGTCTGTGTTTGAATTATGTGTATTTCGTCATAAGAAGAATAGCTGCTCATAGTAAAGAAGGGCGATAAATGGGGAAATAAGGTTTTCTTTATCTAATTAAGCAGTGCGATAAATAAAGATATAAGACTTGTTCAACCACAACCAACTCTAGGATTGTTAGATTTGGCTGTGGTTCAACCTAGTAAAAAATGGCAATAAATGTTGAAACATAGCAGCATGCTCCTCCTAGTAGTACAGCAAATGTAGAAATGAGACTTGCTTCCCCTTGTAAATAAGGGAGATAAATAGGAAGATGCGGCTGTCTGCCCAAGTAAATGAACACGATAAATAGATAAACACGGTTTGTTGCTCCTGGTAAAAAATGGACGTTAAATACGGAACAACTGCAGTGGGAAGTCTAAATGGGACAAGGACACGCGAAAATACATCAGCTTTTGAAAGTTTAAATAAAATAGGGAACTCCAAGTTATCTAGTTGTGAAACTAAATTAGGAATTTTCAATCCATTTTATATCAACTCTAACATATGCCGGCAAGAGTGACTAAAGATATAGAATGACTAAAGATATAGAAAGTAAGTTGAATACATTTGAAAGTAGATGTCTGCTAAATATAATGAACTTTATGGTGGATGAATTCAGGAGAAATCAAATCAACTCAGAGAAATATCTGGTCTTCTTTTTATTTTGTCGTCACACTGCTACCGGGTTGTTTCCCAGTTTCGTGGTTTTCTGTTCTTGTCTTTCGCTGAGTGGCTTGGGCGGTTGTTATTTTTGCTCTTTCATAGGATTCTGCTATATCATTTATCCATCTTTTTCGTGGTTTTCCTCTCGCTTTCTTTACTGATGTTCTGTTGTAGATGACTGTATACTGTGGAGGGAGTTTGGGTGTATTCTTATTAAGTGGCTAAACCACATCATTCTTTGTTTCTCAATGTAATTCAAGCAAGGTTCTGTCCCAACTTTCTTTCTTATGCTGACGTTGGTGACTGTCTTTTCTGATGTTATTGGTAACTTTTCGAAGGCATCGTATTTCACATTTAGTTATTTTTTCCAACTGCGTATTGCTCATTATCCATGTTTTGCTCTTGTAACACAAAGTAGGTATGAAAATGCTGTTGATCAATTTCTGATCAACCACTAATAACAACTGTTATAAGAAAGAGGAAGAAAGAGGAAGAAAGAGGGAAGAAAGAGGGTTTGTGTAAAATGGGCAAGGCACATTCCCCATATCAGCTGCCCAGCCAAGGCACATTCCCTATATCAGCTGCACAAATGAAGAGGAGACTTTATCCTTGTATTTAGCTCCGACACAGATTATGAACGTCAGGTGGTACGACAAGATAACTAACTCTGAAGTACTGCAACGTGCAAACTTGCCCTCCATCATGGGTATGCTCAGCAGTAGGAGACTTAGATGGCTAGGGCATGTGCGAAGAATGGACAATGGCCGCATTCCAAAATAAATTTGCTCTGTGAACTTTCGGAGGGGAAGAGGCACCAAGGCAGACCACTGCTCAGATATAAAGATGTCTGCAAGGCCTCAATGAATAACTTTTCTATCGGTCCCATCAAATGGGAAACAACTGGCTGATAATCGAGATATATGGGAAACAACATTGCGCAAAGGTGCAGAATCTTTTGAAAAGAGACTTAGGGATGAGCTGAAAGACAAGAGAGACAAGCAAAAACTTAGAAGTTGTCACAGTGGAACACTTGCCAATTGACCGTCTGTAAAGACGAAAAAGGCCATATATATAAGAAAGAGAAGATGGAGATGAGTTGACCTATTTTGAGAAGAAAAGATCAAAGGATGACAAAGCAGGCATTGAAGTGGGATGCAAAGAGCTCAAGAAAACAAGGACTACATAGGGAAACGAAAAGATCAAAGGATGACAAAGCAGGCATTGAAGTGGGATGCAAAGAGCTCAAGAACACAAGGACTACATAGGGAAACGCTGAAACGAACTTTTTTGATAGACGCGAGGAATATCGGATTCACTTTCATAGAAGATATTTGAATATGGATGGCCTAGGATAGAGTGGTATGGAGAAACTTTTGGTGCGTCAATGTTCAGCTCAGCAGAATAGGTGATTGACCATCATTGAAAGTTGTGAGTACTATAGTGTGATATACAGATTGTCTGCGAGTACTATAGTGTGATATACAGATTGTCTGTGAGTACTACAGTGTGATATACAGATTGTCTGTGAGTACTATAGTGTGATATACAGATTGTCTGTGAGTACTATAATGTGATATACAGATTGTCTGTGAGTACTATAGTGTGATATACAGATTGTCTGTGAGTACTATAGTGTGATATACAGATTGTCTGCGAGTAAATCTGCAAGTAGAGAGACACAAAAAGACCAGGCACAAAATGAGATTGAAGAACAATAATAATGTGAACAGGGTCTCTGTGGCGTAGAGGTTCTGTGCTCGTCTCACCTTCCAAAGGCACTCGATTCGCTCCCTCGTGGAGTCATCGGGATATTTTTCCGAAGATTCCTGATCTCAGCGGGGGTGATATCGAGTTCCTAGTCCTATCGGACACGGACGATAAAACGCAGGCTCCGTGTTTAAGTTGAACACTTAAGAGAACTATTGTCAGTTCAAATCGAGAAACCCCTCTGCCGGGGCACAAAAAATAAATTTTTAAATATTTAAAAACATAAAATTCCTACAAAATATTTTGACCATCTTCTAAATTACATCGGGGACCATCGTCGGTGCTACGGAGTTCGTGCACTGCCGCTGAGATCTTCCTGTGTATGAACGAGATTGGAGAACACATGGTTACTCACCGAAGTGCAATGATGATGGTCGTATCAATGTATCAATCAATCCAAAATATGAAGGAGGAAGAAAGAGAGAGGGGGAGATAGAGACGGAGGGAGGGAGTGAAAGAGATATGAAAATATTGACAGGGATTGCTCTATACAAATGTCTTTTTCTTCTTCTTCCCCCTTTCAACTCCCAACGAAGCACAGGTCTTCAACAAACTTCTTCTAGCCATGCCTCTCTCTCTCTTTCTCTCTTGCCATCCTTCTAATTCTTTCCATGCCTTGCTTATCCTTTTAATATCAGTCTCCAGCTCTCTTCTCTGTGTATTTCAGTCTCTTCCCCTACTCCTCTTTCCCTGCGGGTTCCTAAACAGACACTGTTTTGCAATGCTTCCGGTCGACCTTCTCAATGTGTGCCCTATCCACCGAAAGCGTCTCTTCCGGAGTTTTTTTGTACTGGTATCTGCTTAGTTCTTTCTCTTGTTCTTTCTCTGAATTCCTCGTTCGTAATCTTATCAAACCATCTCAGTCTCTCTATTCTATGTAAACATACATTTACGAAGGTATGTAGTTTCTGGTGGTTTCTTTTGTTGTCATCCATGTTTCCGAGCCATAGAACAGCACTTTCTTCACACTTGATTGAAAGATTCTCAGCTTTATGTTTGTTTTGATCTCCTTTCACTTCCATATCTTACTCAAGGACAAATGTCTAGACAGTAAATATGTCACTCAAGATTGGAAATCAAGGAGGTGAGAGAACTGGGGGAAAAAGTAGTTGTCAGAAGCTGATAAAATGGTATAGATTTAGTCTATAAGGGATATACGTATCAGATAGATATAGCCAACAGAAAGAAACAGATATAATCTGTAACGCTATTGGTATTATTATTATCATCATCATCAGGTGCCGTGCCGACTGGCGTAGGCGATCATGGATCTCGACAAATCTCTGTCTCTGGTATTTGATATCATCTCAGATGTTCACGCTCTTCCTTGCCATGAAGTCAAATTATCCACAAATGTCTCTCGCTCTGTCTTCCTCTGTCTCGTCTTGGTATTATAAAGATATAATCTAGCAAGTGACAAACAGTGTTTATAAAGAGATAGAGATTAACATTGATTAACTCCTAGAATACGATAAGCCATCTGACAAACCGTTTGGGCAGTACCAATTTACCGACATGCCACCACATTGGCCACAATGTTTGTGTGTAATTCTTTGCAGAATACTACAGTTAGGTTTGTAACATAGTCTTGTTACATTCCGATATAGTACTCTGGTGGTTCATTAAAAAGTGTATTCTAAAATCCAGCAAGCAAAAACGTGGATTTACCATGCGTATACTAGGAGTTAATTGATTGGTTAATTAATTAATTATTTCAGTGACAAGACTATATATATTCCACTTGGTCGAATAACAATGTGTACAAGTTCTCTCGCCACTTCTAACGTTATCTTCAAGTTTTCTTTGATGTCCTGATGCTACCTTCATCTTGATCTTTCCCTGCCTCTACCCCCAGAAACAATCTTACACAGAAAGATCTCAGCGGCAGGGCACACATTCCATAGCACAGGCGAGGGTCAAGGTGTAATTTTTTAAATGGTAACAAATTTTAATAAATTTTATTTTAATCTTTTAAATAAGTTTTACCCGGACAGTAGCTTTGCAGAACATTGTAATCGATTTTAACTGTCAGTGGTTCGTTTACGTGCTCAAATTGAATACGGGGCCTAAGTTTTATCGTCCATCTCCGATAGAATTATGAACTCGATCACACCTAATTCTTCTTCTTCCTCAATTGCTCCATATCAACCACTTGTTAATTACTCTGTGTGATTTGTATGTGATCTGAGCCTAAGAGAGATTGTACGTTGTGTCAGTTATGAGCCTACACGTATGTAAGCATATCCGATTTTTCAACGCTTTTTATTTACTAGGGTAGTTTCCCTAGGCCCCTACATCAGTCGTCTTTTACGACATGCCTTGTAGATCACAGTGGTACTATTATTTGCTTCCCTTGCGGGCACCGGCACCACACTGGCGACACCTACATTGAGATCAGGAATCTGTGGGAAAATATTCCGATCTCTCTCGACAGGCAAAGAACGAACGAGTACTCTTGGAACGAGAGACAAGTCCCTTAACTCTACGCCACAAAGACCCCCCACCCCTTCCCTCCCCATCTCCCCATCCCAGATAAGTAGATAAAGACACATGATAAAATACAGTAAATATATATAAAATTGATGTATAGAATATATACAGAAATAAAGCAAATACAATAAATAAATAAATATAAAATTGATGTATAGAATATATACAGAAATAAAGCAAATATTGATAGAGGCCTATAGATTGACAAGCGTTATACACATTCTGATATGAATGTAAACAAGAAACGGTAGCCTAAGACTCGTACATAGCGTAGAAAGAAACAGATAAATCACAGTAAGCAACAAGACTTGATAGAGAGAAAATCACTAGAGAGAGAGAGAGAGTACAGATTAAATAGAGTCTATAGTTTACAATGAAGAAGACGAAGATGAGACTCCTGATTAAAACTGTAGAGAATACTCACGATCAATTGTTGAAGGTGACATCATCGAAATGAAGATTAATGAAATCAAGAAGTGAATTCAGGCACAAACTAGATCGTCTAGAAATGAAAACTCAAACACTACATCATCAAGTACCACTGATGTTGTTGCAACCGGTGCTGACACCTCTATGTGAAGATGGCCAGCAGGAAGATATGGAACAATCCCAGCTGGAGATCACGGCGTAGTTAGAGGTTGGTGGTGGCGGGCCAGTTGTTTTGCTGATGAAGGTTGGCCATTCGCGCGTGCGAGAATGGAAGAGAAAATCAATAGGGTGTATTGATTCCTTTATCTCTCTTTCTCTCTGTCTCTATATACGCGTCTTTATTTATATATATATGTATTGCAACTATGCTTTTCTCTGGCATGAAATGAGAAAGGGAGGTTTCGAATATACAGTGACAACAGGCAAAATCAATGAGTGACGGGTAAAGGACAAAACAGAGACAATTCTAGACAGTATAATTTCATGGCGCGGAAGAAGGTTACTCATCTTCAGTACACAGAACATACGCTTGTGGAGACACATGATCGCCAACGCCAACATGCATAGCACATGATTATACAGGGTGTTCAACATAAAAGTAGCTCAATTTACAGGCTTTTATTAGTCAATTGGGCTACTTTTATCTTGAACACCCTGTATATATTATAGGCTGTCTCTGTGGTGTAGTGGTTAGATGCTTACCTCTCGTTCCAAAAGGTACTCAGTTCGCTCCCTCGTGTAGCCATCTGGATATTTTTCAAGATATCCTCGATTTAAGTGTAGGTGAGATCGAGTTCCTAGTCCTATCGGAGACGGATGATAGAACGTAGGTTCCGTATTCAAATTGAGCACGTAAATGAGCCCTTGATAGTTCAAAATCGAAAAGAGCAGGCTGGAAAGCCGCTGCTAGGGCAATATTCATTTGAAAAGATTTAAAATAAAATTGATGCTAAATATCTTCACCATCTTCAAAAATTACATCAGGTTCCCTAGCCGGTGCTACGGGGTTCGTGCACTGCAGGTGAGATCTTCCTGTGTAAGAATGAATTCTGAGCACACATTATTACACACCGAAGTCTTATCAACCGATCAATCATATATATGTATACATATTAACATTTCACACGTGAGGAAAGAAATTGGCCGACCTACCTCCTGCCCACTAGGGAATAGTAATGCAAAGTGGCCCCCACTTCATACCCTAAGGTCTGACAGGGCTACGGGACATTTGATTTATTATCTGAAAATATACTCGTACATAGAGAAAGCGTATAAAAAAACTGAAAGTTGTGGAGTTTACACAAAAATAGAAACAACTATCATAACAAGACTTACATATTGGGGAGCATTGGCTCATAAACAACATCATGTGTTGGAAAATGAAGTATTTCGGTCATGGTTAATTGCTTAGGAGAGAACAGTAATGGAAGGTATGGTTCCTGGTGGTGGAGGCAGGGGAAGACCAAGATGAAGGCGGCAGCAGGACATCAAAGAAACCTTAACAATAGACCTTCTGTCGTTAGAAGAGGCGGAAGAGAGAGGGAATTTTTCAAGCTGGATATGATGAAAGTAACATTCTACAAGGGACACGCATCTTGATGATGATCTACAAAATGTATACATATTTTCCATACATCATTCATCATAGTAGACAAACATTGAAAGTAAATACAGAAGTTCGATAAAGGTACCCTCCCCTTCTAAAGAAAAAAACTATTCTTTTCTTGATTGTTATGGACTAAGTGATCAGACAAACTGAGAATATCCATAGAGAAATATATGTATGCTCCTCTCGCACATTTGTACGTTAAATAGGCCTGCAATTATTTTCTCCATAGCGTTCCGTACTGGGCAACTCGCTCAATCTCTTCCAATGGAATCGAGTCTGATATTTCTTGAAACACGTACAAACAAAGTACTATAGTTTTACAAAATACATAAACAGTGACGATAAACAGCAACGTTTCGACCAACAAGGCCTATTCTGATATTTCTTGCCTCTCTCAGCCAAGTTCGTTTCAGGGTTTCATTAGGGCGTTCTTTCTCTCTCTTGAATCCTTTGCCTTTCACTTCAATGTCTGTTTTGTTATTCTTTGATCCTTTCTTCTCAAGGTATGCTCAACATATCTCCATCTTCTCCTTCCTATAATAATTGTTCCTATGGCGCCCTCTCTTATTCACAAAACAGATGAGACTGCAATAAAACTATTTGATTGGCAAAACACGTAATCACAAAGTACTGTAGTTTTACAAATTACAAAAACAATGACAAAATACGTTCTCTCTTACAAGTTTCTGTAGCTCGCAAAATTGTTGGTGATTTGGTAACCGGCCTCATGCACAATTCCTTCTCCTTTTTCATTCGGGCTTGGAACCGGTATTGGCTGAGTTCCTATAGGAACACGTGTTTTTTTGTATTGAATGATTTAAAATTCGTAGAGGATATGGCATTCTTACGAGCATTCTGGTTACACACAAAACCAGACTGTGCAAATGCAGCAAGTAAATTGAATATCACTCTCAAGAAGACAGAATTACGGAGGTCTCTGTGGCTAAAGCCCTTTGTCTTGTGAGTCGAAGGTCGTGGGTTCGAGTCCGGACCGTGCCAATCTGTTCACGAGTGCAGTTTTTCAAGAGACCCTAGTATTATTGCTGGAGTTTGTGCTTTGTGCAATACTCTCGGCAGGTGGCGTGCGCAGTTCTGCGGAGAGGGACCGAGCCGTATGGGGTAAAACCCGGTGCAATGAAGTCAATCCTTCGGTTTTAAAACCCTTTTTAAACACCAGTCAAAATAGAAAACCATTAGCTAGCGACAATATATGCATTTACATACCTAGGAGGTATAGTGATAACGTGTATACAGTGTTCAACTGCCAGTACAGTTATTCCATAGCCTACCCGAAATAGGTGCCCGAAATACTTGAGTTAATGGACAATTCATAATCTATGCCTTACTACTATGTAAGTGTTCTGTCGCTGATACTTTCGGCTGGCTGAAAGAGACTGATTATCCTTGGTTGCACCTTCGGCTGACTGAAAGGAACTGAGTATCCATGGTTACACCATGACAACACAAGCATCGATTCTCTTCTATTTTCCAATGTGTTTGCTTTAGTAAAAGTATTGTCAATTATTCTTAATTCCTTATTTATCCACTTTTTACGAGATTACTTTATACTGTCCATGGCCAGTTGACAAACTTTCTTCAGAAATCGGCTCCAAACTTCTCGTTTGAGCCGTTTTCATCAAATATACTCTAGTCCTGTATTAGTTCTTGGCGGGAAAATCGATAACCAAATTGGATCATTAATCATATTTACCAAACGTGTCCGCTGTCTGACGTATGGCTTCTCGAGAATTAAATGACCACTAAGATTTTAGAAGTACTGGTGTGTATGCGTGTGTGATGTTCTTTCTGTGATCAGAGGGTCTCTGCTGTGTAGAAGCTAAGTGCTCGCCTCTAGTTTCCAAATGTACTCGGTTCGCTTATTCGTGGCACTATCGGGATATTTTTCCAGAGATCCTTGATCTCATTGTAAGTCAGATCGAATCTCATTGTAAGTCAGATCGAATCTCATTGTAAGTCAGATCGAATCTCATTGTAAGTCAGATCGAATCTCATTGTGAGTCAGATCGAATCTCATTGTAAGTCAGATCGAATCTCATTGTAAGTCAGATCGAATCTCATTGTAAGTCAGATCGAATCTCATTGTAAGTCAGATCGAATCTCATTGTAAGTCAGATCGAATCTCATTGTAAGTCAGATCGAATCTCATTGTAAGTCAGATCGAATCTCATTGTAAGTCAGATCGAATCTCATTGTAAGTCAGATCGAATTTCTAGTCCTATCGAAGACCGGAAAAAAACCATAGGTCTCGTTTTCAAGTTGAGAACGTAAAAGAAACATTGGCAGTTCAAAAACGGGAGGAGCAGGCTGGTAATCCTCTACTCAAGCAAAATTCATTAGAAAGATTTTTTAAATATAAATTTCTGCACAATATTTTCCCTATCTTCTAAATTACATCGACGACGCTCGCCGTTGCTATGGAGCTCGTGCACTGCCGCTGAACTCTTCCTGTGTAAAAAAGAGATCGAGGCACACATAGTTATTCACCGAAGTGAAATGATGATGGTCCTATCAATCAATATTTTTGTGATAAAATAGTATGGCAGTGGCGGCTCGTGCTCAATTTTGTTGGTGGGGCCAGACAACAATTTTCGGAAAAATCATGGTTTTGGGTTAGGTTATATCTTAATTTATTAAGTAATAAGTACATGTTGCACTTTATTTTTGGTGGGGCCCGGCCCCAATGGCCCTTAATGACGAGCCGCCACTGTAGTATGGGATAATTTTGTAACCAACAAAATCACTTATGTATTTTTATTGATCATATAATATATTCATTATTCATTACTGTTAATTGGGATTTAATGATTTGATGATTGGATTTATTGATCGGAGTAACAGAAGACTGATTACTGTTGGAATGTACTGTCTGTTGAAATATTTCAGTCTTTCTTCTTCTCTTCTCTAATCCTAGTTTGCCTCACAGTGTCAGGATAAAAAGAGATTTCTAGAACGGGCTTTTGTAACAGAGTTCATAAATAGTTTTTCGCCGCCTCTGTGATCACCGAGATCCACCTTTTGCGTGCACAGCTTTATGCTTTGTATCCACTGTATTGGAGCAACATTGCTCTTTGCTGTGCACTGTTTGTTGGTACTCTGCTTATGTGGTGGAATCAGTGGCGGCTCGTGACCATTTTTGCTGGTGGGGGCCAGACAAATATTTGTGAACAAATCAAGGATTCGGGTTGTTATTTTTTAATTTATAAAATAATAAATACACGTTACATATTATTTTCGGTGGGGCCCGGCTTCACTGACCCTTAATGACGAGCCGCCTCTGGGTGGAACCATTTAATTTGTTGTTTCTTGATGAAGTTCAGTACTGATGTTGCACCCACTTTTTCCTGACGTCTTTATTTCTGAACCGGTCTCTTCTTGATACTCCCAGTATTCCTCGTAGACACTTCATCTCTGTCGTGACTAGTTTTCTTCTATCGTTTGATGTCAGTGTCCAGGTTTGGCACTGATATCATAATGTGGGAAGAAAAATTGTACCGAACATTGCTTTTTTTGTGTATTATATTTCAGTAAACATTCCAATGTAATAGTTGAGTGCTTTTCTGTTGTCAAAATGTCGCAAGTCCTGATAAAAATGAACCATATATTAAACATATTTTCAGTTGAGTGAGATCATTAGAGAGAGAGTGGACAAGTTTTGAAATATTAGTTCTTTTATCAAAGGAAATTGAAGATAGGCTGATTGTCTTGTGAGTAAAGCATTGAAAACACTTGCAATTGACCGTCTGTAAAGACGAAAAAGGGCATATATACAAATCATGGAGAACAGATATAAGTTTATTGTTTTGTAAGTCATCAGAAATCATTACGTCGTGTGAATATATTATCGATGAGAGATCGTATACGAGATAACACTTCCAATTTCATTTGAATCATTAAGAAACGACAGGGGAAAAAAACCACACTACCCCAAAAAACCACAATGTGACATATTGATAATCAAATCTAATGCGGACAAGTTCAATTATGGAACATCAAAAATGTACTGCAAACCTGAATGTCAGAGTCGATTATTTGTATTCATACTCGTCATTGTTAAAATTTGTATCGAGCTATGATTGTCTTGTGACGGATCAATAGACAAGCACTTAAAGAAACTCAAAGACAAAGTATAGATGGGGAGATCAGAGGCTGAACAAAACGATCTGATTAATCGGTTGATAGGACAACTCATCACTGCACTTAGATGTGCAACAAACTGAACTCTGATCTATATCTTACGTGTCAAGTTCTAAGCTGTAGTGTACGAACTTAGTGGCACCGGCGACCGTCTGCAAAATAATTTTAATTTTGTAGTTAATTAAGACATTTTAAAAATGTGTATTATTCTTTTCTACTTTTGCCAGAGCCGCAGCTGTCCAACGTTGAACTCTTCTTTCACACAGCCGCAGCTGTCCAACGTTGAACTTTTCTTTCACACAGCCGCAGCTGTCCAACGTTGAACTTTTCTTTCACACAGCCGCAGCTGTCCAACGTTGAACTTTTCTTTCACACAGCCGCAGCTGTCCAACGTTGAACTTTTCTTTCACACAGCCGCAGCTATCCAACGTTGAACTCTTCTTTCAGACAGCCGCAGCTGTCCAACGTTGAACTCTTCCTTCACACAGCCGCAGCTGTCCAACGTTGCACTCTTCTTTTACACAGCCGCAGCTGTCCAACGTTGAACTCTTCTTTCACGAGCTAAACTTGAACAAAGAACTTAGGTTTTACCGTCTGTTTCAGATATTACATGGCACTTAATATCACCTACACTGAGTTCATGGATCGCTGGAAACTAGCCCGATTACTGAAATCAAAGTCTAAAGGCGAAGGATTGACTTGACTGCACCAAAGTTTACCCAATATGGAAACCAGGAGAACTTGTAATAAGTAGACAGTTCTCAATCTATGTTTGACTTCACTTCACCAAGGTTTACCCTATATGGAAACCAGGAGAACTTGTGTTTGACTTCACTGCACCAAGGTTTATCCTATGTGGAAACCAGGAGAACTTGTAATAAGCAAACAGTTCTCCATCTATGTTTGACTTCACTTCACCAAGGTTTACCCTATATGGAAACTAGGAGAACTTGTGTTTGACTTCACTGCACCAAGGTTTATCCTATGTGGAAACCAGGAGAACTTGTAATAAGCAGACAGTTCTCAATCTATGTTTGACTTCACTTCACCAAGGTTTACCCTATATGGAAACTAGGAGAACTTGTGTTTGACTTCACTGCACCAAGGTTTATCCTATGTGGAAACCAGGAGAACTTGTAATAAGTAGACAGTTCTCAATCTATGTTTGACTTCACTGCACCAAGTTTTACCCTATTGGAAACCAGGAGAACTTGTAATAAGTAGACAGTTCTCAATCTATGTTTGACTTCACTGCCCCAAGTTTTACCCTATTGGAAACCAGGAGAACTTGTAATAAGCAGACAGTTCTCCATCTATGTTTGACTTCACTGCACCAAGGTTTACCCAATATGGCACCCAGGAGAACTTGTAATAAGTAGACAGTTCTCAATCTATGTATCAATTCCACAAAAGCTGGCCGACATTTTTTTTCCAAATTGAGTCCTACTCGGCAGTGCCGAAACTAGTGGAAACACTATATGCGACCGAGTGAGCTCCGAGAGTCACATCCTTTTGGAGAGAGCTGCTCGGAGTTTGTTTTTGTGTATAAGAGTGTGCCTATTGGTTTTATGAAGGCTCCCACTTTTTAGCTGCGATCAACTGTTGGGCACTACATTTTGATTTTTGCCAAAAGGCCGAGAAGGGAATTTTTATTTTTGATATTAACCTTTTCGACCTTCTGTGCCTATACACAGTCCCACGATATTTGTTAGATGTCTCAACGCCGATATACTGGATGATTCAGTATACATTGCAAATGTAAGTGCGTCTGATGGTAACAAAAATTACGAGTTTAATGGTTAATTTTTGTTTGTCCAGATGGTTTTGATTAGTACAAGATGTCGGCAAATTATTTGAAACTTCACTGGAAATGTCCGCTCCGATTCTTCTTCTTCTTTGAACTCTCCATATCAACCACTTGTTAACCTCTCTGTGGGATTTGTATCTGATCTGAGCATAAGAGCGATTGTACGTTGTGTCAGTTATGCACCTACAAGTAGACCAACACATCCGATTTCTGCGACGCTTGTCATTTACTAGGGTAGCTTGCCTAGGTCCTACATCAGGCGCCTCTTACGACATGCCTTGTAGGTTTCAGTGGTACTATTCTTTGCTTCCCCTTCGGATCCCGACACCACACGGGCGAGAGTCCGTTGTGATGAACACAAATATGCTTGTTTGAAATTATTTTTAATATCGGTTTCAATATTGGTTTTAATGTCAAATTTTATCAACAACTATTTTATCTAATTATTAACAGATTTTCTTCTTCTTCTCTTTCACCGTTTACTTCTTTATAGAAGTGTTGGGGAGGCAGGCGGGGAGGGGGGGGAGCGCAAACGTAGTGGTCTACTGTGGGCTGGTTGTAAGGCACTTTGTAAGCTGATTTTCATTTTCGTAAGGCTGCTCTTGATGTCGTCGCTCCATCTTCAGATTTTCTGCTGACAATATATTTTAGCTTTAATGTTATGTAATCAAACATCTGAAAATTCCCTCTGAAAATAGAATGTGCTGCATTGGTTGCTGTAAAATATGTATCTTTCTTTCGCTTTCCAATCGACGTCCATTGCGTTGACAGTCGTATGGGTTATTTCTGGATCGCTTCCAGCTCGTTGCATGTCATTTCTCGCTTTAACGTCTGTCTTTTATCACACTATGCATTGTCTCCTGATTGCAACTATGCAGCAGTTCCGAACTGATTGTTGATTTTATGTAGCCGACGCCTGTGTGTTGAAGTGGGCCCACGGAGGAAGCAAAGAATAGTAACACTGCTACCTACAAGGCATGTCGTAAGAGGCGACTGAGGTACGAGCCTAGGGAAGCTACCCTAGTAAATGAAAAGCGTCGCAGAAATCGGATGTGTTGGTCTACTTGTAGGCTCATTACTGGCACAACGTACAATTGCTCTTAGACTCAGACCACATACAAATCCCAAAGAGTGGTTAACACGTGGTCCATGTGGAGCGTTGGAAGAAGATGTACCAAAATATTATATTTTCTCTTGCAGGTTGTATTAAATGATAATCGTCCGGATATTCCCCTTTTCCCTATTGTCCATCATGCAGATCCATACACGAATATTGAAAACGGATAACTCTTACATAACCTTAGGTTGATATTCGCTTTCTACTCGTTTTGGAGAAATCTGAAAATGTTCTTTAACTTCGCAAAAGCGATTCTGGTTTTGTTCATTCTTTTGTTGACATTCTCGTCTGCCTCCTTTTTGGTAATGCTACGCTTTGATTAAATGATTGGAACATCATCATTGCACTTCAGTGACTAACCATGTGTGCTCCAATCTCTTTCTTACACGGGAAGATCTCAGCGGCAGTGATCTCAGAATCCCTGATATACTTTAGAAAAATGAAAATCGTGGCATATCCTTTACAGGACGTAGCCATCAACCACAGTAAACTAGTCGTTGATTTTCTAGGCATCACTTATACGTTCAGTAGTCTGCCATTGCTTTCTGAACGGTGAGGTAATTTTACCTTTTTGTAAAAATCCCACGGAAACGAATTTTCTTCCAAACTTGCTCACCGTGGGGTTTGAACCAGGTACGCTTGAGTTCGTGATCGAGCTCACTACCGCTTGAGCTACAGACGCTCACGAAGATGAAGATACTTTAGAAAATGGTAAAAATACTTTTATGAATTTTATTTATTAAATGTTCTAATAAACTCTGCCCGGTCAGCGGCCTTCTAACATGCTTTTCTCCATGATAAATAAACTCACATCGTCCATCTCACAAAACTCATCATACAACAAGACTTGCGTGTATTAGCTTCAGATAACTATACCACTATTTGATCAACGACAACTAACTTTGCCAGACAAGTATATTCGATTAGCAATTTCTCTGCTTCAAATAAGGAAAAAGTTAATATCCTGGAGGACAGGCAAGAAGAAATCCTGTAACAACTAAACAAGTCAATCAAATATTTACTCAGTTGAGGATTGCTAGCGTCTATCGGATCCTATTTTATAATGAGGTCGCATGTCCTTGACAGCGCCGTCATCTCTTTCCAGCATGACTGACTAAAAATGGCTATTTAGACATATATGAGAGTTATTGCGCCAAAAATAGAATGAAGTTGATTAGAAAAAAGCCAAAACTTGAAATGATAAAACGACACAATATATGTTACATACTAACAATTTACTACTTTCATATGCTTATTCATGCACCTTCTTTCCCATGTGTTATATTCATTATATATATATATATACTGTATATATATATCACTAACAGTTTGCCCGTTCTTCGCAAGGGGAATTTAGTTTAAATATATTTGTAAAGTCCCTTAAAGAAACATGCCCGTTGCCTCAAAATCGGCTTCTTTCCCATTAAAAACAATACATTTTCTCTCCGTGCTTGGCTTGAAATCTTTGTCGGTTGACCACATAAGATTAAAATGTCCCTCATTCCGATTGCCAGTAAAACCTGATACAATAGAATTCCCGTGAAAGTTGACAAATAACAATTTGCAAATATAATTTATTCAGCCAGTTCTATCGATGCAAATGAAGTTCTGTTGTTCTCATAATCAAATGTGTTAATAAATGTTTAAATGTGTCGACCGTCCTGTGAATCGAACATGTCGTCCTCAGGATAGCAGCCGAGCATCTTATGCATTCGGCCACAGAACAGACATGTTGAAATACCAATAAATATTCGTGTGACTGATGTGCGTAAGACGTCACTGGAATATAACAATATGACTTCTGCGTTTCACGTGACCGGGAACGTTGTGAAAACATTGATAGACATGTTCGGCGATTTCTATACAGAATAACCATGTGCGTTAAATTGGAATATGGTTATAGAAAGGAGCAAGTAGTTCAGTTTTATAATTTTACCTCTTCCCATGTATGAAAGCTACCATCTTGCCAAATTTCAAGTTTGTAGGATGTCCAGATTTCTTCAAACAATTGGGACAAGATTAGATTATTCATCGTCAAATAACTTGTCGTGATCAAAACTTTGCCACCCTAACATTCCTTCGGAATTTCTCGTAGGTCAGAGGTTCCGCCTCTGCAGCGGTCATGCTAAAATCAGTTACACGCTGAATCCATCTTCTCCATGGTCTTCCTCTTCTCCACTTTGCTGGGATGTCTCCTTACATGATGGTCTTGTCCAACCATTCTTGTTTCTTTATATGTCCAAAATACTTCAATTTTCTCATTCTTTTTGTAGCATCAGTCAGTTTTCTTTGATATTGAATTCTTTCTGGATATTTCTATTTGTTCTCTTCTCTTTCCGTGATATACAGATGACTCTTCTGTAACACATATATATTCAAAAACCCATATATATTTTTGCATCGTCTTGTTAAATGTCCATGATTCACACCCATACATTGACACTGGGAATATGCATGCTCTTAGTATTCTGATCTTTGTTTTCCTATCACTTCCATTCCATACCGTTTTTACACGACCATGATTCTTCTAATTTTAATTTCATTCATCCTATTTGCATCTGTTGCTAGCAGTAAACCGAGATATTTAAAACTGTAAATATTTTCTGTATATACTATCTTTACTAGCTAGATTGCATGAGATATACATGTGGAATTTGTGAAGACAAAGCACAGGGAAGGCAGGTAGAAAGCATCAGACAAGCAAAGAAAGCACATTCCTTGTTACTAAGTACGTAGAGGAACACTTACCAAACAGCAGGTGGACCCACATATATACAGATAGGTCTGCAACGAATGCTACTGATCAATGCAAGAGGTGGAACACTCATAGTGCTCAGTAAGAGCAAACAAGAAGCTAACAATAGCGACAAGAAGGTTCTCCAGCAGCTACAGAGCATAGACTGTGGTCTTAAAATCAGTCGCAGAAACCAGAATGTCCGAGAAATATGTAAAATAAAATGTCAAAAGTTTGACTGATGCATTTTTTGTAATTACCGCTTTAAAAATAAAGAAGATGCAAACTTAAAAGAACTGCAAGCAGAACTAAACATTTTCAAGAGTGGTAATACAGTATCAATCCTAACATATGCCAACGAGAGTTAGACAATGACTAAAGATATAGAAAGCATGTTGAATGCATTTGAAAATAGATGTCTGCGAAAAATAATGAACAGAAAATGAAACGAATTCAGGAGAAGTTATGAAATCAGAGAAATATCTGGTCAACCACTAGTAGTAACAACTGTTATAAGAAAGAGAAGATGGAGATATGTTGGGCACACCTTGAGGAGAAATGATCAATGAATATCAAAGCAGGCATTGAAGTGGGATGCAAAGGGTTCAAGAAAGAGAGGACAACCTAAAGAAACCCTGAAACGAACTTTGCTGAGAGAGGCAGGAAATATCGGTCTCCGTTCCATGGAGGAGATTGAGTGAGATGCCCAGGATAGAGTAGTATGGAGAAATTGCTTGTAGGCCCTATGTAACGTCTAACGGTACGAGAGGAATTATTATTATTAATACAGTCGATACTCTCCCCTCGCGGTATACTTCACAACGAGACAACAGACAGACATTAGTATGACATATTAGGAATGGAAGGCACAGATAAAAATGGCTTACAAGAACAAATGGGCGAGAGATCACTTGGGTAAACCTGTGCTGGCTGGCGTAGGCAATCATGGATCTCCACAAATCTCTGGTGTTGACGCTGTTCCGTGCCATGATGTCAGGCTATCCGAAATTGTATCTCTCTGTCTTCCTCTATCTCATTTCCCCTCGATTTTACCAGTTACAATATGCTCTAAACCTCTCTTTCTCACCACATGCCCGAAATATGATGACTGCCTACTACCAACGCAATAGAGAAGAACAGGTTACCATCTTTTGGCTACGTACTGGCAACAATAGGATGAAATATGTTTAACAAGTACAAGATAGGCTCTACTGACATATGCACATATGGCACCAGAAAGGTGACAGAAACACACACCCTGCAAGAGTATATAACAAACAATGAACAGACGAAACACACATATGTTCAACCCCTATGTTTGTCCAGGACAAACTATATGTAGATGCACACAGACTCCAGTTGATCGCTAACTACTTTTGAAGCACTTGCAAGTCGATGTCTGAAAACGTTGAAAGAAGAAGTTCACGTATCTTCTCCTGACTGGCTGTCCTGTTACCCACTTGTCCTTGTATCTGCTTCGTATATGCCCGGGAGTACACCAGGGTTATTCTCTATCACCTGTGTTATATCTTTAGCTACTAAGGACGCAGTGGCGGCTCATGATCATTTTTGTTAGTGGAGCCAGACAAATATTTTCGGAAAAATCATGGTTTTGAGTTATTATGTTTTAATTTATAAAATAATAAATACACGTTACACATTCTTTTGGTGGGGCCCGGCCCCAGTGGCCCTTAATGACGAGCCGCCACTGTAAGGACGTATATATACGTTTTCCCCATTCACTTCTAAAGACGCACTAACGCGTCTGTTATTGTCTCTCCTCTGTGGGCTAAAGACGTGTTAACACATTATACATTGCTACTGTCACTGCTATAGGTGTACATTCACGTTTGTGACTTAGAAACAAAGAAAGAATAGCTATTTTTAGCTTAGCTTTCAGAAAGTATGTTGCAGCGAAAGGGTTAATAGTTACACAGCACATGTAGCCATGACTTTGCATATGACATCTTAATATATAGGACTGGATCACATAGACATGAACATTGCATCACGTTGGTGTACGAGTTTCGCTCTCAGGTCAATCCCGAAAAGATATGTATGTTGTAATGTTCTTTGAACAATTTCATAATCAAGGCTGACCTACCTGGAGTCACTTTTGATGGACATGCCATCCAGCGTTGTGATAGGCTGCGCTATCTTGGAATAACCTGTAATCACAGTCTATCTTTCAAATATCATGTTGAACAAACGACTCAACGTTGCAAGCGTGGTGGTCTTGCAGCTCTCAATGTTATGGTAGGCGCACACATCGTGCAGAGACTACGTGTCCTTCTGTTTCATCAACTGGTTATGTCCGTGGTAGATTGATGACATTCTCGCGATATCTTGATCACAATTTGAACGACTCGGGCGTATTCAGAATTAAGGTATGCGTATATTCCTTTACTGTACTAGACACCCCCATTGTGAATATGTGATATATGCCTCGCCTTCTGTCACTACGCTTTCGTCATGTAATCACCCAAACCAAAGCATATATGCGTGTTACTGTGGATGAGACATCCACTGCACAAGAACACTAATGACGTTAAGGGCACGAGAATCAAGCGTGGCATGTCGTGAATAGCGCAGGCTGAGAGAACAATTAGCCAGATGACCACAGTTGCGACCCTACCAAAACGAGAAGAATGGATCTCACTAGATGGTAGCATGACAAACTACTGCAACATTATCATTACTCTTGGAAGCGAATGTAGATATTAGAGCAACATGGAGGCTGAAATCGCAGCTGCTAGAAGATAATGCAAGTGATAATGATGCTGTTTATACCAATGGGTCTGTGCATGGTGGTGAGAAATCAGACTGGGGTTTCTTGGCAAATACGTATGGTAGGGTTGTTGCAGAGCGAAATGGAGCACACAGGACAACTACTTCCAGTATGAGAATGGAGGTTGATGTTGTCACTGCTGCTTTGCATTTAATCTATGGTACTCTGTTTACTTGTGCTGCTGTTGTATCTCACTCTCAGTCGATGCTTTGGAAGATCCAAATGACAGGTTTCGAGAGTCGATGTCGTCTACTGAAGTTTCTAACCTCCAGAGGCCTATGTGGATCTACTGTCCTGGGTATGCAGGTGTTTGCTTCAATGAGAGAGAAAACATTCTTTGCATCAATAGCATTGATTGTTGGGGGTTTAGATGGATAAGGGGATGTTCTTCAGTCTCTTCACAATTGACTGTTGGATAAAGACACTAAAATACATGATGAATTGATCCAGCGATATAAGGAGTTTGGAGTTACCCTTTGTACAAGTAGAACTTGATGTCTGAGGTGGGGGAGGAGAGTGAGGAGTATGCTTAACCAGCGGGTCACAGGAACCATCAGTATGCATAGCCTTTGACATCTGTTGGGAGAGACTGAACTCCTATATGGCTATTCATATGGCTCTACAATGAGGTCGGTTCAGTAACCAAAAACCATATACCCCATACACATTTTACTGACTGAATGTCCTGTTTTCCCACTTGTTCATGAATCTGGTATTTGAAGTTTCAGTCTTACAAACATTGTTTACTCTACTCATCTTTTCCTTTACCTGCGGGTTCCACTCAATTACATGTCTGGTTATCTCATGAACCTGCTGTCTGAAGGAAGGGCCAACACAACAGAATTTAAACATGTAAATCTTCACAACATTCAAATAAACACACATATAAGAATAAGTTCGCAATACGTAACAACTGTGTACAGTAATGTATTTTTTATATTGCATTGATTCCATTTCTACAGACATGTTTATTCTTCTTAAAATTATATTGATTGATTGATTGATTGATTGATTGATTGATATATGTGAGACAAATCAATCGAAGAGAGTCTAAATTGAAGTTGTAAAGATCACACTAGAAAGGAACATGTTAAACAGAAATGACATTAGACTGGAAGTGACAAAAGTATGATTATGACAATAGAGCAGAAGTGACAATGTTTAAACACAAACAATGATAGAGAAAAAAATGACAAAGTTTAGGAGAAATGACAGCTTTTAACAGAAATGACAGCTTTGCACAGAAATGACAGCTTTGAACAGAAATGACAGCTTTGAACAGAAATGACAGCTTTGAACAGAAATGACAACTTTGAACAGAAATGACAGCTTTGAACAGAAATGACAATACATATATTGATATCTGAGTAGTAGTAGAGACAAGATGATGATAGTAGAGAAATGTCTGGTAACAAATGATATGAAACATCATCTGAAGACAACATAGTGGCAGATACTGATGATCATAGTAGAGAAATGTCTGGTAACAAATGATATGAAACATCATCTGAAGACAACATAGTGGCAGATACTGTTGATGATAGTAGAGAAATGTCTGGTAACAAATGATATGAAACATCATCTGAAGACAACATAGTGGCAGATACTGTTGATCATAGTAGAGAAATGTCTGGTAACAAATGATATGAAACATCATCTGAAGACAACATAGTGGCAGATACTGTTGATGATAGTAGAGAAATGTCTGGTAACAAATGATATGAAACATCATCTGAAGACAACATAGTGGCAGATACTGTTGATCATAGTAGAGAAATGTCTGGTAACAAATGATATGAAACATCATCTGAAGACAACATAGTGGCAGATACTGTTGATCATAGTAGAGAAATGTCTGGTAACAAATGATATGAAACATCATCTGAAGACAACATAGTGGCAGATACTGTTGATCATAGTAGAGAAATGTCTGGTAACAAATGATATGAAACATCATCTGAAGACAACATAGTGGCAGATACTGTTGATGTAAGAAAATGTAACAGTATAGATATTATTAAAACCTTTGTATAAAAACTGTAAAATAATGGAGAGAATAAGAATGATAAATGTGTAGGATTTGGCTTTTTTGAGGTTGTTGGAGATGGGCATCTGTGGCTTAGGGGTAGTGAGCTCGATCACAACCCAAAAGTACCTGGTTTAAACTTCACGGCGGACAGTTTGGAAGTAAATTTGTACCAGTGGATTTTTACAAACTGTAAAAATAGACCTTACCGTTCAGAAAGCAATGGCAAACTACTGAATGGTGTCTAGAAAATGTACTAGAGAATAGTATATGTAGCGCCTAGAAAATTAACGACTAGTTTACTGTTGTTGACTACAATATCCTGTAAAGGATATGCCATGATTTTCATTTGGAGGTGATTCATCCTTTCATTGCAAGATGATCATTTTTATATATTGCACATACAAAAAGCATAAAATATAAGTGACTTTTTAAAATTTATATAAAATATATACCAAATATATATAAGATATATACCAAATATATATAAAATATTAAAAAGATTTACAAAATATATAAAAAAATATATATAAAATATATATATAAAAATATAAAATGGTTAACACCATTTCACCAATTGACTGTTTATTTGTCACCAGTCCTAAGATAACCAACAGTTGATTTCAAATAAAACAACCAATTAACAATTTTGGTTTCATTTGTTTCTAAATTTGGCCAGAAATAATACTTTTATAAATAGAGATTGACTGTAAAACTTGTAAAAACAACTTGAATTAAAGTGTTCATTGCTTATTAATTCATTGCAGATGTATATGCAGTTATATTAAGTTAGTTTTCTTTTACAAATGCCTTCTCTCCGGGATTTGGCAGCTTCACAAGGGATGGTTCTACGCCCCATATTTCTTTGGCATATTCAGAAATTGTTCGATCACTGGAGAACTTTCCGGAGGCTGCTACATTCAGAGCGGCCTTCGAAGCCCATTTTAATGGATCCTGAAATATACATATTGACAAATACAATTGAGTGTGAAGTCATGGACTAAAATAAAATTTGATAGTTTGCATGAAAATAACAATCATTACCTTCAGATTCCAAACATGGCACAATAAATAAAGAAGTTAAACAACAAAGGAAAAATGAAATATTAACTCTTTCCACGCTTTTCCACACACTGCCACAGCGCAAGTCCGTTGTATGCCATTAGCCGTACACCCTGCCATAGAGTTGCTTCCCTTATAAGAAGTCTTTCTAGTTTTACTTTCTATTTTATCTCTACGACTATTTATCCTTGTTATTCTATTAGGTTGTCCAGTTTTATTCAATTCAGTATATAAGATATATATGTTTATTTATTGATGAGTAGTTGAGATTTTTTTACAAAAATATTTTTTTTTACCTCTCTTGAATTAAAAATTGTGGAAATAACTCAGCGTGGAAAGAGTTAAATATATTAAAAAATGAAGTCGAAGTTTCGACCATAGACCTTTATCAAGAAAACAAATACAAACACAGAATACTAAATAAACTAAAACATAGTTCTAAATAAGAAAGACGACCAGAAATTGATACTGCCTACAGATATGCTTACTTAGCAAGTGTTGGAATACTGGACATCTGAAGGCGATTATCGTATGAAATGGCAATAGTAAGACCTCTCAATTGAAGAGCCAATCAGAGCGAGTTGATGGCATGTTGCATAGATATTGTGTAGACATGTGGGAAGAATGGCGACCGGATGGGCACACATGTTTGGTGGGCAGGATGGGAGGAGGGGTGGGGGTGGAAGAAGAATAGGAGGAAGAACTGGGAGATAACTACGTTCTTATCTCATATAGGATACCGATGTGTGGTGAAGTAGCTAGCCTCATACAAACTCGGAAGACATGAGCCGTGCTAGGCTAATATAGATTTTATACACTCCGAGATTGCAGGCAAGTACATAATTCAATGTTATAAGGTACGTAGCCCGGCAGCCTGAAGTATCACACATGAACTATATTTATTACCCACATAGTTATTACCAGAAGATTAAGTGCAGATTAAGATTAAGTGCAGATTAAGATTAAGTGTAGATAAGATTAAGTGCAGATAAGATTAAGTGCAGAAGAGGATGGTTAGACTAGGTGAGTATACATAAGTTGAAACATGACACTAGATCATGTTTAAGTCACTCACCTGTAGGGGCTCGACCACCATTCACTCGAAGCGACACAAGCCCTACTTGGCTAATATGGATACTGGATGTCCCGGGATCAGACAGATACAGAATCCAATGTCATAGGGCTAGAACAGTGTCAAGAGTGACTCCTCAAAGTATGAGAGAGGAACTACATTCAGACGGTGAATAGGAATGGTGGTGCCATGTAAGGTTGCATAGGTATATATAAGAGCACAAAAGGTGAGAGAGAGAGGTATGGATGTCACTAAATGTGAAATGGCTTGTAGGGCCATGAGGGGAGGGAAGGGGTAGAGCAGAAAGAGAAAATGTGGGTAGGATGCTGCAGGGGGGTGCCGGAATGGGTGTAAAGTGGACAGCTAGAAGAGAAAACGACCGGGAGTAAATGGGGTAGTGGAGGAGTAGATAGGATAGAAAAATAAAATAATATAATAAAAAATACACATGGGGATAACACTAAGCATGCTGAAGTCGTACATTGATCCCTTTCAGTGCCACCACACTTTGGACGATCAAGTGACATTCCAACGCTAACCGGCTGCGGTCATCTGAGGAGCACGGCACCAGACCGGTGATAAAGACATCTCTTCTACCATGGTGACTGGGTCCATTGAAATGAGCAGCCACAGGAGTGGCTCGGAAACATGGAAGACAACAAAGAAACTACCAGGAAACTACAGACCTTCATAAATGGATGTTTACGTAGAATAGAGGGACTGAGATGGTATGATAAGATTACGAACGAGGAACTCAGAGAAAGAACTAAGCAGATACCAGCGGAGAAAGAGCTAAGGAAGAGACGCTGGCAATGGCTAGGACATTCATTGAGAAGACCGACCAGAAGCATTGCAAGACAGGCACTGTTTGGAACCGCAGGAAAGAGGAGATGGGGAAAACCTAGACAGACCTGGAGAATAGAGCTGGAGGCTGATATTAAAAGGATAGGTAAAATATGGAAAAAATTGGAAGGGACGGGAAGAGCTGGAAGAAGTTTGTTGAAGACCTGTGGTCCATTGGTAGTTGAAAGTTCCAGAAGAAGAAGAGCATCTGACAGTGCATACATGAACTCTGGAGGTGTGTAGCCTACTACAGATCAGAAGGCCACGTAGGTTCTTGTCCCTACAGAATGCCACCAAGAGAGGACAGGGAAAGACTGTAGGGATATCTGGAATTCCCTGAGGATCCGCAGCTCGTGGAGCATAATTCTGAGAGTGGGGACATTGTGAGGATGAAAGGTGAGCATCAATTTGAGGGAGACATAAAAGAAGAGATAGCTGTATGACGGGAGATAGGGAGGACACATGGAGAGCGATAGTGAGAACCTCCTCAGAATAAAGATGGCGGAAGAAGTCAACTATCTCAAAAGCATGGTAGAGCTTTGTGAAAATAATGTCTGTAGTGTATATGCAATGATTCCTGTTGGAGTTTCTTATCCCCCGGTATTAAAACTGACAGCTACTACATTTCTATGGATCCTGACTTGACAAACTAGTTACCTTGAATAGCTCAGATACCTGATCTTGACAATCCACATAAGATCTGAAGTCGGCACATAGAGCAAATCTATTGGATAAAGATATATACACGGCAATTACTATCAAATATATAAAACTATCATTTGAATACATCAACTGTCTATGTCTTCTTCTTGTGATCAACTTCTGCTATGCGACTAGTCTTTGCTTCTGTAAAGCTTTGTGTTGGGTGGTGTTGTGTTAGGCTTCCTTCAGCCTTTGTGAGGTTGTCAGCATTTTCATTTCCTGAGATGCCACAGTGTGCTAGTATATATAAAGTATCTAAACCTATGTTCAGTACATCAAGCTGTCTTTTCAGTACATCAAACTGTCTTTTCTTACATCAAGCTGTCTTTCCAGTACATCAAGCTGTCTTTTCCGTACACCAAGCTGTCTTTTCAGTACATCAAACTGTCTGTTCCATACATCACACTATCTTTTCAGTACATCAAACTGTCTGTTCCATACATCACACTATCTTTTCAGTACATCAAACTGTCTGTTCCATACATCACACCATCTGTTCCATACACCACACTATCTTTTTCAGAGCTTTTTGACGTACTGAAAAGACAGTTTGATGTATTAGTACATCCAGCTGCCCTCCTGCAACTCCTTCCTTGGCCAGTCGGTCTGCTGTCTTATTTCCTGGTATTCCACAATGAGATGTATCCACTACAAGACAATCTTGCACTGTTTGTACAGTTCAGACAGTAGGACCTGTAGAACTAACAATTTACTGTACTGAAATACCTGAAGTGTGATTTTGCTGATACACAATCCAACCTGTACACAAACAAATCATACACAAATATTTATTTGCAAATGCCATCATTCACCTGTCATGATGCAGGAGTATGTTAAACAGTTCACAGAATAGACCAGGGTCTTCAGGTGAGAAGTAACCACTGTTCAACTGGTCTAGTGCTTGTTTCAATTCCGGGTCTTTTTCATAGTAATCTCGTGGATTGTAGCTGAAAAATGAAAAGATAAATTTGCTGTTAAGTAAAGGCTATACTAATTTTGGTAGAAACCAGTCTGATCATTGACAGAACTCACAAAGGAAAGAAATACAGTCATCAGATGGGCACTTACCTCTGTCCTGGAGAATTTAGATTATGAAGATGATATCCAACTTTCAGTTAGTTATTGTGTTAATTCACAGCAACAGAAAAAGAGACTAAAGTTGACAAATTTAAACTTTTTGGTTTTTTCATTTGAAAGAGTGAATTTTTCATTCCAATATAGTTTTTCTTGAGTTTTAGAGTTTTGATTCTAAATTTGGTTTTAGTTAGTTTTTTTCTGTTATGTATAGTTTTTAGAAACAGGTTAATGTATAATTAGCATACAAATGTAGAGTATAAACCTTGTTGGAAACAGTTTACCTTACGTAGAATCATAATTTTGGTGATTTCCGCTTGTAAGACGATCATAGAGTTTCCATTGTCAGACCCCCAACAATAATACATCAACATAGCTGGACTCAACTTCCTTTTATATCTTTCTTCCATCTTAAAATTTCTTTGTGAAACTTTTCCCCATATTCATCACTAATGGACTTCAGATTGTCAGAAAACATGTGAATCCATGAAGTGCAGTTTGAAAGACATATTGCACCCCATTTCGTAATATGCCTTCACCATAGATGTCCCAATGTCTTTGTATTCTGGAGATTTTGCATTGTCCAAAAATTGTTCTGTCAACAGTTTCAACTCTATCCAGGCAGTGCTTTCCCTTTGGTTGAGAACTGTCTCAAATGAGGAGTCATTTATTAGTTGTTGTCAGGCCCAAAAGAAATGCCTTCCTTTAGTTTTTAACATCACTTATTTTCTGAAATTTATGTTGCAAATATTGAAATCCAGGTTGTTCACAACCCATAGATTTGACACAAATCTTCCTTAGGCTAATTTTAATGTGCAGCGCTGGCAAGTAGGTTTTCAGTGGATCTATTCATGGCTATTTTCTTTACATTTTTCTCACCAGGTGTTCAAGTTAGGAGCAAAGGTCACTGTTTCACCATGTAGTGATTCTACCTGGCTCTGCTGTCCCATTCGCACTGAAAGCAGCAATACTTGACATGTTCAATGTCTGTTTGGAATATTTTCATTACACTCCGGACATGTTCCTAGGTGCTCAGACCTCCTTCTCAATATCTCCAACAGCGTCCAGTGACTAACTGTACCAGTTCAATGTTGATTGATGAGCCTACTCATATACTAGCTGTGCTGCTCTTTTCTGGTCATTCTTATTATTCAATTGAATCTCTTGCAATCTAGCAGTTGATGCGGATTGGTTTTAGATGAAAGTTTTCTTTACTATCATACTCTATGAGAGCATTCAGAATGTCAGCTATATAGATTTGATACGCCCCTCCCAAATTACGAATGGAGGGCGGAGAACAAATATTCTGCTCAGGACAAGCTATTTGACGATGATGATCAACTATATAAAATATAACACAATATTGTCTATGAAATGAAATATAAGTATGAACTTTATAACGAAACAATACCATAAATATGCAAGTGAAAATGTTAACACAAACATGTCCTACCCTTTGCGGAAGAGCTCTTCCACGTCATCAACTGTCATGCCAAAGATGAAGATGTTTTCTCTACCCATTTCTTCCATCATCTCAACATTTGCACCATCAAGTGTACCAATGGTCAGCGCTCCATTCAACTGCATTGTAAGTTATATTTTCAAAAATTAATATCTGAAGATAAGAGGCAGTTATTTGGTTAACTATGAAATGATGTTTAAATAAGT
Organism: Arion vulgaris; assembly: GCA_020796225.1. NCBI lineage: Eukaryota > Metazoa > Mollusca > Gastropoda > Stylommatophora > Arionidae > Arion > Arion vulgaris. Next base: position 11,806,786 of record CM036754.1, read on the forward strand.
TCAATTGTTTTCTTCTCTGAAGGTTCTGTGTTCAAATCTGAGCTGCACCGTTCTGTTCATGAGTGCATTTTTTCCAGAGACCTCTAGGATTGTTGCTGGAGATATGGAGTCGTACTTTATGCAATACTTTCTGGAAATGGTGTGAAATTTCTGCACAGAGGGACCAAGCCATGTGGGGTAAAACCCGGTGCAATGAAGTCAATCGGTTGACTTTTGATCCTTTAAATTGTTTTCTCATATAAATGACAATGACTCACATTTTTTCAGCAAATAGGAGAATAACTAACGAAATCTCACAAAGATGCAATAAATCAAATCATAGGACAAATTGCACCAACTTTGAAATGCACAATGAACACTAAAAGAGCATTGTACAACACAATCTTTCTTGCAACATTATGCTATCAGTGTCAAACCTGGACATTGACATCAAATAACAGTAGAAAACTAGCCACAACAGAGATGAAATGTCTATGCAGAGTGCTGGGATTATCAAGAAAAGAGCAGTTTAGGAATGAAGACATCAGGAGGAAAAGTGAGACACAACATAAGTGCAGAACTTAATCAAGCAACATGTTAAAGTGTTTGATCACATAAGCACATTATAAACAGACAGATGTAATGTCTCAAAGACAGTTATATTCAGATACAGTGGATATTAGTAAAAAAAATTGTCCACACAAAAGGTGGAAAACAAAAATAACACAGAAAGACACCATAAATGAAACACACACATGAGTCCGTTCTATGCACTTCTTATCCTGACGATGTGAGGTAAAACAAGATTAGAGAAAGAAGAGTAAAAAATATCTAACTCCAATAAAACATACCACCATGTGGAATATGAAAATGCTCTTTTACTCTTTAGTGCAGGTTTGCAGTGCTTGTCTCAAAACATAATAAACTAAAGTATAAGAATTTAAATAATTAGGAATTGGATATTCACAGAAGATGGAAGATTAGACAGTGAGATAGAGGCTAGAGTGCAAATGCTGTAACCTACCAGCTGGCCCCATTGTTAAGGCACCCAAAAATCTGACTGACAGCTAAACAACAGATGATCAACAGTATTTTCATGCCTACTTCATTTTACCAGAGCCAAACATGGACAATGAGCAAAGCACAGTTGAAAAAAATAACTACATAAGAAATGCAATGCCTACTAAAAGTTACCAACAACACCAGAAAAGACAGTCACCAACATCATATAAGAGAGAAAGTTGGGGCAGAACCTTGCTTGAATTACACTGAGAAACAAAGAATGAAATGGTTTTGCCAATAAATAAGAATGCAACCAAACTCCACTGTCGCCAGAGTCTTATACAACAGAACAACAGGAAAGAAGGCACAAGGAAAACCACAAAAATGATGATTAAATGAATCCTGCCAGAAAGCAAAAATAACTATCACCTAAGCCACTAGAGCAGCGCAAGAAAAAACCCAGAAAACCGCAATACTGGGCAACAACCTATGAGCAGTGTGACGACAAAAGAAGATGAAGTCTCACAAATAATTTAAATCTTGATTTGACATATTTTGTCTCTCCCATTAAATGAACATTTGTCAAAGTTTACAGAATAGATTTTCAGATATTTATAATTTCTGTTCCCATATATAGTTTTTTTTAGTATGTCTTGTTTAATAACAATATCTTCTTTTGTCGTCACACTGCTACCAGGTTGTTGCCCAGTGTCGCGGTTTTCTGTTTTTGTCAAGCGCTGTTCTGGTGGCTTGTGTGATTGTTATTTTTGCTCTTTCACAGGATTCTGCTACGCCATCTAACCATCTTTTCCGTGGTCTCTCTTGCCTTCTTTCCCGATGTTCTGTTGTAGAAGACTCTGTATACTGTAGAGTTTCCAAACCACTTCATTCTTTGTTTCTCTATGTAATTCAAGCACGGTTTTGTGCCAACTTTCTTTCTTATGCTGATGTTGGTGATTCTGTCTTTTCTTGTGTTGTTGGTAACTTTTCGCAGGCAACGCATTTCACATGTAGTTATTTTTGTGACTGCGCTTTGCTCAATGTCCATGTTTGGCTCTGGTAACACAAAGTAGGTATAAAAATGCTGTTGATCATCTGTTGCTTAGCTGCCTGTGAAATTTTGGGTGCCTTAACAATGGGGCTAGCTGGTGATTTGCTTTTTGCACTCTAGCCTCTATATACTGATAATAACAATATACTGACCATAAATTTCATGTTCCCTGTTCCTGAGGCTTCTGTTCCAGCTAACGAGATCTGTTCACTGAGATCAGCTGCAGGAATGATCTTCTCAGCCAAGGTCACGCGATAGTTCTCTAAGAAAACAACCCGGAGACGGTCTCCAACAATGGGGTCGTTGTTTACCACATTGGCAACATTAGAGATTAGTTTAATGATAAGTTTGGCAAGATGGTAGCCTGGGGCAGCCTGTAAGTATCACAATTTTCAAAATAGTTCTTACATGACAGACATATTTTAGATATTACATAGTATTGAAATGACCATTAAATCTTTGCAACAATTTCACTGACTCAAGTAAAGCTAGTCACATATTCTCATTTTACTGCCATTATGGATTTATTGTTTGACTGTATATATGATATGTCTGCCTATAGGAAGTCTGAATGTCTTCGATTATTTTGTATCCTTTGCTTGTTGAAGGCCTTTTGGTCGAAACATTGATGTATATTGTTTTTGTACTTTGTAAAACTACAGTACTTTGTCTGCATGTGTTTCGCTATGACTAAAGTAACAAATTATCAACATCCTAGCAACAAGAAGCAACAAGAAGCCAACATAGAATATCAACAGACATATACAATAAAATGTAAGGCAATGATAGTGTTTACCTTGCCTCCTATCATCACTGTTCGGGGAACAAATGAAGCTTGAGGATTTTTCTTCATTCTGTTGTAGAGTGTGATTACATGTAGACAGTTCATCAACTGTCTTTTATACTCGTGGATTCGTTTGACCTGCATGTCAAACATGGAACTTGAATTTATCCGAATGTTGTAGACATTCTGCAGCAAATGAGTCAATTTTGCCTTGTTGTCCTGCAACATAACAAAATAAGCATTGCAATGCAATGATTGCTTCCCATTATAATCTCATTACAAGACAGACACAAGACATTGATCACTTCACATTACAAGCTCATTACAAGACAGACACAAGACATTGATCACTTCACATTACAAGCTCATTACAAGACAGACACAAGACATTGATCGCTTCACATTACAATCTCATTACAAGACAGAAACAAGACATTGATCACTTCACATTACAAGCTCATTACAAGACAGACACAAGACATTGATCACTTCACATTACAAGCTTAAAGCTCATTACAAGACAGACACAAGACATTGATCACTTCACATTACAAGCTCATTACAAGACAGACACAAGACATTGATCGCTTCACATTACAATCTCATTATAAGACAGACACAAGCCTATTACAACACAGACACAAGGCCTATTACAAGACTATGGTAACTTTACATTACAATCTCATCACTGCACAAAAAGAGTATGCAACTTTCACCTGTTCTCTTAAAAAGACAACTTTCACCTGTTCCCTTTAGGAGATTAGTCAGCAAGCTCAGGTTATTCCCAAGCATAGAATGCAATGATGAATTCTCAGCATGTTACACAAGGACAATTGTAGAAACAAATCTCTCTCTGGTACTAACTTGAGACTAATTGATTCCTAAGTGTTGACATGGAAATTATAAAACTTGAAATGTTCTGTTTTCAGAATATATCATGTAGAGGTACGTGAGGGTCTTTGGTGACCTAACCCAGGATTTCACACAATGCATAGCAATGTGAATCTTTTCACATCTTTACTTGAGGGTCCTTAGTGAATGTATCCAGGAATTCTCTTCACATTTCCATATTTCAAAAATACATATCTTACATGGATGCTTCTTCTTCGAATGCTCCATATCAACCACTTGTCAATCACACTGTGTGATTTGTATGTGACCTGAGCCTAAGAATGATTGTACGTTGTGCCAGTTATGCACCTACTAGTAGGCCAGCACATCCGATTTCTGCTCTGCTTTTTATTTACTAGGGTAGCATACATAGGGCCTACATCAGTCGCCTCTTATGACATGCATTATAGGTTGCAGTGGTACTATTCTTTGCTTCCTTGCGGTCCCAACAGCACAAGGGCATACATGGATGCAATTACAATTACTTAATACTTTTTTCTTCAATTTCATAACAGAAATAAATAAAAGAAAAAGTCGCCAATACTAAAGTTGATAACATGCTACACTAATGATCATGTGACATGGAATGTATATTTCTCCACACAAGATCAGATGGAAAAATTATTCATCATGGCACGACTTAAAGCAAAGACTAAAGAGTCACAATCAGGAAACTTCTGTTTGCCGATGACGCAGCATTAACATCACACACAGAAGAAGGGCTACAACACCTCATGGACAGATTTGCTGCAGCATCAAATGAATTCGGCCTGACCATCAGCCTGAAGAAGACAAATATCATGTTTCAGGATATTAGCAGAGCCCCATCTATTAACATTGGTAGTCATACGCTCAAAGTAGTCAACACCTTTGCATACCTTGGCTCTGTCATCAGCAGCAACCTTTCCCTCGATGATGAAATTAGCAGCCGCATTGGGAAGGCCTCCCTTGCTATGTTCAAATTAGCAAAGTGTGTATGTGAAAATAAGGCACTCACACGAAACACCAAGACACAGGTATATGAGGCTTGTGTCCTCAGCACTCTGCTGTATGGTAGTGAAACGTGGACCACATGTTAGACAAGAACATCGCCTCAACACTTTCCACATGCGCTGTCTCAGGCGAATATATAACATCCGATAGCAGGACCACATCTCCAATATAGAAGTCCTGGACAGTGCTGGTATTCCAAGCATGTACACCTTGCTGAGTTAGCGACGTTTGGGATCTGGTGTGCCGTATGAGCAATGATAGCATCACAAAGAACATTCTATATGGTCAGCTCGAAACTGGTACTAGACAGCATGGGCGCCCATTATTATGCTTCAAGGACACCTGCAAGCGTGATCTAACTTCATGAGGTATAGACAAAGAACATTGAAGCTGGCCAAAGACAGGCAAGCATCGCGAGCAGCAGTGAGGGGCGGCTCAAAAGAAAAAACACCATGATGTGGATGCAAAGAGAGAGCAGAGAGAACATCCTATGTAACAGCTCCAGTCTTACCTGCAGCAACTGTGGCAAGGAGTGACACTTCAGAATAGGCGATTACAGCCACAAGAAACGTTGTGATTCAGCTCAGAACATACTACGATTGTCTATTGTCTCCTGAGACAAAGAGGCCAATGATGATGATCCAGTGTTAGTCTTCCAGTTTCCTGCAGATTTTCTGCAGAGAATAGGGAACTATATCTGAATTCATAGCAGTCGAAAGTCTGTGTGTTGTTGGGGCTTGAAAGAGGAACAAAGAATAGTAACACTGCGACCTACAAGGCATGTTGTAAAGGCGACTCATGTAGGGACATAGGAAGCTACTCTAGTAAAAAAAAAGCGTAGCAGAAATCGGATGTGCTGGCCTACTTGTAGGCTCATAACTTGCACAATGTACAATCGCTCTTAGGCTCAGATCACATACAAATCACACAGAGAGGTTAACACATGGTAGATATGGAGCAATCGAAGAAGACTCAGATCACATACAAATCACACAGAGAGGTTAACACATGGTAGATATGGAGCAATCGAAGAAGACTCAGATCACATACAAATCACACAGAGAGGTTAACACGTGGTAGATATGGAGCAATCAAAGAAGACTCAGATCACATACAAATCACACAGAGAGGTTAACACGTGGTAGATATGGAGCAATCGAAGAAGACTCAGATCACATACAAATCACACAGAGAGGTTAACACATGGTAGATATGGAGCAATCGAAGAAGACTCAGATCACATACAAATCACACAGAGAGGTTAACACATGGTAGATATGGAGCAATCGAAGAAGACTCAGATCACATACAAATCACACAGAGAGGTTAACACGTGGTAGATATGGAGCAATCGAAGAAGACTCAGATCACATACAAATCACACAGAGAGGTTAACACATGGTAGATATGGAGCAATCGAAGAAGACTCAGATCACATACAAATCACACAGAGAGGTTAACACATGGTAGATATGGAGCAATCGAAGAAGACTCAGATCACATACAAATCACACAGAGAGGTTAACACATGGTAGATATGGAGCAATCGAAGAAGACTCAGATCACATACAAATCACAAAGAGTGACTTAACAAGTGGTAGATATAGAGTGTTCCAAAAAGAAGATTAGCAGTCAAATGAAAATAAATAAATAACAGAATCAGTGAGCTATGAATGACGAATTATTAGTCAAAATTCATACTCACTTGTTTAACTTTCATAATACTACGGAGAAAATTATCATCCTTGGATAAAGGGGTCAGTTTTCTTAACTCGTACAAGTTGGTAATCCAAGTGTCACCAATTTTCTGCAAGAAAAGATGGTTATGAAGGTAGGAATAATATATAGCATAACACAAGCAAGGAAGCAAATGGAAAACTTTCTCAAAACATGCATTATTTTTTCTGGCAACAGATGGATGAGATTCATTAACAATGACACAGTAAAATTGTTATCTTTTAAAACAAAGTCAAGTCAAGTAGGAGCATGTCCCATGCGGAACATCGCTTACATCACAGCCCACCCAAAAAACTGTCTCTAGCAAGTTAATCTCGTCTCTTCCAGTGTCATGTTCAAGGTTTCTTTGATGTCCTGCTGCCACCTTTGTTTTGGTCATCCCCTGCCTCATACTCCATGAACCATGCCTTCCATTACAGTTCTCTCCTAACTTGACGCATGCATGCCTCGGCGATTTTTATAGAGTAGCTGAGTTGCCCAAGCGTCAACTACCCCCTCTCGACCTCACTGATAGAATCACTACTGTGACATATACTACTGTGATGTCTCAAATTTATATACAAGTGGATTCTTAGGTCAAAAGTTGTATGCTGCTGTATCATCATCATCCTTTGTCCTCGTCATGCCCAAGGATACATAAGGCAGAGACAACAATTTTTCTGCATATGTATCAGTAACTGTTTACTTTTTTTTACAGTGTGGGGCTCCAATTCTACCCCTCTAAGTCACCTTTTATTATATGCACTTGCAAATGTGTTGCCAGGGCTCTCAAGGGGAGTAAAGAATAGTAACACTGTGACCTACAAGGCATGCCGTAAAAGGCGACAGAGTTAGGGGCCTAGGGAAGCTACCCTAGTAAATAAAGTGTTGCAGAAATCAGATGTGCTGGCCTACTTGTAGGTGCATAACAGGCACATCGCTCTTATCACATACAAATTGCAAAGAGTGATTAACAAGTGGTCGATATGGAGCGTTTGAAGAAGACTGCATGCGCCGAGTAGACATTGGTTCTATTCTTTGCTACTTAGGAAACCACACAAGTACCTCTGCTTAAAGAGGCTTAATCCCCTAAACACCAAACAAAAAATGTCTATCACATATGTCCTTGTATATATATATATATACAACAGTTTACCTCAGCCATGATATCTGCCAGTCCTGGGTTACACAGCAATAGCCACCTTCTTGGAGTTATGCCATTTGTTTTATTTTGGAACTTTGCAGGGTACATTTCGTAGAAGTCTTTAAAACTTCAAACACATTTTAAAAACAGTATTATATAAATACACCAGTCATCTGCTATGCTTTAACAAATATAAAATTATTCAAATATATTTTGATAATAGTGAGCAATATCACTGAAGCACAGTATTTCTATCTATCTATTCTCGAATCCTGTTTTGCCTTTCGGCGCCAGGTCGAAAACAGAGACACCTGGAGCGACCCTCCTTATGCGCTTTGGATAAGGTGGAATTTAGTGCCTCGGATATTCCATCGATCCATCATTTACGTGGTCGTCCTCTGTTGTCATTGTATCTGAGTGCTAGTGCTCTTTGTGGGAGACTGTCTTGAGGTAACCTTGATATGTGTCCAAACCATTTGACCTGTTGTTTCTTTATATATTGTAGCACCGGCAAGGATCCCACGCTTCTTCTGATTTCATCATTTCTAATCTTATCTCTTCTTGTAGCATTTACGAGTAGAATTCGTAGTAGACACTTCATCTTTGTCGTTTGGACTCTCTCTTTCTTTCTCTTTCTCGTGCGATCACCGTCCAGACCGATGTATCAGATCTCCCCATAAATTCTATTCATGTAGCCTTAGCATTTGTGTGTTTTATGTCACATCCTCAGCGCCATTTGGAGCTCTGGTGCTTATCCTTCAGCGATGTATCCGGTTTCAGCCAGCGTTTACTCGGTTCACTCTCCGTTCTGTAGCCATCTAGTGTTTTTACGGTGTGGGGTAGCTAGCCCCACTCCCTACCTCCTTAGTCGCCTCTTATGACATGCGTGGCAGGTAACAGTGGTTCTATCCTTTCACATCAATTCGGGCCCCGGCAACCACTATGGCAGTGTCAAAGTCTGACATTGATAGCACAGAGTTGGTAAGAAAACTGTGTTGAACATTTCTCTCTTGGTGTCCATTGTTATATGCTTGCTTTTCAGTATTGGTTACTTTCTTTCTCGAATCCTGTTTGCCTCACAGCGTCAGGTCAAGAAGAGATTTCTAAAACGGGCCCTAGTATGTGCTTCGTAGATTGTCTCTTTCATCGCCTCTGTTATCTCTAAGGTCCATCTTTTGCATGGCCGGCCTTTTGCTTTGTACCCATTGTATCGGAGCAGCATTGCTCTTTGAGGTGCACTGTCTGTTGGTAATCTGCTTACGTGGCCAAACCATTTAATTTGTTGTTTCTTGATGAAGTTTAGTACTGATGTTCGCCCGAGTGGTTACCGGGGCCCAAATTTAGGTGTAAAGAATAGAACCACTGTTACCTGCCATGCATGTCGTAAGAGGCGACTAAGGAGGTCTGGCTGAAATCGGATGCATGTGTCCTAAACCTGTAGAAGTCTATGCGTTTAGGGGCCTACCAAACCAATGTGCAACGTATACACGTTCTTGGCAAAGATCAAACATATCACAAAAAGTGATTAAAATTGGTCGTAAAGAACGAACGCAAAGAAGAAGAAGCACTGATGTTGTACCCGCTTTTTTCCTGATGTCTTCATTTCTCAACTGGTTTCTTCTTGTTACATCCAGCATTCTGCGTAGACACTTCATCTCTGTCGTGATAGTTTTCTTCTATCGTTTGTTGTCAGCATCCAGGTCTGGCACTGGTAACATAATGTGGGGAGGAAGATTGTGTTGAACATTGCTCTTTTTTGTTCATGGTGACATGTTTGCATCTTAAAATTGGCGCCATTTGTCCTATCATCATAGTATTGGTTACATTTGTCTAATAATCAGGTTTGAACAATCATATAAAAAGTAAATAACTGCTCATGGACTTGAGTATATGCACTCAATAATAATAAGATGTTGGTATTTGATTAGCAATGTTCTCATAATAGATCCAGACATTATCACTAGAACTGCCATGTTATGGAGCCTCAAAGGTAAGCAACAGAGACACAAGACATCATGGGTAAGAAGCAACAGAGACACAAAGCCTCAAGGATAAGAAATTTCCTTCAAACAGATCTGTCATGAGCAATCCAGTTTAGTTAATTCCTTCATCCTCTCCAGCTTGGCAAATGTTTGACTCGCTTTCTTAATTTTTCAAATGATGTCCTTTTCTTAATCACCATCCTGCAACACTGTACTTTCCAGGTATACACAATCCTGAACTTATTCTATGATTTAATTTTGTAAAATAAATGAGTTTTCAGATTTTTTGTTATTGCTTATTACTTTCGTTTCTGCAATATTAATTTTGTTGATGTTTGAGTTGTTCTGGAAAGTGATCTATTTTTGATTGATTATCCTTGTATCGACAGGCCAAAAGACCAATATTGTCTGTGTTATCCAAAACTTCTAGTACTGAGGTAAGTGTCCATCTAATGCCTCTGCTGTTATCCTTTATGGTTTCTCTCATCAACCAGTTTATGGCAAGGCTAAACAAGAATGGTGAAAGAATACATCCCTGTGTAGCTCCTACTTTGACCCCAAAGTACTCTGTCAGATGACTATTACAAACTACTTGGCACTGAAAGTCTGCATATAATGCGTTAATTACACGAACTATTTTTGTTGATATTCCATAATGCAGGAGTATCTTTCATAGAGATTCACTGTGCAGGCTATCAAATGCCTTTTCAAAGTCAACATATACCATATACATAAATATGGAACTATTCCATTTATTGCTTTGTTCAACTATTTGACGTAATGTGAAAAGGCGTAAACTTGCGTTGTTCAGGCATGTGATGAGACATGGCTCACTCTCAAGATTATCCTAAAGGGAATAGTTGAGGGTGGAAGGAGGAAAGGAGGGCAGAGAAAATCCTGGTTTGACAACATCAAGAGCTGGTCAGGAAAGAGTTACTCCACACTCGCTCGAGGAGTTGAAGGCAGAGACTCATGGTGTGCTTTTTGTGCTGGTGTCTCCAGTGACACCACTACGACCCTAATGGGTTATATTATTATTATTATATCATTATTATTATAAAAATTAGGTCTATGTATGATTTTTCTTTCCTAAAACCTGCTTGTTCTTTCCTAATTGTGTTATCCAATGCTGCTTTCATTCATTGAAAGATCACTCTACTAAATATTTATTTTACTTGTTTGCGATAACAGAGTTATTTCTCTCCACTTGTTACAGTTTCCTAAATTCCCCTTCTTTAGTAACTAGATAATCTATGATAATATAGCAGTACTTATAGAACTTGTCTAACATTCATGCCTTGTGTGAGCTTACGTGCTTTTCTTGAGAATCTCTGAATGGATTGCAGCAACCCCATTGACTACTTTGCTTCCAACGATACAAACATGTGCCATATTGATTTTCCTCTCCTGGCCTTCTTCAACTAGTGACATTCGAGATAGTCTAGCACCATCTCCTGGCCAGCGTCTTCCTACATCCTAGAAAGAAATCAAATTAGGGATAGACTGTGCAAGGTAACAAGTTAATAACATTCAACATTAGTCACTTCGAAAATATTCACTACAAAGGATCCCGCTCTCTGTGGTGTGAAGGTAAGGTCCTCGCTAGCTTCTCTTCCATAGGTTCTTGGTTCGATCCCTTCTTCTTCTCTTCCACCATTTACTTCTTTATAGAAGTGTTGAGGGAAGGAGGGGGAAAGAAAGAGAAGGGATGTATTTGTTAAAGGAGCTCTCTATTGCCTCGTATAGAACGAAGGCCTTTCTCTTGCAGGGATAGATAATGATATCATTATTGTTAAGACTGTAACTTGTTGTCAGTATTCGTAGTGGTGGAGGGTTGATGACGATTATCTATGGTGGTCAGGATGCCGGTTTGATGACTTGGTCCTAGGTTTGCTCCGTCCTCCATAGTTGCAGAGTTACCATTATATATGTAAGGTTATAAATCGTGGTTCCTGTCAAGACTTCCCTGTCTTCTTTGTAATATTTACATCGATAGTGATATATTCCCTCCTTTATGCGCTCCATATTATTTCATGTAAATGTACATCAATGATGTTCCCTCCTTTATATAAACATATTTATGTATAATTGTTGTAGTATCGAAAAGTCCATACCATACAGTTATCTTCCAATTGAGTCCTATACATTTATCTCATAGTACTGAGTTCTTCATTGCAGTTTCCTAACCGTTTCATCTTAGTTGCATTGTAGTTTCTATGTAATGGCCACTTAGCCAATGTCACTTTCCTTCCTTCCTGAGTTCCATATTATTGTATGCCAATATATTAACCATGTTCCATATTCGTTACAAGGGTTCCTCATTTGTACGTTACATTCTCCATATATAGAACGACTAATGACTTCGTTTTATGAGTTTATTTCGATGTTAATTATCTGGACAATACAACAGCCACGTCCATCTGTATCCTATGTTTGTCTACTTGTTTTTTAACTGTTGCTAACTGACTGTCACTACACAACTACGTCGATTAGGTTTTACTACGTCAATGTCTCGTTTTAGTGTTACCTTCTGCTTAGAGAGTGTAAACACTAAGTCTGCTAATAAAATATCTAAATATATATAAACTACACACTAAAGCTAACTGTCTGGTTCATCAGCTGCCACCTTGGGGAGGGGAACTGGCTAACTATGACATATTGATCTTGTGTGTGCTTGTTCTAAGGCACTTTGTAAGCTCTTCCACTTCCTCTGTACTCGTTATACTTTTTCAGTGTGGCTCTCTGTGGTAGACAATACCAGGGCATTCTTGTCAGGTGTCCAAACCATTTCATTTGTTGTTCTTTTATGAATTGCATGACAGGTTTCCCATCCAGGCTTCTGATTTCTTCATTTCTAATTTCACATCTATTATTATATGTCTTAAACATTCAAAAACAGTACGAAATGCCAAGTTGGCAGCTATCTACCTGCAAGAAACGTGAATTTATTTCATAGAGAATGGCTAAATGTCGAGGCAAGACATGACCAAGTAAGCCAATAGGCCAGCGTTCTAGGGCTTCAGGTAGAACAGTATGGTTGGTGTAAGCACAAGTTCTTGTTGTCAAGTCCCAAGCCTGAGCAGAAGAAAGCAAAGGACTGTAGTAATACATCTAATACAATTTAAAGACATTTAAAATATCTCTTCTTCTTCTTTATTCGCCCGCTGTGAATTCAGGCATTAGCAATGACGCCTGGTATGGAGGTTCTAACTGATTTTTGCGGGAAAGTCTGCTTCACCATTTGACGGGTGTCCCTAGCCATGCAGGCGGGCCTTTGCCGACTTCAGAGATTAAGATATCTCTTTTTTTCGATCCAGAAGCACTTGAGCTTTCAGCTCTTTGGCTCGGTGCCATGGACATCATAACCCTTCGATTCGGTGCCACGAGCACTATAAATCTGGAGAACCTGTGGCTTTTCTGCCAGCTCACGGAATTGAGCGCACTCACAGGGGGCTTGTCATCCTTCTTCCAACGCGCTACGAACACACTGGGCAGGCGGGCAAGATATCTCTAAAATATTATACTTCTTCACCATTGTTTGCTCTACACCAACCACTTGTTAAAATGCTCTTTGTGGTATGTATGTGATTTGCAACTTAACCCTTTCATACTTCTGAGCCGATATACTGGCTGGTAGATTTTAGTAAGATGGCGCAAAGCCGGTACATCAGCTAAATCAGTATACAATGCAATATAAATGCGTTCTTGTGCTAAAATGAATTACGGAGTGAAAGTGTTAAGAGAGTGAGTTTGTTGTTTCAGTTATGCACCTACAGATCCATAGGCCAGCACATGTAGTTTCTTCATGCTTTTACTAGGTCCATCTCCTAAGTCATGGTCAACAAAAGAATTTTTTTTTAAACCTGACCTAAGCAAGCCAGAGCCTAGTATTAGTCTTTGACCTTAAAGTCAAAGCTTCCTGGTCTACCCCACTGGGAGGTGCGGGTGTCTTGTGTGTTCTACGGGTCATCAGCAGGCTACTAATTTTCACTTTATACCTTTCCTAAGAGAGACTAGTTAACACTATCTTTGCTGGATGCAGAGCCAAGTACAGAACTCACCTTGTATTGAACTGAGATATTGAACAAAAGTAATAAATAGTCATTTAACAATTTGCTTGAAATCTTTACATAATCAAGAAACCCATCCTGATTTATCATCAAACAGTTCAGACACATCAGTGTCTAAAATAGCAGCATCTTCATGAACCTTATTCATCTGAAATATGTTTAGTTTCAAGGTATAGATTTCCAATGAACAAATTTGAAATCAACACATCTGCTGTTTGCAATTCCAAAAGTTTAGTTACAATTTAAAATCTATTTTGTTTTGAAATTATATGAATATTTTTTACATATCCTATCAGACTTTCAAGTTAATAACTGATAACTGTATATGCCAGATCTAAAGTGACTACAGTCAAGTAAAGAAAATTGTGCATCACTTTGTGCATCACTTTGTGCTACTGTTTTTAAACATATTGATTTTACCCTCAAATCACCCTCATTGCACTTCAATGAATAACCCTATGTGCTGCAATCTCTTTCTCACAAAGAAATATCTCAGAGGCAGTGCACAAATGCCATAGCACATGTTGTGCAGTGATGATGATCCGACGACTAAACTAAACAAATTTTCTTGAATTTTGAAGAGGAATAAATTCTGTGGCCTAGTTAACAGAATTACTTCCTTATCAAAATTCAGTAAATCTGTTCCTTCATTAAATGACTTTCTCTTCAAATTCAAGAACATCTTTGTGCAAATTAACGGAGTTTTTTTCTACCTTCTATTTTTCTCACATTATTCTTGAATTGTGATGATGAATAAATGCAGTTAACTAGGATGCAGATTTGATTAAACTTGAAGTAGAATAAATTCAGATAGGTCAAAGATCGTTTCAAACTTTCATATTTTCTGACACTCCCATGACTGATGAACAGCAAACATGTGACCAACCTTCTCCCAGGAAATGTTCTCTACATCAAGAAAAATGCGCATGAGTTCAGGTATAGCAAGAGAAGGGTGAGTATCATTCAACTGGATAGCAGCCTGTTAAAGACATTAAAAAGTCATGAGAATACAGAAAAAAATCTTCAGATTTTGATGCAATGAAAAATTATAATTTTTAGCAACACCATTTTAAACAATACCTTCCTTCCTTTGGTTCATTTGCATAAAATATTGTCTATATATTCAATGCTGTCTGTTGTATAAACTTCACTGTCTTTTGTAGCTCACATAGTGGTCTATGTCCTTTCGAGGTAGAGAGCCTGACACTGCACCTGCCCAAGTGTCTGTCACAAAGTGCATGTTATAACATTTAGAAAATACAGACATACCCATGCGTTTGTGCATGGCAACCTGATTGCTATAGTGCATCTTTTGGCTGGTTGCCTCTGCCTTTAGCACTCTTTTTCCTGAAGCAGACTGTGGGCTAACTCAAAGGATAGGAAAGTAAACAATACTATACAATGTGTACATATTAACGACAGATTTCTGGTTCAGTGGTACTACAAAACAATATGTGGACATTGAATAAGTTAGATCAATAGCATAGCTTATCTTCATAAAGTTGATCGATTGATTGATAGGACCATCATCATTACACTTTGGTGAATAACCATGCATGCTACAATCTCTTCCTTACACAGAAAGATCTCAGCGGCTGTGCACAAACTGTAGCACCGACAAGGGTTCCTGATGTCATTTTTAGGATCATGAAAATTGTCTTTTTTTCTTTTTAATGAATTTTGCCAGGCAGCCGTTTCCAGCTTAGTCTTATCAATTTTCAATTGCCAAGGGTTCTTTAACACACTCTACTTGAACAATTGTTGGATAGAATTAGGGACTTGATTTCACCTACATTGAGATTAAGAATCCCTTGAAAAACAGCCAAACTGCTCCATCAGGGAAGTGAATCAACTACTTTTATAACTAGAGGCAAGCATCATACCATCACAGGTGGTCTCTGTCGCTAAGTTGTTAAGCATTTGCCTTGCATACTGAAGGTTGAGGGTTCGAATCGGGACTGTGCTGTTCTGTTCACAAGTGTATATTTTTCCAGACCCCTAGGACTGTTGCCGGAGCTATGGCGTTCATGCTTTGTGCAATAGTCTTGACAGGTGGTGTGCCACTTCTGCAGAGAGTGACCAAGCCATAAGGGGTAAAACTCGGTGCACTAAAGTCAATCACTCGGCTTTAGACTCTTTAGATCATATGTTGACTGGGCAGAGACTCTCTTATCTCTTCTATCTTTGCTAAGTAAACTTAGTTAATAAACTTGAAAGAAAACATGATAAGTCTAACAGGCCAACCAGTAAACTAATCCTCAAGAAAGTTACAGATTGCATAAATCTCTATGAAATACCAACCTTTTCTGGAAACGTGTCCAAACTACTTTTCGATGCATTTTGCAACCCAAATGAGGATGATTTGAAACGACGAATGACATCTTGCAGTGTGGCTGCAACTAGGAAGTACTCCTGTTTCAAACGTAGCTCCTTCCCTTCAAATATCTACACACAATTATGAATTATCATTAACAAAATATAAATATATCCACCTGTTTTCCATCATTCTCTAATTTCATTAAGATCACTGCCAACTTGAATAAGAAGATAATTATATCGAGTTCACTCATAATTTTGGTGATCTTCTTCTTCTTCTTCTTCTGCTAACATTCTTCACGGCCAATTTGATCATTCTTATTGTGATGTATAATTGGTCCACTGGCAAGTGATCTACGTCGGGACGATTGTGCGCCCATGGTGACTAGGCCCGCCCGTCCGTTTTCAGCCAGCTTTTGATTTACTAGGGTGAGCTTTCCTAGGTACGATCCTTTCGGATCTACGCCTTTTCGATCAACTTTGCCGTATATTTGGGCTTTGTGATCTACGCCAAGACAGTGAGTTACGCTGCTTTACCCGTTCTGACTGAGAAATATTTCTGGGGCTTGTCAGCTTGTCCTCGGACGGCGCTCTTACTCGTATAAAACACCGTGTAAAGTATCGGCCTTCGCCAATGTTCAGGACCCGGGCTTCCTGTTTGATCCGTACATTGTCGGCCTTGCTTTACCGTACATTTTGAGTTTGATCCGGGGAAGGAACATTCTCAGCCTTTTCTAGACGCGTATCGTGCGTGGCAATTTGCAATTTACCTCAAAGCACTGGCATGGGGCCGAGTACAAGCAATGTAGAGGGTCGTTTCAGTGGGCACTATAAGCGTAACTGAGGATTTTGCGCTCGCCGCCATCACCCGCCCCAGTTATTCCGGGGATGTTAGTTACGACTGCACTCGAACCTTGCCCAGTTGCCCCAAGGCTGGCAGTTCCGTTAGGCATCACCAACCTCAGTTCTTCCGGGAATGTTAATTTTAATCGCACAGTACCTTGCACGGTTTTCCCAGGGCGGGTAGTTTCGTTATGCACTAAACGCAACTTGTTCTTTTGCGCTCGGCAAACCTTGCCCAGTACATGTATCTGCACCAGGCTACCAATGCGGGGTCAGCTGCAATCTTCTCTCGCACCAACACGAGGGTAGACTTTCATTCGTTACGGTCCTGTCTTATTTATTCTTGCCGACGGGCTGGCAATGTTTGCCCCTCCTCAGGGCTTCGAGCTTCGCCCTACGTGGGCATACGCTTGGTCACTGGATGCACCTCTCATCCATGTCTGAGTCGTTTCGTTGCTGTTTCTTTGCGTTCAGGGACTTGGGCAATATCTTGTTGGACATCGGTCAGGAGAATTGTGCATTCTATTTGTATGTATCTTTATCGTATTTCCGTACTTGCACTGCTACCACTACCAGTAGTTTCCTCTCCCCGAGATCCCTGCCCCTCTTAGCCAGACCAGAACTAGAGTCTGTTTCCAGGGTCACCGCGTGGAGGTTAGGGGCAGGGTCTTGGTTAGCGCGCCTCGCTAACCCTGGCTCATGTTACCACCATGACCTCATGAGCCTTTTGACCCCATTTTGGTGATCTGTTTCTGTTCTCTCTCATTAATATATATTTTCTCTCTTATGAAGTATTCTACATCTATTGGATTCTTCTAAAGGATGTAATTCTTATTTTTCATGTTTGCTGGCCTACATGCTCTGATATAACCAATAAAAGCTCATCCTTAGGTTGTACTTAAAGATTCTTTAACTCTCTATATAACATTAGTCATTTAAGGATCATCTTCATTGCACATGTCCATAATTGCTCCAATCTCCTCCCAAGCATGTATTTCAGTTTGTTTAGACTAACAACTCCTTCATTGAATCATGTTGTCTGCCATTGTTGTAGAATGTAGACACACTGAAATAACAATAGCATACAGGAGAATCTCAGATCAATGCATGTAACTAGGTCACACCAGCGAAGATTCTGATGATATTTTACTCATGTGCCTTCAGATTTATATCTTTTACTTCGAATGCTCTATATCGACCACTTGATAAACCACTCTTTGTGATTTGTATGTGATCTGAGCCTAAGAGTGATTGTTTGCTGTGCCAGTTATGTACCTACAAGTAGGTCAGCACATTCAATTTCTGCTGTACTTTTTAATTTCCTAGAGTAGCTTCCCTAGGCCCCTACCTAAGTCACTTCTTATGACATGCCTTGTAGTTCGCAGTGTTACTATTCTTTGCTCCCCTTCTCTGGCAACACATGGGCGAACATGATAGAAACATGATTATTTAATGTTAAGACATAAACTTACATTGTCGTTAGGGTACAAGACTCTTGAGATGTTTTCTGCATAATTCCTGTCACACACAGCATTGATGTACTCTCCATTGTTGACTAAAGAATAATTTTATCACAGAATATAATATTTGTCAAATTTAATCAAGTGGACAGAATAAACTGTAATATGCATTAAAATTCTAAACATTCAATGATAATTTATTCAACACAATATACTGCATATATTTCATTTTTATCCATGGGCACACAGGAATCAGGGGTATTGAATGAGCTGATAGATTGGCTGGCACGGCTACGATATCAGAGAGCTGCAACGGACCAAAATGACATTCTTTACGCACTGAGAAAGTCTTTCCGAATGGAGGAGTTTTAGGCTTGCGAATCCCAGTCGCTGATCAGATTGAGAGAGATGGGTGTCGATATTGTACAGCCCGAAAAGAAGGACATACCAAATATGCAAAAATATTGATTAATCAACATCGAACTGGTACATTGCGCTGCTGGATTTGTTGAGGCGGAGATCAGAGCACTCATGGACATGTCCGGAGTGCTAAGATGATAGCTCTCATATAACTGATATTGCATATAGATATTAATTGTCAACTGAAACTAATACCATACTGTCTCAAAGCTGTATGGGAGAGGCATTGCTTCCTGCAAATATCATCAGTTTTTAACACAGTAACTACTCAATTAAAAAAATACACCATGGTCCAATGGTGTTCTTATGTTCATTATTTCATTCTGATGGTGTATGTGGTGCCTGGCTTTTGATTCTTAATTTTGTTAAGAACTATTGTACATGCTGGTTTTATTGGTTGTCATTATTTTTGTCACATTGAGATATATATTTTGTTTTTCATCTTTCTCTTGCACCTCTATTATTAATTTCTCAATCCCATTTTGTGATGTTAACAGTAGCATTGTATTGTTAGCATTTCTTAGTTCAGGTATTTCTCTTCCTCCAATTATAAGAGGATCGTATTGTTCTTTTCCACTACCTTCTGTAACATTCCTCATGATGTTTTCTGCCTATATATTATTTGTACCAGTCTTCCTAAACAAAGCAGGCAATCTTGCTAAGTTACGAATGTCTAGATGTAGAGACAAAGTATAGTAGTTTTACAAAGTACAAAAACAAGATACAACAATGTTTTGACCAAAAAACCTTTTTCAAGAAAAGGATACAGGACAAATGGGATACAGTCAAAGGCCCTATACAACAGACATCGCAGACACAGTGAGACAATTAATTCATGTATCAATGATGTCTATTGTATAGGACCCTAGTAAAACTACAGTACTTTGCTTTTACGTGTTTCAGCTTTGGTACAAAGTTTTACTGTAGTATTCAATTGTATTGAGAGCCGCGGTAGCGTAGTTGTTAGTGAACTCGCTTCTCATGGCTGGTGGTCTGGGTTCAACTCCGCAGTGCGCATGGAATTTTTCAGACCGCGACGGCTCTCAGGTCGACCCAGCCTCAACTGGGTACCAGACATGCTCTGGGAAAATAAAGGCGGCTGGCGTGATGCTGACCACATCACCCATCATGTGCCGACGGTCAATGAAAAATACAGGCCTAACACTGTATTGCCCTATACACCACGAGATATGAAAGGGTTCTTTTACTTACTTTACTTTTTTTATTCAATTGTATTGATAAAAATAGTTACATGTAAGAATGACTTACAGAAATGAAGATGGAAATTCTGTGATGCCTTGCAAGACCAGAGTCGCAGAGTGTTTACTGTATTGTTGCAATATCCAGGAATTGGGTTGTCGTATGGCATAGCAAAGAGAACCTTATGGATTGAATCAAAATAATATTAATTTACATTAATTGAACACATTCTGTACTAACTGCCTCAGAGTGTATCAAGATTGTCTACTAATAAAACCCAAAGAATTAAAGAATTATATGCAGACTTTCAATGTCAAATCATTTTCAATAGTTATCTGACAGAGTCCTTCAAGTTCTAAACAGGAGTTAGACAGGGGTATATTCTTTCACCATTAGTCTTTAACCTTGCCATAAACTGGCTGGTAAAAGAGACCATAAACGAGAGCAGCAGAGGACACTTACCACAGTACTGGAAGATTTGGATTATGTAGACAATATTCGTCTTTTGGGCAGTCGATACAAGGATGCTCAATCAAAAATAGATACACTTTCCAGAACTCAAACAATAAGACTCAAAATTAATATTACAAAACCTAAAGTTATAAAATAAAAAGATAGATGAAGTTCAGGATTGTGTATACCTGCGAAGTATAGTATCGCAGGATGGTGATTCCAAGAAGGACATCAGTGAAAAAATCAGGAAAGCAAGTCAAACTTCACCATGATCAACATAATCTGGAAAGCCAAAGGATATAATCTTAAAACAAAATTTTTTAAATATAGAAGCAGTGTCTTGTGGGTGTTATTATACAGTAGAGATTGCTGGAAAATGACCCACAATATTATACAAGCTGGAGACATTTGAAAATAATTTTTTTTGCTCTGGAATATTCTGGCAAAAATAGCAAATGAAGGACTTTTAAAACGAGCAATCTGTGAATAACTGGAGACCATCACTTAAAGATGGAGGTTGATTGGTAATGTATCTCCTATGCCAGTTGGGACATTGGCTAGAACAGCTCTTCAATGGACAGTGGATAGGAAAATAAGACCTGGATATCCAAAGGAAACATGGAGAAAAATTGTGGAAAAAGTTAAAAGGTTGTGGCCTGACATGGGAAAAAGTTGGTAGAAAGGCAGCAGAAATGTTAAAGGATTGGGTACAGGGTTGCTGCTACTTTACTGGACTGACTTGGGTCAGGATGGCCGGTTCACTAGTGATATAGTCCTGGTGGTACGATTCTCCCACCATGTTATAGATGATCTTGTTATTTCCATATCTTGCAGTCCTGACTAATTTTCTTTCTGGTTTGTTTGTAGATGTAATATAACAGATATTCACACAAAGACATGCTATACATGACAAACGTGCTCTTGTGTAGGTTTCATACATTTATTGGTATGGTTTCTCTTTTCTAGACATAAGTTAACAATGCGTCCATTCATCACCAATCTTCATCTTTGTCTCCCCTATGTTTACTAACTACCGTTACTAAATCGTCACTCTCTAACTACGCAAAACGTCATTGTCTCGTTTAGTGTTACCCTTCTGTTTGGAGAGTGCAAACACTAAGTCTCTACTAATATATCCTACCAACTATACTATAAACTAAAGCTACTTGTCTGTTCCTCAGTTGCCACCTTGGGGGAGGAGAAGGGGTGGGGGAAAGGAAACTGGCTATCCACTACAGAAAGCTAGCAATGAAAATCAATTGTGCAAGGCACGTGTCCCACGGAACATGAGGATATAGTTAGATAAATATAAACAATCTTATAATGGTGTGCAGTCTCATTCAATGACATTATAAAATTGTGGAGCTATGAATAAATGAACTAGGCATTGTAACAGTGCAGGAGTATGTCTGCGATAAACTGATAGGAAATGTTAATGTCAATTATCTCTCTTTTTAGCCTGTTACGCCCTTGGCGTTTAGGGCAGCAACAAACGTACACCATTCTTCCCTGTTCATGGCCTTCCTCTGTATTGTGTTCCAGCTATGATTCATTTCCTTCAGCTCTTGCTCTATCGTTTTCCTCCAGGTCGTCTTGGGTCTTCCACGCTTCGCCTACCCTCTGGAGTCCATCTCAGTGCAGTTTTCGTGTCGGAGCCAGTCTCCATGCGCATCACATGTCCAATCCATCTCCAGCGCCGTCTTCGATGATAGTGCCCATATTCTCTTGTTGGCATCGTGCAAGCAATTCTTGATTCGAGATAGTAGTCGGCCAGTACACGCGTAAGATTGCAAAGCTGGTTGATCTTTCAATGCCATCGCAAAGCTCTATCCTGAAGAACACATACTAATAAGATTTTTATTTTACCTTGACCTTGTATAATATGCAAATAAACTCAACGGAGTGCGCTGATAACATTGTAAAGCACATATGCACAAAACAGATGAGACTGCAGTAAAACTATTTGATTGGCAAAATTCGTAATCACAAAGTACTGCAGTTTTACAAATTACAAAAACAATGACAAAATACAGCTGCACATATATAGCACATATGCAGCGTATGTCCAAATGCTGTGTGTGAGAGAGTTCCGACGGTGCATCTAGGTTTTCCAAGTTTATGTGTGTGTGTTCAGATCATGTGTCCACGCCATTCACTCCGATCATTTAATCCAGGAATGCAGGTCAAGTTCTTGCCTCTAGTTCCAAAGGAACTCGGTTCGTTCCCTCGTGGAACCATCGGGATATTTTTCAAGAGATCCCTGATCTTAGTGTAGGTGAGATCTAGTTTCTAGTCCTATCGGAGACGGACGATAAAACGTAAGTCCCGTGTTCAAGTTAAGCAAGTAAAAAACATTGGCAGCTCAAAGATCGACAAGAGCAGGAAATAATCAGATGACGGGGCAAAATTCATTAAAAATATTTAAAATAAAATTCCTACAAAATATTTTTACCATCTTATAAATTTTATCGGGACCTCGCCGGTGCTACTGGGTTCGTGTACTGCCGCTAAGATATCCCTGTGTAAGAAAGAGATTGGAGCACATGTGGTTACTCACCGAAGTGCAATGATGATGGTCAGTGCCGGCTCGTGATCATTTTTATTGGTGGAGCCAAACATTCATTTTCGGAAAAATCATGGTTTTGTGTTGTTATGTTTTAATTTATAAAATAATAAATACACGTTACACATTATTTTGGTGGGGCCCGGCCAAGTGGCCCTGACGAGCTGCCACTGATGATGGTACTATCAATCAATCAATCAATCAAATCCCTCGCAGACTATTTCATTACGTGGTTCTCTTGGTGTTCACAGACGGGATGAAGCCAAGTACCATCCATGCATAGAATGTTGGCTACAATGAATTTCCAGCACCCTCTTCGTTTCCTACTTTAGTTCTACATTTTATCATACTGCTATATGTATATTTATTAATAGTATTCTTCCAGTAGTGTATTTTTCCTTCCATATGCTCGTCTTTCTCTAGTCCTGGTCGTGCTTTCCAAAAAACAACTTTTTATTAATCTATTTAAATTCTTCTACTACTTGTACTGCTGTCTTTTTTTAACCTCCTTTTGCTATTACTAATATACCTTTTTGTTTCCAATGGAGCATGGGGTTACTGCTGTCGCTGTTCACCAAATTTTATTATGTTCTTTGTCTTCAACTCTACCCATGATACTTCAATCGCTTTGATCGATCTCTCCTCCTCCCCCGTGTTTTATTAGACGCCCTCCCCACTTTTATTCTCTCTTTAGCCTGTTACGCCCTTGGCGTTTAGGGCAGCAACAAACGTACACCATTCTTCCCTGTTCATGGCCTTCCTCTGTATTGTGTTCCAGCTATGATTCATTTCCTTCAGCTCTTGCTCTATCGTTTTCCTCCAGGTCGTCTTGGGTCTTCCACGCTTTCGCCTACCCTCTGGAGTCCATCTCAGTGCAGTTTTCGTGTCGGAGCCAGTCTCCATGCGCATCACATGTCCAATCCATCTCCAGCATCGTCTTCGGATGATAGTGCCCATATTCTCTTGTTGGCATCGTGCAAGCAATTCTTGATTCGAGATAGTAGTCGGCCAGTACACGCGTAAGATTTTTCGCAGACAAGTTGTATGAAAGGCGGAGAGTCTGGACATATCCTGTTCTGTCATTCTCCAGCATTCCGATCCGTACAGCAATGTTGACAGCACACAGCTGTTATAGATACTAGTCTTGGTTCTGATGCTGTATTGGGCAGATTTCAAGGCGGTCTGAAGGGTCATGAATGCACTTTGTGCCTTACTCAGTCTGTTTTTAATGTCAGATCCAGCGCCTCCTTCATTGCTAATAACACTTCCAAGGTATGTGAAAACGGTTGTATCTCGGAGGGTTTTACCTTCTAGTTTGACTGGTGCTGGGGTTGCTATGTTCAGAGTCATTACTTCAGTTTTCTTCTGATTTATTTTCAGCCCAACCATCTCACTATATTGGTTAAGGCGGCAGGTCTTTTCCTGGATATCTCTATGTGTATGAGATAGAGTGCGATGTCATCTGCAAAATCTAGGTCTTCCAGAGTGGATGTGAGCGTCCATCTAATACCTCTTGCCTTATCTTCCGTTGTTTTACGCATCACCCAATCTATGACAGTGTTGAATAATAGGGCGGACATAACACATCCTTGTCGCACGCCTGTTTTTACTTCAAACTTTAGTTCTGAAGTTTCAACACTGCATGCAAACTTGCTGTAGCAGCTTTTATAATATTTATAAAACACAGTGGGATTCCATACCATCTTAAGATACGCCATAGACTTTCGCGGTGTATGCTATCAAAAGCTTTTCAAAATCTACAAAGTTGATATAGAGTTTGCTTTGCCATTCTGTGCATTGCTCTATGATATTTCTAAGAGCAAATATTTGGCCTATACAGCTCGTCCTCTGCGAAATCCTGCTTGTTCCTTTCTTAGTTTCTTATCCACAGCATCAGTAATACGTTGTACGATGATTTTGCTTAAGATTTTACTTGGGACAGAAAGCAGTGTTATTCCACGCCAATTATTACAATCGGCAAGGGAGCCCTTCTTGGGGATCTTGATGATGACTCCTCTGTTCCATGCATCAGGTATTATTTGGGTATTCCATATAGTAGTAAACAAGGGTTGCAATATATTAGCTGCAAGTTCTGGGTCTATTTTGAATAGTTCTGCGTTTAAGTTATCATTCCTGGTGCCTTGTTATTCTTAAGAGATTTAATTGCTGTAATGATCTCATCCGGCTGGGTAGTCAATTATGTAAACATTACTATCTCTTTTCTTTTTGCCGTTCTTATGTCAGTCCTTAGATCACAGAACAAGCTTGCCCTGTGATGTTTTTCACAGTAAAGATATGGTCTCAGCTGATCCTTTTCTAAATTGTGCCTGTTATCAGTTATATGAGGACTATCATCATAGCACTACAGACACGTCCAAATGTGCTTCGATCTGCGCCTTAATAAATTCAGCAGAGTCCAGCAACTCAACACGCCAGTTCGATGTTGATTAATCAATCTCTTTGCATATTTGATATGTTTGTTTTTCGGGCTGTACCAATATCGACACCTATCTCTCTCAATCTAGTCAGCGACTGGGATTTACAACCCTGAAACTCCTCTGTTCGGAAAGACTCTCAATGCGTTAAGAATGTAATTTCGGTCCATGGCAGCACTCTCTGATATTGTAGCCATACTAGTCAATCTATCAGCTTGTTCATTACCAATGACTCTTGCATACACAGGGACAAAAATGAAGGTGATTTCTCTGATCCCTGTCTGTATCAGTACCATCACCAAATTTCGTCTCACCATTCCTGTTTCAACTTTATGAATCCAGCTCATGGAATCACTGAGTACGAAAACACGAGAGTAGTTATGAGATGTCAACCACATCACCACCTCTGTAACCACCCACACTTCCATTGTCAAACTAATTCTGCCTGATCTGCATATACAACTACGTAAAGTGATTTTTCAATCTATTATACAGTACCCTGTAGATTATCTTTTCCAGGAACAAATAACAGTGTATCTGTACTTACATTACAAACAATATCTGTATTATTTACACATTTGATTTGCTTTCTGAAGATCGCAGATTCGAATATGAACAGTGTTGTTCAGTTCACATGTACATTTTACCCCCAGAGATTTCTAGGATTGTTGCTGGAGCTGTAGAGTTTTTGCTTTGTGGAACATTCTCGGCAGGGGGCATGATAATTCTGCCACGAGGGACAAGACATATAGTAAAACACTATGCACGAAAGTCAATCCTTCGCCTCTAGACCCCTTTTTTAGTCTTTAATTTGAGGATATTTAGTTGAGCTTGATAAGCTATTTACCTCATACCCCACTCTTGGTAAATTTTTAAAAAATAACGAAAGCAAGAAAAGATAAAGATATTTGATTGACATCCTACTTGTGTACTCTCGTAATACACTCATTGTTTTGCTAAAATTTTAATTCAATTTTATGCTGATAATTAATAACACATAGTATATAATTTTAGAGAGATCAAAGAAAATGACCTGAGTATCCACCCACTTGTCTTGATTATTGATTTTTTCAACACGGCCATAAAAGTTGATCGGCAAACAATATTCAGGGCGAGATTTTTCCCATGGGTTTCCAAACCGCAGCCAGTCATCTGGTTCCTCAACCTATGAAACATAATGCGAAATAATAAAGTTTCAATTACTTAAATAAGGTGCATATTTGTTAAATCCTTTTTCATCTATCGCTATTTGTTTTCCTAATATACTTAATTTCAATTTAAATATTTGTTATTTATTTATTTGCGTTCATTCTTATCAATCAAGTTAACTGATTGTGTACAAGACGTCTCTTTGAAGATCCCCAAGGCTTATTGCCGGGATGTATCGTCGCTATAAAGATTGAACATATTGCGCTGTTTTTCAAATACTTTCCATTCCTATTCAACTTTTAATTGAACTGAAAAACTACTTAAAAATGAAGTTTAGACAATAACGAATACATATTGTGTGCTGCCGGGCTCGAAAGGGAGGAAAGAATATGCAGCAATGTCTACCTGCCAGGCATGTCATATGAGGTGTCTAAGGAGAGTTAGGCGTGGGGCTGGCTACCTCACCCCGTAGAAAAATTAAGCCAACATCTTCAACAAACATGAAAAGTACAATGATAAGAAATAATCTACAACCATCTGAACCAGGGAAGGTCCCCAACAGGGAGCAAATGACATATTGCCGGGAAAGCCGAAAGGATCTGATGATGCTGGCTAATCTTCTTTCCTGTCGGAAAACGGCCAGAATTGGTTGATGGAACGTGAGAACGTTGCTTGAACAGGGCAGAACAGCCCAGCTCGCAACAGGGATGAAGAACTACAGGATAGACATTCTGGGACAAGATGGAAAGGTATAGATAAAATTAACTGATTCCGTGCGTGGAACACTCAAGTGTAACTATTTCTTAGCTGCCTGGACCAGCGTGCCAAAAAACTATTACTATTTTTAGTTTTTATTATTTTTTTGTTCCGATTGAAGATTTATGTTTACCGGAAACTACTTAGAAGTGATGTGTAAACGATAACGAATACATAGCAGCATGGCTTATGCTAGAATTCGAATTGAAACAGAGTTTATCAATCATTTTAGGATACCCTGTGACCGTAAAAACTAGCGATTTTTATGAATGTTCATGATGCTAGTTTGTGAACAGTTAATAAACCATACACTCCTTTACTATTTTCTTAACGTTTGTGTATTCATAAATGGATTACATATATAATGAGAGCAGTTAGACTGATGTATTCCACATAATGTTAATCAAGGCCCTTGAAAAGTTGGATTTTCGTTCTCACAATTTCAATTAGTTTTTTTAAAATACATGCTAATATTTTTCAAGCATAGTCAACACAACATGATAGTTTTGGACACAATAAATATTTTATGAAAGTGTATTCATTTATCTTTAATTTGATATATCATAAGTTTAACTTTAAATCATATTTAGAAACAATATTTTAGTTTAACTAAAGTATGTGTGCAACATTTTGGAAACTAAAAAATAATTCCGTCCAGATGCAAAAAAAATCCGGTAGTGAATCAGTTAAACTACACACAGGAGAAATGCTGTTGTCCTCAGGGCAAAAAAGAAGAACCCACACACCATAGTAAAGGAGTTGCCTTCATATTGTTCAAAGAAGTACAAAAAGCACTAATAGAATGGGAAACAATCAGGCCTAGAAAAATAATCGAAACATTCAGAACTAACAAAAAGAAAATTAGGCTAAAGGTCATCCAATGCTACACACCAACCAAAGATAGAGAACAAGCAGCTAAAGAGAGGTTTTATACCAAAGTACAAAGTATTATGGAAAGGAAGAAGAAACGATATGACAGTTTTGATGGGGGACTTAAATGCAAAGATAGAAGATAATAGCAGTTTCGAAGAGACTATGGGAAATCATGGGATGGGTATAATGAATGAAAATGGGGAAATGTTCGCAATTATTATTTTTTGTGCCTAAGACCTTGCAGAGTGATGAGTGTGACTATGAGCATCAATTAATTGCTGCAGTATAGAAGAAAAACACTTAAAAAGGTGTACACAGGATCAAGACTTCTTAGAATTGATGCTTGTAAATTAACTGATGAATCCAAAGTTGAGATTAAGAACAGGTTTGAAATAGTAATGGCAGTACAAGAGGAGTTATCACCAGATTGCATCCCTTGATTATGTTTTTCCTATGAAGAATCAGCTGTTGACTTCTATTTCACAAATATTTTGGTAAATCTATTAAGACTTTCTTTGTGCTAAATTTGATGATAAACATAATATTTTCAACTGAATATTCTCACCTGCCATCCATTTTCAATGCTCTGAGTGAATATTCCATAGTCATAACGGATACCATAACCATAAGATGCTATTGCAAGAGAGGCCATAGAGTCCAGAAAGCATGCAGCCAGACGGCCCAATCCACCATTTCCAAGTCCAGCATCTAGCTCCACCTCTTCCAATTCTTCTATATCCAAACCAAGCTGGAAAAGAATACATAACAGCTCATAGTCGACTTTAAATATACAGTATTCACCCATCACTTCATTAGTCACATACACATCCCTCAAATGCAACTATGAAGTTGATTTATTCTACGAGGATGGACTGAAAAGTTTTGCCTCAACTTAAATGGAAAATGAACGGTAAAGTATATTTTAATGACATAAGAAAAGAAATATACCTACATCCATTAGTATCAAAGCTGCACAATTATTTTTCTACAAAATCACCAAGCAAGGCAGTACATTTTTGCCAACATCATACTAGTTTTTTAGACTCGCCCATAAAGAACTCATTGTTTTGTTAGCATCGTGAGCATCTGTAGCTTAAGCGGTAGTGAGCTCGATTACAACCTAAGCGTACCTAGTTCAAACTCCGCGGTGGGCAAGTTTGGCAGCAAATTAGTTCCCTTGGGCGGGGGACTGCCTAGAGTAGTTGATAGTAGCTCGGCCTGCTAGCTGTGAGACGCCTCATAGCTCGGGTTCGAACCTACTGTCCGGCATTTGTTCGAGTCCCCTGGTCTTACTCAGGACGATAACGTGAGTACCTCTGAAGTCGGAGAAAATCTGCCTGTATGGCGAGGAATACTAATTACGAGTACATTGAGCACACGGCTGCCAGTGTAAGTAATTTACAATGTGCACGCTGTTGCCATTGTAAGAAATTAGAAAAACGGATTTTCACGCAAAAATCAGTTTCAGAGATGAAACTTCGCCTGAGTTGAAAGCGGATGAAAGAAAAAAAAAAAAAAAGTTCCCTTGGATTTTTACAAACGGTAAAAGTAGACATCTTCGTTCAGAAAGCAATGGCAAACTACTGAACGTATAAGTAATGCCTAGACAATCGATGACTCATTTACTGTTGTTGATGGCTACGTCCTGTAAAGGATATGTTACGATTTTCATTTCATATGATAATCACCAAATACATTAATTGTTTTGGAAATTCAAAACTTGAAGGCAAGTTGGCAAATGTTTATAATTTTTTGAATACTTTTCTGTTGTAAATAAAATTTAACATTCACAACTTTCCTACTAAAAATTTAACAAACAATTGTTTTAGATCTATCTTAGAGAAAATTCATTTACCTACAAAATGGTAAATTACTTATTAAAATCTGTTAATAATTAAGAAAACAGCAGCTGAATTTGTACATACACATGCAAATGGAACCTAAATTTAATTCAGCCGTAACCTGTTTTTTCAATTCCGTGGCCAATCAGTTAAAGCTAAAATAATTAATGGAGCAATTCTTCTTCTTCTTCTTCCAACGTTTTTAGACATCGATTTGTATACTTTTAAAGTAGTTAGTGGTCAACCGGAGTCTATGTACATCTCCGTATAGCTTGTCTTGGACTGATATGGGGATTGGCCGTGTGTTTTCTCTCTGTTCCGTGTATCTTGGACATTCTTGCAATATGTGTGTCTCTGTCATCTTGCTGGTGCCACATGTACATATGTCAGATGGGCCTATTTTACACTTGTTAAACAGATGGTACCTTAGCCTATTGTGCCCTGTTCGTAGACGAAAATGACAACCTGCTCTTCTCTACTTAATGGAGCAATAAATATGCTGAGATGGATATAACAAAACAATGAGTTTACCTGGAAATTGAAGGTCAAGAAGCTGATTTAACCCACCTGATACATGGCTTCATCACATGAACTTTCGATACCCAAGTTGACCATGGTATTTGACAATGTACGGCCCATGTAGAACTCTAAAGACAGGTAGTATACTCGCTATGGACAATACAAAGAAATATAATCAAGTAATTATAATAAACAAGTTTTAGGTCAAATATTTGTAGAAGTGCATCAGATGTTTTCTTACTCTGCACAATTAATCAGACAAGTCTTCTTCTTCTTCTTCGCATGCTCCATACTGACCGCTTGTTAACCACTCTGTGTGATTTGTATGTGATCTGAGCCTAAGAGTGAATGTACGTTGTGCCAGTTATACACCTACAAGTAGGCCAGAACATCCAATTTCTGCTATGCTTTTTATTTACTAGGGTAGTTTCCCTAGGTCCTACATCAGTCGCCTCTACATGCCTTGTAGGTCACAGTGTTACTATTATTTGCTTCCTTGCGGGTTTTGGCACCACACGGGCGGATCAGACAAGTAATATTGATCCTATGCAATAAACAAGATTCACTCTGTGAATAATTAGCACATAACAAATTGTAAGAAAGTTTACTTGTGGAAAGGTAGTTAACGCATAGTAAGCAGTATCATTTTGGGTTCCATTCTGAGCAAATACACACTTTTAATTTCACAAATTATCTCTAAGTTTAGTATTTTTTTACATGTCAATAAAAGGGGTTTTACCAACAACACCAGAAAGAGTCACCAACATCAGCATAAGTAAGAAACATGGAACAGAACCTTGCTTGAATTACATTGATAAACAAAGATTGAGGTGGTTCTGTCACTTAATAACAATACAATGCAACCAAACTCCACAGTATACACTCAGTCTTCTACAACAGAACATCAGGAAAGAAGGCTAGGGGAGACCACGAAAAAATGAATTCTGTCAAAAGCTAAAAGTAGCTATCACCCCAGCCACTAGAGAAGCGCAAGACAAAAACAGAAAACCACGACACTGGGCAACAACACGGTAAAAGTGCGACGGCAAAAGAAGTCATGAATCGTTTCTTATTTTCATTCGTTAAGTAGTTTCTACAAATGTATTATTCTTTCTGAATAATAAAAATACTCTAATAGCTATTAAGTTCCTTTGATATTGATTAATAGATTAAACTAAGTACACATGGCCTGTGAAACGTGAAAAGTCTGGTCAAACAAGTGTAGTAACAAGTTGTCGCAAATACGAATTAAATTATCGCGAAGTTGGTCTCACCTTTGGATCAATTTCATAGTAATATTGCTGAGTTCTTATCCATCGAGACACCAAATGGTCACGCACAGTATAGGCTAGTGAGAAATAGTAGTCCTGAATTGTCGCAACATTTCGGTCCTTTACAAGGGTGTAATGGAGATGCCTGTTGAACGATTTCTTGATGGTTGCAACGTTTTCTACCGGAGCAATTCCTCTTATACTAATTTGTTTACGTCTTTCAGTATCTGTCATCTTGCTTGACAGTTTTTAAAAAGTACAACTTTGTAAGATAATTTTCAAAAGTTATTTTTAAGACGCTGTCTCCAATAATAACAAACGTTTGCTATCTTTAGTCCTTGCAGGATCTCTCTAACCTTAGCCTTCAAGGTCGGTTTCCTCAGTGCCGATTGGCAATTTTATGTTTACACAGGAAGGATGTCAAGAAATGTATGTGCATACAAGACATCAACTTGTCCACGCACTGTCCATCTGTCATCATTGATATCTGCAAGCTCATAAAATTTTAATTTCTTTTAAATTATCAAACAGTAGACTTTTCTTAGACAAGGGTTTATTGGTTACTAAACTGACGTCATTGCACTACGGGCAGACACGTAGGTTCTCAGTCTCCCCCAACAGATATCGAAGAATATGCATACTGATGGTTCCCGTGGCTCGCTGATTAAACACACCCCTCACTCTGCCCCTCAGGCATCCAGTTCTATTTGTACAACGGGTAACTCCAAACTGCCTAAATCGCTTGATCGAGTCAACATCTATTTTAGTGTCCTCATCCAACAGACAGGCGCTGCTTTTCATTTACTAGGGTAGCATCAGCGCCGGATTAGCCTAGTAGCAGAAGTAGCAAATACTACGGGCCCCGCGCTTCTGGGGGCCCCGCGCCTATGTAACAGAGCTATGCTGTCACTAGTCATAAACAAGGAACCAAGGTTGGGAAGTGGGTAATAATATCCCTTCCCCCTCATTTTTCTTATTTAGGTTAGGATCATAGACAAGCGATAATTTCGCTGTTAGTTTGCAAAAAGCAGGATGCACGTGTCGATTCTTCTACTTGTAAGCCAAATTGAAACCGAACAAACATATTGGCGGACACTTTTAGAGTGAATTACTTCAGCTATCCAATATTTAGCAGAACAAGGTCTTGCATTTTGGGGTAGTGATGAAACTATTGGTTCACCTAATAATGGAAATTATTTAGGTTTGTTGGAATTAATAGCCAAATTTGACATTTTTCTGGCTCAGCATATAAATACTTATGCAAATAAAGGAAAGGGACATACATCATACTTATCAAAAGCAACATGCGAGGAATGTATTCATCTAATTGCATCAAGCTTACTTGATCATATTATTTGCGAAATCAAGAAATGCAAGTACTATTCAGTATCACTGGACTCTACTCCAGACATTTCGCATGTGGACCAACTCATTCTAATAGTGCGCTGTGTGTTACCATCTGGACCAGTGGAAAGGTTTGTGAAGTTCTTGTATATGGAATGTCATACTGCTGAACATCTCGTCCAAAGTTTACTTGATATTTTTAAAAGATGGCATTGATATTAAAGACTGTCGTGGTCAAAGCTGTGACAATGTCAGCAACATGAGTGGGAAATACCACGGCTTACAGGCACGCATTAAAGAGATACATAAGTACGCAGAATACATATTCTGCTTTGCACATTCACTGAATTTGGTTGCTAAGTGTGCTGCAGAATGTTGTATAGAAGCATCCTTTTTTTCGATTTTGTTGAAAGCCTCTATACATTCTTTTCCGCTTCTACCTATCGATGGGCATTCTTACAAAAGCACTGAGCGATACAGGTTCAAAACTCCCGACTTTGAAGAGACTGTCGGACACCAGATGGTCTGCCCGAGCTGATGCGACAAAGGCACTTTTATGTGATTTTACCACTATCAAACAAGTTTTGGATGACATCTCAAATAACATGGATCAAAAGGTCGAGTGTTGTAATCAAGCGTATGGACTAGTTTTTTAGATGAGTAAGTTGGAAACGGGAATAATGACCATTTTATGGAACGGAATTCTGGAACGCTTGCAAGCATCTAGCGTTTAATTACAGTCACCTGATCAAGACCTTAACACGGGATACGCCCTTTATGAATCCTTACAGGGTACGTTCAAGCAATGCGGCCTACATTGTCAGATATTGAGGCCAAAGCCAAAATCCTGAATGACTGTGAAGAAAATCAGCAACAAACTTCAAGACGACGCAAGCGAAATACTAAGTACGACGATTTCAGAGGCTCTACTACGCTCGATGAAGTTGTAGAAAATCAAACGCATAAACAAAAATTTGAAAGTCAGGGTTTTATTATGTAGTTTTATTATGTTTTATTTGTCAGGGTTGATAATGTACTGTCTGCCTTAGCTAAACGCATGGAAGTGTACCATAGAGCGACTGGTGTATTTGGAATACTTCGGCAGTTAAAGTCTCTTACAGGAGAAAAGGTCTTGAAAAGAACTCCAAATATTGTCAGCTCTTATCAAGAGGATTTGGAAGAAAGTCTAGGCGACGAACTTGTGCAGTTCGCTGAACTTAAAACTAATGTAGCTGCTGCTGTTAACAACGAAAAGCATGAGGCTCTTGAACTGCAATTTTATAGGCTTATAATGGAAAATTAATTGTCGTGTTTCCCAAATGTAGAAATTAGAGTCGTGTTTCCCAAATGTAGAAATAGTCTTACGAATTTACTTGTCTTTAATGATTGCAGCGGAGAACGTTCTTTTTCGACATTAAAGCGTGTAAAAAGGGAGTTAAGGAACATGATGGGACAAGTTCGTCTAAATAACCTCACATTACTGAACATTGAATGTAATTTACTAAGAGAAATTGATTTGTCTAGTATTATCTCTAAATTTGCTCACATTAAATCGAGACGTTTGTTTGTAAAAGTTGGGTTTTATTTTATTATCATACAAAACCTAGGGCCCCGCGCTAAAATTTGCTACAGGCCCCGCGCTGGCTTAATCCGGCACTGGGTAGCATCCATAGGGCCTACATTAACCGCCTCTTTCGACATGCATTGTAGGTTGCAGTGGTACTATTCTTTGCTTCCTTGTGGGCCCTGGCAGCACACGGGCGCCCCGTCTCCTTTAAATTGTTATAGTTTTCTGAGTAACAACTGTGTTCCATAGGTCTGCTACTGACGATTCTCTCTCTCACGATCCCCTCTTAGACTGATGTACCAGATTTCCTAATAAATTCTGCTATTTTTAGGGAGTCCGTCCCTCCGTACAGCTTCTCGTTTAGCTCGGTATTTTCCCGCCAGGTTTCGTTTCTCATGCCTGCTAGTAGTAGGCAGTCTTGCAGTAGGTGCTTTGCCGTCATATCCGCCTTCTCGCAGTGGCACAGGCTAGTTGTGCCAATTTTAAGTTTGTTGTAGAGGTGGGATCGGAGTCTGTTATGGCCGGTACGGAGGCGGAATATGACAACTTGTTTGCTACGGGACAGTCCATAGTATCCACCTTTGTGCTATAGCACATGTCCACAGATGTATGCGTACTTGTTTGGTGGATATTCTCGTCATTTATTCCCTTCTCTGGATCTGAGTCCGATATTTCTCGCATATCTCAGTAAAGTTCGTTTCAGGGTTTACCTATGGCGTTCTTTCTTTCCTACCAGTAATATTTCTTTCTTTGTATTTAACATCGTCTAGAAAAAAAATTAAACTCGTACCCGAAAATAGATGGGGAGAAGGAAACGAAAGTTGCCGTGTCCAGTTTAATTTCGTTATTTCAGAAAATGTGCGGCGATCTACAAACTCATCCTGCACACTCTTTCTTTTGTCCTTCTCTGCTTTTTGCCGCTAGGCGTAGCAGGTTTAACTGATGATCGGTTTCGAGATAATGCAAAGCTCGGTCGCTTGATATGGTGTGGTATTGTGGAGTTTTAAGATGTCTGTAACTCCATCAACCCATCTTTTTTTTGGTCTGCCCTTTCCTCTTGATGATTCCATTTTCAGGTTGTACGCTCTTGGAACTGGTGTATTCGGGTTCATTCTGACCAAGTGGCCAAACCATTTGAGTCTCTGTTTTTCAATAAATCTAATAGCAGGTGTTGTTCCAACTGTTCTTCTAATTTCCTCATTTCTTATATGGTCTCTTCTTGTTTTATTTACTGCTTTCCTCTTGTTTCATGCACACTAATTATTATAATTAGTTTCATTTATTTGTTTAATTACATTTTTGTGTGATCAAAAATGTGTTTTATTTATCTTTATTTAACCCTTGCAAAATATTGTTGGCTATTTTGCAAAGTCTACTTGTTAGAATTTGACATAG
Source organism: Arion vulgaris (assembly GCA_020796225.1). Lineage (NCBI taxonomy): Eukaryota > Metazoa > Mollusca > Gastropoda > Stylommatophora > Arionidae > Arion > Arion vulgaris. The sequence continues at coordinate 11,842,803 of CM036754.1, forward strand.
GGAGCCTTGAAAAAATATGAATTCAGAAAGGGCGCCACGGCGGAAAAAAGTTTGAAAACCACTGTCTTGGGTGTACATTCTTTCTTGAACCATTTCTCCCGCCCGAGTGGTTACCGGGGCCCAAATCTGGGACGTAAAGAATAGAACCACTGTTACCTGCCACGCATGTCGTAAGAGGCGACTAAGTAGGTTTGGTTGAAATCGGATGCATGTGTCCGCTAGGGAATGCTAACCCGAAACAAATGCTTGCAGAAAACGGATGCATCAGGCCGTAAGGCGCATAACATAGTGCAACGACCCCTCACAATGCGGAATGGGATAACGGATTCTATGGTCGCCAATCTGCCTCTAAAATTTAGCCACACGGTAAGAATGTCAGACCCACCATCACGAGGGTGGCCAAAACTTACTGCAGGAAGAGGTCGGCACAAACGGGGAAGCAGAAATCATAGGAATTATATCCTACAGAACTGCCCCAGTATGCAGACTTGAGAAGAAAGAGGTGGCCCACTTACACTAGTGTCCAAGACAAACTGTATGGCGTGGCTGATAATCTGAGACAGACGGCTGCCTTTATTAGAGAATCCGAAATCCCAATCTAGTGAGAACGCAGAAGAAGAACCATTTCTCCCACTTGAATTCTTGTTTTGTGATTGATCATTTCTTCTCAGAGAATGCCCAAAATTTCTCAACCTTTCTAACCAAGCATAGTAGTTTAATAAATACTTCAAACAGATATATAGGCCTACTGTATGCAATAGCTTGTCAGATCTGATTGCTTATAAGGAGAACACTTTTATTTAAGCCTACTCACAACCCGGCGCACTTAATTAATAGTTCGTAATTTGTTTGTTATGTAGGGAAGTAAAACCTCTCTAAGCCGAGGCATGCCTTTTTTCAAACTAAGGACTCACTTTGTTTTGGTTATATCAAGGCGTGTAAGCCAACTCTTCTTTCTTTCTTTTGTCCTTCTCTGCTTTATTGCCGTAGCAGATTTAACTGATGATCGGTTTCCGAGATAGTGCACGCTTGATCTTTCTTTCTTTCTCGAATCCTGTTTGCCTCACAGCGTCAGGTCAAGAAGAGATTTATAAAACGGGCCTTTGTATGCGCTTCGTAGATAGTCTCTTTCGTCGCCTCTGTTTTCTCTGAGGCCCATCTTTTGCGTGGCCGGCCCTTTGCTTTGTACCCATTGTATCGGAGCAGCATTGCTCTTTGAGGTGCACTGTCTGTTGGTAATCTGCTTACGTGGCCGAACCATTTAATTTGTTGTTTTCTGATGAAGTCCAGTACTGATGTTGTACCCACTTTTTCCTGATGTCTTCATTTCTCAACCGGTCTCTTCTTGTCACACCCAGCATTCTGCGTAGACACTTCATATCTATCGTGACTAGTTTACTTCTATCATTTGTTGTCAGTGTCCAGGTTTGGCACTGGTAACATAATGTGGGGAGGAAGATTGTGTTGAACATTGCTCTTTTTGTGTTCATGGTGACATGTTTGCATCTTAAAATTGGCGCAATTTGTCCTACCATTTAATTTGCTTTGTTGCATCTGTGTTGAATTGCATTAGTTATTCTTCCGTTTGCTGAAAAAATGCTCCCAGGTATGTGGAGTCTTTTACTTGTTTTAGTGGGCAATTGTCGATGCAGATATTGGTAGTGCTTTCCACTCTAGCGAATGTCGTTACTTCTGTTTTGTCGATGTTTATTCTCATGTTGTATTCGTTACATGCTAACTGGAGTCTGTTAATGTGTTGTTGCAGCTGTTCTTCTGTTGTTGATATGATTGCCTGATCATCTGCAGAAAGAAATTCGTTTAAGAGTTCTCCGAGGTTGTCTTAATATTGCTATTTTACGTTTTTTCATTTGTTCTACGATGTCTTGAAATTTTCCTCGTGCTCCACAGATATTAATAGTGCACATCTTGAAGTTATTTCTTGGTTTCCCCCCTGTGTCACTGCTTACCGGTTTTCGGAATCTCTTCAGAATTCTACGAGCACAGATTAGATTATACCACTGTCGGCTTGCTAGGCCTGTCCCAGTGGCTTCAAAATTCCCAAGATGGGTCACACGGTGCACTAGTCTATCACATTCGGGGTAGAATACACAAATTCCATCCAAAGAAAACTGAAAATCGACTTCGGTTAGAGGCCGGCAGAAATTCACAACCAGCTTGCCACGCCGTCTTGATCGGTCGCTTGATATGCTGTGGTATTGTGGAGTTTTAATGTCTGTAACTCCATCAACCCACCTTTTTCTTGGTCTGCTCCTTCCTCTTGATGATTCCATTTTCAGGTTGTACACTCTTGCAACTGGTGTATTCGGGTTCATTCTGACCAAGTGGCCAAACCATTTGAGTCTCTGTTTTTCAGTAAATCTAATAGCAGGTGTTGTTCCAACTGTTCTTCTAATTTCCTCATTTATTATATGGTCTCTTGTTTTATGACAGATGGTCATTTTCTTTTCTTTTTCTTTTGTCAGTGCCCATGACTGGCACTGGTAGCACAGTGTTGGTATGAAGACTGCATTTATAATCTGTATTGTAGTCTCTAATGGAATTGCTGGGTGTTTCAAGAGTGGGGTAAGTTGGTATGTAATGTTGTTGGCTTGCTGCTAGCTAGATTCTGGTTTCGATCTCTCTGTCCAGTCTACTATCAGATGTAAAGATACTTCCGAGGTATTTGAATTCTCTCACCTGCTTTTAGCGTTTGGTCATTTATTTGTATGTTGATATCTTTATGTAGGCCAATAAACAACGAAAAAAAAGAATAAACTTTGTCTGAAGAACCTAAGTTATAATTCGTAATTGCTTGAACTTTCAACTTTTATAATTACCAAAGTATTCACCGGAAGTGAAGATAAAACATGAGAAGATAACTCTCAGCTGTTGAGAGTTGTAAACATGGCTACCGCGTTGCAGAAAAAAAATAAAGAACCACGAGGACAACGGAATAAGCATAATGCTATTGCCTCCGACATGGATAATGAAAACGTTTCGGTTGTGGATGAACTAATGACCCCCGTAAGAGTTTACGCTGTCGTTAGCTATTGTCTGTTGTACATACTTAGTCATGAATAACTATTGTCTGATTCCAATCAGTTCAGAGTTCTGAGTTCAATTCCAAGTCCACTCTTCAGTCTTCAGTCTTCTCAATTAAATAGTTATTGATATAACTCAAAATATTTATTTGAGTTTTGATAAATTTAATAAATGAGTTACCTTTTAAAGAATAATTCATATTATTGTGCCTACAATTGAGTTCAGTGTATAAAATTATAGTCAATAGTGGTAATAAACTTAGATACGTTTTTCAATTCAGGGATAGTTATTAAATCTAAAATACAAGCTGAAGCTAAGTAAAGAAGTTATTTGTTAAAAAGAAGTGAGTTCTCAGACACCACACAGAGTTTGAGAATACTAAGAAGTGAGTGTCAGTTTGTTACTAACTTACTGAACTCATGAGTTTCAGAGTTAGTGTCAGTATTGCACGCCACTTGCCGGTATAGTATTGCACTAGGTAGTACAAATTTGTTAAAATACCCATATTCTAGAACACAAACCTCTTAACTCAAGTCACAATCATGACAATCCTAGCCCCCCATAATTAATTCACTTGTGAGTAGAACATCAGGATCTGGATTCGAAAGGTAACCTCCAGAACACAAGTGCAAAGGACTTGACATAACCACAAAAAATGTTTTGAACTGAAATACTCATTATACTGTGATATAATTATTTAAAAATATGTCATAAATTGATTTTTATATGTACTGATCTCAGCACGTCTTGTTACTCAAGTTACTGTTCACTTTTTTTTTCAGGAGGATGTTCTACTACTGAAGGGTGTTGAAGATGATGAAGAGGTGTCAGATGTGGAAATTGATGCCAATGGAAGTGATGTTTCTGAGTCAGAGGTCAGTTTCAGGAGCTTTGATAGTTTAACACATCTTGTGTGTAATGTATTCAGATATACAAACAGCAATATAATGCAAGTAATATATCCCACATTCTTGAAAGACATCCTTGAGCATGATAGCAAATATCATTCTAAAGAGTGTTAGGACCAGCATGCCGCCCTGTTTGACGATGTTGGTTTATTTATTTGCGTTAGTTTTTCCTCAGCCAAGTTAACCACTCATTGTGAGGTCGCTGATAGTGAAGTTGCTATAGTAACCACATGTTGTGAAAATTTCATGGGTTTGTGGCCATCTTAGACAACAAATTCTCAGTGCTCACACGGTTGAACTACAGGAAACCCTGATCCTTTACTCGAGTTCTAAATTACAAGTACCTCTGAAGTCGAAGTAAGGCTTGCCTGAATGCAGAGGGACACAGGGGGTAAGAAAAGCAAGCCATCTTGCAAAAATCAGTCAAAGCTGCGTTTGTGTGGTGCCAGGACCCACAATGGAAGCAAAGAATACTACCACTGCGATCTACAAGGCATGTAAGAGGTGACTGATGTAGAACCTAGGGAAGCTACCCTAGTAAATAAAAAGCATCGCAGAAATTGGATGTGCTGGCCTACTTGTAGCCGCATAACTGTCACAACATACAATCGCTCAGGCTCAGATGACATAAAATCACAGAGTGGTTAACAAGTAGTCTTTCTTCTTCCTCGATCGTTCTTTCTTTCTTCTTCCTCGATCGTTCTTTTTCAGCCGTGTTTTTCATTCTTATTGTGATATATACACAGCCTTTGCCAAGGCGCAATTTTACGTCACATCGTTCAGTACCATTTGGAGCTCTAGTGCTTACCCTTCGGTGAAGTGTCAGATTTCAACCAGCTTTTACTGGGTTCGCTCTCTGTTAGCCTTTTGCTGTCCCAGCCAACCTACAAGGCAGTAGGTTGTTACTTTCTTTCAGGGTAGGGACCCTTAGTTGACCTGCCTCTCCGGTTGATGAGCGTCATCTGCCCAGCTAACCCGTCCTTTTATGGATTACTTAGTTTGCCTACCGTCCAGTTTTGTGTACGGTTTACTCTGCTAGTCTTTGATAGTCCCCAATCAAACTACAAGGCAGCAGTAGTTCTCTGCAAGCGGAAACGCGCACTGGCTTCAACTTCTGCTGGGCCCTCCAGTGTTCTGCACATTTGTCACATCTGCCACGCCTTCTCTTCGCTATATCATCTGCGCCTTCTCTTCGCTACACCATCTGCGCCGTGGACATTGCCCACCAGTGGGCCCACCTGTGCATCGTCCATATGCGTGCTCGCTCTGCCCTGATGCATGCCTCACCATCTCAGTCAGTTCTCACCATGCTCCCATTTTGCCTCTAGGCTGTCCGGACCTGTGGCTTAACTTGGGCCCCCATCCCTGAGATGTTGCAGCCCGAGTTTCGCCCTATGTGGACCTACATCTCTTCACTGGATGCACCTCTCATTCTATATGTTTATTTGTTTGGGCCCACTCAGGGCTCGGAGCCTCGCAGCATGGAACTCAACCCAGGACCCCACCGTCGGACTCAGAGTTTCGTCCCGACTTGGGACGTAACTCAGCCCCCACCCCTGAGATGGGGGCTGAGTTTCGCCCATGTGGGTCGACGGCTCTTCTTTGGATGCACCCCTCATCCCTTGATGTTTATCCGTCCAGCTTTTTCCATCAGCCGGGAGAGCAGGCATTACTAGTCACTCTGGGATTCCGCTCATCTGTGTTGCGAGCGGATCTCATCCAGCGTGACGTGACTACCTCTGCATCTCTACCTACACCAGAGTAGCTCTCCCTTGAAATCCTACCCGCTTAGTCAGACAGGAACCAGTGTCTGTTACCAGGGTCATCATGTGGAGGTGGGTAGGATCTTGATTAATGCCAGCTCACTAATCCTGTCGTTGCGTTGTCCCCATGCTCCTTTGACCCCAACAAATAGTCGATATGGAGCAGTCGAAGAATAAGTCAGAGGTGTCATGACTCCGTCTGAGTTCATAGCGGCTTAACAAAAGTAAACAAAAACCAATATTTGTGATCTGTGTGGTTTGCACTGCGAACATAAGTACGTTGCACCCTTATTAGATCTCTACATCATGTAGGAAGTCACATATGCATTATAGCCAAATTGTATGCAAATTGTATATACACGGGTAACTTAAGATTTTGCAAACAGAAAAACCCCACTTTAAAGTACCACCAAGTTATACTGTAGTATTTTAGCAGTTCAGATTGGTCATAGGGAGACCATCAGACTGACTAATGCCCATGTTATTTCTTTTTTATGAGTCTTATTCCATTGCTAACTAGTTTATGCTATGCGATCAACGTGATGGCACATTGGACATTTCCCATGCATGCTCGTTCTCCGTTGCAGCAGTCATCCCAAAGTCCACTTGCTCACCGTACTCATGAGATGATTAGTATATATTTTTTCTCTACCACAAAGACGACACTGTTTGGCATGTCCAAACTTACGTCCTAGCTCTCACAATCGTTCCAATGTCTGAGACTCACCCATATCACATAGATTAGTGCTTACTGCATTGATGATATCGGCTCTGTTCATACTTCTGCCAGTTTGAGTCGGGGCATTGTTTCAAGAAAGTCAGCACATTCATTGCCTGCACTCCAGGTGTGTACGACCAAGTCATTGTCTTGAAATGTGATCTCCGAATGCTGTCCACCCATTTCGCATGCCAACTTTCATATTCAATCCTTTGAAGCATATTCATAGAGTCTGCTATAATAATCGCATGGATCACTTGTTGCTCAGCCACCAACGAGAGAGCCCTGAAGGCAGTGGTGATCTCCATAGTCTTGCTTGCTGTTGTTAATGTTAACTAGTTTATGGTTGTCTATCCCACAGATCAACAGTTTTCTGCAAAAGCTTGGAGTTAAAAAATACAGACCATTTCCTGCATCAGAGTCTAAAGAAAATCAACAAAGCAAGGACAAGAAAAATAAAACCAATTCAAAAACTAAAAGTGATGTTGAGAATGTTGTGAATAAAAAAGGCAAAAGCACAAAACAAACTTCACAAGAGCTAAATAATAACCACTCAAAGATAAATAAGAATGAAATCAGCAAAGCCAAATCTGTTTCCAACTCAGAGGATGCTCAATCTGCGATGAAGTTTCTAGAAGTATACAAGACCAGAAAACATTTACTTCTGAGACCAGAAGAAATGTGGAGAGAGGAACAGGTACAATATGAAAAAATACTAACATTCATATTTGTTGTCAACTGTTTTATTTTCCAACCATTATTTCAGTTGTCTCTATTTCAGATATTATTATATTACATTCATCTTGAACCGTTAAACTTTACACAGGCCTGCCTGCAAGTAATTTCTCCATATCACTCTATCCTTGGCAACTCATTCAATCTTCTCTATGGAATTAAGTTTGATATTTCTCGCCTCTCAGTAAAGTATGTTTCTGGGTTTTCCTAGGGCATCCTTTCTTTCCAGAACCATGTGCATATATTTGGAGGATATATATATATATAATGCTGATATACCTTCTTCTTCACTTATCAACTCCCAGCGGAGAAAAGGTCTTCAACAAACTTCTTCCAGCTCTTCCTCTCTCTTGCCATCCCTTCCAACTCTTTCCATGTTTTACCTATCCTTTTAATATCAGCCTCCATCTCTTTTCTCCAGGTCTGTTTAGGCCTTCCCCTACTCTTTCCCTGCGGGTTCCAAAACAGTGCCTGTCTTGAAATGCTTCAGGTCGGTCTTCTCAATGTATGTCCTATTCATCGCCAACATCTTTTCCTGAGTTCTTTCTTCACTGGTACCTGCCTAGTTCTTTCTCCGAGTTCCTCGTTGATATATGTAAACATATATTTGTTTCCTTTCATGTAAGAAAGTACAGCTAGCATAACTAAACAATTATAAGAACTAACAAATAGAAATCATTATAGAAGGATTTAGCTTTCAGACAAGTTCAACAAGAGAGAGAGAGAGAAGAAAATGTATTCAATTTGTTACTGAACAAAAGAAGTCAGCTTATAACTCTGAGAACATATTGCATACAAGCCACCTGCGTTAGTAATTATATTAGGTGCAGTATATATATATATATATATATATATATATATATATATATGCCCAGAGGTAAGACTGGTTTTGGGTATAGACCTCTGCAGAAGAAATCCAAAAGTGTGTACAAAGTCCACAACATCTATATCTGCGATGTCACAGGGGCAACAAAATACATGCAAGTTTCTAAACTGGGCATTAACTGCAAAATAACTAACACCCGTCTCTGGTTTTCAGCTTGTTTAAATTGGTGAGACTTCAAAATATGGCAGTTTAGAGTCTTAATTTGGTTTTGTTCTTGATTTGGAGTTTTGTTGAGATAGGTGTACAAGAGGTAACTATGAGCATCAATGGATTTGTAGTAAATTGAAATCAAGGAGGCTGGATGGACCATTAGTAACAATGATGTTGAGGATGTTAACCACATTAGTGGATATACACAAGGTGAACTGGGTTACAACCTTAGATGAGGTCAATGAAATGGGTAATTTCAGCTTTGGGCAAGTCTGTAGTACGTTGGACCAAAGCATACAGGCCCATAGGTTGCTGAATCAATAACCAACCATCAAAGTAAAGCAACAAACAAAATATTTAGTACTTATTTAACTACTTTGTTTATTGTTTTGGTATGTAGTATGTCTATGTTTTTCACAAGTATTATTTTATTTAAATCTTCGTCGTCTCTCAAGAGACGATTGGTTTTGCATCACATAGTGCGTTCTGTGCAGTCACATCAGCTGGAGTGACAGTCCTAACCAAGCTTGTTGCAGGTGAAACTGAAGCTGATGTAGAAGATGGTATTTATGCCCTTGTCACTCTCTTTTGTCTCGATATGCGATGGCATTTTGTCAAAATTTTTACCTCATGCCACTTGTATGTCTCTGGCCAACCGCTCTTAATTATCTTTACCTCTCCCGCATGATCTAAGACCACGCTTGCAGGTGTCAATGAAGAACAGACAGCCCATGCTGTTTTGTAACAGTTCAGAGTTGGCCATAGGATGTCTTTTTGGAGTCTACCATCGCTCATGCGGCACACATATCCAAGCCATCTGAGACATTGCTGGCTCAGCAAGGTATACATGCTTGGAATATCATCACTGTTCAGGACTTACCAATGAGATGCAGTGATTTATCCCACTGTCTAAGACTATCGTGGTGTCTTATAATTCTTCGTCAATTAAGCTGGACTCATAACCTGTAACTGCTGTGCTCTGAGTTGCATTTGTTTTTACAAATTTGACCATGAAGTGACCTCTCCGTGGCGCATGTCTGAACAATTTTTATGGTGTAGCTGAGTTGCTCAAGTCTCAACTATCCCCTATTGACTTTGCTAATCGAACCCAGAGGAGTGCAAGCAAAACGTCTGATATCTGTTCTGGTATTTACATGCGGCTTTAAGAAATAACGAAACTCTAGTTTATATGTGTTTGTTGTTATATAGGTTCAACATTTGCCAGATATGCCATGTGATGAGAAACTGGTACTTGAAGCTGAAAAACTGGCTCAGAGACTTATGGAGGATGAAGTCTCCTCATATTCAAAGCGTGAGTAATACATTTATTCTGTGTACAGTATAGCATTTTAAATAGTTTTAATATGAAGCTTAAGTTTAGATCGTTACCCAGTCCATCGTATGATCTAGAATTTCTTTCGCCAAGAGTTAGCCATCTTAAACGGTCCAAAATTAATTGTGATTCTGCCAATTTCAACATTTTTTTAGAACAAATTCTATTCTAACTGTGGATCGAACCAGGTCTTGAAAGCAAGCACACATACCACTGTACCAGTGAGGCTGTCATTTTGTAATGTATATTTTACTATAATCATTTTTCATAATTGCTTTTGTGAATTGACAGAGAAAGACCACAGTAAACGTTCAGAGGCCAGATGGTTGAAAACAGTGTTAGTCTCTGGCACATTGACAGATAAAATGGCTGCTCTAACATTGTTAATACAAGAATCTCCTGTCCACAATCTGGCCAGTCTAGACTCGTTGATTTCAATGGCAAGAAAGAAGGGCAGACGTGAAGCAATGTTGGCAGTTGGTAAGCCTTTTTATTATCTATTGTCTATTCCCAGGTGGAAGATTGAGTTGGTTGTCCACTCTTGCCGTTAAGCGTAGAGATGGGAGCTTTAATTTGCGTTCTAGGGCCAGATGAGTCACCCTTGTTGTGTTATATCTGTGTTTTTTAAAATTATTTATTTCTTTTAAATAGTGGTTTAGACTGCAAGATTTTTCATAGCCTGTATAAATCTTTGAACAAGCAGCATAGATGTAAGCATCGATCTATTTATATCCTATTCTTGTCCCCTTTGACACATAATGCTTCCACAAAAGATTTCCATTGTTACCATTCTGCTGCCGTTCTACCATTTGTTTCCCACTTCAGGCCACAAATCTCTCTGTCCACAGTTCCTCTCCATGTTTCCTTTAGACTTCTATGACTTCTTTTCCACTTTCTTTGTCCATCGGAGAGAACTGTCTAAGCCAATGCCCCTACTGGCATACACCATACTTGCCCAATCCATCATCTGTTTTTTTATGATGGTTTTCAATGATGCACAGTTTGTGTGTTTAAAAGCTCTTCATTTGCTTTTGTATTTGACTAGACAAGTTGTAGAACTCTCCGTAAACATTTATTTTGGAATGTCTCCAACTTGTGTAAGATGTAAGCATACTTATTTTGTATTTGGGGGTCTCGGTGGTGAAGGAGTTAATTCCTTGTGGACCAAACGCCACACTAAATGGCGTTTTTACTCCAAAAACAAATGTGCCCTGGTTCACTAAGAGTTAAGACTTTTGCTGTACATTCTGATGGTTGTGGACATGAATCAGGATCGCATTGTTCAATTCTCATGTGCGTGGGAGTGTTGCTGGAGCTACAAAGTTCACGTTTTGTGCACACTCTCGGCAGGTTGCTTGTCATATAGGGAAACCCAATCAATCCTTCAATAAAGTCAATCCTTTGCCTTTAGACCCTCTTTTTAAAAAATATGAATTTAGCTTTATTCTACCCTTAAATATGAATTTATCTCAGCTTTATTCTGCATTAAATATGAATTTAAAAAGACCACTCAGGAAACTCTTATAATCCACAGACCAAATCTTTCTTTGAGGAGTTTCAATTTTTGAACTCAAAGTTTAACTAGATTTATATTGTCATTTAGATGTCACAAGTGTAGCAGATATTATTATTATCACTTCATTGTCAAATGTGAATTATTCAGTGTTATTTTGTGGAACCGGCTGGTTGTGTTATTAAAAATGCTAATCTGTAGGGCTAGGCAATGGATGCCATAGGAAATAAAGGATTGGTTCGAAATCGGAAATTTGTTTTTTTCACGAAGCCTCCCAAAACTTGTTCGCTGTCTATTTATTGTTCATATTCATTGGCTTCCCTGGGGTTCTTAAACCTTCTTATTCTCTTATTGGGTGTTATTGACATTTTTCTAATTTTATTTGGTTATTGCATGTGAGCTATTGTTTTCTAATTTGTTCTTGTTCTCTAGACACCCTGAGAGACTTGTTTCTGACTGGCTTGCTACCTGATGATAGGAAGCTCAGAGCATTTGGCCAGGTAAGTCTTATTACCAGAAGAGAATATGCAAATAACAAAGTGAACTATCCATGTGTTTACTGTGGGCAGGGAAAATTGAGAGAATTAATATATCATAGACAAGACTTTTCCCAAAAATTTCTAGGCTGGTGCTGGTCTTTATATCCACCACCGCCCATGTGGTGCCGGGGCCTGCAAGGGAAGCAAAAAATAGTACCACTGCAACCTACAATGCATGTTGTAAGAGGCGACCAATGTAGGCACTAGGAATGCTACCATAGTAAATAAAAAACAGCGCAGAAATCGGATGTGCTGGCCTACTTGTAGGTGCATAACAACTGGCACAACATACAATTACTCTTAGGCTCAGATCACATACAAATCACACACAAATCACACAGAGTGGTTGACAGGTGGTCGATATGGAGTGTTCGAAGAAGAAGAAAATCCACCGCAAGGTCAGATTCAGAGAGAAGAAATATTTCTCCCTAATGCTATTATTGTGTTGAATTTTTGTTTTAAACTTTGTTCCCACAGCAACCTTTCATGAAGCTCTTAGAGATGGCAAATGGAAACATTGATGCCAGAGACAAATTACTTCTCATGTGGTATTTTGAAGGACTTATCAAGAAAAGATATGCTGACTTTATCAAGGCATTAGGGGTAATGTCAACACAAGTCTATTTTTTCTTTACCAGTTTTGAAATATTTTAAGTTTCAGTAATTTTTCTTAGGGTTGCATGTTTTGTAGCTTTTCCATGGAAATTCAGTGGTCTTTGAGGGTTTTGAGATACAATAGAAGGCTGAAAACGCGGAAATGAACTGGATGCGCTTGTCTTACAACTGTCGGAGCTTAACGGGGGCGCAACGTTCTTGGCAAAGGCTGTTTATATATCACAATAAGAATGATGAAAATGGCTGAGAAGAACGATCAAAAAGAAGAAGATACAAGATACTTTATGAGTCAATGTTTCTCATTTTTTAACATTATCCAGAGTGCATGTGAAATTCTATTCAAATAAAAACTTACATATTCAAAGAATGATAAGATGAACGATTGTTGCATGTTGTATTAGATTTACTACTCTAGCCTGTGATGATCTTGGTGTGTTAAGGAGCTACAAAAGCAATCTTCTCTCTCCTTGTCCTTGATTATGGATCTTCTTTGTTTTGTGTTAAGGAGCTACAAAAGCAATCTTCTCTCTCCTTGTCCTTGATTATGGATCTTCTTTGTTTTTCATTTACCTTCTGGTGTCTATTTCATTGCAGGTTTCATGAGAGTTAGTCTGTATACATAACACATATCTGACCCATCTCCTTTTGATGATAGTATTCATATTCTCTTTCTGATACTGTGTAAGCAGTTCTTGATTAGAGATAGTTCATGACAAGAACACACTTTTTTCGAAGATCTTTGGAAGACAAGTTGTATGGAAGTTGGAAAGTTTGGACATATCTTCTTCTGTCAATCTCTAACATTCTGATCCAGACATTAAATTTGATATCACATAGCTGCGGTATATATTAATATTGGTTCTGATGCTGTATTGGGCTCATTTTTAGATTTTACTTCGGGGAACGAGAGATTTGACTTCATTACTTGATGCTATATTTTATTTCCATATTTATTATTGAATGTAATATTTTATTACATCAGTTACCTTTGAAGTCTGAGAAGGCCTGTCTGTATGGTGAGGGACACTGATAAAAGAGACAGCACGCAAACATCAGACAGAAGCATCATACCAGGCGCGCTGACTACACCAGAATTCGTAGCGGACGAACAGAATAAGAAGAATTACATCAGTTTAAAAGCCTGCACACAGAGAAACCATATCAAAAGAATAAGGATCAGATAATCAAGGTTCTTCAGAAAGAGGAGGATTAGAACATGGGTTGACAATGGGTAAAATTCAGGAAAGGAGAGATTGCGGAAGACAGCCAGAGATGTTGGATGGTCTGACATCGGGTTCGACAAAGATCGACATCAGAACTGATTAGCCGCACCAAGGAGAGAGAGTTGTGGAGAGACATGCTCATCTACGCCAGCAGCTATGGCACTCGATTGATTGAATATTTTATTGCTTGATGTCATGAATAACCTTTTAGTTGTTCCTTTTCATCAGTATTACTTACCTATTTGTATGATTATTTTTATGAAGTTGATTGAACATTTCCCTGTATATTTTTCTAACTGTTCCCTCACAATTTGTTTTTTACAGGAAATGTCATTTGACACTTTACTGGCAACAAAAGAGAAAGCATTGAGTAAGTTTTTTAATGTTGTTTGTTTACAGTTATTGAAGATTATTGTATAACACTTAATAATCACTTGAACAGAATTCAACCAAAACACACTCAAGAGTGCCAGTTGTGCACATCATTATGAAACCATTAATCATCACATCATCAGGTGCCAAGTGCAAGATGTCAGGAAGATCCTCCTTCCTCCAATGCCAGATAAATGGAACACATTATCTTTCTTTCTCGAATCCTGTTTGCCTCACAGCGTCAGGTCAGGAAGAGATTTCTAAACGGGCCCTAGTATGCGCTTTGTAGATAGTCTCTTTCGTCGCCTCTGTTATCTCTGAGGTCCATCTTTTGCGTGGCCGACCTTTTGCTTTATACCCATTGTATCGGAGCAGCATTGTCCTTTGGGGTGCACTGTCTGTTGATAATCTGCTTACATGGCCGAACCATTTAATTTGTTGTTTCTTGATGAAGTCTAGTACTGATGTTGTACCCACTTTTTTCCTGATGTCTTCATTTCTCAACCGGTCTCTTCTTGTTACACCCAGCATTCTGCGTAGACACTTCATCTCTGTTGTGACTAGTTTTCTTCTATCGTTTGTTGTCAGCGTCCAGGTTTGGCACTGGTAACATAATGTGGGAGAAAGATTGTGTTGAACATTGCTCTTTATTTGGACATGGAACATGGAACACATTATACGGAACAAAAGAACAACTTATAAACACAAGCAGATACCACTACATAGTATTGGGCCAAAGGGCAAGAGCTCAAGTGCTGCTGGATCATTGAAGAAGAAGAAGATTATTGTCATGGAATGAATGAACAAAACTAACATGCTATACCATCATTAGTGAAACACGTACAAACAAAGTACTATAGTTTTACAAAATACATAAACAGTGACGATAAACAGCAACGTTTCAACCAACAAGGCCTTTATCAAGCAAATGAACAAACAGGAGTGACAAATTCAAATGAAACACAAATGGACTACAAATACAAGCGTATCTAATGAAAATCCGAATAAAAGCGAATACGAAATAAATGTAACACAAAAACACACATAATACCTAATACGTACAACGAAGAGTTGCAGAGAAATGTCTAAATATCTAGGTATTATGTGTGTTTTTTGTGTTACATTTATTTCGTTATTCGTTTATTCGATTTTCATTAGATGCGTTGTTTTGTCGATCCATTGTGTTTCATTTAATTGTCACTCCTGTTTGTTCGTTGCTTGATAAAGGCCTTGTTGTCAACGTTGCTGTATTTGTCATTGTTTTTGTAATTTGCAAAACTACAGTACTTTGTAATTACGTGTTTCATTAGGCAACGAGTTTACCTCAGTATATCATATTCAGGGCAGTCTTGAAGTATGTGCTATGCAGTCTGATGTGCCTGTCCACATGTAAACATGGCTGAATTGCCAATCTTGAATTTTTTATACATGTGGCTGCGGAGTCGATTGTGTCCTGTTCTAACACACAGAATAACTTCTTCCAATCTGTTCATATTATAGTCGTCGTCTTGTGTTGGTATTTGTGGCTTACTGATTGATTTAATCATCCTTTTCTTTTGGTGGTAGGTTACTGGCACATACGGCTGCTCTCCTGCAGCACCTTCCTAGCCAGTCGATGTGCTGTTTCATTTCCTGGTATTCTACAGTGAGACGGTATCCGCTGCAAGATGCTTGGTTTTGTTTCAGAAACACAATCAAATACGGACATAACGTTAGGAACAATTTCAGCTCTATCTTGCATTATTTACACTGATTTAAAAAAAAACTAATAGAAAATGTTAGTGATAAGTTGCAGCTCTTTGTTCCCTTGGGAACGAGAAAGTTAAATGAGATGATAATGTTATATTATAGTTGACATGTGACTGCTGCAACATTATTTTTTCCTAGTTGTCTGTATTTTTTGATTATGTGTTTCAGGTTCCATCCATCACCTTCTAACAAGTAAACCTGAGCAAGAAAATGTAAGTTTGTCTCTATACGATAACCAGCTCTTAATTGTGCTGGTGTGGTTGATGCTGTTTTGTAATTTTCTTGTTGTTAGTAATTATAACTCAAGCTCATGGTAAACAGCACACCAATAGATGATCTAGTTTTTAAAGTGGATTGGGAAGACTATGAATGCTGTGGGTTGTCATGACATGCTGATTATACACATTACTAATTCATCTTCGTTCCAGGCACATGGGTGTTGTTGGCAGTGAGAGAGCAGATAGGCTGACTGGCGCTGCCACCATATCAGGAGGTGGGAATGGATCTGACATTCTAAATGCCCTCATAGATTGTGGCCGCAAAGAAGATTTTTATTTAAACCAATCCACCTTAACTACTAGATTGCAAGAGCTTGAATTGAAGATTGGAGAGTCAGAAAAGTACAGCACAACAGGTATATGATTAGGCTCATCAATCAACATCGAACTGGTACCATTCTCTGGACGCTGTTGGGGATATTGTGAAGAAAATCGGAACACCTATGGACATGTCTGGAGTACAATAAAAATATTCCAAACTGAAATTTCTCTCGAAGAACTCCAACTGACATGCAGCTTCACAGAGGCAACCCATCTCATGGTTTAGACGAGCATATGAAACCAAACGCAAAGAAGAAGAAAAGAAACTTAAACTTATTCACCCTTCTTTGTTTGCTGCCAAATTTCTGCAGACTTATTGTGTATCGTATCACCAAACTTGTTTACATAATATTCATGTCAATATGTTTCTGATTTTAATCAATTAATCTTGCTAAATAAATTGTTTCTTGACTTCAGACTCTGCTTCCAATGCTTGTGAATAAACTTGGAGATCCTACCATTAAATCTAAAGCTACTTACCTGCTGACAAAACTAGGTAATTATATATTTTTTTCTGGTTTTAACTTCTTAGTTGTCTTGATTTGGTTAATTTCTGTGATTTTTGTTGTTTGGGTTATTGTATCTAGATTTTTACTAGTTCAATATTGTTTAATTGACTTATTAAATGTTACTTTTGGACACCATTATTTTTACTAGTTGAATTTTACTTCTTTGGTGATACAATAAGAGTGCTTTTTTAATAGCACATCTTTTGTACATTTATTGTTTTTTTGATAATTTGAGAAAGAACATTCTAGTTCATTAGTGTGGTTATTTATACAGTAAAATTTCTTGTTAACATATAGTGATGTCAGTGTATGTTGGAACTAGTTTTTGATGTCAGTAGATGTAGGGACCATGTGTTGATGTTATTGTATGTAGGAACTGTGTTTTGATGTCAGTGTATGTATGTACCATGTCTTGATGTCTGTATATGTAAGAACCATGTATTGATTGCATTGTATGTAGGAACTGTGTTTTGATGTCAGTGTATGTATGTACCATGTCATGATGTCCGTTATTGGTTATTTGTTACTAAACTGACGTCATTGCACTCGGGCAGACCCATAGGTGCTCAGTCTCCCCAACAGATATCGAAGAGTATGCATACTGATGGTTCCTGTGGCTCGCTGATTAAACACACCTCTCACTCTGCCTCTCAGGCATCCAGTTCGACTTGAACAACGAGTAACTCCAAACTGCTTAAATCGCTTGATCGATTTGACATCGATTTTAGTGTCCTCATCCAACAGAGAGTCGCGAAGTGACCGAAGAATATCCCCTTATCCATCTTCAACTCCCCAACAATCGATGCTGTTGATGCAAGCCTGTCCGCTCTCTCATTACCGTAAACACCCGCATGCCCAGGACGGTATATCCACGTACATGTAAGAACCATGTATTGATGGCATGTGTATCTACATTGTATATATTTTCATCTAAAGTCTACATATCACCACATATAGAAGGAACATAGTCTTTTTTAAGGACATACATGATTGGCTGATATATGACTA
Source organism: Arion vulgaris (assembly GCA_020796225.1). Taxonomy (NCBI): domain Eukaryota; kingdom Metazoa; phylum Mollusca; class Gastropoda; order Stylommatophora; family Arionidae; genus Arion; species Arion vulgaris. Next base: position 11,860,465 of record CM036754.1, read on the forward strand.
CAATTTGTTATTCAACATATACTTGGCATTTTCATATGTTATTTTGACATTTTCATGTTATTTTGACATTCAGTTGATGAGCATCCTAACATGAAACATGTGATAGTCAGAGAGGTACAGCAGTTGCTACACAGACCAAATGTCTCACAACGTGCCCAGTAAGTTCAGCTTTAGTGTCTTGTGCTAATGGAACTTCTCAAACTAGTGAATCACTTATAATAACAAAGTTACTGCTATATAAAGGCTTCTAGATTATAGTTAAGTGACTGCATTGTGGAAACTGTCATTATAAAGTGACTGTATTGTGTAGACTGTCATTATAAAGTGACTATTGTGGAGACTCTCATTATATTTAAGTGACTGCAATGTGGAGACTCTCATTATAGTTAAGTGACTGCAATGTGGAGACTCATTATAGTTAAGTGACTGCAATGTGGAGACTTTCATTATATTTAAGTGACTGCAATGTGGAAACTCTCATTATAGTTAAGTGACTGCAATGTGGAGACTCTCATTATAGTTAAGTGACTGCAATGTGGAGACTTTCATTATAGTTAAGCAACTGCAATGTGGAGACTTTCATTATAGTTAAGTAACTGCAATGTGGAGACTCATCATTATAGTTAAGTGACTGCAATGTGGAGACTCTCATTATAGTTAAGTGACTGCAATGTGGAGACTCTCATTATAGTTAAGTAACTGCAATGTGGAGACTCATCATTATAGTTAAGTGACTGCAATGTGGAGACTCTCATTATAGTTAAGTGACTGCAATGTGGAGACTCTCATTATAGTTAAGCAACTGCAATGTGGAGACTCATCATTATAGTTAAGTGACTGCAATGTGGAGACTCTCATTATAGTTAAGTGACTGCAATGTGGAGACTCATTATAGTTAAGTGACTGCAATGTGGAGACTTTCATTATAGTTAAGCAACTGCAATGTGGAGACTCATTATAGTTAAGCAACTGCAATGTGGAGACTCATCATTATAGTTAAGTGACTGCAATGTGGAGACTTATCAATATAGTTAAGTGACTGCTATACACACACTCTTAAGCTAATAAATCACAGATAGCAATATGGTCAACTGAATGCTATGTGTTTTATTTTTTTTTCCCTCAGATACTATGCCATTTGCTTTCTAACCCAACTGAGGCTCAACCATGCACATGGTGACTTGGCAGCACAGCTTATTCAGATTTACTTCTACTTCTTTCGGGTATGGATCGATCATCTGTTGTACATTTGAAACTATTTGCTTTTATTGACTGAAGATTTCCTAGTTGTGGATATTAGCAGCATAACAATGTATTTACTTAATCTGTTCAATATATGAATCATGAATAGATTTATTTACTGTGAGGCTGTAAATCAGTCGACAAAAGTATTATTTAATTTTGTTTGGAGAGCTAGCTGGTTGTGTTCTTAGAAACGCTCATCTGTAGGGCTAGGCAATTGAAGCCATGAGAAATAAAGCTCTATGGTTCGAATCCTGTGTTTGGTAAATTGTTTGTCCAGAAGCGCCTCATACTTGTTCATTGTCTATTTATAGATCATATTTACTTAATTTATCTTTATTGTTGTATAACTGTTAAAATTTGTGTTTGGTAGAGCTACCTGGCTAAAGGTGATATGGACAATAAGATGATGAGTGCTCTACTGACAGGTGTTAACAGAGCATATGTTTATGCTAAAGGTGAGTAGAGAGAACATATTTACATGGTTATGTCATATGAAACGATCAGAAATGTTACCCGCATTTATGAAATAGTTGAAAAGAATATCTGGTATAATATGTAGATGATTCTTCATCATTGCTCTGTGGCTAAGTGGTTACGCCCTTGTCTCGCATCCCAAAAGCCACAGGTTTGAATCCGGGCGCGCGCTCTGTTCATTGCATTTTTCCAGAGGCCCTTGGGATTGTTGTAGGAGCTGCGCAGTTAATGTTTTGTGTGATACTCTCGGCAGTTGGAGTACCATTTCTGCAGAGAGGAACAGAGCCATATGGGGTAAAACCCGGTGCAATGAAGTCAATCCTTAGGATTTAGACCCTCAGTTGACCTGTAGTTATTAATTATTCACTGCTTCACCTGTCATTTTCTTCGAGTATTTGTGTGTTGCCCGTTGTTATTCATTAATCAAGTGCTCATGAAAAAAAAATCCTCTCGTCCGTTATACGTTACATAGGGTCTGCAAGTAACTTCTCCATACCGCTCTATCTTGAGCAACTCACTCATCTCCTCTATGGAGCTAAGACTGATATTTCTTGCCTCTCTCAGCAAAGTTCGTTTCAGGGTCTCCTTAGGTCATCCTCTCTTTCTTGAACCCTTTGCATCCCACTTCAATGCCTGCTTTGATATTCATTGATCATTTCTCCTCAAGGTGTGTCCAACATATCTCCATCTTCTCATTTCTCATGGCACAACGCACATTTTTGTGTGTGTACTAAGCTGGCCTCAAACCTTGGAATTTCTACAGTACATAATCACTAGCACACTTTCTTCTTCTTTGCGTTCGTTCTTTATGACCAATTTTAATCACTCTTTGTGATATGTTTGATCTTTGCCAAGAACGTGCATACGTTGCATATTGGGTTGATAGGCCCCTAAACGCATAGACTTCTACACGCTTAGGACACATGCATCCGATTTCAGCCAAACCTCCTTAGTCGCCTCTTACGACCTTTGTGGCAGGTAACAGTGGTTCTATTCTTTACACCCCAAATTTGGGCCCGGTAACCACTCGGGCGACTAGCGCACTATGTTATCAACTTTGAGAACCTCTAATATACATCTCAAAACCGATACCTTGTGTCTTCTAACAGTACACATCAAGCTGATTTAAAAATGATTGAAGAACTGAGAAGCAAAGATATATCTCTGTTTGTGAACCTCTTGTAAGATGAGACAGAAGATGATGTTGACAATTAGTCCTATTGTTATGTTACAGGTAATAAGGAAGAACTAGTTGAACAAATGGATGCAGTGTACAAGATTATTCCAAATGTGAACTTCCATACCAGTGTACAAGCTTTGATGTTACTCTATCAGGTTTCTGATGCTAGGTAAGTTGTTTGATGTTTGTCATCAATATTTATATCTATTCATATATCTATGAAAAATCATGACATATCCTTTACCGGAGGTTGCCATCAAGAACGGTAAATGAGTTGTTGATTTTCTAGGCATCACTTATATGTTCAGTAGTTTGCCATTGCTTTCTGAAAGGTGAAGAATTTTTTTTTATCGTTTGTAAAAATCCACGGTAACTAATTTGCTTCCAAACTGCCAGCAGCGGAGTATTAACCAGGACTACTTGGGTTGTTATAAAGCTCACTACTGCTAATCCACAGACATCCATATATCTATACATATATATATCAGGTATCATATATATATATATATATATATATATATTAGCATTGCTGCCCATCTTTGCATGGGGCTTCTGTGTTTTTTTTTACAAATGTTGTACAGTGTAGAATAGGAAACCTGTGGAATTGAATTGCAGCATGACTAGTGTAGTTGGCGCTACACTGTTCAGATTAGTGTTTTCCTTTATGCCCCAGACAGAAAAAATTCTCTGGCTTTACCATGGAATGAACCTGGGTCTCCAGCATGAGAGCTAACAACTTAATGTTATTTCTTCTTCAGCTTTATTGTTTTCTGTTGTCATTATTCTACTATATTTCTTTTCTTTTTTTCTTTATCTACCTGTTTCAAATTTTGAATTTACAAAATAGAATGGTAGTATTGAATTTAAACAACTATTTGAAAATGTCATCTTCATATTTTTTCCTAACCTTTATTTAAATGTGTAACTAGAACATGCAGATATATCTAAATGTGAATCTTGTATTTCAGTACCAATGCTTCTGATCGCTTCTATATGTGTCTCTACCGGAAGCTGATGGATCCAGCACTAAGAAACTCATCCAAGCAAGCTATATTTATGAATCTGTTATTTAAGAGTATGAAAACTGATATTGTTGACAAAAGAATACGGGTCAGTACTCTTGTGTTATTTGTTCTGTGATAAAGAAATGAAATAAAATTCTTTGTGATTAGTCTCTCAGTATCAATATTTTTATCAGAACTTTTATTTTTTTAGTGGCAAGACAACCAATTATCAGCGAAAACCAAGTTATGTTACAAAATAAAGTAATTGGGAATGTTCACAATTTAGTGTATCTGGGAAGTATAAAATCACAGAATAAGAAAATGATATAATTGAAACAAATTAAGAAAGCAAATCAAACTTTTGCCATGCTCAACAAAATCTGGAAAGTCAAAGAAATATGGTCTGGGAGTGTTATTATACAGTAGTGAGTGCTAGGAATTGAAAGGGACTATGCACCAGTGAGGGTACCATAAGCACTGTGACATTGCTACTGACAGTTATTTAGTTTTTAGTTCAGTTATAATGAATGCTGTGATTGTACAAGAACATTTGTGTGTGTGTATTTATATATTTGTTATGTCTTGATCCGAGGCTTTATGAAAAGATCCCTCCAGGTGTACTGCCAGCAGCCACCACAGATCATTTGTGGAATTCTTGTTCATTTGTCTCAGGTGCTTAGACAAATTATTTACTAACATAACTATATTATCTGAGATTTGAAATGTGGTATTGAATGTTCTGCATTAGTAGAATTGAGCTGATAGTCAACATTTTGTATAATGAGTTGTATGTTTCTGAAACGAGTCCATCGATTCTTCTTCTTTGCGTTTGTTCTTTACGACTAATTTTAATCACTCTTTGTGATATGTTTGATCTTTGCCAAGAATGTGTATACGTTGCACATTGGTTTGGTAGACCCCTAAATGCATAGACTTCTACATGCATAGACTTCTACACGTTTAGGACACGTGCATCCGATTTCAACCAAACCTCCCTAGTCGCCTCTTACGACATGCGTGGCAGGTAACAGTGGTTCTATTCTTTACACCCCAAATTTGGGCCGTAACCACTCGGGCGGTCCATCGATTCAAGTTTCTGGGAGTACAACAGATGGAAAATGTACAACAGAGATTATGGGTAGAATAGCTAAAGTGAAAGTAGCTTTTATGAAAATTGAAAAAAAAAAAAAAAATTTATATATTAACAACACTGCAGAAAAGTCATGATTTCCTATGCCGGCAGACGTGGCACTTGATTGATTGATGGTTCCTAGGTCCTTCTATTGTGGGTAAAGGAAAATACACTTATCCATGCTATGTATATTGTAAACGGCAGCTAATTTAGTGTTGGTATGGCTGGCTACTTTCTGGGAACACCAAACTGCTTTGGATAGAAAATCTTGGTTGATATCCTTGATTGGTAGCATGTCTGGTGAAAGGGAAACTCCAGTTTCATACTTAATCTGCCTAACAGGATCACCCATTTATGAGAAATACTGTCAAAGCAAACCATGAGGAAAAATTTAGATCAGGAGTTCCTTATACAGTTTAATGCTCTTATTGCTGCAATCCTGGCAACTTCTGTGATATCACTGATGATGTGTTACTGTCTGTATATTATTGGATAGGTTGAAGATTGTGTACATGGTTTTCTTATTGTTGATATCTAGTAACTATATCTTTGTCCGTTAGATAAACTACCCTCTCAGGTTGACACGCTTCATCTGCTCATCATTTGTAGTAACTATATCTTTGTCCGTTAGATAAACTACCCTCTCAAGTTGACACATTTCATCTGCTCATAATTTGTAGTAACTATATCTTTGTCTGTTAGATAAACTACCCTCTCAGGTCTACACACTTCATCTGCTCATAATTTGTAGTAACTATATCTTTGTCTGTTAGATAAACTACCCTCTCAGGTCTACACACTTCATCTGCTCATAATTTGTAGTAACTATATCTTTGTCCGCCAGATAAACTGCCCTCTCAGGCTTACACACTTCATCTGCTCATAATTTGTAGAGATTTCCACCTCTTAGATATTGGATCTTTCTGGACTCTTGATCACCAACTGCACATCCTCCAAATTCTGTCATTGTTGCACACAACCTCTTATTTTAGTACATTTTTTGGCAGTGTCATGTTTCTTTCTCTCTCTAGTCTGTGATGTCCTTGGTGCTTAGGGCAGCAACAAATGCACACCATTCTTCTCATTTATTGGTTAGAGATAGTGTTTTGGCCAGTACATGCGTAAAATCATGTTTGTTTTTGCATTAAAATATTTGATTTGTCTACTTTTTGATCTCTTTCAACAATTCCCATTTTTTCTGCATTTGTATTTATTGTTCACCACTTCTTCATTTGTTTGTTTCTGCGTCCATGAAGTGAACTAAATTTGTCTATAAATACACATCATCAAAATTTGTCTATAAATCCACTTCAATTGTATTTTCTAGATGCTTGTTCAGTCTCCATATTTCTACGCCATAGATATATGAATAATATATTTACCTGATGAATCCCATTTTCTTTAGTTTTTATTTGTTTAAAATGTTAATTTGTCTCAAATTGTTGTATGCAGTTTTGACCACTTTTATTCTTTTCCTGATATTGATTTTACATCTTCCTTCTGTCATATTTTATTGTATTTCCAATATCTAAGAAATTTTACATTTGTTCCAGTTTCCATTTATTTTAGTTTTCACTTCTCACTTGTGTTTCTAATTATCATAGTTTTTATTTTCAAAATATTAGTAGCCAAATGATTTTCACTACTTCCAACAGAATATAAAGTATAGAGCATTAAGAAATTTTATTAACTCTTTCCACGCCCATTTATTTTCTCAATTTTTAAGCAGTTAATTCAAGGGAAGTAAAAAAAAATTTTAAAAAATTACGATCCCAACTACTCGTCAATAAATAAACATATATATCTTATTATATACTAAATTAAAGAAAACTGGACAACCCAATAGAATAGCAAGGTTGAAAAGTAGTATAAGTAAAACAGTAGAAGTAAAACTAGAAAGACTTCTTATAAGGGGAAACAACTCTATGGCGCAGTGTGCGGCTTAAAGCGTGCAACGGATTTCCGCCGTGGCGCAGTGTGCGGCTTAAAGCGTGGAAAGAGTTAAAGAAATTACAGTGTACACTATAACAAGCATACTCGGTTCATTGTAAAGAATACATTTTGGTATGGGACAAAACTAGAAACTTAAAATACACCAAATGCTGACCAGATCTTGAGCAAATAAAATGTTAACATTTCTGGTATTTGTGTGGTTAAATAAAATATCTGTCTTTTGTTGCAGTTACTAAAAGAGAAACCAGGTCTGCTAGACTTGAAGCACACAGCTAGGGTAAGTCTTTATATACAGTTAGGCTGGTCTCAATGCAGTATGTGTCTGTTTGTCATGTATTGCTTGTGTGAGAGAGAGGCTTTTAGTAAAACTAGAAACCAATAAGTCAGTCATCTAACCTCCAAAGGCTTATGTGGATCTACTGTCCTAGGTATGCGGGTGTTTGTGGCAATGAGAGAGTGGTCAGGCTTGCATTAACATCACTGATTGCCGGAGAATTGAAGAGGGATAAGGGGGATGTTCTTCAGCCTCAACTGTCTTTTGGATGAAGACACTCAAATAGATGTTGAATTTATTCAGAGATACATCAAGGTTTAAGTTACCCTTGGTACAAGTAGAACTGGATCTCTGAGGGACAGAGCAGAGCAAGGAGTTTTTTATCCAGCAAGCTACAGCAACCATCAGTATGCATACCCTTCAACATCTGTTGGGGGAGACTGTTTTATCCCATTGCAGGAAAACTCTTTGGTGTTCTTGACAACCTAAAGCTCATCACTGCTTTGAACATTTTTTATATTTACGTAGGCAGTGAATGGAGAAGAAGTAGTAGTAGTTTCATGATGTTCACAAACTGGGTTGAATTTTGTTTCCATTAAAAAATTATCAAATTATAAGTGATGCTGAAAGTAGAGTGATAATACTCTTAAAAAGGGTTTAAAAGTCGAAGGATTGACTTAATTGCACCAGGTTTTACCCCATACAGCTCGGTTCCTCTCCGCAGAAGACATGCCACCTGCCAAAAGTATTGCACAAAGCACGAACTCCGTAGCTCCAGCAACAATCCTAGGGTCTCTGGAAAAACTGCACTCGTGAACAAAATGGCACGGCCCGGGCTTGAACCCACGACCTTCGACTCACAAGGCAAAGGGCGTAACCACTTAGCCACAGAGGACCCACTCTGCAGATAATACTCTGTGCTAGTGACCATGTGCCATGGAAATTGAAATTCCAGAGTTTGAGGCCAGTGGGGCAGAAAATTCTCAGTGTGCACACAGTATGTAGTTGAACTACATGAAACCCTGATCCTTTACTTGGGTCTAAAGCCGAAGGATTGACGTCATTGCACTGAGTTTTACCCAATATGGCTCGGTTCCTCTCCGCAGAAATGACAAGTCTAGGGGTCTCTGAAAATATTGCATGTGTGAACAGAACAGTGTTGTCCGGGTTCGACCTTCGAAACACAAAACAACGACGGAATCTCTTAACCACAGAGACTCCCAAATCTAAATTATAAGTGTCTTTAAAGTTGGAGTAAGGCTTTCCTGAATGGCAAGGGACACTGGTGATAAAGAAGGGCAAGCAATCATGCAAAAATCGCCAAGAGGTGCCCTTACGAATCCTGAATTCAGAGCAGGTAAACATAAAAAGAAATCCAGTTATGAATTCTTGATATTACAGGCTAAGCGCATGACCAGAGGTCGCTGAAGAAGATATTACAGGTATTGATATTTCTATAAAAAAAACCTTTCAATATGAAAGACTCCATACTTTAAAATTTACTGTCTATGTTTTCTTATGGGATAACAGGATATTTGGTCTGATGATGAAGAGGAGAAGTTTGTAGACCTTCCAGCTCCAGAAGAATATGATAATCCTGACAGAAATAATCGCTTGAATCTTTCTAAAAATGATAGTGATGGAGAGGAACAAGGAAACATTACGATGACAGCACTGGACAAAGTCAAAGGATCCTGGGTGCACAGGATTAATTATGGCAGTGGAGGTATAGTTTCTTGTTTATGTATATGATTCAAATTAAAACATTTGTTAAATTATTAAGAATATAATTATGAAGTTGCCGTGGGTTACGATAAGAACCAAGGATAGAAAGTTGCACTGGAACTATAAACTAACACTTGCAATATTCACACAGAGTCAGTACTGCTAATACTTACTACTTAAACAAAGGCTGTTGTTCTTCTTTGCGTTCGTTCTTTACAACCAATTTTAATCACTCTTTGTGATATGTTTGATCTTTGCCAAGAACATGTATACGTTGCATATTAGTTTGGCAGGCCCCTAAACGCATAGACTTCTACGTGTTTAGGACATGTGCATCCGATTTCAGCCAAACCTCCTTAGTTACCTCTTATGACATCCGTGGCAGGTAACAGTTGTTCTATTCTTTACACCCCAAATTTGGGCCCGGGTAACCACTCGGACGGCTGTTGTTCTTAATGAAATGCTCTTTGTGTGACTTTGGACTGGGACTCTGACAACCTGCAAAAGTCAGTTGAAGAGGTTGGATAGGTTGCACAAAAGGTACTTAATGTCATGCTATGCGATTCATGTTTGATGTAACAGAATGTCTGAAAGATAAGAGATTGTCCAGGTGAAAGTGTACAAATGTATCACTACTGACGACATATATTACGATTTGATTGCGGAAGCGAAGGGTATTGTCTCTCAAATCTTGATCATTATCAGCCATGACAATCAATGTTCCGACACTCCAGGAAAGTTGCATGAACATTTGAAAGTGATAGTTACCTTGGGCTGATACTGCAAGGATTGATCCCAGACAGCTACAGGTGCAGAGATAAGGAACCTAATTGATAAATATACCATTGCAGATAGTTTTACGATCAAACAAGCTGTAAGACTTGCGAGCATGGTTACTGTAGAAAGCAAACAATGGACCAGGTTGATATTCTGAATGCTCTGAGGAAGGCAGGACATGTAATTGATTCAAAGAATGAAGGTGAATCTGCAACCTTGACCAGACTTCAAGAATATCAAATCAAATGAGGTGGACCAGACAAGGGCGCTATGCTGGAGGCCAAACTGGCATTGTTAGCTGTCACTGTTAGCTGTCACACACTGTGGTACATCCTGATAAAGATCAGAATTGGAGCACTTAAGGATTAATTGGTTCGACTTGCTGTGATAATGATCTTGTAGACTAAACTAAACCTAAACTATATATATTTAAAATATTCACTTGGTAACAGCAATATCGCTAAATATGTTTAATAATTTAAAGAATTGTATGTCTGACTTCTAAGTATTGTTACTAACTATGACATATTTTTACATCCCTTTTACTCTCATTTGTTGTATTGATGTATTTTTGGGAAATTAGTGTAACGGTTGGTTTGCCAAAATGAAGAGAACATGGTGAAGTAATGAATATTGTTCCTAAGTTTTTCTTGATTTAAAAATTATGAAAGCATCAAATATTTTTGGTACCAGCTGTAGGTACTAAAGATTTGCACATTTTAAAATAAGACTCACATCCCCTCCAAAAAACATGAGAAAATCACTCATTATCAATCTGCAGTAAAACTAATGAAACCCAACATAGATGCAATAAATCAAATCATAGGACAAATATCACAATTTTGAAATGCAAACATGTCACCATGAACACTAAAAGATCATTGTTCAGCACAATCTTTCTCCCAGTATTATGCTATCAGTGCCAAACATGGGTGCCGACATTAAATGACAGAATAAAACTAGTCATGACAGAGATGAAGTGTCTACGAAGAATGCTGGGAGTAACAAGAAGAGACTGGTTGAGAAATGAAGACATAAAAAAGTGGGTACAACATCAGTACTGAACTTCATCAAGAAACAACAAATTGAATGGTTTGGCCTCCTAAGCAGATTACCAACAGACTGCCTCAGAGAGCAATATTACTCCAATACATTGGATACAAAGCAAAAATCCATGCAAAAGGTGGACCTAAGAAATAACAGAGGCAATGAAAAACATTATTTATGAAGCGGACACAAAAGCTCGTTCTAGAAAGCTCGTCTTAACCTGACGCTGTGAGGAAAAACAAGATTAGAGAAAACAAAACCATTCTGACATCTGAAGTCGTGAAGACCCGTCAGCATGGCGAGGGTTATTGGTTACTAAACTGACGTCATTGCACTCCTGGCAGACCCATAGATGCTCAGTCTCCCCCAACAGATAGCGAAGAGTATGCATACTGATGGTTCCTGTGGCTCACTGATTAAACACACCTCTCACTCTGTCTCTCAGACATCCAGTTCGACTTGAACAACGGGTAACTCCAAACTGCTTAAATCGTTTGATCGATTCAACATCGATTTTAGTGTCCTCATCCAACAGAGAGTCGCGAAGAGACCGAAGAATATCCCCTTATCCATCTTCAACTCCCCAACAATTGATGCTGTCAGAAGCACCATACCAGACGTCATGGCTAATGCCTGAATTCACAGCGGGCCAACACAGAAGAAGAAAAATATTCTGTAGATTTTGTGTAGAATGAGAACATTAGTTATGATATTATTTTTGTTACTACATTTAGAACAGTGAGATAACAATGTTTGATATGACAGGTCATTCGTCTGAGTATGATGCATACAACAGAAACCCGATGTATGCAAGAGCTGAGCTGGACTGTATGTGGGAGTTGGAACAGTTGGTTAAACATTATCATCCAACTGTTAGAGTATATGCTTGTTCAATCCTGCAGGTTAGTCATGTTTCTCTTGCAACAAATTTGTGTTCTTTAATCAGTAGTGAGCTCAATCACAACCCAAGAGTATCTGGTTCAAGCTTCCCGCAGTAGTGAGCTCGATCACAACCCAAGAGTACCTGGTTCAAACTTCCCGCAGTAGTGAGCTCGATCACAACCCAAGAGTACCTGGTTCTAACTTCTCGCAGTAGTGAGCTCGATCACAAGCCAAGAGTACCTGGTTCAAACGTCCCACAGTAGTGAGCTCGATAGCAACCCAAGAGTACCTGGTTCTAACTTCTCGCAGTAGTGAGCTCGATCACAACCCAAGAGTACCTGGTTCAAACTTCCCGCAGTAGTGAGCTCGATCACAACCCAAGAGTACCTGGTTCAAACGTCCCACAGTAGTGAGCTCGATAGCAACCCAAGAGTACCTGGTTCTAACTTCTCGCAGTAGTGAGCTCGATCACAAGCCAAGAGTACCTGGTTCAAACTTCTCGCAGTAGTGAGCTCGATCACAACCCAAGAGTACCTGGTTCAAACTTCCCGCAGTAGTGAGCTCGATCACAACCCAAGAGTACCTGGTTCAAACTCCGTGGCGGGCAATTTGGAAGCTAATTTTTTCCCATGGATTTTTACGGACTGAAAAATAGACCTCACCATTCAGAAAGCAATAGCAAACTACTGATTATATAAGTGTTGCCTAGAAAATCAATGACTCATTTACTTTGGTTGATACCGACATCCTGTAAACGATATGCCATGATTTTCATTGAATTCAATGTTAATAATAAAGTTATCAGAAGTACTTTCATTTCTTTGTTGAAAAATCCTATTAGAGAAAATCATATGATAAATTTTGTAGAGGATCTCTAATACAGGAAAGAAAGTGTAGTAACATCTTGTTTTATGTGTCTTTCTATAGGGTAAACGCATTGACTATGATGGTGATCCTCTATTGGATTATACACTGATTCGTTTTCTGGACCGGTTTGTCTACAAGAATCCTAAAAAAGGTAAGACTAGAAAGAAATAGAAAAATATGTTGTGTAGTCATGGTTCCAACTTCACAGCAACAGGTTGTCCCCATAATTACTCCGTTCCTGCGCCAGTGAACACCGCTCAGAATACTCAAAATTGTCTTATGTAAACTCAAAGAAACAGAAGTCCCGGCACAAACTGGCAGTGCACACACATATAAAATGCATACGGCAGCCATCAAAATGCCAACAACAAATGTCCACCACTTGAATTTGCAATTCACACCGAAGGAAACTGAAACAGAAAGCAGTTCGCACAGACATTACTGCATAAAGCGGCCGTTATATCGCCAACGACTAGCTGTCCACCATTTTCTAAATTTAGTTTTCCACATTTTTATGTCCTGCAAACGTCAATTTCTTTTAGATTTATTCTGTAAAATACTATGAATACAATTTATAAATAAAAGAGGGACCTATTTTCATACCATGAAATATATCAATGAATACAGTGTTAGGCCAGTATTTTTCTTTACACTACAGCTTATGAAAGGTGATATGCCTATGGCACTTGGTGGATACTGTCAACATCACACCGGCCACCATTACTTCTCAGTGTTTCACCAGTACCCAACTGAAGCTGTCTCAACCTGAGAGAGGTTACGGTTGGAACTAATTTGTGAATCTAATGCGAGGCTAGATAGTAATGCTAATCCGTAATGAAAACATATACAAATTAAACTGTATTTAATTTGTATGTTTGCTGGTCATTGTTATCTGTATTTCACTGAACTTGCTATAACTTTTATCGCAGTTTTGAATTTGTTTAAGCTTATTGTTTAAACTAGCAACTATCATATTGATTGATTGATGTTGTTTTGTGTTGAATAAGTGTAGGAAAATATTTTACTTACAGCGTCTACAATTTCCAATGTTGGTCATTTCAAAAAGTTGGGTCCAACTGGGATTCGTGCTGTGCCAGTCAATTCAAAGGAGTTCTTGGAAATTGGTGAAGAGGGGGTACCAGAGGATGAGAGATTTTTCTATAGGTATGTTGGTAAATGCTCTTATGTATGTGTGGGAGTAATGTTTCTACTATAAGTTTGTCTGTAGAGTTCTGCTGTAAGTGTGCGAGTAGATGTCGGTAGAGTTCTGCTGTAAGTGTGCGAGTAGATGCTCTTATATAAGTGTGCGAGTAGATGTTGGTAGAGTTCTGCTATGAGTGTGCAAGTAGATGTTGGTAGAGTTCTGCTGTAAGTGTGCAAGTAGATGTTGGTAGAGTTCTGCTGTAAGTGTGCAAGTAGATGTTGGTAGAGTTCTGCTGTAAGTGTGCGAGTAGATGTTGGTAGAGTTCTGCTGTAAGTGTGCGAGTAGATGTTGGTAGAGTTCTACTGTAAGTGTGCAAGTAGATGTTGGTAGAGTTCTACTGTAAGTGTGCAAGTAGATGTTGGTAGAGTTCTGCTGTAAGTGTGCTAGTAGATGTTGGTAGAGTTCTGCTGTAAGTGTGCGAGTAGATGTTGGTAGAGTTCTGCTGTAAGTGTGCAAGTAGATGTTGGTAGAGTTCTGCTGTAAGTGTGCAAGTAGATGTTGGTAGAGTTCTGCTATAAGTGTGCGAGTAGATGCTCTTATATAAGTGTGCGAGTAGATATTGGTAGAGTTCTGCTGTAAGTGTGCGGGTAGAGTTCTGCTGTAAGTGTGCTAGTAGATGTTGGTAGAGTTCTGCTATAAGTGTGCGAGTAGACGTTGGTAGAGTTCTGCTGTAAGTGTGCGAGTAGATGTTGGTAGAGTTCTGCTATAAGTGTGCGAGTAGATGTTGGTAGAGTTCTGCTATAAGTGTGCGAGTAGATGCTCTTATATAAGTGTGCGAGTAGATATTGGTAGAGTTCTGCTGTAAGTGTGCGGGTAGAGTTCTGCTGTAAGTGTGCTAGTAGATGTTGGTAGAGTTCTGCTATAAGTGTGCGAGTAGACGTTGGTAGAGTTCTGCTATAAGTGTGCGAGTAGACGTTGGTAGAGTTCTGCTGTAAGTGTGCGAGTAGATGTTGGTAGAGTTCTGCTATAAGTGTGCGAGTAGATGTTGGTAGAGTTCTGCTGTAAGTGTGCGAGTAGATGTTGGTAGAGTTCTGCTATAAGTGTGCGAGTAGATGTTGGTAGAGTTCTGTTGTAAGTGTGCAAGTAGATGTTCTTCTATATAAAGGGTCTACAGATGAAGGATTGACATCCTTGCACCTGATTTACTCATGACTTGGTTGTTCTCTGTAAAAATGACACACTACTTGTTGAGAGTATTGTACAAACACAAACTCCGTAGCTCCAGTAACAATCCTAATAGATATCATGAAAAAAATTCACTCGTGAATTCTAGTCTAGTCGATACAGTCTAGATTTGAACTCATCACTTTCAAACTGTTACACCACTGTTACACCACTGTTACACCACCACTGCTACACCACTGTTACACCACTGTTACACCACTGCATCACCACTGCATCACCACTGCTACACCACTGTTACACCACTGTTACACCACTGCATCACAAATGACATTCTTTCTCTCCTCCTCCCCCACAGTTTTTGCCAAGAATAATTAGAATGTTAGGCCTCCATCTAATGTAGGACGAGCGCATCCGAAACCAAAGTTTAAAAAAAAAAATGGGACCTATGTTTTATCATCCATCTCTCATTAGACTAGGTACTCGATCTCACCTACAATGATATGAAGGATCACTGGAGAAATAGTCTTGATTGCTCAATGTGAGGTATAAACCAAGTACCTTTGAAACAAGAAGTCAACACTCTACCTCCATGCCACAGAGACCCTACCCCCATCTCTGAACTAATACTCTGTATGTGTGTACAAACATATTTATCATCTTATCAACCACTTGTTTATCACCTATCTTACCAGGTACTTTAATGAGAAGGCAAGCAGAATGAAAGATGCCGGCGATGATGCTCATAGTGATTCTGGCAGTATTGGAGATGATGAATTTGATACTTTCTTAGGTAAGACTTCTGACGTTTGAAATATTTCAGATTATTGTCTCCCTTGGTACGTTATTGCCTCATGTATAAACTATGGTGTGATTAAAAGTATAACTCATGTTGAAATAATAAGTGAATCAATTCACTAGTGTAAAAATTTCCTGGTCCAGTTTCATAGACGATATAGCACCTTGGGAGTTTGTAGTAATTTTAAAAAAATGGACAAATTGGCTTCGGAATCACAATTGTATCGTTGACAGTAAATAGCGACTAGCTCACAGCCCTAATGCTAAGCTCTTAGTAGGTTTGTTAGTGTGTGTAGAGAATTGTAGTTTCCACCCAAATTTAATTCAATATTAATTTAAATAAATGGTGGAAAGCACCCAAGACAGCACTTCTAGTAGGTAAGGGTGTGTAGAGAAAGCACAGAAGGCAGCTCTCCTAGTAGGTAAGAGTGTGTAGAGAAAGCACCGAAGGCAGCTCTCCTGGTAGGTGAAGGTGTGCAGAGAAAGCACCAAAGGAAGCACATGTATTAGGTGAGGGTGCATAGAGAAATCACCAAAGGCAGAACTCATAGCAGGTAAGGGTGTGTAGAGAAAGCACCAAAGACAGCACTTCTAGTAGGTGAGGGTGGATAGAGAAAGCATCAATGGTCACCTGACAAGAATACCCCAATATTGAATACCACAGAAAGGCACATACAAAAAATAATGGATACATAAGAGGAAGACCATGCAAAAGATGGTGACAGCATCATGAACAACTTTAGAGAAACGAATACCAACTTCCACAAGATCCACATATTTTTATATTCCCCCCAAGCAGGTTGTCCCCACAATTACTCTGTTCCTGTGAACACTGCTCAGAATACTCATAATTGTCTCATGGGAACTTATGAAGGAAACAGAAGTCCAGACACAAACTGGCGGCTTGCACACACATTAACTGCGCAATGCAGCCGCCAAAGTGCCAATAACAAATGTCCACCACTTGAATTTACAAGCGGTGGACATTTCTCAAATCCTCACCCCTCAAATCCTCTTCCTTACAACTTAATGAGATACAACGGAGGAAGAGAAATGAAAGTTCTGTTTTTTAAAGTAATACTGTTTACCTTTGGGGATAAGATATTATTGTAAACAGTGCCACATTTGACTGTTGTATCCACAGAGGGCTTTGAAAAAGATGCGGATGGAGATGATGTTGGTGATATGGACTTGGATTTTGCTGGGTAAGTGTTGTTGTTGGTTTTACAGATAACAGATCGTGGCTGCTTAATCACTGTTTATAGTTGTTCTTTTTGGAATATCTTACACAAACTAAGAATGGGGTAGAATATTTGTGGAGAATGCAAAATTAGAGAATTATTGAGAAGGATGTGTGATATTAAAGTAAAAGTAAAGGAACCCTTTCATACCTCGTGGTATATAGTTCAATACAGTGTTAGGCCTGTATTTTTCATTGACCGTTGGCACATGATGGGTGATGTGGTCAGCATCACGCCGGCCGCCTTTACTTTCCCAGAGCAGGTCTGGTACCCAGTTGAGGCTGGAGTCGACCTGAGAGTCAGTCGTCGGAAAAATTTCATGCGCATTGGGAGCTGAACACAGACCACCAGCCTTGAGAAGCGAGTTCACTAACAACTACGCTACTGCGGCTCTCGATGTGTGATATTACTAGCTTCTAATCTTTGTGATTGTTTGATGTTGGGAGTCTTATTTGGTGTGGGTATTTAATTAAATCTGATGTGTATTATTAATGATTCTTTGAAAACTCCCTATTGACCACTTGTTAAACCACTCTTTGTGATCTAAGCCTAAGTGCGGTTGTATGTTGTGCTAGTTATGCGTCTACAAGTAGGCAGCACATCAGATTTCTCTGACATTTTTTATTTACTAGGGTATGTTATGTTATACGATTGACATCATGGCACATTGGGCATGCCCATGCAGGCTCTCTCCTCCGATGCAGCAGCCATCCTAAAGTCAATTAGCTCACTGTACCCATGAGAAGTTGATTCTTCTTCTTCTATATAGGGATATACCTTCTCTTTCAACCACAAAGATGGCACCGGTGAAAAATATCTAGATGGCTCCACAATGTAGCGAACCGGATACATCTGAAATGAGAGGCTAGCATCTAACCTTTACGTCACAGAGACCACCTGTTCTAAATGTTGAAATAAGGAGAAAAGTGGTTTCTGTTATTGTATCATGTATGAAATGTGACTTGTTTTTGAATTATTTGATTTAGTGACACATATAAATCCAAGGACAAGAAGACGAACAAGAAAGTCGAGGAATCTGATGAAGAGAGCCTAGACAGTGATGAATTGGAAGATGATAATTTAGAAGATGAAGATCTTGCAGCAGAGTTTCAACAGGAGATTGATGACCTAGATATGGGAAATGATGACGATGATAGTAATATTGATAGTGACCTGGAGGATATACCAGACGGACAGCTTGGGATGATGTTTAAAGGTGGTAAACTCTCCTCCAATCTGGGTGGTAAGTGGTTTTATATTATGAATATTCCTGATTTTATTAATCCTTTCGCCCTGTATTATTTTGACCTCTGGACGCATTTATTTTGCGATTCAAATTTAACATTCAATGTCAATTAGTTTAATCCTTTATAACTCTTGTACTGTTACTCTAAAGTATGACATATTATATATTAAATTGTTGCTAATTGGATGTGGAACACATTAATATAATAATATTTTACATCAGGTGATATACGTTTGAGAGAATTAGGTTATTGTAGCATGACTATTTTGAAAAAACGAAAAATCATAAAAATATTTTTACTCTCCGGTTTGTATTACATCTTAATATTTATAGATGTTTCCAGAAGTAGTATTTAAATGAAGATAAACCATGTGGGAACATATTCTATAAGTTTCATCTAACTAGGTGCAGTAGTTTTTTTAATATTCACTTTTAGTGCGGACACGTCAATAAATGGAATGTGGAACGCCATTCTTTAGATGCAATTATTACATTAGACTTACAACTATCGATACTGCTTTTCATAAACAATCAAATGTCATTATTACCGTCAATTAAATATTCTTCATTACTATCACAAGTTATAATTTGATCTAACAGTACTCAAGATTACATTGTAAACATCGTCGGAAACATTAACGTTTAAAAAAGTCTGACTTGAATGCAATAATACACTGCTTTCCTCTTTCAAATCTTTGTTAAATGGAGATAGTAATGTACCTACATATATGTACTTTCCGTTTTGAAGATTTTTTTAACTTCAGTAAAGGGTTCTGAAGATACATTCGTTTCCGTGAACAGACATCCAAAAGCCGATATATCGGTTCTGCGACATCATGAACATTACTCTGAACCGATATATCGGCTTTGCAGTCCCGTTGGGTTAATATGATTATGTAGTTCACATCCCATTTGTGACCGGGACTCTCAAGGGGAGCAAAGAATAGTAACACTGCGACCTACAAGACATGTCGTAAGAGGCAACTGAGATAGTAGCCTAGGAAAGCTACCTTAGTAAAAAAAAAGCGTCGCAGAAATCGGATGTGCTGGCCTACTTGTAGGTGCAAAACTGTCACAGCGTACAATCGCTCTTAGGCTCAGATCACATACAAATCACAAAGAGTGGTTAACCAGGTGTTCGATATGGCGCATTTGAAGAAGAATAAGAATCGTTCACACAACACTATATGCTTGCCCTCTCAAGTTGAAGTACGGCTGTCCTGAATGGCAAGTGACACTGATGATAAAGAAAGGGAGTCTATGCCAAAAAATCAGTCACAGGTGCCATATTTGGCATCATGACTACACTTGAATTCATAGACGGCAAAGGAAAACCAAAAACTATGGAGGTGAAACCTTGGAAAAGAACAAAAGATATAAAGTAAAGAAGCAAATACCATTCATTTATAAATACAACTTTTTTGAGTGTTCCAAGATGAGAATAAAATGTTGACGAAATAACACGTCAAACCTCAGATAATATTTAGTAGAAGCAGAAATCATATGATAAATACACTGTGTAGATAAAGTAGGGTGGGAACGGATTAGCATAATGTGTAAGCGACTCATCGACTCACGATGGTTGTGGCTTCAATCCAACACTCAACGTTCCACATGCGAGGAAAGAAATTGATCCTCATACATCCTGCACACTAGGGTCTAGAACATAGATTCCCAAATTTTTCGGCCCACCCCACTTCACACAACATAAACTTTGTAACACCCCCTCCACATTATAACAGTTTGCCAACGCCCCTCCCACATATATACATGCTCTATTTTCTCTTGACATAGAAAATTGATATATATTTCTGTCATACATGGTCAATTTTCAAATGATTATATGCATGAAATAGAAAATTGATGAACAAATGGATTGTGTAAGACGGGAATAAGATGAATAATAAGTGGGGTACCACACACTTTAGGAAATGCTGGTCTAGAAGTATGAGGTGACTGGCACTTTATACCCTAAGGTCTGAAAAGGCTGCTGAAATTTTTATTTTGTATTATATAAAGTCGAAATAGTGTGTGTTTATAAGTAGCTACACCAACCAGAATATGAAAAACAGAGAGCAAACTAGAAGGCTGAGAGTTTGATGGTGATGTGTTCGGCTTGAGTCGTTGGAGGTTGTGCGAGATAAATAGAGAGAGAGAGAGGAAAGAATTATATAATCATCTCATCCTCCTCAGAACTTTTCAAAGTAGACAGATTGCTAGCATCTACATCTTCTTCCATGTCTGGCTGACCTGATGTCTACAATTTTTGTTGTTTTGTCCGCTATGAATTCAGGCGTAGTCATGGCTCTTAATATGGCACCTTTGACTGATTTTTGCACCAAGTCTTGCCTTCCTTATCATTGTGTCCCTCACCATTCAAGCCGTACCCTGATTTCAGAGGTACATGTAATTTAGTTCCCCAAGTAAAAGATCAGTGTTTCCTTTAGTCCAACTGTGATCCCTGTGAACTCTGAACATTTTTTGGCCCATGCTGACCTGGAACCCTGGAATTTCTGCAGCTCATGGTCACTAGTACAACATGCTATCAGCTTCTCCATCTGTGACCCAAATATTGAATATTGATGTTTGTTGTCTACTGTGACTGATGGAGAAGATCTCAAATATGACTGCTTACCCTCATGCAGTTATTTGTAAGCGCTTGAAGCATAGGATAAATTTGTTTTAAGCTTGCATGTTCTTTTTAAAGCTATACATTTCTGCAATTATTGTCAGGCACTGTAGCATTGTGAGGCGAAAATCTCAATACAGTGAGCTCAAGATTCAGTGTATAGATGACTTTACTTTCAGGTCATTTGCTATTGTGTTTGGATTCAATTCACATCTTTTTCTCTTACGTCCGCGTTAACTTCTCATCTTTCAGTTCTTTGTTATCTATTACTAAAACTTCTTCAGCATCATCTTCAACTTCTATATAATCAGCTTTCTTCATCAGAGACACGGTTATTTCATATTATTGATTTATTGCTTAATCAATCAAGCGCCATACTGCATGATGTCATTTCCTTTTTATATCCATCTCAGATTGTTCTAGTAATCAGTTTTGTTGCTTATGTCATTTATATTTGTTTTTAAATACAATTTCGTTATCAATAAATTGAGAATTTCTCAACATCAATCAAGTATTTTTTTGTGGCAATATACTAATTATTTTATCTATGACTTTCAAACATGGCATTACCAAAAATGACAACATTAGATGAAAGCAGACATATGATGCAGGAAGGTAGAGGAAGAAAGAGAAATAAACAACAGATGGACATGGATGAGTTTGAGACATCGGGCATGGCAACATCTAAGAAAAAAAACAAGTAAGTTTTATCATTTTTCAGGGTAGCATTTTTACTTCTTACGCTAGTACAACACTATCAGAGAAAGTTCTTTGCTTGTGTGTTCAGTTACAATTTCTTTATACTAACCACCCCTATTTACTGTCATATACTGCTGTCACATACAGAATGCTGTCATATACTGCTGTCACATACAGAATACTGTCGTATACTGCTGTCACATACAGAATGCTGTCATATACTGCTGTCACATACAGAATGCTGTCATATACTGCTGTCACATACAGAATACTGTCGTATACTGCTGTCACATACAGAATACTGTCATATACTGCTGTCACATACAGAATGCTGTCATATACTGATGTCCCGTAATGCTTTCATATACTGCTGTCACATACAGAATGATGTCATATACTGCTGTCACATACAGAATACTGTCGTATACTGCTGTCACATACAGAATGCTGTCATGTTCCCAGCAAAGCTATTGTAACCAATAACAACTGTTTATATTTATGTTCCAGACATGACACAGCAGACTTGTTTGCTTCTGCTGAAGAGTTTGCTCATCTGCTTGAAGAAGACACTGAATCTGGCCAGGTTTCTCTAGGAGGTACTGGTGACTTCAGGAATAAAGATAAAGCTGGTATGAATATTTGGCATTTCTAAATTTGGTTCTTTTTATCTTCCGTTATATACTATAATTGCATTAATGTCTTTTAATACAAATAATATAGAAGAATCCTTCAACAAATGTCATGGACATATGTAAGAACATATCAATCCATAATATAAGAATTAAGCATTTGAGATTGTTCACCATTTAAATAAAAGAAAAGTGAAGCATTTTGGATATTCTTGAACTTTTTTAAGCCTTGGAGAAAACCTTAGCAGGGGTATCTCATCAGGTGCCGTGCCGGCTGGCATAGACGATCATGGATCTCCACAAATCTCTGTCCCCGGTGTTTGCTATCATCTCAGATGTCAACACTCTTCCATGCCATGAAGTCAGGATGTCCAACATTTTCTTCCCCTGTCTCATCTTCCCTCAATTTGACCGGTTGTCACAATGTGTTCTAAGCCTTCCCTTCTCATTACATGTCCAAAAAATGATGATTGCCTCTTTCTTGTATTGATAATAAGCTTTCTTTGTGTCTTGGCCTCAGTCAAAACTACATTTGTCATTTAGCAGTCCATGGGATTCTCATCATCTTCTTCTTCTTCTTCTTTGCGTTTGTTCTTACGACCAATTTTAATCACTCTTTGTGATATGTTTGATCTTTGCCAAGAACGTGTATACGTTGCACATTGGTTTGGTAGGCCCCTAACGCATAGATTTCTACAAGTTTAGGACATGTGCATCCGATTTCAGCCAAACCTCCTTAGTCGCCTCTTACGACATGCATGGCAGGTAACATTGGTTCTATTCTTTACACCCCAAATTTGGGCCCGGTAACCACTCGGGTGATTCTCATCATAAAATTGTGGGTCATTAGGGATTTATTATCTAATTGTATATTTTCTGCCGTATAAGAAGTGAATTTCTTCTCTTCTGGTGTATCCGTTGCTTGATAAATGCCTTTTGGTCGCTGTGTATTGTTATTATACTTTGTAAAACTACAATACTTTGTTTTTACGTGTTTCGCCATTGCTACATAGTTTTACTACAGTCTTCCCTTATATTGATAATACTTTTATACTAAGACAGATTTAGGAAAAAGACATCAGAAAAACATATGTACAACATCAGCACTCAACTCCATCAAGAACCCGCCTGCCTAGCGTGTTCGTAGCGCACTGGACTACGGGTGACTAGTCCTCTGTAAGTGCGGGTTCAACTCCGCGGACTGGCAGAAAAGCTACAGGTTCCCCAGATTTACGGTGTTCGTGGCACCGAACCGAGGGTTACGATGTCCATGACACCAAGTCGAAGAGCTATCAGCTCAAATGCTTCTGGATCCAAAAAAAAAAAAAACTCCATCAAGAAACAATAGATTAAATGGTTCGGCCACATAAACAGATTACTAACAAGCGCACACAAGAGCCTGTTCTAGAAATCTCTAATGATCGTGACACTGTGAGGCAAAACATGAATTGAGAAAGCAGATTACTTTTATACATCTATATCTAAACCATTTATATATTTGTTTCATCATTCATCCACATCCTAGCATTGTACTTGCTCACTTCTTTGTCCTCTATAGTTTATGTTTTGTATTGTAAATCCGACCTGCACACAAAGAAATCTTATCAAAAGAATAAGGATTAGGCAATCAAGGTTCTTCAGGATATAGTGCGAATAGGAGGTTTAGAACATTTGGTGACAACAGGTAAAATTCAGGAAAGGAGAGATCATGGAAGACAAGAGGGAGAACATGTTGGATGGTCTGGCATCTTGGTTCGACAAAAGATTGACTTCGGAACTGATTACCTGCATGTAGGAGAGAGTTTTGGATAGACATGATCGCCTACACCACAGGCATGGCTCTTGATTGATAACTTCATACCTTCTGTTCTGTTTCAATGCCCTCTTGTTTTCACAGTTTTGTAGTATAGATAATATTTGACACTTCAGTTATTTGTTGACATTTGTCATATAGATTTGTTATACAGAATATTTGAAGTTTGTATAAACATCTATCTCTTTTATCAACAGCCCAGAAGCAGTTGAAGTGGGAGGCTGATCGAGACAGATGGATGACAGGCCCTAAACATGGGCACGGTGGACAAAGAAAGAAAGAGGTCAATGCAGGCGGTGGCCGAAAAAATACTGAAGCCTTTGCTAAAAGTAAACATTTTAAAAACAAAGGAGGGAAAAATTTTGATCAGAAGTTTAAAGCTGGAAAAAATAGATTTCGAAACAAGAAAAAATAATTACTGCTTTGAATCACAAATTTGTAATCGTCCATGTTTTATGCAAAAATTGGTGATTGTTGACATTGGTCGTATCATGGCACACCCTCTGGAAATATGAATTGAGCACAGAATTTTGTGATCATAGCACAAACTTCATTTGAACCCTACAAGAAAATCTCGTTTTATTATTGTAAAATACAGATACCAGGATAGGACATCAGCCTACGAAGGAGAAGCCAGATCTGACATGAAAGCAGACTGAGTAAGGCATGAAATGCATTCATGACCCTTCAAACGATCTAGAAATCAGCCCAATATAACATCAGAACCAAGATTAATATGTAGCACAGCTGTGTGCTATCAACTTTACTATACGGATCAGAATAGTGGAGAATGACAGAACAAGAAATGTCAAACTTTCCACCTTCTATATAACTTGTCTGCGAGAGATCTTAAGCGTGTTCTGGTCAAATACTATCTCTAACCAAGAACTGCTTGCACACTGTCAACAAGAGGATATGAGCACCATCAATTAAAAGAGATACTGAAGATAGATCAGTATGTGATACGCACAGAGACTTAACTCTGTCATGAAAACTACACTGAGATGGACACCACAGTGTAAATGAAAACTTGGAAGATCCAAAACTACCTGGAGCAGAACAGTAGAGCAAGAACTGAAAGACATGAATCACAGCTGAAACAATACAGAGGACGGACAAGAATAATGTGCATTTTTTGCTTCCTCAAGTGTCAAGGGCGTCAGAAGCGCTAGAGAGCGAGAGAGAGAGAGTGCATGAAAGTCTTTATAAATTTTGTTTAGATAATGACTGATAAGTAATTTTTGTGAAATATATCCAGACAAATCTGAATGATGTAGAGTATATGCCGTAAAGATGAGACAGTGCCCCACATTGTCTAGACAGTTTGTTACATGTCAAGATTAAACTTAGTGTTAACCGATGTATCATTTATGACATGTCATTGTCTACTAGTACTTTTATGTTTCTGGATTAAAATATCTCAATTATAATTTCTTGTTATTTTTTGTGCTGTGCAGGAGAGATAGTATTGTGTGTTTTGTTGTGGTTGTTGGCAAGCATATTCATAGTTTCATTACCAGTTATCCTTTTGAAATGAACATAACTCGTTCACCTTAGTCCTTGGAATATTATATTACAGCTATCGTTCTCTGTGCCAAGTACATCATATTGTATGTACTAACGACATCACATTCTCTGTAACAAGCACCACCTGTGTGTTGCCGGGGCCCAAAATAGGAGCAAAGAATAGTAACACTGCGACCTACAAGGCATGTTGTAAGAGGCGACTGAGGTAGGGGCCTAGGAAAGCTACCCTAGTAAATAAAAAGCATTGCAGAAATCGGATGTGCTGGTCTACTTGTAGGTGCATAACTGGCACAATGTACAATCGCTCTTAGTCTCAGATTACATACAGATCACAAAGAGTGGTATAACAAGTGGTCAATTGGAAACATTTGAAGGAGTAACAAGCACATCATATTTTATGTAACAAGGACATAATATTTTATCTCTATAAAAACAAATGAGAATAGTTGACTTCTAGACAAAAGTCTCCTGATAGATCTATTAAAGATGTCAGGTGCTACTTGGCTGGAGCTCAATATTATGAATGTTTGCCACACCCATCAGAACACAAGAAAGCTCTTAAGGGACAGATGATGATAGCTATTTCTGTATATAAATAAAATTTCCTATATCCTTTTCAGACCTTAGAGTATGAAGTACCTATCACTTCATATTTCCATCCCTAGTGTGCAGGAGGGCAAATTCCTTTCCTCGCATGTAGAACATTCAGTGCAGAATTGAACCCACAGCTCTCTTGTCGAGTGCGGGATGGAACCCACAACGCTCATGAGTTGATAGGTGAAGGCTTGCGCAAATTGTCACATATTTTTGTATATACATTGATGTTTGTGTTACAATGAAAGTAGAATCTGGTAACTACCATATGATCAGCAGAAGCTCACATGATCGTTCTTGTCTTGGTCATATCAGTTGTCCTCCTGTATAGTATATTTTGAATGACATTAATATGTGGACATATGATTCTGTCAATTTCAAGTGTCTATGGCCTCTGAAACAATATTTATTTCAGCTCTTCTGATTATATGTTCATGATGAGAATAGGCAGACGACTGATACAAATTTACATAAGCAAGGTAACCAAATTCATATCATGAAGGAAAGGTCAGCAATAATCACAAATAGCTTTCAAGGTATATCTAATAAGTTCTGTGTCACCATGAACACTAAAAAGAGAATTGTACAACACAATCTTTCTAATGGCATTATGCTATCAGTGCCAAACCTGGAAGCTGATATCAAACGATAGAAGAAACCTAGTCACAATAGAGATGAATTGTCTATGCAGAATGCTGGGAGTATAAAGAAGAGACTGGTTTAGGAATAAATATATCAAGAACAAAGTGGGGTATAACATCAGTACTGAACTTCATCAAGAAACAACAAATTAAGTGGTTTGACCACATAAGCAGATTACCAACATATAGTGGGTCTCAGAGGGGGATGCTCATAGTTCATAAGTATGGTTCCAACTTCACTGCAACGGGTCACCCCATAATTGCTCCGTTCCTGTGCCAATGAAAATCACACGAAATGCTAACAACTGTCAAATGTTTCCTGTGTGAACTAATTCCAGAATGAAACAGCCGCGTGCCGCCACAAAAAGAAACCGGCACCGCATAAAATGCATATTGCCGTCGCTAATGTAGCAACACAAAACTGTTCATCACTTGAATTGCAATTTTTGTCGAAGGGAACATCAATCATGACAAAATCCAGTTTTCTGCACTCGCAATATAACTGCATACGGCAGATTGAGCTTGTTCGTCATAACCGCTGTCCGCCATTTTCTGAATACACACAACAAACGCACGGTTGACAGGGGAATGCTACTCGGTTACAGTGGGAGACTAAGCAAAAAGTGGATAACAGAAGCAGTGAAGGAGACCGTGTACGAAGCGCACAGTGGGGTCTGTTGTAGAAATCTCTTCTTATTCTGACGTTGTGAGAGACAAAACAGAATTAGAGAAATATGAAAAATTAACACATTAAATTCCTAAAAATATACGGTGATCGTAATAAAGTACATTCACTTTTTTACTCTGCAAGTGTATCTAAAAAATAGTTTATCGTTTTCTTACGTCTCAAAAGATTTTATAGAACATTTCTTAATTTGTGGATACATGCCATTGTAACAAGACAAAGTGGTTGTATGACGATAAACTCTCTGAGAGGCTACTGGTTTTCAATGTGTTAATACTCTAGTTTGTAAACGAGATTGAAATTCACATCACGAATGAGAGCAAGCAAGTAGTTGTTAACAATCACGAAGGAACAGAAACGATCTTCAATCTCTAGGGACGGATGAAATTACAACCGGAGTTATCTTCCCTTGCCAAGAAGTCGCATCAGAATGTCGAGTTCGATTATTTCATAGATTACAGGCAACACAAGTCTCTAGGGATTGGATAGAAAGATAATATATAGTGCCCTATTCTTGAAAGATAAGAAAAAAACCATTGAAATAACTACGGGTGGTACACGTGTATCTGCTTTGTTCATTTGAGGATCATGGGATATGTCCATAATTGCTCCGATCTCACCCAAAAGCATGTATTTCAGTGGCCAATCCCCATATCAGTCCAAGACAAGCTATACGGAGATGTACATAGACTCCGGTTGACAACTAACTACTTTAAAAGTATACAAATCGATGTCTGAAAACGTTGGAAGAAGAAGAGGAAGACTAACAACTCCAGTTCTGTGCTGGTTGATCTATTTACAGGGGTTTCTCTCATGGTTTTCCCATCGTTAGCTCTGCAGGGGTCGCTAGCGCTGCAGGTACCTCTAGCATTGCATGCAGGAACCTCTATCGCTGCAGACACAGCTAGCTCTATAGGTGTTGCTAACGCTGCAGGGAACAATCAAGCATGCACAGAGAAAGGTTTGCTAGTGACACACAAGTCTTATTCACAATCAACCTCAATATTGTCAAAGACATCAATTTATCTCCCCTTATAACATGAATTTATAGCATGCAAGGGACGCAACTATAGTTCAATTTGTTATAGAAAATTAATATCTGACAAATCTGTTTGTTAACGTCAATTTTGTTACAAGGGAATAACGTTCTTCATCTGTTGCATACCGGACAGTTTTTGGTTGAACAATATAGAAACAATGTTATTCATTACTTTAGATCGATGCACAATTTACTGGCAACATTGATCAAAACATTCTAACTTAACCCTTCAATTTTTTTTCTGGAAATCTGAGATCGGCATCTAACACCATCTTGTCAGGCATTGTTTCTCACTTTTAGTTTTCTCTCAGTCGAAATACCAATGTGATCGCACGTTTCGGTTGCAAAATGAATCACTTGCAATTTTGACCCGTTCGTTTCAAAGAAATATTTGAAATGATTAGGATTTCTCAGCCTATTTGAGTCAAATCTGTAATTAGTTTAATATAAGTTCACGTCATTGAAGGTTTGCCACCGTATTTAAACAATAATTAAAAAAAACAAAACAAGCACATTTTTTTCTTCTTCTCTTCCACCATTTACTTTTTTATAGAAGTGTTGGGAAGGGGGTGGTGGGGGTGGAGGTGGTGGTGGTATGAAGTGATCTTATGCACGCTTGTTCTAAGTCACTTTGTAAGTTTTTATTCATTTTCGTAAGGTTGTTCTTGATGGCGTCGATCTATCTTTTGTGTGGTCTTTCTCTTTACTCGTTATACCTTTTCAATGTGGCTCTCTGTGGTAGTCTTCTTCTTCTTCTTGCGTTCGTTCGCTATGAATTCAAGTGTAGTTAGAACGCCTGGTGTTGCGCTTCTGACTGATTTTTGCGTGAAGACCTACTTTCCCTTTTTATCAGTGTTTCTTTGATAGTCGATACCAGAGCATTCTTGTCAGACTTCCACATTATTTAATTTGATGTTCTTTTATGAATTGCGCGGCTGGTTTCACATACAGTCTTCTTCTGATTTCTTCATTTCTACTTGTGTCTCTTATTGTCACGCCTGCAGCTCTTCTAATGCACAGCACCTTCGTCGTTATGAGCAAGAAAACAATATATTATAGGAATGTAAAAAGCACAATAGACAGATACGTTTGTGAATGCTGATATCATTGTATCTATATTTTTTATTGTGATCGCACGAGCTATATACAGCATAGAGACTAGGTTTCTGCAAACTTACCTTCATTTTGTTTGTCAGCTTCGAGATGAGCGTGTCTCTATTAGACTATTGACATATATCCCACACCACCTTGTTGTTTCGATGCGGAATAGGATGTCATTGATACTCACACAAATAATTCATCTAGAATTTTCAGACCTTATGGTATATCCAGAGAATTATAATAGCTTTTCTCATCGCAGAGAACTACTACTGCCTTATAGTTTGATTGGGGACAAGCAAAGGCTAGCGGGGCAAACCGTAAACAAAACTGTACGGCAGGTAAACCAAATAGTCCAAAAAAATCCTGGTAACCTGGGTAGATGACGTTCAACATCCCGGGAGGGAAGGCTGTCTACCCTTAGGGTAGCTACCCTAAAAGAAAATACCAACCTGCTGTCTTGCAGGTCGGCTGGGACAGCCAAAGGCTGACGGAGAGCGAACCCAGAAAATGCTGACTGAAACCGGACACATTGCCGAAGGATAAGCACCAAAGCTCCAAATAGCGCTGAAGATGTGACGTAAACCCACCAATGCTAAGGCTGCATGAATCAGATTACCACATGAATGCAATTTATGTAGATATCTGGTACATCCGTCAATGGGCTATCGCGAAGAAGAAGACCTTATGGTATGACGTGTCTGTAATCTCATATTTATATGCCTTAGTCTACAGGAGGCAGCCAATTCCTTTCCCTCACATGTGGAACGTCGAGTGTGGGATTAAACCCACACCCTTCTTGAGTTCGAGCCAATAGGAGAACGCTTACACATTACGCTAATGCACGACCTAGTCTATAAAAGGATAAATATAGTAGGTCGTGGCTAATCCGTCACACGAAATGTAATAAGTTTAAATAAAAGAACGCTTACACATTGCGCTAATCCACGACCTACTCTATAAAAGGATAAATATAGTAGGTCGTGGCTAATCCGTCACACGAAATGTAATAAGTTTAAATAAAAGAACGCTTACACATTACGCTAATCCACGACCTACTCTATAAAAGGATAAATATAGTAGGTCGTGGCTAATCCGTCACACGAAATGTAAAACTCTAAGTTTAAATAAAAGAACGCTTACACATTACGCTAATCCACGACCTACTCTATAAAAGGATAAATATAGTTGGTCGTGGCTAATCCGTCACACGAAATGTAAAACTCTAAGTTTAAATAAAAGAATGCTTACACATTACGCTAATGCACGACCTACTCTATAAAAGGATAAATATAGTAGGTCGTGGCTAATCCGTCACACGAAATGTAAAACTCTAAGTTTAAATAAAAGAACGCTTACACATTACGCTAATCCACGACCTACTCTATAAAAGGATACATATAGTAGGTCGTGGCTAATCCGTCACACGAAATGTAAAACTCTAAGTTTAAATAAAAGAACGCTTACACATTACGCTAATCCACGACCTACTCTATAAAAGGATAAATATAGTTGGTCGTGGCTAATCCGTCACACAAAATGTAAAACTCTAAGTTTAAATAAAAGAAACCAAAAAAAACAATAGTTGAAAGAATGTTTCCGAAACTTCACAAGGATTTAGTAAACCGTTGGAACAAAGTATTCACAAATATTGTGAACTCATTTTGGTAATCTTTTTCTGAACTCTGCCTTGAATTTATGTCATAGTAGTTGTGTGATTCATAATTGTTACACAAGAGTCCTCCGTATATCATGGACAGTGAAGATAATAAATAGGTCTGTATAGAAAGAACACATGATCAAAGAAAACTGGCTGATGCTACAAATAGGAATGAGAAAGTTGAAGAATTTTGGACAAATAAAAAGACGAAGGACGTTATGGAAGAGAGGATAAATACCGCGGGGTAGATGGATTCATGTTGTAACTTCTGATTTTAGCATGACCGATGCAGAGCTGGCATGGGACATCTGGTCTATGAGAGAGAGAGATAGATAGATAGATAGATATATATATACATAGATAGAGAGAGAGAGAGAAATTGCGAAGGAATGTTAAGATGGGAACATTTTGCTCAGGACAAGCTATTTGATGATGAAGCAGATGCAGTGGGATCACATCATTGAGTTTGTCATCGTTACATCATTGAGTTTGTCATCGTTACATCATTGAGTTTGTCATCGTTACATCATTGAGTTTGTCATCGTTACATCATTGAGTTTGTCATCGTTACATCATTGAGTTTGTCATCGTTACATCATTGAGTTTGTCATCGTTACATCATTGAGTTTGTCATCGTTACATCATTGAGTTTGTCATCGTTACATCATTGAGTTTGTCATCGTTACATCATTGAGTTTGTCATCGTTACATCATTGAGTTTGTCATCGTTACATCATTGAGTTTGTCATCGTTACATCATTGAGTTTGTCATCGTCACATCATTGAGTTTGTCATCGTCACATCATTGAGTTTGTCATCGTCACATCATTGAGTTTGTCATCGTTACATCATTGAGTTTGTCATCGTCACATCATTGAGTTTGTCATCGTTACATCATTGAGTTTGTCATCGTCACATCATTGAGTTTGTCATCGTTACATCATTGAGTTTGTCATCGTTACATCATTGAGTTTGTCATCGTTACATCATTGAGTTTGTCATCGTTACATCATTGAGTTTGTCATCGTTACATCATTGAGTTTGTCATCGTTACATCATTGAGTTTGTCATCGTCACATCATTGAGTTTGTCATCGTTACATGCCTGTCCAGCTGATTTACGTTTAATTGTCTAAGATATTGTCAAGAATCTCCGCAGCTGTCTTATCGGATATTGACACTAAGACTCGCCCCTGTATTTTGCCGGGGCTCGCAAGGGGAGAAACGAATAGTAACACTGCGACCTACAAGGCATGTCGTAAGAAGCTACTGAGATAGGGACCTAGGGAAGCTGTCCTAGTGACTAAAAAGGGTCGCAGAAATCGGATGTGCTGACCTATTTGTTGGCTCATAACTGACAAAACGTACAATCGCTCTTAGGCTCAGATCACGTACAAATCACAAAGAGTGGTATTACAAGTGGTCGATATGGAGCGGTTGAAGAAGAATAAGGTACTAAGACTGATCACCCTCACCTCCTCTCCCATGGTGACGGACAGCACAGACAGCCAAACGCATTCTGCAAAATTGCCACCTGTTGAATAAACAACGGAAAGAACACTGGCCAACAGAAACGAACATCTATACAAAGCTGTTTGCAAGCCTCAATGAACGAACAAACACAACAACATACATCTCGAGAACCGGACTCATTATGTACACATTGAACAACAACGAACGAGAAGAATAAACCGGATATAGGAAAGGACACAAGAAGTGATTTCGTCAACATTGTCTGCTACTTTAAAAAACAGATCAAATTACTGGATTCATTTGATTGAAATACGATCAATCCAGAATATTGTAAGAAACAATTTGAAAATATTTTACTTTTTGGTAACATTCACAATTTTTCTTTTAAATTTTATTTCTGAAAAGACTAATGAACTTTTCCGAGTGCGTGTAGAAAAATATGAATCAACTATCATTCTAGTGGCCAGCAAGTGTTTAATTAAATCAAATTTCATTCTAGTAGCCAGCAAGTGTTTAATTAAATCAAATTTCATTCTAGTAGCCAGCAAGTGTTTAATTAAATCAAATTTCATTCTAGTAGCCAGCAAGTGTTTAATTAAATCAAATTTCATTCTAGTAGCCAACAAGTGTTTAATTAAATCAAATTTCATTCTAGTAGCCAGCAAGTGTTTAATTAAATCAAATTTCATTCTAGTAGCCAGCAAGGGTTTAATTAAATCAAATTTCATTCTAGTAGCCAGCAAGTGTTTAATTAAATCAAATTTCATTCTAGTAGCCAACAAGTGTTTAATTAAATCAAATTTCATTCTAGTAGCCAACAAGTGTTTAATTAAATCAAATTTCATTCTAGTAGCCAGCAAGTGTTTAATTAAATCAAATTTCATTCTAGTAGCCAGCAAGTGTTTAATTAAATCAAATTTCATTCTAGTAGCCAGCAAGTGTTTAATTAAATCAAATTTCATTCTAGTAGCCAGCAAGTGTTTAATTAAATCAAATTTCATTCTAGTAGCCAGCAAGTGTTTAATTAAATCAAATTTCATTCTAGTAGCCAACAAGTGTTTAATTAAATCAAATTTCATTCTAGTAGCCAGCAAGTGTTTAATGAAATCAAATTTCATTCTAGTAGCCAGCAAGGGTTTAATTAAATCAAATTTCATTCTAGTAGCCAGCAAGTGTTTAATTAAATAAAATTTCATTCTAGTAGCCAACAAGTGTTTAATTAAATCAAATTTCATTCTAGTAGCCAGCAAGTGTTTAATTAAATCAAATTTCATTCTAGTAGCCAGCAAGTGTTTAATTAAATCAAATTTCATTCTAGTAGCCAGCAAGGGTTTAAATAAATCAACTTTCATTCTTGTAGTCACAGTAAACTCAGGAGTTCAGGAGTTAGACAGGGATGTGTGCTCTCCCACTGCTGTTTATAACATACATGGACAACATAAGTAGAGAAGCAGGAATAGAGAAAGGAAATAATATTTCAGAACTTTTATTTGCAGATGACCAAGTACTGATGGCAGAAAATGAAGAATCTCTCCAGAACCATTTGAGCTTAGTTAACATCAAGGGTGAGGAGTGCAACATGAAAATAAATATAATAAAGACAGCGACAATGGCAATAAGTAGACAACCAGAAAGCCTTACAATAAAACTCCAGAACGTAGACATAAAACAAACAATTGAGGCCAAATACTTAGGAGCAATTTTCACAGCAGATGGGAGTATCGATAGCGAAATCAGCAATCGTTGCACAAAAGCCAACCAAGCACTGGGACAGTTAACACCACTGTTGTCACACAAAGAGATACCGCTAACAACTAAAGCAAATCTCATAAGAACGATTTTCTGGCCAACACTATGTTATCAGTGTCAAACATGGCCAATAACAGCAGCTAATGAGCGGAAAATCATAACGACAGAGATGAGGTGTCTTAGAAGAGCTGCAGGTGTGACAATAAGAGACAAAATTAGAAATGAAGAAATCAGAAGGAGACTGGATGAGAAACCAGTCATGCAATTCATAAAAGAACAACAGAAGAAATGGTTTGGACACCTGACCAGAATGCCCTGGTATCGCCTACCACAGAGAGCCACACAGAAAAAGTATAATGAATACAAGGCAAGAGAAAGACCACGCAAAAGATGGAACGACGGCATCAAGAACAACCTTACGAACATGAATATCAGCTTACAAAGTGCCTTAAAACAAGCACACACAAGATCACTACATTTCACCCTCAACACTTCCATAAAGAAGTAAATGGTGGAAGAGAAGAAGAAGAAGCCAGTAAGGGTTTAAACCAACCTTCATAAGCCATAAACCAATCTTAAGTTGAAAGAAGGCGTACCTCGACGTAAAATGGCGTAAGAACCAAGTCTTTGTATGGTTATATCAAGCTTTTAGACCAACCATGAAAACCGTGGCATATCCTTTACAAGCCGTTGTCATCAACCAAAGTAAACGACTCGTTGGTTTTCTAGGCACCACTTATACGTTCAGTAGTTTCCCATTGCTTTCTGAATGGTGAAGTATATTTTTACCGTTCATAAAATATCATAGGAACAAATTCGCTTCCAAACTGCTCACCGGGTACATTTGGATTGTGATCGATCTCTCTGCCACTAAAGCTACAGATGCCAACTACAGACCAAGAAACATAAACAATAAGAGAACTGTAATCGAAGAGGAGGGAAGACCAAGTAGAAAATGCGTGCAGGATGTCATAGACGAGTTGAGTATGACTGCAGAAGACAGAGAACAGTCAGGCGTTTAAAGTTGATGTCATGGGAGCCAAGTTCTGACAGAGATAAGCTCTAGATGATGATAAAATGATATCTAATTAGTTATAAAGAATACATCAACTGCTTGTTGGTATTACTAAACACAACTGAGAAAGTATCGATTTTTAGATAATAATAAATATTCTGGTATCGGTCTGTTAGTACTCGTTCATCTCAAGTCGGTTCTAACGAGTATATATGGCATATTTCCTCCTTACAGACGGTCATATGACAAGTGTGTTGCTGTGAGAGCTTCTGAGTTTGTTCTTGTTTCTCTAGCCTTCAAGCTTATCCCTAAGTTTGTTCTTGTTTCTCTAGACTTCAAGCTTATCACTAAGTTTGTTCTTGTTTCTCTAGTCTTTAAGCTTATCCCTAAGTTTGTTCTTGTTTCTCTAGCCTTCAAGCTTATCCCTAAGTTTGTTCTTGTTTCTCTAGCATTCAAGCTTATCCCTAAGTTTGTTCTTGTTTCTCTAGCCTTCAAGCTTATCACTAAGTTTGTTCTTGTTTCTCTAGCCTTCAAGCTTATCTCTAAGTTTGTTCTTGTTTCTCTAGCCTTCAAGCTTATCCCTAAGTTTGTTCTTGTTTCTCTAGCCTTCAAGCTTATCCCTAAGTTTGCTATTGTTTTCTAACCTTCAGCTTATCCCTAAGTTTAGTTTGTTCTTGTTTCTCTAGCATTCAAGCTTATCCCTAAGTTTGTTCTTGTTTCTCTAGCATTCAAGCTTATCCTAAGTTTGTTCTTGTTTCTCTAGCCTTCAAGCTTATCCCTAAGTTTGTTCTTGTTTCTCTAGCATTCAAGCTTATCACTAAGTTTGTTCTTGTTTCTCTAGCCTTCAAGCTTATCCTAAGTTTGTTCTTGTTTCTCTAGCCTTCAAGCTTATCACTAAGTTTGTTCTTGTTTCTCTAGCCTTCAAGCTTATCCCTAAGTTTGTTCTTGTTTCTCTAGCCTTCAAGCTTATCCTAAGTTTGTTCTTGTTTCTCTAGCATTCAAGCTTATCACTAAGTTTGTTCTTGTTTCTCTAGCATTCAAGCTTATCACTAAGTTTGTTCTTGTTTCTCTAGCCTTCAAGCTTATCCCTAAGTTTGTTCTTGTTTCTCTAGTCTTCAAGCTTATCTCTAAGTTTGTTCTTGTTTCTCTAGCCTTCAAGCTTATCCCTAAGTTTGTTCTTGTTTCTCTAGCATTCAAGCTTATCACTAAGTTTGTTCTTGTTTCTCTAGCCTTCAAGCTTATCACTAAGTTTGTTCTTGTTTCTCTAGCATTCAAGCTTATCACTAAGTTTGTTCTTGTTTCTCTAGCCTTCAAGCTTATCACTAAGTTTGTTCTTGTTTCTCTAGTCTTCAAGCTTATCCCTAAGTTTGTTCTTGTTTCTCTAGCCTTCAAGCTTATCCCTAAGTTTTTCTTTAAAAGATTATGACCTCTGTAGTTGGAGAAGGCTCGCCTGAATGGAGAGGAAACCAATAAAACGGTAATCAGGCTTCCACGCAAAAATCAGTCAGAAACACCACACCAAGCGCATGGCTACGTCTGAATTCATAGCGGGCGAACACATAAGAAGAAGAAGAAGAAAAGATTAAGGTTCTTTGCGTAATGTTGTTTTCCAAATAACTTGGTCATCAGCTAAGTCCTCTTTATATATGTCTAGTCTAGGCAGCTGATACGGGGAATGTTCCTTGTCCATTTTGCACATACCTCATTCTCGACTCTACTGTTTCTATTCAAAAGAAAGGCAAAGCTCATACATTTGGAATCAAACAGGTTTTGTAGGAGATGTCAGAAGATGGAAGGTAATATACACTTAACCATTAACTGCCTTAGCATCCCTCCCTTCGGGTGTGGGGTCAAGATTTACTCCTCTAGCCATCTATTTGCATTACTGTGCTGACCCATAAGTCAGTGGGAATTTTCTTTCATAGTTTACTCCCTAGTCTTTAGCTCCCCCTTCCCTTCCTTCCCCCAAACCCACACAAGGCAGTTAGTTTGAGCATTGCAGTATAGCGAGTATTTATGGAGCAAACAATATAACAACTTGTTGGCTGCGGGATAGACCATAGTACCCATCTCTGACGCTGTGTTGAGGGTGGTCTTTCGACCAATTTTCTCTATATCGCTATCCAATAGTTGTTTTGGCCTCCTCGTATCTGATCTCGTGAACAGTCTGCAGCAGTCACCTTTCTGACTTTGCTAGCCTGTCTGCCTCTCCATTTCAGCTTATATTGCATTGTGGCAGTGTGATGGGGTCCACTGTATGACTATGCGTTTGAGTGAGTTTGCTAGTACACCGAGGATCGCTTTTAGCTCATTGAGTTCTGTTCTGGCTGCGTTGTTTTGGTGTCGTGATGACCGACAGAGCATCGGTGAATATCACTGCTTTGTTGTGTGAGGCGCTGTTTCTCTCTAGGATCATTTCAGCCGCTGTTCTTAGTGTCTCTGCCTCTGCCCGGTAGCTGTTTGAATACTTACCTGTGGCAATCGCCTTAGTGATTTTCACGTTCTTTGAGAGTAAGAGATCTGAGCATAAAAGCGATTGTTCGTTGTGCCAGTAATGCGCCTACAAGTAAGCCTGCACATCCTATTTCTGCTAGGCTTTTTAGTTACTAGGGTAACTTCCCATGATCCCTACCTTATACGCCTCTTACAACATGCCTTGTAGGTAGCAGTGTTACTATTCTTTGCTCCCTTGCAGACTCCAGAAACACACAGGCTATTCGAATAACGAATCAATACTATTCGTACATCGCTTATGTGCTGGTCACGTGTGAGAAATAAACACCAATAACATCGCATCAAGAGGGTTAATATAACAAGAAACATGCCCTGAGTGATGCCAAGCGAAACATTGTTAAAAGCATCGGTAATAGAATATATATCACGTTGGAAACAAAGCAGACATCATGGCACAATATTATTTGATCTCGTTCACGTCTACTTCCTGTAGTGGTTATCACATCTGTTGTTAAGAATCTGCCCTAATTTTCACAGATCGATGTTCCTGCCCTGAACATGTCAGGGATCACGAAAGCCTGTTTAATGTTTAAAATTTATATAATTATATTTCCGAACAGAGGAGTTTCATGGTTGTGAATCCCAGTCGCTGACCAGATTGAGAGATATGCGTGTCGATATTGGTACAGCCCGAAACGAACAACATACCAAATATGCAAAGAGATTGATTAATCAACATCAAACTGGCTTGTTGGCCGCTGACGCTGCTGGATTTGTTGAAT
Source organism: Arion vulgaris (assembly GCA_020796225.1). Classification (NCBI taxonomy): domain Eukaryota; kingdom Metazoa; phylum Mollusca; class Gastropoda; order Stylommatophora; family Arionidae; genus Arion; species Arion vulgaris. The sequence continues at coordinate 11,899,122 of CM036754.1, forward strand.
CGGACAATTGACAAAGCGACGGAGAAGATCATTAATGTCTTTGAATGCAAATGCTCCAGAAGAATACTTAGAATATCACGGATAGAGAAAAGAACAAATCCGTCTGTTCTGCAACAGCTTGATATTAAAAAGAGTTTGCTATTAAAGAGAATATCATCAAGGAAAATTAAATATAACGGACGCATCAAACGACATGAGTGACAAAGGAAGATAATTTTGGAGGGAATGGTGTCTGAAAATAGAATGAGAGGAAGACCTAGAAGACGATGGGTGCAAGATGTCATTGACGATCTGAGAATAACTGCTGCTGACGCCGGTCAACTTGCACAGAACAGAGAATTTTTCAGGACTGCTGTCATGTGGGCCAAGTTCCGGAAGGGACAAGCTACTTGATGGTGATGAGAAGATCGAAGCACCTATGGACGTTTCCAGATAGCTATGATGATAGTTCTTATATAACTGATAACTAATAACTGAATTTATATAATCCTTGAACGGTTCTAAACTACCCTAGTAGACATTCACAGTCATGATAATTACATTGTTACAGTTAGGGAATGAATTTGGAGTTTTAATGGCGAAGTGGTTAAGTCGGTTGCATGTCGTACTGAAGGTTGAGGGTTCGAGTACGGACTGAGACACATGTTCAGTTTTTTCATGAGATACCTAGGATTGTTTCCCAGAGCTACAGAGTTCGTGATTTGGGCAATGCTCTCGACAGAAGACATGCCATCTCTACCGACAGGGACGGAGCCATATGGGGGAACCAGGTGCAATGAAGTAAATCGGTCGCCTTTGGACCCTTTTAGTTAGTGAACTGAGAATTTCCTGTGATATTCACGAAATTAGTAATACTAATAGAGAGTACTCATAATCATCATCATCTAGTAGCTTGTCCTAAGCAGAACTTGTCATCCTAACAGTCATACGGAATTTCTCTCTCATATAAGCTGAATGTCAAGTCTCTGCTGTCATCATGCTCAAATCATCAGTAACATCCTGAATCATCTTCTCCGGGGTCTTCTCCAACGATTAGTGTTGTTTTTATATGCTTAAATACTTTCAATTTTCTCATTCTTATTTGCATCATTAATCATAAAATGTTTTTTTTTTAGTTCCTTCTGGATATATATATTTTTTCTCTTCTCTGTCCATATTATACGGAGGACTCTTCTGTAACACTTATATTCAAAGGTACATATATACTTTCCCAATACCTTGTTAAATGTCCATGTTTCACACCCATACGTTGCCATTAGGAATGTGTATGCTTTTATCTGATTTTACTGTACTCTTCTATTTACTAACTGACATTTGAAAATATCATCAATACAGTAAAACATCACAGGAGTGTAAAGAATAGAAGCACTGTTACCTGCCACGCATGTCGTTAGAGGCGTCTAAGGAGGTTTGGCGGGGGGCACGATACCCCAAACCATACAAAAATACTAGATAGCTACAGAAACCACAACTAAGAAAATTCAAAGCTCGACGACCGAAGAAGAAGAAGAAGAAGAAGAAGAAAGAGAACGCAAGGAGGGACACATGAAGGGAGCCAATGAAATTCGAACACTGAGGAAACCCCCTGACAGCATCACGAAACAGGCTCTTCAATGGAACCCCCAGGGCAATAGAAATAAGGGAAGACACAGGAACTACCTGGAGACGGGAGTTGGACACGGAATGCAAGTAAATGAGAAAATAGTGGAGTGATCTGGAAAAGATGGCCTTAGATAGACGGGCTTGGAAGACCTTGGTTGTGGATCTATGCCTCCATGGGGGCCAGGGGTGAAGAAGAATAAAACATCATAGATGACATATGAAACACATCATCATGACAGTAAAACATCATAGATGACATATGAAACACATCATCATGACAGTAAAATATCATAGATGACATACGAAACACATCATCATGACAGTAAAACATCATAGATGACATATGAAACACATCATAGATGACATATGAAACACATCATCATGACAGTAAAACATCATAAATGTCATATGAAACACATCATCATGACAGTAACACATCATAGATGACATATGAAACACATCATCATGACATTAAACATCATAGACGACATATGAAACACATCATCATGACATTAAAACATCATAGATGACATTTCAAACTTTGACATCTTGAGAATAAAACATAAATGTCAATTTGAAACAACTAACCATGATGAGACAACCCACACAGATCTGTGTGTCTATCGTATCATATTTATTGACGTACATTCATGTTGTTATCTCCCTTGTAGAAACGAATTTGATATTTTGCTTAGCGTGGCGTCTTCCTATGTCTTCACTTCTGTTTCCTGCATGTCGTCTGAAAACCTAGAAACTTATTAGAAAACAGCCCAGCATGTTTATCTGTCTGACAAGATGTCAGATAACTTCAGCGAATTTTGCGAGCTCTAACAAATACTATTTTTAGCAACATCAGACGGAGCCAGTTTTTCCACTTTTCTGAAACCCAAATCTGGAAACTGTTGTTAAGACAATCTTGGCACGTGATGGAAACACTGGACATCTTGGCGACTTATGTTGTCATGCAGACAGACTGTTATCAATTGGAGTAGTGTGTTCTATTGTTAATCGCAGCAGATAATAGAGATTTACGTCATAGGGATCAGAGGTTCTCAACTTTTCGGGACCTAGAGTACTTTCAGAAGGTAGTTAATTACAAGTACCCCATCCCAAAAAACATGAGAAGCCATCAATAAAGTACAAAATAGTAACAGGGATGGTATTAAAGGGTATATCTTAGAATAGACATGAGATATCAGATTATAGAGCAGGGATGGAATAGTAGATTACAGCTGACAGGCTTTCATCAGCAGCATTAGTATCTGGGAGTTCAGGATGGATAAGCACCTGTGTGGTGCCAGGGCCCCAAAGGGAAACAAAGAATAGTACCACTGCAAACTACAAGGCATGTCGTAAGAAACGATCGATGTAGGACCTAAGGAATCTACCCCAGTAAATAAAAAGCGTCGCAGAATTCGGATGTGCTGATCTACTTGTAGGCACATAACCGGCACAACGTAAATCGCTCTTAGGCTCAAATCACATACAAATCACATAGAGTGGTTAACAAGGGGTCGATATAAAGCATTCGAAGAAGAAGAAGAAGACGAAGAAGAAGGATGGATAAGGAGAATGACCTTCAGTCCCTTGGTGGTCTCCTATTTGATTTTTAAATATTTTTGTTAATCATTTCTTGAGATTTATTACAAATCAAGTATCTCCACAAATAAGTTGATGAAAGCACTAAAATTAATATTGAATCTATCCAGTAGTTTCAGAAGTTTGTAACTACATGGTTATTGAATCTATCCAGTAGTTTCAGAAGTTTGTAACTATACGGTTATTGAATCTATCCAGTAGTTTCAGAAGTTTGTAACTACACAGTTATTGAATCTATCCAGTAGTTTAAGAAGTTTGGAACTATATGGTTATTGAATCTATCCAGTAGTTTCAGAAGTTTGGAACTATATGGTTATTGAATCTATCCAGTAGTTTCAGAAGTTTGTAACTATATGGTTATTGAATCTATCCAGTGCTTTCAGAAGTTTGTAACTACACAGTTATTGAATCTATCCAGTAGTTTAAGAAGTTTGTAACTACATGGTTATTGAATCTATCCAGTGCTTTCAGAAGTTTGGAACTACACAGTTATTGAACTTATCCAGCGGTTTAAGAAGTTTGTAACTACACAGTTATTGAATCTATCCAGTGGTTTCAGAAGTTTGTAACTATACAGTTATTGAATCTATCCAGTGCTTTCAGAAGTTTGTAACTACACAGTTATTGAACTTATCCAGCGGTTTAAGAAGTTTGTAACTACACGGTTATTGAATCTATCCAGTGGTTTCAGAAGTTTGTAACTACACAGTTATTGAATCTATCCAGTGGTTTCAGACGTTTGTAACTACACAGTTATTGAACTTATCTAGCGGTTTCAGAAGTTTGTAACTATACAGTTATTGAATCTATCCAGTAGTTTCAGAAGTTTGGAACTACATGGTTATTGAATCTATCCAGTAGTTTCAGAAGTTTGGAACTATATGGTTATTGAATCTATCCAGTAGTTTCAGAAGTTTGTAACTACACAGTTATTGAATCTATCCAGTGCTTTCAGAAGTTTGTAACTACACGGTTATTGAACTTATCCAGCGGTTTAAGAAGTTTGTAACTACACAGTTATTGAACTTATCCAGCGGTTTAAGAAGTTTGAAACTACACGGTTATTGAATCTATCCAGTGGTTTCAGAAGTTTGTAACTACACAGTTATTGAATCTATCCAGCAGTTTAAAAAGTTTGGAACTACACAGTTATTGAATCTATCCAGCGGTTTAAGAAGTTTGGAACTACGCGGTTATTGAATCTATCCAGCAGTTTAAAAAGTTTGGAACTACACAGTTATTGAATCTATCCAGCGGTTTAAGAAGTTTGGAACTACGCGGTTTATAAGTAGAACCGACTGCTGAGGGGCAGTGTGAGAAATGTATTTAACTAGCGAACTACAGGAACCATCAGTATGCATACCCTTTGACATCTGTTGGGGATGACTAAGCACATATGGGTCTGTCCGAAGTGCTGCCACGTCAGTTCATTAACCAATAACTATAGTGATTATTGATATGGATTAAGTTCTAATGTTCTAGTGAGCGTCTGAAGCTTAAACTGTAGTGAACTTGATCACAACCCAAGCGTGCCTGGTTCAAACTCCAAGGCGGGTAAGTTTGGAAGCAAATTAGTTGCCTTGGATTTTACGAACGGTAAAAATAGATCTCATCGTTCAGAAGGCAATGGCACATTACTGAACGTATAAGTAAACAGTAAAAGTAAAGGTACCCTTTCATATCTCTTGGTATATAGGGCAATACAGTGTTAGGTCTGTATTTTTCATTGACCGTCGGCACACGATGAGTGATGTGGTCAGCATCACGCCGGCCGCCTTTACTTTCCCAGAGCATGTATGGTACCCAGTTGAGGCTGGGTCGACCTGAGAGCCGTCGCGGTCTGGAAAAATTCCACGTGCACTGCTCAGACACAACTCAGACCACCAGCCTTGAGAAGCGAGTTCACTAACAACTACGCTACCGCGAACGTATAAGTGGCGCCTAGAAAATTCATGACTCGTTTACCGTGGTGGATAGCTAAGTCCTGTAAAGGATATGCTATGATTTAAATTTCATTTCTAATGATCATCAGTTGTTCTTCTTCTTTGTGATCGGTTTCATATACTGGTCTAAACCATGATATGGGTTGCCTCAATGAAGCTGCATGTCAGTTGGATTTCCCCGAGAGTTCCCCATAGCTTGCTCTGTAAGATTCGTTCGTCTTCTTATTCTTTGCCATCGATTTCAAATGCTGGTCTAAACGATGAGATGGGTTGCCTCTATGAAGCTGCATGTCGGTTGGAGTTCCTCGAGAGTTCCCCATAGCTTGCTCTGTAAACTTTCGTTCCTGAGACCATGTTTCGTTTCGTTGGTGTGTGTATGATGGACAGGACTGCATGATGTGCTCCGGAGTCTGTGTTTCTGTCTGGCATGCACACTGTGCAGTCAGAGCAGGCTTTATTCTGTGCATGTGATGATTGAGCCGGCGGTGTCCTGTTCTTAAGCGAAAGTTTGTTGTGTGCTGTTATCTGTTTAGTCTGCTGATAGGATCTTGTGTGTGTGTTTGCTGTGAGTTTGTTATCTCCCAATTTTTTTGCATTTTAGTTGATCGTCAATTCAACAATTTTCAACTCACAATATTTACTCATTTTTTTTCTCTTTTAAAATAATCTATTTTTGCCTACAGAAAACAACAAAAACACAACAAAATGAAGAAAACAAAACTGTAATCTCTTCATGATGAAAGTAAACTTCCAGACACAGCAGTCAATTATTGTCGATCTCACAAAGGTAATATTTATTTTTAGAAAGAAAATTTAAAAAAATGTCACGGGCGATAATTTATCAAGAACGACAAGGCTTCCAGCAGAGATTGTGTTTGTTGATTGCCCTTATTAAGTCAGACTCACAGTACACACAATTGGTTTTATCTTGGTTTTAACGAGGATAATTAAGAAATGAGATGAAAAGTCAGGATTGACATTTGAAAGTTTATTTATGGTATTTTCGACATTTTAAGGTTTCTGATAACAAGCTGTTAAACACGGGCAGTCAACAACTGTTATCTCTGCTGACGCAGTCAACAACTGTTATCTTTGCTGACGCAATCAACAACTGTTATCTGACACAGTCAACAACTGTTATCTGATACAGACAACAACTGTTATCTGACGCAGTCAACAACTGTTATCTGACGCAGTCAACAGGTGTTATCTGACGCAGTCAACAACTGTTATCTGACGTAGCCAACAACTGTTATCTGACGGAGACAAGATATGTGAACATGGTACTATCTAACATAATGTTGTACACAAGAAAATCTGCCAGAGATGATTGCTTGAATAACAAAACACAACAGAATACGTACCAAAAAAACACCAAAAGTCATAATAAATATGTACACCAGGAAAACAACAAGTAAAAAATATATGTACACAAGGAAAACAAGTTCAAGTTAAAAAATATATGTACACCAGGAAAACAAGTTCAAGTTAAACAATATATGTACACCAGGAAATCAAGTTCAAGTTAAACAATATATGTACACCAGGAAAGCAAGTTCAAGTTAAAAAATATATGTACACCAGGAAAGCAAGTTCAAGTTAAAAAATATATGTACACCAGGAAAACAAGTTCAAGTTAAACAATATATGTACATCAGGAAAGCAAGATCAAGTTAAACAATATATGTACATCAGGAAAGCAAGATCAAGTTAAACAATATATGTACAATGAAAAACATGATTAAGTAAAATATAATGTACACCAGGAAAACAAGATCAAGTTAAACAATATATGTACACCAGGAAAACAAGTTCAAGTTAAACAATATATGTACACCAGGAAAGCAATATCAAGTTAAACAATATATGTACACCAGGAAAGCAAGTTCAAGTTAAACAATATATGTACAATGAAAAACATGATTAAGTAAAAAATAAAATGTACAACAGGAAAACAAGATGAAGTAGATATAAAAATGACAACAACATAAAACACGACAGCAGAAGATTATATCAACAACATAAAACACGGACAACAGAAGATTATATCAACAACATAAAACACGACAACAGAAGATTATATCAACAACATAAAACACGACAACAGAAGATTATATCAACAACATAAAACACGACAACAGAAGATTATATCAACAACATAAAACACGACAACAGAAGATTATATCAACAACATAAAACACGGACAACAGAAGATTATATCAACAATATAAAACACGACAACAGAAGATTATATCAACAATATAAAACACGGACAACAGAAGATTATATCAACAATATAAAACACGACAACAGAAGATTATATCAACAATATAAAACACGACAACAGAAGATTATATAAAAAAAACCCACTCGTAACAGAAAACGAGATTAATAATAGAAAAGAAAGATAGTTTTTGACATTTTTTTCCCGACCCAGAAGCACTTGAGCTTTTCAGCTCTTCGGCTGGGTGCCATGAACATCGTAACCCTTCGGTTCGGTGCCACGAACACCGTAAATCTGGGAAATCTGTTGCTTTTCTGCCAGTCCGCGGAATTGAACCAGCACACACAGATGACTTGTCACCCGTAGTCCAACGCGCTACGAACACGCTGGGCAGGCGGGCGACTTTTTGACATAAATAATTTACTAAAAGAAACAAAAAGGCGACTATGAAATTAAAAGTTCTTGAAATTATTTGTATCCATCTTTCACAAGACGAACAAAACAAGAAATGATTCTCTGTTAATCAATCTTTTAAAAATGTCCGATCGTTGTGATCGTATTTTTTATTGTTGGCTTGATTTAGAAGGTAACTGGTGGTGCATTAGAACTGTCAGATACTTGGTATCATTTAGAAGGTAACTTGTGGTGCATTAGAACTGTCAGATACTTGGTATCATTTAGAAGGTAACTTGTGGTGCATTAGAACTGTCAGATACTTGGTATCATTTAGAAGGTAACTTGGGGTGCACTAGATCTGTCAGATACTTGGTATCATTTAGAACGTAACTGGTGGTGCATTAGATCTGTCAGATACTTGGTATCATTTCTGCAAGGACAAACAAGGCCAGATTTCAAACGAAACGTTTATCAAGCGGAAAGATAGAGAGATTAATAGTATTATCCAGAGACGGCTTGTCATTAAGGGCCAGTGGGGCCGGGCACCACCTAAAATAATGTGTAACGTGTATTTATTATTTTATAAATTAAATAATAACAACCCCAATCCATGATTTTTCCAAAAAATATTTGTCTGACCCCACAAACAAAAATGGTCAGGAGCCGCCACTGGTATTATTGATATAAGCGAAGACTACAGTAAAACTATGTAGTAATGGCGAAACATGTAAAAGCAAAGTAATATAGGTTTACAAAGTTCAAAAACAATATACAGTGACGTTTCGACCAAAGTGTCTTCATCAAGCAAAGGATTCAACAGAAGTGGAGAAATTCCTATACGGGAGACATAACATGAAATAAATGAAAATCGTGGCAGATTCTTTACAGAGCTTTACCATCAACAACAGTAAATGAGTGGTCGATTTTCTAGGCACCACTTATACGTTCAGTAGTTTGTCATTGCTTTCTGAACGGTGATGTCTATTTTTATCGTTCGTAAAACTCCAAGCTAACAAATTTGCTTACAAATTACCGACCTCGGAGTTTGAACCAGGTACACTTAGGTTGTGATCGAGCTCACTACTGCTTAACCTACATACACCCACATATCTACACGTACACGTATACCACATGACTACTTGTACATATATATATATTACTAGTCTACTTGTACACACATATACCACATGTCTACTTGTACACACATATACCACATGTCTACTTGTACACACATATATATTACTAGTCTACTTGTACACACATATATATTACTAGTCTACTTGTACACACATATATATTACTAGTCTACTTGTACACACATATACCACATGTCTACTTGTACACATATATATATATTACTTGTCTACTTGTACATACACATACCACATGTCTACTTGTACACACATATACCACATGTCTACTTGTACATATATATATATATATATTACTTGTTTACTTGTACACATATACATATATTACTTGTCTAATTGTACACACATATACCACATGTCTACTTGTACACACACATATCACTAGTTTATTTGTTCACATATATATTACTAGTCTACTTATACACACATATATATTACTAGTCTATTTGTACACACATATATATTACTAGGCTACGTGTACACACTTATATTACTAGTCTATTTGTACACAAATATATATTACTAGTCTACTTATACACACATATATATTACTAGTCTATTTGTACACACATATATATTACTAGTCTATTTGTCACGCATATATATTACTAGTCTATTTGTACACATATATATATTACTAGACTACTTGTACATACATATATATTACTATACTACGTGTACACACATATTACTAGTCTATTTATACACACACATATTACTAGTCTATTTGTACACAGATATATATTACTAGACTACTTGTACATACATATATATTACTAGACTACTTGTACATGCATATATATTACTAGACTACGTGTACACACACATATTACTAGTCTATTTGTACACACACACACATATATATTACTAGTCTATTTGTACACATATATATTACTAGTCTATTTGTACACATATATATTACTAGTCTATTTGTACACATATATATTATTAGTCTATTTGTACACACATATATTACAAGTCTACATGGACACATATATATATATATATATATATATATATATATATATTACTAGTCTATTTGTACACACATATATTACTAGTCTACATGGACACATATATATATATATATATATATATATATATATATATATATATTACTAGTCTATTTGTACACACATATATTACTAGTCTACATGTACACATATATATATATTACTAGTCTATTTGTACACACATATATATATTACTAGTCTATTTGTACACACATATATATTACTAGTCTACATGTACACATATATATTACTAATCTATTTGTACACACATACTACTATACTACTTTTACAAACGTAAATCACTAGTACACATGCACAACTCGTCTACGTGTACATACATATCTACGCACACATACCCATACACACATACGCACATACATACACACACACACACACACACCCACACACACACATACACACATACATATATATATATTATTTAAAGATTTCGTGATCGGAAACCTAAAACTTGAGAATAATTATTGTGTCGTCTACTATTTGTGTGTCGATGTTGTATAAATGTTGTTGCTAGCGGGAAAACCAAGTCTGCAAATATCACAACGTGGATAAACTAAGGTCGACATTGCTGTTTCCAAAAAATCGATCTACGTTCAGTTGTTGAAGATACCATTTGAAATGAAGTTTCTGCAAATTCAGACTTTTGGGGACTTCGAAGCGCAGTTATAGAAAAAGGATGAAACTGCTTCGCAAAGTGTTGCTCGTTGGTTGAACGTAGGGAAGTTTTAGAACAAAATGGACCTGTGAACTGGTAATGATCGTTGTTGACATGTTAAGTTACGGGTGTGGGACGAACAGTTAGTTGTTGCGTGCGGACAACAGTAGAACAACTTTAGTTGGGAGATTGCAACACGCTAACATAGTCTTGTTTTTAGTACTTTTTATTCTTCTTTGCGTTCGGTTTCGTATGCTTGTCTAAACCATGAAATGGGTTGCCTCTATGAAGCTGCATGTCAGTTGGAGTTTCTCGAGAGTAGCTTGCTCTGTAAGCTTCGTTCCCGAGGCTATATTTCGTTTCGTTGTTGTACGTATGATGATGACTGAAGGATGTGCTCTGGGATCTGTGTTTCTGTCATGACATGCCCACTGTGCAGTCTGAGCAGGCTTTATTCTGTGTATGTGATGGTTGAGCTTGCTGTGACTTGTTCTTAGGTGAAAGATTGTTGTGTGCTGTTGTCTGTTTAGTCTGCTGATGGGATCTTGTGTGTGTTTGCTGTGAGTTTTTTGCATTCACAACTCTTTGTATTTTCACTTGATGTGTGTCTTGATTTATGGTAGTGACACTAGAAGTTTGTGTTGTATCAGTTTTGTTCCCTCCTTAGCCAGTCTGTCTGCTCTCTCATTTCCTGATACGCAACAGTGGACTGGTATCCACTGGAAAATAATTTGGCTCTGTTCTGAGAGCTTGTTTAGCTGTAATGTCAGCTCTTTCTCCATATTATCTTGTGGTTCCCTTTGTGTGGCCTGCAGGACTGACATGCAGTGGCAAAGGAAGACAAGTTTGTTGTTTTGTACGTTTCTTGTCTTTAGCACTTAAAAGCAAGCAACAACAATGTACAAGCCATCAAAACAAAATTCCACATCACCTTCTTTGAGAACGTGCTGCTCTGTACAAAATTGCACAAGCCAAAGAATCGGCAATGTTTAACTTTGTTATTAAACCCTCCTCCATGTCTTTCCCCATCTCCCTCATTCACTCATTCGCTCACTCGCTCACTCGTTCCCTCGCTCACTCGCTCATTCGCTCACTCACTCACTCACTCACTCACTCACTCACTCACTCACTCACTCACTCACTC